>OY979696.1:132409854-133113491 GCA_963855945.1 Thereva nobilitata
TATAATATAATATATATATATATATATATATATATATATATATATATATATATATATATATATATATAATATATATATATATATATATATATATATATATATATATATATATATATATATATATATATATATATATATATATATATATTATATATATATATATATATATATATATATATATATATATATATATATATATATATATATATATATATATATATATATATATATATATATATATATATATATATATATATATATATATATATATATATATATATATATATATATATATATATATATATATATATATATATATATATATATATATATATATATATATATATATATATATATATATATATATATATATATATATATATATAATATATATATATATATATATATATATATATATATATATATATATATATATATTATATATGTATATATATATATATTATATATATATATATATATATATATATATATATATATATATATATATATATATATATATATATATATATATATATATATATATATATATATATATATATATATATATATATATATATATATATATATATATATATATATATATATATATATATATATATATATATATATATATATATATATATATATATATATATATATATATATATATATATATATATATATATATATATATATATATATATATATATATATATATATATATATATATATATATATTATATATATATATATATATATATATATATATATATATATATATATATATATATATATATATATATATATATATATATATATATATATATATATATATATACATAATATATACCTATATTTTTATATTTATTATAACTGTACTTACATGAGAAAGATTGATGGATACAGACATTTTAACATCAATTTAGGATAACTAATTTAATGCAGTCAAAAGTAGTTACTCACTTCCTATAAATATAATGAACGATGTACATACATTTTTGGTATCCAATGAGTCGCGTGGAAGGCTAAACCAAGCTTCGGAAATGCACGATTAAACTTTATACCCACATACTAATTTTCAAATGTGTGGATTTCTATGGCCATAGTACATAGTGGATAGTACATAGTGCATACATTGTAAATAGTACATAGTACATAGTAAATGGTACATAGTATATAATACATAATTGCATTATACATAGTACATAGAACATAGTACATAGTACATAGAACATAGTAGATCGTACATAATACATAGTATATAGTACATAGTAAATAGTGCATAATATACAGTACATAGTGCATAGTAAATAGTACATAGTATATAATACATAATGCATTGTACATAGTACATAGAACGTAGTACATAGTACATAATACATAGTATATAGTACATAGTAAATAGTGCATAATATACAGTACATAGTGCATAGTAAATAGTACATAGTATATAATACATAATGCATTGTAAATAGTACATAGGACATAATGATGGAGAAAAGTGAGTTCCGAGTGTACTATTGAGCTCATATTAAAACCGGTTTGAAATTATGGACAAGCTGCGAAGGCCTTAGTATTTAAAAATTAAGATTATGAAAAAATTTGTACGAGGAAGTTTTGTGCTTTTAGTATTAATTTAGCGGGACTATCCTAATACACAGCAGCTACCTTGAACGAACAAACACTCTTTGTCTACATACAGTAATTCTTGAACATTATTCAATTTATTTCAACTTATTTCAAATAAATATAAAAAAATAGTGTATTCCTAAAAACTTATGATATCCCCATAAAAATTGCCTTTTAACAAAAATAATAGGTCAGGTAAGTTTGATGTAGTAAAATTTGAAATTTTTACTAATCTTTAAAGCAGTGATGGGCATTCCTATGCCCGCGAGCAAATGAGCTTTAGAGCTTTGAATGAGCTTTGAATATATATACGAAGTCAGATCTAAAATATCCAAGAAAAAGCATATCAGTTTTAATTAAGACTTCATGCGAGTGGGAACATATCAGATTTTGTACTCATCCCAGTGGGAAAAATTGGGAGCGCTGTTCGGGGAGCTTACTTTGAGCGCTGTTAAATATGCGCTGTTAAATATGCCCCGGAGGGAGCATTTCCGGAGCTTTCATAAATTTTATAGAACGAAGAAAATGAGCGATTATCTTGATGACCATGATGACAAGCGCGCGTGATCTTTTAATTTTCTGAATCATGAGTGAGAAAAAATCAATTCTTATTTGAAACGGCGTACGCGCTTTTGAAAAGCTCACAGTGTGTGGACGCACAATGTACCTTTTTAAGCACAGCCTTTTGTCCGCGTTGTTGTGCCGCACGACCTTTACCATGGACAAAGTCGTAAAAAAGTCGTAAAAAAGTCATAAAACTCTATATGAAAAAAAAGGCAAAAGCGCGTACGACCGAAGTCCGCGTAGTGTGGTCCCACCATAAAGGGTGGCATTAGCATTCTCAATGGACCGGTTCCCGTTCGATACGAAGGACAAGCAGCTTTAAAAGTGGTTAGAATTTAGTTGGGGACTGCTTTGATAAAACCACACTCGCGCTTGGAAAGGAAAAGGCAATTGCAAAAGATAAACAAAATAAAAGCTTTTCGATACCCAGATCACATATCCACAGGCGTCCATGAAAATTCTTTATTAAAAAGCTTTTTATAATGCTCATAGAACGCTTTTGAAGGAGCATAAAAACGTATGCTCCCCTGCAATGACATGCAATGTTAAAAAGTATATGGAACTGGAGCCTAAAGGGAGCGCTGTAAGCTTTTTAAGGAGTGCTCAAACAGCGCTTTTGGAGCACTCCATTTCCCGCTGGGATATGATGGAATACACTGTCTAGTCAGTGTAAAGCTTTAGAAAACTTTTGATAGCTTTTACACAAATGCATTTCTTTAGCTGTGTAGGTTTGCCCATCACTGCTTTAAAGGCTTTTGAAAGTAGCAATGAATTGTATATTTGAAAATGAAGTTTCAGCCTTTAAAAGTAACGAAATCAGAAACTAATAAAGGTCAAGTTTTCTTTTCATTTCGGCGCATTATTTGTATTAGACTCTCAGTTATACTGTAAATAACTTATGGTGCGAATAGACACTTCGAAATTTAAAATTTATCCAAAAGATGCAATAATTGTATCCAAAATGGAAACACTGCTCACTTCAAGTTGTTGGGAGGGGTTACTGCCCCAAAAGAAGTAAAGAAAGAAGGAACCCACCACTACGTATATACAATTCACCTCGCCTCGTTTAAGTTTTCTTGTTGAATTTTACTGAACGGAAGAAGAAACCGAAGACTGTTTATTTTACCAAATGACTTTTAACAAGTAGTAGGTGAAATTTGCAAGTAAACACAATAAAAAAAATATTTGAAGTTGATAAAAAAACATAATTATTAGTATACGATGTCGAAATAATTCCTAACCGTGCTAAAACTTTAAAACTAAAATGCACTTATAGTCCAGGAGAGATAGCGGAAAAGTATTCAAAAGTTGAAATAAATCTTCCCTGCAATTTTTTGACGCTATAATTAAGAGAAAAATCGTAGGAATTCAATGAATGTGTTTTGGAAAAAATCGGTCCAGGAGAACAGGAGGAAAAAAGCTAATAATGGTAACGAAAACACGTTTTTCAACGTTTTAGGTGCGAAAAATTTTTGTTTTTGGAACACAAAAAATAGTACGTAATAGCGCTTAAAAGACGAAAATTATGAGTTTTGGACAATTGAAATCGGTCAACAGGTTTTTGCAAAAAAAAAACCGCGAAATATGGCCATTTTTTGACATTTAATTACAGGGACTGTAATTATCGTATAACCTTGTTTCAGGGCTGAAATTGTGGCTTCATGTAATTACACATTTAATTACAGGGACTGTAATTATCGTAGAACCTTGTTTCAGGGCTGAAATTGTGGCTTCTGTTAATGCCTACCTACAATAAAAATTTCATGCAAAAATAATTATAACTTTTCGCGTAAATCTCAAAAATGTAATAACAGCCGTTTCACGAAAAAAGTTTGAACAAGGCCCACAGTGGTGCTACAGTTATTTTGAAAAGCCCTATTTATTCTCGAAGAGTTACTCTACCAACCCATTTTCATGAAAAGTTGGTGAGGTTCGATTTAATACCACATGAACGCGTTTGAAAACAGGCACTTTTCTTGATTTTCAGAAAAAACACCTTTCGGCGAAGGGGAACCGAAATATGGTGTGGGCGAGCTTTCTGCCGGCCGAGCTTCCTGCGATGGAAATTTTCGAGCGTTTTCATGTCCCGATTTTTAGCCCAAAATCAAATGTCCCGCGCGAAATAACTATTTTAATCCTCTTTCATTTAAAAAAAATAAATTAAAAGCAATTACGAAAGCTAAATATATTATGATTTATTTCAAGATCGAAGTGGTTTCGTTCACAAGTAAAACTTAACTAACTAAAGCTAGAGAAATAATTTATTATTAAAGTGCCAATTTAATATCAAGGTGCCAAGGTGCTTTGTTTGATGGGTGATGGGAACAATTGGGAGATGTTTCTAGGAATTTTGTCTATGGGAACGGAAATTGGTACATATGTTGCGGTGGGAAGATTTTATTATTGGGTGCAGGTGCAGTATACATTTATTGTCTTAAGGCGCGATTCCATTGAAGCAACACTGGACGACATGTGGCATGATACTTGTTTCCTACTGTTGCCTGATTACATGTGTGCGACTATGTGCCACAAAATTCAATAATGTAGCATGCGGAATTTGCCTCCCCATATCGAATACGCTTTGTCGTCGATACTTGTAGCATGCTTCTAAAACGATTCCATTTAGGCAACTTCAGTTTGGTGCATCATGCCGTTACAACGTAAATTATAAATTATAATTAATATACGCTAGTGTTGACTGCGAAGCCGAAGACTAGTTATCTGACGGAGGTATTTTTCGAGAAGGGTCCTTTTAATAAGAAGTTGGCTAAAGGAAAGCTAAATTGACTCAGCCAGAACCACCTCCTAATAGCAACGAGTAAACGTCGTAAGCAATCTCGACGGATGATGCGTTCCCTCTACAGGAACCCTTCCATGAAACCCTTTAGCCGTCACCACAAGGGCACTTGCCATAAACTGCACAATTTTAGGTGTTCATACGCTCGTAGAGTAGTGGAAAATACTTTTAGGTTGCTAGCAAGTGTGTTCTGTGTATTTAGAAAACCACTAATGATTAATTTGGAAAACTATGAAATTGTCGCAAAAACATGCATTTGTCTTCATAATTTTTTGAGAAGGAGAAAAACATCGCGATCAATACACGGTGCTCAAGTAACTTTCGATAATGAAACGCAAGATGGAAATATTATTGCGGATGATGGAGGGCAGTTGTCCAAGTCGATTCTGGTCTGCAGGGATTGCCATGAAAGTTCTGCAGGGAAAGCTGTAAAAGTGAGAAATTAATTTAAGAGATACATATTTTCAATCAGATGAAGGATGTGTGCCTTGGCAGGACCTTTACGCCTAACTTTTATTGTAATATTCAAATATATATTTCAGTATGCCACTAGTAACATAATATAGTTTTTATGTAGTAATTTAAAAAAACGTCCTCCGGATCACTGCCAGCAGTTTACAACGTTGATTTTGGTACATCAACGTCTCCTAAAAAACTTAACAGCTCAAATACAAATTGTAATTCTTCATTTTCCTTAATTTGTCATTTTTAATTTCCGGTGAATTATGGTAATCGTCATAAATGAGACTGTTTTTTCACAATTCCATTCCATGTCGCAGGATACAAGCCGCACCGATCCGCTGACTGTTGGATAGCGGCGACACTGTTCGACACGTTGAAATATGTCGAAAGGTGATGCATGGGTCCTGGCAAAAACTATCAAATCGTAGCAGGCGGCAAGGAGACTCATTTTTTGTCGCTTCGTGTTCCTTCAATGGAAAGACTGTGTGCAGCATGCGCCAATGCCGCATGCTACGTGTTGCCTAAAAGTTGCCTCAGTGGAATTGCGCCTTTAATTTAAGTATATCTATTTATCTGCAAACATAACTCCTCCCTCCTTAAGTTGGAGCGATGGCCAAAGGAATTGCAACCTTGGAATTTCTTCGGCAGGAGCGACGACTGCGTTTCCTGGGCTGGGTCCTGGTTGAAGGTTCATATTGTTACGGTGTTTGGTAAGTAGTCGCTTAGTGATGAATACGCAGAAAATGGTGAAACAGATGAAGATTGCGATGATTGTGTAAATCTGGATGTCCTTCTCTTGGTTTTTGATTTTTACAGTTTCAGCTAGCTCTTGAATTTTGAAGTGGTAAGAACTGAGTTTAGGAAGTGTTAAGTTGTCAGGAGTGTCTGTTAAGTTTATTTTATTAAAAATTATGGGGTATATGTGGAATTCATCCCAGTAAGTGCGGCTCTGATCTCTATACAGGATTTTGTTTATCTCGACGTTGCATCCTTTGTAACGACTAAGTGCTGTTCCTGAGATTGTTTGGTTGGTGAAGCCACAGGTTGATTTGATTGTGATTCGAGGGACATTTATTAAAAGGATAAGATTTGGTTCTGGTTGAAGAATTTCGCTGATTTCTGATGTAGGTGTGAGTGCACAACTTGCTGGTTTGCTATGGATGATCCTTGCGATGCATTTGGAGTCTTCAATCCTTTTGCGATTACTTGATTCTTCGCAATAGTAGGTTCCTTCTGTTTGCTGACACTTTTGGTCAAAGTATTGCATATTTTTATTGTTAAGGATTAGGAAAGGTTTTGCTGCGATCTTTTGGAATTTCTGAATAGGTAGGGGTATTAAATGGAATAAAGTATAGGTTTCATTGGAAATTATTGGGATTCTGATATTGAATATAATGTTTGTGTTATTGTAATAAACTTGAAGACCAAGTAGTTCGTATATGTGTTCATTTGAATAAATATTTATAGATTGATTTTGAAAAACGGAATATATTTCATTTAGTTCTGTTGGGCTCAAGATCTGTTTAGATATGACGTTAAGCCGGGATAACATTGTCGCTTCAGAGATGTTAGTTAGATGATTATTTAACAAGTCGATATTATAGTTCATTTGGTTAAGATACTGAATGCGTTTAAGAAGGTCATGTTCTGTTCTAATACTGTTTTTTGTTTGATCTTGCGAATATTTTAGAAAGTTTTGTATAATTTCTTTTTCTTTATTTATATGATTTGTAATATTTTCAAACCGTTCTACCATTTGGTGATTGATTTGAGTTTGTTGGGTTGCTTGAATTTTTAGATTAGCTTGGTTAGTTGTTATTTCTTCAATTTTTTTATTAATATCTTCAGCGTCATTTTCGTCTAAGTTACCTGTTATAGCTTTAATTACTGAACCTAGTCCATTTATAAGTCCTCTTTTGTTTCTAAATTTTGGTAATAGAGTTTCTAATTTATGGGTTACTTCGGCAAGTTTTAATTTTGTAATTGATAAAGATTCCTTAGCGTCTTCCATATAGTCAAATTTTGTGAGTGAGTCTCGTATTTGGTTCAAGTTATGTTCGTAGTTCTCTAGTCTTACGATATGTAATAAGTTATTGTACGTCTGTATTGTTCTCGCTGTTCCTAGTCGTATCGGTAGTAATCCTTGGTTGTTGGTCAGGTCCTGAATTTCCAGGTTCTGTCCGTGCGTTAATGTCAGCCTGAAATTTTCGTTTTCTTTTAATTCCTCCTTTATGGAGTTTCTTTTTTGTGCTAGTTATAATTGTTATTTTATTATCTTTTATCATTTTATGTTTACTAAATCTAGGGGTTAGTTTATTTCTTCTGCATTCCTTGCGATAAATTACCTGGTTTTCTTTTACTTCTACGGGATCTTCTCTATCCTTATTGAGTTTCTCTAGATTCTTATTAACTAGGTTGCCTACTTGATTACTTATTTTAGGGTATAATTCATTTCGATATTCGTTTAACTTCTTTAAGTATTCATGTTCGTCTCTAAATGTTACGTTATTTTTAATAAATTTATAAGTTTTTCCATAAAATAATTCGTACGGGGTTAGTTTAGTTGTCGAATGAATCGCGTTATTATAAGTTATGATTGTTTCGTTTAAAATGTCATCGTGTTCTAAATCTAAGTTTAACTTTTTACGTTTATCCATAATTATTCTGTATATCTCGGTAAGAGTTGAATGTAGTCTCTCTACTGGGAATTACTGCTAGTTTGTTGAAATGACGTAAAATGAACTTTTACGTGGTATTGGTTACAAAAATCTTTAAAAAATTAGCCGTGAACTCTGATCCTTGATCTGCTATTAACTTACTAGGAATGCCGTGTAGGCTTAAATAGTGTCTAAGACATTTAATGATATTCAAACTATTTCTTGCAGTTAGAGTATAATAAGCTGCAGCAAATTTTGAAAACTTATCGATTATAGTTAATATCTGTTTGTTATTTATGCAATATATATCTATATGGATAATGTCTAATGGTTTATGTGGGTTTTCGGGTTTTTCGTACTTTAATTTTGGGAGATTTCGGTCATACTTTAAGGTATGGCATGTTTCACAATTATTTATGGTTTCAGATATTTTATTTACCATATATGGAAAGTAATATTGTCTTTTTAGGCGAGTTAGTGTTTCTTGGATTCCTCGATGATTGTTTTTAGAATGATAATCGCGGATTATTTTATCCTGCTCGTCGTTTTCCTTTATATCGATTAGAATTTCCATGCAGCGAATTATTTTAAAGGTTCTGTTTCTAGAAAAGTATTTTGAATATACAGTCTGAACTATTTTAAAGGTTTCATCATCTGTCATTACCGCGGTAAGTTTATTGGGACATAAAGTAGTCTTTGAAGAATTGGGTAATATTTTCTTCTGTAAAATTTAGTAGTTGGAATTTACGCCGTTGTTTGTTTCGAAAGGGAACTTCTAAGGACACCGGGGGATTTTTATCAGATTTATCAAGGATTATTTGTAGATTAAATTCATTAAGTGGACGTTCTGAGATGGGAATTCCATCATTCACGTTTTCTTGGGCTGAGTGGATAGTTGAATTGCTTGCATTTTCTAATGATGTTTCCGTTTCATTGGTGTTTAACTCAGTGATTTTGTTATTGCTAATTCTGATGCGACTCAATGCATCCGCATTTGCATTTTGCTTTCCTTTTTTATATATGATTTCGTAATCGTATTCCTCTAATTTGAGGCGCCATCTAATTAACTTTGAATTTGGTTCCTTAAGGTTCATTAACCAGGTAAGGGGTTTGTGATCGGTTACTATTTTAAATCTCCGACCAAAAAGGTAAGGGCGGAAGTACTTGGTTGCCCACACAATTGCCAGTAATTCCTTTTCAATCGTGGAATAATTAATTTCTGAGTCTGTGAGTGTCCTGCTCGCATAACATATTGGTTTGTCTGAACCTATATGACCTTGGGAGAGGACTGCACCTATAGCAAAGTTGCTAGCATCAGTGGTGAGTATGAAAGGTTTGGCAAAATCGGGGTATTGTAAAATCGGGTCGTTTATCAAGAGATCTTTGCAAGTACTGAAAGCTTTGAGGTATCTATCATTTATTTCTATTTTCTTGTCTTTCTTTAAACATTCTGTCAAAGGTTTGGTTAATTTTGCGAAATCCTTAATGAATTTGCGGTAATAACCAAGCAATCCTAAGAATGATTTAATATCTCTTTGAGTTTGTGGAATGGGGAAATTTTTGATAGTGTTAATCTTTTCCGGGTTAGGTTTTACGCCGTCAGTGGTGACGATATGACATAAGAAAGCGATTTCTTTGTGCATAAACTCTGACTTGTCCAGTTGCACTTTGAAGTTGGCTTCTCGTAACTTTAAAAACACTTTTCTAAGATTTTCAACGTGTTCTTGCAAGGAAGTAGAATAAATAATTATATCGTCTAAATAGACTAAACAAATTTTTCCTTGTAGGTCTTGGAGAACGTTGTCCATTACTCTTTGGAAAGTGGATGGAGCGTTCTTTAACCCAAATGGCATTCTTATGTACTCATAGTGACCACTTTCTACGGTGAAAGCTGTCTTTACTATGTCCTTTGGATTCATCTCGATCTGGTGGAAACCACTTGCCAGGTCGAGGGTTGAGAAGTACATGCATTTCCCTAGTTTGTCAAGAATTTCGACAATATTGGGAAGAGGGTATTTGTCACTAACCGTTTTTTCGTTTAATTTACGGTAATCAATGACTAATCGCCATTTCTTTTTTCCACTAGCGTCAGATTTCTTTGGTACGATCGAAACTGGGGCACTCCAAGGGGAGAAGCTTGGTCGTATTATACCTTGCCTTAACATATCTTGTATTTGCGTTCTTACCTCCTCCTTATGGATGTAAGGATATCTGTAAGATTTTGTGTGGATCGGTATTTCGTCTATAGTAGGGATATTATGTTTGACTTGGTTTGTAAAAGTCAATTTATCGCCTTCTTTGAAGAAAAGCTCTTCGAATTCGATACATAATTTATAGAGGGTTTTCTTTTCTTCCTCATTAAGGTGTTCTACTCTAATAAGTTTCCTTATATCATTTTTTCCTTGTTGGACTACTTTTTCGGAATAGGGGTATGGTAAGTTAACGTTGTTTACTTCAATAAACTGGTCCGAAGAGTAGTGTTTGACTTTTAAGGGTTGTTCTAATAGTAATATTTTATCTAGGGATGATTTATTTACTACTTCTATTGCGCTATACCAGTTTGAAGCAGTGTATATTCCTTCCGAAATATAAAGATCGTTGTCTATTTGTGTTTCTTCGATGTAAATATCTCCATTACGGATATCTACTGGTAATCATGTTATCAATTTTGAGTTTGGTGGAACAATATATTTTTTTGACATTAAGTTTGGTTTTAAGTTTATAGGTAGGGTGGTATTTCGTGTGATTAAGAGCCGGTTTCCTACGTCAATTTTAGATCCTAGTGCTGTTAAAAGGTCCCATCCTAAAAGACCGTCAAAATATCCATGAAATTTGAAAACTAAAAACTTGCTCTCTCCAGGCTGGTTGAATTCTATGAAATTAGGGAGAGTTATTTGTTTATTTAAGGAATGTTCTGCCAGAACTGTAGAAATGATGATTGGTTCGATTTCCGTGAGGTTTTCTGGTCGGGTGAATTCGGGGTTAATAAAGGAGGATGACGCACCAGTATCTATTAGGAACTTTAAGTGTCTGCCAAAAGGAGAGGAAATGTTTACGTATGGCAGTATAGACCCGTGTTTATTAACGTCTATATATCCGATTGGTTTGTAGAGGCATCTATTGGAAAATTTGAATCGGTTGCTGTGTCGCTTGTATCATCATATGAATTCTGAACGTTAAGGGAGGCGTCTTGTTGATTGTTATAGAACTCGTCTAACTGTGGTTGGTATGATTGGTTAGGTTCAGGGTAATTATAATTATTGGGGTAATAAAACTCATGTTGATCGTAGAGTGAATTTTGATTTGGTGGACTTAGCTCGTTCACATTGAATAATTCTTTACTAACAAATCTTGGTTGTCCTGTCTGTCTGAAGAAATTATTTGTGGTAGCCCTATTTGTTGGCGGTTGGAATGCAGTTTGCTGCCTCAGATTTGAATACCCTGAATTTGTATCCATAGGTTCCGGTTTAGAGAAGTTGTTGTTATTATGTCTGAAAAAAGGTTGATTTCCTTGATGTTGTGGGAAGGAGTTGTTATTGCCAGATTTGAAAACGTTTTGGCCAGAGTACAAGGGATTATGACCAAAGTTAGATCTAACGAAGGGTTGGTTTGTTTGCTGTTGCCTATGAAAGGGGTTGAAAGTTTGGTTCAAGGACTTTATTTGCGGAATTGTTCTTGTATCCCGAAATTGTGGAACGGAGGGTTTTCGTATAAGGTTTCTATTTGCGTTAGAAGATTGATTACGGCTATATGTATTGTTGTTATGGTTAGTTGGTTTCATATAAAAAATATTTTGTTCTTCAATGCAGAATGAAAAAGCAATGGGTAAAGTTTCTGGCCTCATCGCACGAATCGTCGAACCCAGAGGTTCCCTCAATCCTGTCAAAAAGGTATTAAGACACATTTCCGAATAAAGGGCTTTTTTGGCCTTAATTACGTTATTATCACTTTCGTTAATTTGAATATTGTTCATCATTGTGGCAAAGATTTCAACAATTTCGCTGTAAAAATTTTTTACTGAATTATTTTCTTGTCGAGAATTATGTAAATCCCTAATTAAAGACGTTTCGTTTCGCTTGTCGGAATAATGCAAAGTTAAATTTTGCTTAATTTCACTCCAATCTAATGGTGTCCCATACATATTTAGGACTTCATTAGCTGGGCCCTCAATTTTGTTTCTAATTGTCCGAAGAAGTAATCTACCGTAAGGTGTACCGATGGTAACTGAAATGAGCTCCATGGTTTCTTCGACATTTCTAATAAATTCGTGCAACAACCGAGGGTTACCATCAAATCGTGGTAAATCCTTAACTGCATCTGGCACTTTTAGTGTGTTACAAATGACTTGCGGAGTAATGGTAACGGTTGCACTTGCGGTTGCGTTTTCGTTAGCCATTTTTACGAGAATAATTTATTTCGAATTTGTATTAATATTATTATATGTATGTTTATTATAAATATTTATTATGAATCTCAATCACAGAATGGTAAAACGATCAGTTTCCACGTTAGCAAAAAATAAATTTGTTTCCTTTATTTAGTTAAAATAAGATATATATTTTTATTAAACAAATATCGTAGAAAAAATTTTTCTTTTATTTTGATCGAACAGATTTTTTTCTTTCCTTTATTTTGGAACTACACTTTCTTAATCACTTTTCAGTATCACTAATTTAATTAAATTTGTCAAAATACGCGAAATACACAATTTGGTCAATAAAGCTTATTTCTACAAGAGGATATTTAAATAGGAAAAGAAAGGAAAAATGAATACTTTGACTTACAGTATCAATCCAAACAAGGTTGTCTTCTTCATATTTTCCTTTTAGGCATTAAAAGATTAAAATCCAACGATTCCTGCTGCACTGCTACCGATTATCCTTCGATATTGCGGAGTCCCACGTTGTTGGGCGACCGCACACAAACAGGGTGATCCTGGCTCTCCTCCAGATTCTTGGATATGTTTAGTTTTAGTTCATTTGTCACTTTTGGCAATAAACCGTTGCCAATACCGGACTGCAAAAACTAATACAATATCTCGAGAAATAAACCGTTGCTAACACTGGATAAAATGCGATAAACCGTCGCGTTGTTACTTCGGAGAACGGGGATAGTATCGTTTGCCTATCCTACCGACTGCGCCAAATAACTATTTTAATCCTCTTTCAATTAAAAAAAATAAATTAAAAGCAATTACGAAAGCTAAATATATTATGATTTATTTCAAGATCGAAGTGGTTTCGTTCACAAGTAAAACTTAACTAACTAAAGCTAGAGAAATAATTTATTATTAAAGTGCCAATTTAATATCAAGGTGCCAAGGTGCTTTGTTTGATGGGTGATGGGAACAATTGGGAGATGTTTCTAGGAATTTTGTCTATGGGAACGGAAATTGGTACATATGTTGCGGTGGGAAGATTTTATTATTGAGTGCAGGTGCAGTATACATTTATTGTCTTAATTTAAGTATATCTATTTATCTGCAAACATAACTCGCGGGACAGGCTCAGTCCCGCTTTTCGGGGATTTACTCAAGGGATTTTGTTTTTGCGATCGTTTGTATACACTTCAAGCGGCCACAAACTGTGGACATCTGGCTTTTTTCTTTTAGAGCGAGATGTGACTAATTCTGGATGCTTTTCTCGTATCCACGGTACCTAAATATTGCATTTCTTTTTTAGTTTTGTTCGAATGCGTAAGCATTGCGCAGTGAGTTGCGTAATTTAAGTCGCTAAACTGTAATTCATAAACCTGAAAATAAAGTAAATTTTTAAATGATTGAGAATGCTGTATCTTGATTAAACTTGAAAGGCGATGTTTCAGTAGATAACTTATATGAAGAATTTAACTTGTTGAAATCATTCTTGGACGTAGTAATGGGAAATTGTAAAGCCACCACTGCACAGAAATGGCACTAGCTCTTTAAAAGGTTTCTAAATGATATCAAGAATTTGTTTAAAATAGTTTCCCTTCATATTATGTGTCCCAGCTTCAAATTGCTTTCCCGAACGCATTTTTTCCCAAATGAATTTAAAATGGTCGGATGCCAGAAATTAATGCTCCGTAAATTTAATGAAAGAATAATTACTCAAACACTTCAATCTGGAGCTGAAGACTTTTTTTAACTGTATTAAAGAAAAAAAGGAAACCTTAAAGAAGTGAAACCTTCAGAGAAATATAAATGAGTAATTCGTAAGTAATGTATGACTTATTTACCGCGGCTACGGGGAGACGAACGAGAGAGAAACTCTTGTGCACTTCCTGTGTAAGTGCCCGGCTTTAGCTAAAGCCAGGCAGCGCACACTAGGCAGTTACCTTTTGGAAGACTTAAAAGACATTTCCAGAGTGGAGATCAGATCACTGTTAAGCTTCCTAAATTCCACAGGATGGCTTTAGACATCCGTCACACCCGACCAAACAACCCCTTAACGTACACGAGTTGGGGCAACAATACGGCGCGCCAAGCGCTAATTGGGCCTCCGGTCGCACTGGAGGCAGCCCTTCACCTACCTACCTACAGAACCAGACAGTTATTGGTATTGGTATGGCGCTCTGTCAATATTGTAAAAGTAATTTGAAACTCAAAGAAAAGGATAAGTAATAAAAAACTACTGATTACATATATACGTTTTTTATTATGTCCCGCTTTCGACGAAAAATCCCGCTTTTATACTCAAAAAGCTTCAAAATCCCGCTTTGGCCGAAAAAAAATGTTGCAACGCTGGCACCAATGCTTTTTTGTTATCTTGCTTAGTTGGAAAGATACAGTGTGTGGCGAGCTAGCTTTATATCAAGCTAGCGATTTCATCATTTTCTAAACAATGAGATGAGCGACAAATTTTTTTTGACGTAACAAATTAGCAACAAATTAGCGACAAATTATAGACCTAGACCCGTGTGTGGCACGACTCTTTGGCTAGCTAGCTTGATATACCTCTTCTATACTTGGTGTTCCAACAACAACCTGGTACTTAGGCGGTTTTACACGACCGGACACCGAACAGACAAAACGAACGAACAAACTGGGATTTATGGTGAAGAGGGGAGAGAGGACGATGGAAAACCTGCCCCCCTCTCGCCCTCTTTCCCATAAACCCCAGTTTGTTCGTTCATTTTGTCTGCTCGGTGTCCGGTCGTGTAAAACCAGGCTCAATATTAGTAAGTGTGAGGTCATGACTTTTTGCAGGAAACGTGGTCCCTTAATTTATGACTATACTTTTCTCAACAGCATAGTCTCCCGCGTTAACTCTGTGATCGACCTGGGGGTCAGGTTTGATAGTAAGCTGGATTTTTATACTCACATCAATTATATCTCCTCCAAGGGGAGTTTAGTCCTGGGATTTATAAAAAGATGGTCCAAGGAATTCAACAACCCTCATCACTAAGCATTTATACATGTCTTTAGTAAGGCCTTTACTCGAATACGCCTCCCAGGTATGGTCTCCTCACTACTCCTCCCAAGTTGGTAGAGTCGAATCGGTTCAAAGGAAGTTTGTCACCTCCCTTGGGATGATCTACTTATACTTCCGCCTTATGAGAATAGGAAGAAAACCATTGAAGATGCTGAAATCCGCCAGGTTTTATAAAATTAGGTATCTTCGTAGGTGCTAGGAAATAGGTGTCCGCCACCAGCATTTCAGGAGTCTTTGCTCAAGAAAATGCTTATACCAATTTCAACAATGACCTAAATAGCAAACCAAAGCAGTTCATGTTCTGCAAAGTTCCGTGATAAAAGACAACCTTTCGAGTGGTGTTAATGCGAACTCCATAGAGTAATACCTATCCAGCAGGCTGGCGCAAAAGGTGACCGTTTTATAATGGAGGACTACGCCTTGCAACTCTCGAAAGTCTGAATTTTTATTTTTATTTTAATAAAAATACAAAACAAAACTTTTTAATAAAACGAATCTGCTCTTAAAAATATGAATTCAGTGAGAAATCAATGATCTTGATAAGGCTCTGGTTGGAGATAATCTTAACAGAATATTGGATGACACTGATGTATTACCTTGCACAGATTGATCGATTACGATTTTTCAGTATCAGTTGAACTTGAAAATTGTAACTTTGACAATTTAATCCCAAGATTGCAGATTATTAGTAACAATCATATAAAAGGCTCACAACATCAGCGCAATTGCCTTAGATAACAATTATGAATGGTAAGTTCAGTTAAGTCGAGTTAGTCTTGGAATTTTCCTCAAAAATTAATAAGTTTTGTCTTTAAAGCTCTATTAATAATATTTCTTGCGATATCCGGGATTTCTTTGTCAAAGGGAACATCCCTGGACTACCTATGCAAGGATCAGCACCAAGAACGCCATTTTCTCCACCCGACAGACTGTGATAAATACATGGAATGCATCAAGGAGTTTGCAATTATTCACGAATGTCCTACGAACACATATTTCGATCCAGCAAAAAAGACCTGCACTGCAGATTCTTCGGTTTGTAAGGCCGATCTTGATGCCAATGCCAGTCCGGCACCCTTCACCGATTTGTGCTACAGATATATCCCAGGAGTGAAAATAGCTGATCCCACGAATAAGCGTAAATACATTATTTGCGACGATGTTCCTGAAGTGAAGACTTGTCCATCGGGGTTATATTTCGACGCGAATATTAAGAACTGCAATACAGCGGACGTTGGTGGCAACAACATTTGCCATTCGGTTCGGGCTTTCACTTATCTGCCTGATACCACTTCGAAATTTATTGAATGTTTTGGTGGAGCCGCCAGAATTAAGGAATGTCCAGTTGGGTTAGTCTTTGATAATGATGAAGGTATGTGCAACTACCCAAAAGAGAAAAGGAATTTTTTTTGAAATTGTGCTTGTGAAATAATTTTGTTCAAATGCGTATTTATGTGACAGATTTGGCAATTAAACATAAATGCTAAAACTTGATACTCTTTAAGTTTAACTACGAATTTAAAGTGATGGTTAATTTATTTATTTATTTACCAGTTGATACGCGCTAGTATGTCATATTATTCCCTAATCAAAGCGTAATGGGCGAGTCAGGCCCGGAAACTTGTCATTATTCCGGGTGTGGAGCTTCCAAGGGTGGATCCAAAGGGGTGTACGGGAGGGGGGAGCCAAAAATTGAGGTCTGTATACCTATATACATATCCAAGAAAATCCAAGAGCTCATTGCTCCACTAAAACATCACCAACAAGATTATGAGAATCCGTATACATGTTATCTTCTTAATGTTTTTTCAATATGTTTTTTCAATATGTTTTTATTATATATTTTCATATAAAAAGTATACTCTGATTTTGAAGAGAGTTAAAGATGATGCGTGATGCGTGAGAGTTGCGTGATATAAAGTCATCCATTAATGTATCGAAATTTAGTAATAGCTTATGGTTGCCTATTGTGTCTAAAGGACCATTAAATAAAAAACGGTAATTCACTTTTGGTGTTTACTTAAAAGCACTTAATCCTGTACAATTATTAATATAATGGTAATCACTTAATTAGATTTAGACTATTATTAATATGTATATATATATATATGGACTGATATTTTTATATGGGTAAGAACTGTGGGGGCACCGTAATGTCGCACGTCAAAAACAGTAGTGTAGATCGGGGATGCCGGAAATTGGCTAGATCGATAGGGACGATAGGGACGGAACGGAAAGCGGCTAGATCACTGAACTTTGGGTTCGGTGATCGCTGAAATGTTCCGATTGATCGTTATTGATCGTGTTTACCATTTCGGAATATGTTGTGTGACTTTGCGTAAAACTTAGTAATTAAGTTTGTACGCGGTCACCACATACTCCCCTCCCAGCGTAGCGTTAACGGAATGTTACCGCTTTAGATGGCTTAGCTTCGTTGTCGCGGTCACAACCGAAGGCTGGTTTTAGCCTGTCAATGGATATTGACTTGGTTGTGCCGTTCAATTTGACGACGAAGTGTTTTCGTAATCGTTTGATTACTTCGTATGGGCCCTCATATGGAGGTTCGAAAGGTTTTCGAACTCGGTCGACTCGTATGAAGACGTAGTCGGCGTTCTCCAGGGCTTCTGGCACGTAGGCATCCTTTTGGACGGGTTGTCGAGGATGTATTGCCTTAATGTTCTGCATATGAGAACGAAGGCGAGAGAGGAATTCTGATTCTTCAATTGGATTTTCATCGGTTGTGATAGAAATCGAATTGGGAAGTCTCAGATTCTGACCGTATACGAGCTCGGCTGGTGAGCATTGTAAGTCGGTCTTAATTGCCGTGCGTATGCCTAACATGACAAAGGGCAAGTCTTCACTCCAATGAGTAGTGTTGTCCCTTGCCATTAAGGCTGCTTTTAGTTGCCTGTGGAACCGTTCGACCATCCCGTTTGCTTGCGGATGGTAGGCGGTTGTCCGGATTCGATGAGTGCCGAGTAATTTGGCAACTTCGTTGAACAGTTTCGATTCGAACTGCGTACCTTGATCAGTTGTGATTTCAAGAGGTACGCCGAATCGTGGGACAAATTCAGTGACGAATCTTTTTGCCACTGTTGAAGCTGAGATATCCCGAATTGGGTATGTTTCAGGCCATCGCGTGAATCTATCGACTATCGTTAAGATATAAGAGTATCCACGAGATGGGGGTAAGGGTCCCACTATATCCATATGTATATGGTCAAATCTATTATTTGGGAGCTTGAAAGCTTCAAATGGAGATTTGGTATGTCGTGAAACTTTGGACTTTTGGCAACCTAGGCATGATCGAGACCACTCATTGCAGTCTTTATTGATTGATGGCCAGAAGTATTTCTTGGTAACGGCTCGTCTTGTAGCACGAATACCAGGATGAGATAGACTATGTTCGGAGTTGAACGCTAGTCTACGTAAGGAAGTGGGTATATAAGGCCTAGGAATGCCTATACTAGTTTCACACCACACCTGATGGGCGGTAAATGGTATTGGTGTGAGAACTAGTTTTACCCGTGAGCCGTTCTGGGGTGTTCTTGTATAGTCTTCAACTCTGTGTCACCTTGTTGAGCCTGAGCTAGTGTAGGCAGGTCGAAGGTGGCTGAGTCAACGTTGTCGGTTGCTAGTGAGCGGGACAAGTAGTCTGCGACGACGTTTTGTTTACCCGACACATGTCTGATGTCTGTGGTAAACTGAGAGATTAGACCCAAATGTCTGGTCTGTCTAGGGGATCGTTCGGTCTTTGTGTGAAGGGCACGAACCAGTGGTTTGTGATCAGTATAGACCACGAAATTGCGTCCTTCAACGAAGTAGCGGAAGTGTTTGATCGCTGCATAGATTGCGAGAAGTTCGCGATCGAATGCGGAGTACTTCCGTTCTGTTGGTGACAGCTTTTTGGAATAAAAAGCTAGAGGTTGCCACCGTTGACCGTTGAATTGTTCCAAAACGCCTCCGATTGCATAATCAGAAGCGTCAGTCGTTAGACTGTATTTTGCATCCTCGATTGGATGGTTCAGCAGAGTTGCTTCAGCCATCGAGGTTTTCACCTTGAGGAATGCCGCCTGACATTCTGCTGGCCAGGTAAATACTTTATTGGCACGTGAGCGGTTGAGAAGGTCTCTCAAATGCTCGTTTATCGGCACCAACTGTTCAGCCAATTTTGGTATAAATCGGTGATAGAAATTCACCATTCCCAAAAACTTCTGGATCGATTTGACAGAAGTTGGAGGTGCGAGATCAACGATAGCCTGAACCCGATCGGAGGATGGAAGTATTCCATCTTTTGTGATGCGGTGGCTTAGAAACTTGATCTCTTGTGCACCAAAAACGCATTTCTCTAGCTTAATGGTTAAACCGAAGCTATCGAGGCGTTTAAAGAGCTCTTCGAGGTGAACGATATGCTCTTCCTCGGTTTTACTGGCGATAAGTATATCGTCCAAGTATACATAAACGAAGTCGAGATCTCTCGTAACTTCGTTAATAAACCTTTGAAAGGTTTGAGCTGCATTCCGTAAGCCGAATGGCATACGGGTAAACTCATATAGGCCGAATGGCGTAATGAGTGCAGTCTTATGCACGTCTTCTGGGGCGATTGGTATGTGATGATATGCACGTACCAAGTCAACCTTCGAAAAAATTGTGCAACCGTGAAGATTCACGGAAAAATTCTGTATATGCGGGATCGGATATCTATCCGGCACAGTGACAGCATTTAGGCGACGGTAGTCGCCGCATGGCCTCCAATCATGTGAGTCTCGTTTAGGGACCAGATGAAGTGGAGATGCTGCGGGGGACGACGAAGGTCGACAAATCCCCAATTGGACCATATGGTCAAATTCTAATTTTGCCACCTTCAGTTTCTCCGGATGGAGTTGCCGAGCGGTGACGAAAGGTAATTGCCCTTTAGTCACAATGTGGTGTTGCACATTGTGTTTAACTGGAAGGTTAAAATTGGGCGGTTTTGTTAACGAAGCGTACTTCGTTAATAGCTCTTTATATATACCTGTAATTAGGCATGGATGGTATTCGGGGTTGTAGTCGACTGTAGCGCACACGTTAATTTTAAAATTTGTGCGCTGGTCTACTAAATGTCGATACTTGAAATCGACGCACAACTCGAACTTCGTTAAGAAGTCCGCCCCGATAATGGCTTTAGTGGTGTCGGCTATGATAAAGTTGTGGACATATCGTCGGCGTAAGCCGAGATAAAGTTCCAGCAACTTTGTGCCGAAAGTTCGGATCAGTGATCCGTTGGCCGCATGCAGAAGGACGTTCGGGCTTCCGTTATGGGCCGGGAACGCCTTGGCGGGAACAATTGAAACGTCCGAGCCCGAATCAATCAGAAAGTTCATCCGATTGTTGGTGTCTCGAACGAATAAACGATATGAGCGGCCAGTTATTTGCTCGCTCATTTCGATCCCCAGTTTTAGTTTTTTTTAGGGTTGGTGGTGGCCTTTTTCTTCGCCGGCTTGGCTTGGCTACCACCGAAACTGCAGGGGGCTTTTCAGGTGCGTGCTTCACTACCGTAACGGTAGTGGAAGTAGCACAAGCTACCTCTCAGTTTATTGGCCCCTGGTGGCCGATTGGCCGAAGGCTGTGAAGGGCCGCCCTGCCGATTGGCGGGTGTTCGGCCTCTTGGGGTGTTTGGCTGCCGTATCCACTGCTCCATCTTGGAAGTCAACTTGTTGATGGCACTTTGCAGTGACATCCATGGTGGTTCCGCACTGGATGGTGTTGCGTGGACGGCGGACGCGTATGAGGCGCCTCCGTGTGGAAGCACTTCCCATACCTTGTCCGCCGTAGCAGCCAGCCCGGCTAGCGATTGATCGCGAGCTGTGGCCAATGTGACCTGGATGGCCTGTGGAAGTCTCCTTTCCCACAGGGTCCGGATCAGGTCATCATTGACCGCCGTCGATCCGCCGGCTAGTGCCTTGAGAGCCTGGAGGAACTCTGATGGTTTTCGGTCTCCAGGCTCTTGCACTGACAGTAGCTGCTCGAGCCGGCGCTTCTCGGAAGTGCCGTATTTCTCGAGCAGGTACTCTTTTAGTTCTTGATAAGAGGAGGTGGCATGATCGACGGTGCTAAGTCGCATTGCCGTTACCGCCTCTTCTGGCAATGCGGCCATAACATTGTATACTTTGCCACTGTCCGCCTTGTAGCCAGGGGCGGTTTCAGAGGGGGGTAATTGGGTAATTACCCCCCCTAAGAATTTTCGTTCGCTTATTTATTTTTATTCTTAAAAATTACCACAATTTCAAACAAACAAGATAAGTTATGGTGAATCTAGTCGGCGATATATGACGGTGAATTTTTCCAAAACTGCTGGAGAGTCGTGGAAGGGACAGATATCCGAGACTCCCGCTAATATGGCACGCTATGGCTGATTCCACACGAGCGTACACAGGACACGACAAGAGTCGGCTGCAAAGTGGTTTATGAAGAAGAGAGTGAGAGAGGACGATGGGGAGGGCACACAAATTTGAACGATCTTTTCAGCAGATTTTTGATCTGTGTTTGCTTGAATATCTGACCATTTTGTAAAAAAATCAAGATAGCGGTTCCAAAATGGCGCCCGATTTTTGCAATTGTTTTCCCCGACCCACCGACATGGGCATCAAATGGAAGGGCATGACAGATAGAATACAATTAGTTGTGTCGCGTCATTCCAAATTCAAAATGGCGGATTACTTTTTTCCTCACAACCCCCTCAGAATGGGTATCAAATGTAAGGGTATGACGATTGTAATGCAGTAATCTGTCTGACGTCATTTTGATTCTAATATGGCGGCCACCACAAAATGGCGAAAAACATATAATAGACTAAAAAGTAAGAAAGAAAAGTTATGTAATATGTTTTATCAAATCAATATAAATAAATATATGGGTTCATTTGCTTCCTTTGCCTATCTATACTATTACATAAAGAGAAAAGATTTGATTGTTTGTTTGTTCCGGATAAACTCAAAAACTACCGAACCGATTTTAAAAATTCTGTCGCCAATAGAAAGCTCTATTATCAGCGAGTAACATGGGGTATACAATACTCGTATATTACCGAAATTCAAAATGGAAGCAGAAATATGGTTGAATTTGCCAATTTTATTTCGATTCCAATGAAAGTGGGTATCTAGAGGTTTTTAAGGTCGCAAATAACGAATTTGCAGTCAAAAATTATAAATTCAAGATGGCCGACGAATTTGCAAATTGTGTTCCGATTCCAATGAAAATCGGTATCTGAAATTTTTTAAGATAACCAATCATGAATTTATGATCAGAAATTATAAATTCAAAATGGCCGTGCCAATATGGCGGACGAATTTTGTTAAATTTGTTCCGATTTCAATTAAAGTGGATATCGAGGGGTTTATAACGTCGCAAATAACGAATTTTTGGTCAAAACTTATAAATTAAAAATTGTGGGACGACTATACCGGACGAATTTTGCCAACTAAGTGTCATTTCCCGGTTAACTGTATGTAGGTTGTTCAAGAGTTGGAAAATCTTGACATTCTAGCTACAAATGGAAAAACATTGAACATAGTGTATCCTGAAGCTTTCTAAGCAATCGGTTCAGAATGGATCAACAAGGTTTTTTTGGTGAGATGATAAGGAGAAGCGGAAATGTGGGATTTATATGGGTTCCAGCTAGTTGTATATAATTTAAGACAATCGTCGGAGCTGACACGCACTTTTAATTTTTTTTTGATGCTGTTTGTTTTGTATTTATGGAATAAAAAATATTTAAGTTTTTTCTTTTTTTAAAATTACCCCCCCCTAAGCCAGTTGGCTGGAAACGCCCCTGCTTGTAGCCCGCCATCCTGAACATGATTTCCGCCTGGTAAAACCAGGAGGCGGGCTGGTGTGTCCAGAACTTCGGAATATCAAGCTTCGTCAGTTTGACGCCAGCGACTTCCGAAGTTCCGGGCTTTGGCTCCTCTACATTTGAGGCCCCCGCGTCCATATCCATTTCTTCAGCTCTTGACATGATATTGCGCGAAAACAGAAAACAAAAGGAAAAGAAAGCGAAAACTTTATGGATTTTAAAATAATAAATTTATATATATATATATATTGTATATATATATTGTATGTATGTATGTATGAGTGAAAATTTCAAAATGAAAATATATATAAACAAGTTAAATATCGCAAATTATGTGAAGCGAAAGCGAAAGCTTTGTATTTTTAAGAATAATAAATATATGTATGTATATCTGTAAATTTCAAAATGTAAATATGTTATATATAAAAAGGTTATACTCTAAAATCTGTAAATAAAGCTTAAATTATTTTATATTTATAAATCGAAAATATTATATGTGTAATCGACAAAATTATACAGGTGAAAGAAAAAGAAAAAAATATCAAATTCAATGAAAATTCAAAATGTTATAAATTTCTAAAAAAAAATACGAAACAAAATCTATTTGTTTAATTATCTGCTGTTTTATTGTGTGTCCCGCGCTGTTTCCTGATTGTAGCTGGTATCCACACGCTTGTGTTTCTTCTTTTATTTGATGAACCAAAAGACAATCGCACTTTTATTGTGATAAAGTGATAAAAAAACTTTTGTTGAACGAAATAATCGTTGCCTTTTGTTGTCTATGCGTTTCTTCTACGCACTTAACTGTATGACATTTATGATTTATATTAATTTAAATTCCCAAATGTTCTCCACTCGTGTAGAACAGAATTATTTTATTAAAGAAAATTAAATTTTATAGTAGTTGGTTAAGCAAACATAACTACTTGTTAATGGCAATATTGCAAACTTAAACTATTGAAAATTGTACTTCCCAGTGTTTCCTGTATTGCG
This sequence comes from Thereva nobilitata, assembly GCA_963855945.1. Lineage (NCBI taxonomy): Eukaryota > Metazoa > Arthropoda > Insecta > Diptera > Therevidae > Thereva > Thereva nobilitata. Next base: position 132,434,203 of record OY979696.1, read on the forward strand.
TTCGATAATTATTTTGGGGTTTTTTAGAATTACTTCACGAATTGCTTTTTTACTTAAAATCACTTCACGGATTGCTTTGAAAAAAAATTTTATTTTAAGCGGGAAAAATCTTATTAACACCACCACCTTAAATTTCGTTTTTTTTTACTCGGTTTTTACCGATTCAATTTTATGAGTTATTATTTATTATTAATTAATCCCCGGAATGGGAAAAAATATGAAAACCGCGTGTTACGCTTTCGGGGTCACCAATATGGTTGCCTATTGTGTCTAAAGGACCATTAAATAAAAAACGGTAATTCACTTTTGGTGTTTACTTAAAAGCACTTAATCCTGTACAATTATTAATATAATGGTAATCACTTAATTAGATTTAGACTATTATTAATATGTATATATATATATATGGACTGATATTTTTATATGGGTAAGAACTGTGGGGGCACCGTAATGTCGCACGTCAAAAACAGTAGTGTAGATCGGGGATGCCGGAAATTGGCTAGATCGATAGGGACGATAGGGACGGAACGGAAAGCGGCTAGATCACTGAACTTTGGGTTCGGTGATCGCTGAAATGTTCCGATTGATCGTTATTGATCGTGTTTACCATTTCGGAATATGTTGTGTGACTTTGCGTAAAACTTAGTAATTAAGTTTGTACGCGGTCACCACAAGCTTCTTTATGAATATATAAGATGCTCAGAGAACACAGTCTGCTTTAGGTCATTGTTGATCTTAAAACATTTTTCAGGAGTTTTAATGCTCTGAACGATCGTTCAGCAGTGCAGGAAGACGCTGGCTGGGTAAGAACTATTTTTACGAGCTTAGTGAACTCAGAGCAAGGATTTCGTAGAGCTGAATCTTCCCTGAGGATATGAAAAACATCTCTTACAGTTTTTACTTCTTTTCCATTACCTCTTAGGGAATCGATGAACATGTTTCTATGTAGCTCTAATCGAGCCTTGTCAAAGTCGTCTTTGTAGAACTCCGCTGAATCGCTTAATGCTGTTGTGTTAACTAAAGAACTTCTTGATTTAAGAGAGAAACGTTCGTGGTTTCTTTTCAAAAATACATTCTACCGATTGGGTGGAACTATCACTAATATCGGCTGAAATATCCTCAATTTGGTGTGTGGATTTCCACAGGCGTCCCTAACCGGGTGTGGACATTTCCACACCCCCCATAAGGAACTTTCCGGGCCTGGGCGAGGTAGAGCTTCACGAGCTCGGGGCACAGTGGGCCGGATTTGAAAATTTTGGACTTAAGGATTGATATTTATATTTTTGAATTCTACTATTAAATACAATATTTTTATATAATATAACTATTTTTTAAATAACAACTAGTTTCTGAGTTATTAGGGTTTTATTTTTGTATGGCGTTCTTGTTATTTTATTCTTGAAACCCCGTGATAGCCTTAAGTTCTTACACTCTCCCGTCTAGTACGAGGTCTTTTTCGCCACCTGACAACCTGAAAGACAGGAAAAATGGACTTCCGCATCATTTCCTCGAAAAAAGATTGGTTTAAGATGGCATGCAAGCTCATAATGTTGAGAAAAGGGTTAAAAAATCAGAGGTAAAAAATACCGGAAGTAGCACCACATTTTAACACAAAACAGGCACCTAATTAGGTTAAGTTGTAAATAATAGACAAGGTAAAGGAGTCATTGCTGGATTGATAACAGGTAGATAGACTTCCGTTGCATGTGAATTACGTTTTCTTAGCCATATGTGATTACACTCCGTATAAAACGAAATTTCCTACACAAGATTTTCGATAATTTTGAAAACTTTTTCTTCAGAGCATCGTATGATAAAATTAAGTTTAAGGAATATGCTGAAATTACCATGAAATTATATGCAGAGTTATACGATTAGTATTATATGCCTTCAAGCGTACATAAAGTTCTCGCACATGGAGCAGCTGTAATTGAGAATTTTGGTCTAGTTCCTATTGGGAAATTATCTGAAGAAGCTGCTGAATCAAGGAATGAAGATTTCAGAAGATACCGTCAATACCATTCACGAAAATTTAATAGGGATGCAACAAACGAAGACATTCTAAATAAATTGCTGATTAGTTCAGACCCATAAATTCACTCCAAAAGTCACAAATTCTTCGAAAACACAGAGCACTTTCCGATGAAGTAAAAGATTTACTAATTTGCCCAATACATTAGGTGATGCCTTTGAAAAATAAAATTCTGAATTTGCAAATATAGACTTACAACAAAATATGGAGCATGACGCTGAATCCGAGTCCGAGGAGGCTTATTGATTGCGATTAGAATGGTATTGTTGCGAAGATATATAGTTTTAAAAAAACTAAACAATAGTGTCTGTAATAGGTAAGGCTCCAAATTCTGCCTCTAGGTAGGTGTTACTTAGAATCTTTCCTGCGTTTATAAGTGGACTAAGCCTATGCGAGCACCACAGTAAAAAAACGCGGCTGGTTCTCTACCTCTTAGGTGGTGCGGAAAAGTAGACATATCCAAATACAAAAACTCAAATTGCCGCGTAATCGCAAAAAATCGCAGCGAAAGCCTTAGCATGCAATTAGCTCAGCACTCCCATTATATAAAACTATAAGCGGTTTTGAGAAAATCACCTATTTCACTTTTTCTCCATACAAAAAAATCTTAAAACCAACCAAACTTAGAAAATATTTCTTTAAACGAAAAAAGTCATACAGCAACTTTTAATTGTATCAATTAATAGAATTAAATCCCATCATTACTTTTTTGAAAAAACCTACTTCATTTTCATATGTACCTAAGTCCACTACGGCTCAAATCCAGCCCACTGTGCGGGGGTAGGTAGAGCTTCACGAGAAATGAGTTAGTAAGACTATTCTTTCAAGACCTGCCTGTAAACAAAATTTCTAGTATTTTTTTCTCTTTGAAGAATGACCAGGCTGTCAGAATAACTGGCACTTGACACTGACAATTGTCACGCCTCCGTTCCACACCAGCCACTTTTAAAGGACGAGTCATATCAACTGTTCAGGATTGACCTAACATTAAAAATATCAAAATAAACAAAATAAAAGCAAAAAGCACAAAATTCCACCTGGCAACACTAAAATATCCAGTCCTTCGCTCCAGCCATCCAAATACATATAAAATTACACTACCCATCTAAAATACATAAAATAAAATTATATAAAACCACAAAAATAATAAATAATATCTCACCTATTTCATCTAAGATCAGGGGCGGCGGAGCGCGTGGGGAAGGAAGGAAAAGTGCACACGCACTTTCACTTTGGGTGGGGAAACCCACACCCAAAATATTTCATCCCAGAACGTTGCAGGGCCGTCTCGGTCGCTGGCGACGAAGGAACGTGCTCCGAAGGGCCGCACACAAGCAAGGCTTTTTATACGAAAACTAAATATATTAAATTAGAGCTATTAAGAACTTATAACTGCATAGCCTAAGCTTTTTAAACCCCACCTGACTAGCATTTAAAAAGGCGATTGCCTCAGGGGCTTGCCGTAAAAATGATTCCCCGTAGGTTCCTCATAAGGACTCCATGTGGCAAATGAGGGGCATGCCGAAAGGGGCATTTCCTCATGAGCACCACACAAAAAATCAGCGATAAGGTATTTCTTATCAATTTCTCATAAGGGTTCTATGGGACAAAACTCATTACAAATATCTTAGGTTTTCGGAAATATTTTTAGAAAGCCTTAAAGAAATACCCTTAAGCTTTAGTTTAACTCATACAAAACTTTAGTTTTTGTTGTTGCATTGGTTCTCAGGAAATTATGTTGGTGACCGTGAAGGGTGCCATTTAGCATACTCAATAGCCCGGTTCTGGTTCGAGGTTAAGCAGCATTGGATGTGATTAGTACTCAGTTGGGAGGCCATATTGATAAAATGACACGCGCGTTTAAAAATATAAAGCTTTCGACCCCGGCGCAGTTATTACTCACATATCCACGCCGAAATTCTCAAAATCCACTTGGAATCGGGTAGCAATGATTTTTTCTCAAGAGGGTCAAATGAGTCATATTCCTTATGACGAGGGGCGAATGAGGAACGGCTTAGATTCAGAGGGTCTAGCCTCATAGGGGTCATAGCTGTACCTACCCTTAAAACCACTAACTCAATAGACAGCTGGTAAATAAATTGACCGATTAATTTTATACATTTTAACATTAGCTGTTTACGTGCTCCCCACCCACAATGATTATGCTCCGCCGCCCCCGTCTCAGATAACTAAATGTCAAACAATACAGATGACATCTAGCAAGAAGGGGCACAAGTACAAACAAAAGATCCACTCACAATAAAGTTCGATTTTAATTGCGCCAACTAAAACATTGCTCAGCTCCATTGTGAAGTGAGCAATAAATATCGCGGCAGTTGACTGCAAATTTCAGATCACTTCGATCCTTCCAGGAGAATTGAGCCTGAGAAAACTAAGTGATTTCAAACTCTCGGCAGAATTGAGCCTGAGAAATCTAAGAATTAATTAAGCCAATTCCTAATCCAAGTTGATCGGAGTATTGCACCATCAACTTCCTAAGCCATAAATTTCTATAAAATCCAGGTTGAACGGGGTACTGTACCGTCAACATCCTAAGCTGTAGAATTGAGACAGCATCCCAATTGAACCTTCCACGATAATCAACTTTAAAGTTCCAGCAACTTCCAAGGGACGGCAACTATTGACATAGAGCCGGTTTAGACGGTGCGCTCCAGCGCATGTGCCTCACGAACTTTGTGGATAAAGGGAGAAGTGGGGTGGTACCTCTCTTCATCCCCACTCCTCCCTTCATCGCCAAACGTTCGTGAGGCACATGCGCTGGAGCGCACCGTGTAAAACAGCTCATAATCACCTCGCAACCAGCATATCAGCTGTGGAGTTCAAGTTGGAATCAACCATTAATCACTACCTCGTGAAGAACGCTGATCACAAATCTACTGAGCAAAATTAGTTCGAGTATTTGGTGGACATTCGGGAAGGCAGTTTATAGTCAATCCAGCAATATTGCCCACAATTAAAATAATTTGAAAAACATTAATAAAAAACCAACTGAAATCAGGCAATAAATTGATTAACTAAATTGAACCAAAAATTTATTATGGTACTTGCATCGTAATTGAATTGTAGCAAATAAACTTGAATTAACTCCGGATTAATAGGGAATTGAACTTTGAATTATAGTGAATTAAAGTGTAAATGGACTTATAGTAGTTGCAAAAATAAATTGAATTTATTTAGAAGAGATTGTTTTACAGATGTGATAGCCAGGTGATCACGGCACATCAACAGACATTCAATGTGACACAGACACGTAGCCCGCCAGACTCGAAAAATATTGTTCAATACATTTTCTATGAGACCATTCACATTAGTAACGTTTTGCCTGTGGAGGCATTGTTTGAACATTTCTGCTTTTGATTTGAACATTTTGTATGATCATTTTTGCGTTTTTATACGCTTTATATTAGCTTCACCTGTATTTATGTATGTTTGTAGACAAATCTTCCAACTTGATTTTCACCCACTTTCATGTAACGGTTCAACTTGAATTTTTGTACATATGTATAGTTCGCGTGACAATGCAATCTGACCATTGTGTAAAAAAATCAAGATGACGGTTCCAAGATGGCGGCCGAATTTTGCAATTGTGCTCCCCGAACCCCGACATGCGTATCAAATGAAAGGGTATGACAAAATAGCGGACCACCTTTTTATACGGTTTATATTAGCTTCAGCTGTATGTTGTATGTAGTATGTAAACAAATCTTGCAACTTGAAATTGACCCACTTTCATATAACCGATCAACAGCGTGACAATGCAGTCTGACCATTTTGTAAGAAAATTAAAATGGTCGGTGAATTTTGCAATTGTGTTCTCCGACATGGGTATCAAATGAAAGGGTATGACAAGTGCAATACAATTAGCTATGTGGCGTCATTCAAAATGGCGGCCAACACAAAATGGCGGATTACCGTTTTTCTTTACAACCCACTCGATATGGGTACCAAATGAAAGGGTATGACAAGTAAACGACTATGCGGCGTCATTCTAAATTCAAAATAGCGGCCAACAGAAAATGGCGGATTACCTTTTTCTGTACAACCCACTCGGTATGGGTATCAAATGAAAGGGTGTGACAATTAGAATAATATTAGTTTTGTGGCGTCATTCCAAATTTAAAATTTCGGCCAACACAAAATGGCGGTTTATCTTTTCCTTTACAACGCCCTCGGTATGGGTATTAAATGAAAGTGTATGACGAGTATAGTACAGTAGGCTGTGTGACGTCATTTTAAATCTAATATGGCTGTCATTACAAAATGGAGGAAGAATAGACTAAAAAGTAGATAATAAAAAATATAATTTATAAAAACTAAAAAATACGCTTTTATGTTAAAATGAACTAAAAAGCAAAAATAAATTTTGAATGTGAAGTTTTTATGGCTCTAGCCCGTATATGGAAATTACCTACCTTTCGAAATGTAAAAAAGCGTGGGACTCTTGACCTATATTCCTATAAGGTAGGTAGGTTCCATATACTGGCTAGAGAAATAAAAACTTGACATTCAAAATTATTTTTTACTTTTTAGTTCATTTTAAAATAAAAGCGTATTTTTTAGTTTTTATAAACTATATTTTTTACTTACCCCTACAATTTGAAAAATCAACTTTATTAAAAAAATTGCAAAATTCTTTTTTTCTGCTTTTTGGTTGAAATTGGGTTGAATAGGTATTATCAGCCAAAAATTAATTATTTTCAACACTTAAGGGGGTAAAACTACCCCTAGATTGGTTTGATATTTAAAAGTTTACCGCTCGTGAACCGCTCGTTGAACGTGCTCCCGCTTGATTTCTTTTTTTTTTCTCTGTTGTCGATGATTTTATAAATAAAAATTATTTTTCTCCCCGTCTATCCTTTTTTTTGGTGATTGGGATTGAAGTGTTTAAGTGCTTTCCCCCGTTGAGCGAATTGCTTGGTTTAGTGCAAATTGCCATAACATCTCACTGTTTCCACAAAACAAGTTGGACTTTGGACTCTTGATTAAGTGAACATTGCCTAACATAAATCGACTTCAAGATGAACAAATGCAGAAAAAGCTCGTGCCGCGTCGACAACTCATCATCATATGCAGACGAATTGATGCAATGGTGCTTGCAACAGTTCTTATCACGTTTCATGTATTGGACTTTCTAGCAATTCACTCAGATATGTGAATGATTATAAAAAAGCTTTTAAATTTTATTGCACAGAGTGCAGATCTTGTTTGAAATACTTGTATTTAAAATGCAAATACAAAATGCCTATTTTGTATTTTGCATACCCTCAAACCGGCCAATTTTGTTTTGCGATGAGAAAATTATTTCTAAGGTGTTTAGGGTATGAAAAAGCCGATTCTGAAGTCAAAAATGAAAAAAAACAAACGGTTTACCTTTCAGGTGAACATTCATGTACCCCACCTTTAGGCGGCCTTGCCAGGAAATGGAGAAAAATAAAAAAGGGGTTTTTTATTTTTAATTCAGATTTATTACGGAACAAGTGTATAAAAGGATAGAAATTAATGAATCAATAAAGAAAAAATTATTTTAAGAAGTATGGAATAGTCGAAAACAGTTTTTTGTTGAAGAAAGGCAGAGATTTACTTTACATTTAGTGCAAAAAACTTGTGTTTCCGATTTGCACTTTGGATATTTGCAAACTTTTTTTCCACTTCGATCAAGATAATCGCGCCAATGACCAATGTTCCCCGTGTTCTTTTAATGAACTGGGTTTTGAGAGCTTTTGAGTTCCCATACAAAATCGAAAACCCAGGTTTTATCTGGGTCTTCTGGATCTTCGATTTTGTATGGGAACTCAAAAGCTCCTCAAAAGCTCTCAAAACCCAGTTCATTAAAAGAACACGGGGGTTATCAAAACGAATGTCCGCTGGAGGTGCGTAGGCCTTTCGTAAATTTGCTGATGACTGTGATTCCGAAGCTACAGACGGCCTTCCAATAGGTTTCTTATATCCAGCGGCTTGAAACTAACATAAAACTTCCGCTACTTGAGAGCGAAAATCGGGGAGTTCAATCATTTTACGTCCATGAATCCGCTTGTGCAAAAGGTAAGCATTTACTAATGCCATATCCAAAAGATGATAAAAGAGACGCAATGTCCATTTTCATGTTTTGATACGTATGTGGTATCTGCCCAACAAACCATCCATAAGATCCACTCCGCCCATATGGTGATTATATTCTGTGATAATGTTAGGGCAATCGATGGAAAAGTGTTTTTTTTTGGTACGATCAAATCGAATAGCTTTTGGCGGTTGAGTTCCGGAAGCAGTTGCAAATTTCTGAATACCAGCATAACTCGAGGCAAGGCGTACGCATTTTGTATCCTTCCAGAGAACCGTTTCATTTCAACTCCATATAAATTTGCCACATATTCTTCAGCATATCCTCTTTCCTTCTTTGCAACATCCTTATCCGTCGAAAGTTTGCAATTCGGGATACGATTCGGTCGGATTGTACCTAACGAATAAATACCACGAGCTCGCATATATACCAAAAGAGGTAAAGATGTGTAAAAATTATCAAAGTATAAAATGTGGTTTTGAAAGTTGGGAATCGTTTGCGATAATCTAACAACCACATTGGATGTTGCGCCCAAGTTTGGAGCATTTGGCAGCACGACATTATCACCAGCGCCATGATCAACTTCGAATTTATAGGAAAATCCAGAAGAATCGCAGAGCACAAACAACTTGAAACCCCATTTGTGTGGTTTCTTGGGCATATACTGCCGAAATATTGACCCCATTTTTGTGGAGCACATTTGCTCGTCTACGCAAAGGCGAGGCAGTTTCGGAACGGAATCGAAACGGTTGTTCAAGGCGTCAACAACTGGTCGCACTTTGAATAGTGGATCGTAGCTCTCTTCCCCTTCTTTGGCATTGATGTAGCGTCGTTGAAGTGGAGGTATTTACGTATTTGATAGAACCGCTTCGATGGCATTGCTGATCTAATGGCTTCGAATGCATATTTACCCCAATAATCTTCCACTTTAGGGTACCGATACATGGACATAAAGACGAGAATACCAAGGTACTTCCTAATTTCCACCGAAGAAGTGACAAATTTCGTTCCAATATCATTTTGTCGAGCATACAAATTGGTTTGTTCGGCAATAGTTTCCAATAAAGAACCTGTGAAAAAATAGGTAAAGCATTGGAACGGTGTTTTCAATTCGTTGAAGCTCTCAGGTAACTTGGGATCACCTTGGAAAACGACTTGGTTACGATGGAGTACTAAATGGTTCTTTCGTCAAAGTATGTTTTTGAATTCGGTCATCAGCATCGCAAAAAAATCAGGACCGCCTTCTTCATACTCAGGTAACGGTGAACGAGGACGTTTTGGTCGTTTGAAAACGTTTGATGGACCTGGCACTGGAGCTGGCTCAACCGATTGTTCAGTCGTTGACGGAAGAGGTGGTTCAGTTCTTGATGGCAGAGGTGGCTCACTGCTATTTGGAACAAACGACGACGAAGGAGCTGTGGATAGGAATTGATTCGGCTTCAGGAGTGAAACCGCTGTTATCGCTAATATTCAAGCTCAAACTAATAGCTTGTGACAAAAATTCGGAGGAAGTTGAATGTGTCATTTGGACAAGAAAGTCATCAATTTGTGCATCGTCCAAAGGTAGGCGAAAATCAGGATCATTCACATTGTCGTCGTCGGAGAAATCAGGTTCAGAAACATGGTCATCACTTGCCATAGATTCCATTATCTCGATGATTTTTTCGTCAGACATTCCTGACAATTTCCATGACCTAACGTTCTGTTCTTTCGGAAGCATTTCTATGGAAAAACAGAAAAATATATCCCATCAATGGACATACAGTAGTACAGGTATCACAATAGAAATAAATCGAAAGCACGTAAATTAAAAATAATGAAAATCAATTTGTTCAACCAGTTTCTTTCACCGAACCTGGCAAGCCCGCCTTTGGACGATGTGTCGGTCAGGGCTGCTTTAGGTGGGTGGGTGTAAGAAATTAATTTTCCACTTTTACTAAATCATAGTAGAGGTTTCACTCTCTCACAAATAATTTTTTTAACCAAACAAACAACGGGAAAATGGTTTTTCGATTTTTTCAAAATTCACTTTTTTATAAAATAATTAAATGGACCACTTTCATCAAAAGTTCGACTTCAAATGATTCTAGCTGTAAAACTATGAGTCCGATCGCGCTCAAATAACTATGAACGTGTAGAGGGATTAGACGAGAGTCGTTCAAGACAGTTCAGCGATATAAAAATTTGAAATTATCCCGTTACAGCGCATTCCGTAAGACGCGTCTAAAGGCGGGGTTGCTGGTTTGAGGGTTAAATACCATTTCAAAAAAAGCATTTTGTATTTTATTTGAAATACTTTTCTAGACATATTTTCCATTTTAAAAATTCAAAATAGTGATTAAGTTTAGTCAACATTACCAGTCAAATTTCATATAAAATGAACTAATGGTGCTTAAATTGGCTACTAGAGGCGCTGCTCGTAGTCACATCACAGACATCAAAGGAAAAAAAAGAATAAAACGAGTCTTTTTTTTATAATTTGTTTTTTTTTTTTATAGAGTTACCCTTCTAGCTCAGAAGGTACACTTCTCAGCTGGGCTCAGAAACGGGCCGCGCTTATGTGCAGGGACCGAACCGGCCGAAAGCACCAAAAAAGGTATAAGAAAAAACACCGCATAACGAGCACGGGACCGAAAATGTGGGCTCCTTCTCGACCTTCCCCGGCACTCCGGACCGGCTCGGTACCGGTTCGGTCCCTGCACACAAACGCGGAGACATTTACCACTGCTCAGTGGCTCAGCTAAGACATGCAAACACAAAAAAAACAATGCAACATTTAAGAGCACAAAACATCAAACAGAGAAGCGTGCAAAAACAATGAAAAAGTGGACACACAGGGAGTCACGCCACATTAAAAAGAGTCCTTTTAAGGACATCTTCGCTAGTTTGCATGCTAAAAACACTCGCATTTTTGTTAACATTTATAAGCATGCGGTTAACTGGTTCGTACATCCCATAATTGGTATTAGAGGAATTAATGTACAAGAGAGGTGGACCTCTCAGGTTGTAGTTGTTCACTCTAAATGACGTACGGGTTCGTAGGAAGCCTGAGTCAACTTTGTCATTCAACAAACGATGAACGAATATAACGTCAGCGACCTCGCGACGCTTATGGAGAGAGCTCAAGTTGAGCAATTTAAGTCTGTTCCCATAAGGCGGAAGAATAAGTGGGTCACCCCACGGGAGGTGACTGAGTGCAAAACGGACGAACTTCCTTTGAACTGATTCGATTTTACCAACATGGGAGGAGTAGTAAGGAGACCATACCTGGGAGGCGTATTCAAGCAGAGGCCTAACTAAAGATATGTATAAGTGTTTGGTGATGAGGGGGTTGTTGAATTCCTTGGACCATCTTTTTATAAATCCCGGGACTGAATTGCCCTTGGAAGAGATATAATTGATGTGGGTGGAGAAATCCAACTTACTTTCTAACCTAACCCCTAGATCGATAACAGAGTTGGTGCGGGAGATCTTGTTATCGAGAAAAGTATAGTCATAAGTTATAACGCCACGTTTCCTACAAAAAGTCATGACCTCACATTTACTAATATTAAGGACCAGGTTGTTGTTGGAACACCAAGAATAGAAGGTGTTTAGGTCTGCTTGCAGAAGTTTGCAATCCTCAATACTCCTTATGTGGCGGTACAGTTTGATGTCGTCGGCATAAATAAGGATTTTACAGTGCCTTAGCAGGGTAACAATGTCATCGATTGATAAAATAAAAAGAGGAGCTCCAAGATGACTTCCTTGCGGGACACAAGAGGACGCTTCGATGTTTTTAAATTTGACTCCGCGGAATAGAACCTGGTAGGTTTTGTCGGCTAAGTACGACTGGAACCATACCACCAGGGCATGCGGAAAGCCTAATTTTTTTAGTTTTAGAACTATGATAGAGTGAGAAAGCATGTCGAAAGCTTTACTGAAGTCTGTATAAACACAGTCAGTTTGACAGCCAGTGACAAAGCCTCAGAACAGTGTGAGAAGAGAACTCTAGTAAATTAGTAGTAGTGGAACGAGCTGCAAGAAAGCCATGTTGGTTAGTTGAGATAAGTCTCTTGCAGATAGGGGCGATAGCAGAATAAGTGATGGATTCGAAGAGTTTTGGTATGCACGATAACTTCGCAATTGGTCTATAATTAGATATTTCGTTCTTACAACCCTTTTTATGGACGGGGATTATAAAAGAGTTCTTCCATAAGGTTGGGAAGCACCCCTTATTTAGGGATTTATGAATTAAACATAGGAGAGGAGATAGTAGGGCCCCTGCACAGGATTTGAGAACAGCAGGAGGGACACCGTCAGGGCCGGACGAAAAATCTTGTGGAAGATCATTTATATGTTTCAAGATATCTTCCCTGGTTACAGACAGAGATAAGTTTTGAGCAGTTTGTATTGCGTTGATATATCGAAAATTGTCTTCATCAGGTTGGAAGACAGGGGACGAGAAAGATTGGCGGAAGAACGATGCAAACTTGTCGCAAATCTCGGATGAATTAGAGCTAACAGAGTTCTCGTACTGCATGGTGTTAGGGTAATTATCAACCTTTTTCTTAGAGTAGATAAATTGAAAAAATGTTCTAGGGTCACCATACAGTTTACCTTCCATGCTACTGAGGTACTCCTTATAGAGAGCTTCGGAGAGAGCATGGAATGGGTCATAGCAATTGAGAAATGCGGAGAAACTCGCAGTGTCTTTCTTCTTCAGGTAGGTTTTCCAGAGTTTATTCTTCAAGTTTTTGGTATGTCTCAACTCATTGTTGTTCCAAGGTAGGGATGATCTGGATGACTTAAGAGGCTCAATAGGCATACAGGATGCGAAGGTATCATACAAGACGGAGTAAAAACTTGATACGTCGTCATCCAGCTCATTAGAGGAAAGCAAGGTATTGAAATCGATGGAAGTGAGCTTGAATGAAGTTGAAGGTAAAGGTTGACTCCTCCGGGGTTAGCTTATCGGTAAAGGCAAAACAATAGCTCAGTAGGAGAGGAGAGTCATAATTATCAACAGGCGACAAGACAATTGAGCTAGGCTCAACATACATGTTGTCTGAGTCGGAAAAGAATACGAGATCTAACCGCCTTCCTAAAATATTATTCACACCGCTCATTTGGTACAAACCGCATGAGAATAAGGAATTCAGAAAGCTGGATTCCCGAAAATTAAGGTTGTTGTCAGGAAGGTAGTTATCGTCATCATCGGAAGAAACCCATTGAACGTTGGGTAAGTTACGATCTCCTAAGAGTAGGAGTTCGTCTTTGGAGTCCATCATATCCAGGATATGATTAGTGCAAGAGATTAGAATATCATAGAGATTTTGACCTCTATCGTCAAGAGTGCTGAACATACCTGGTGGGATGTAACAGCAAATTAAAAATAGGTTCTTATGGACAAGGGAGACTTTAAGAGCGAGGAGATCAGTGTCCAAAGAGTTGGAAAAACTAGGAAGCGTTATTAAGCAACAGTTGAGAAGGTTACTACAGGCAAGTAGTACACCACCTCCACGAGTCTCCGAGTCAATATATCTATCCCTCCGAAAAGTTCGGCATTAAGAATCCCACTGTGTAACCATGTCTCTGTAAAAGCGATTATATCGAAATCACTGGCCGAAGTTGACAGAAACACATCATGGGTTTTGGATCTGATTCCCCCCTCACGTTTTGGTAATAGAGGGAAAGCGTCTTAAGTTTTTTGGAACCTGTCGAGTGTCAGGAATGCGATGCACACGTGTGCGGGGAACAAAACACTTTGTAAAGGCGCCAGGAGGCCAGAACGTGGGGTCTAGAAGCTGTTCAGCGGTATTGGGCGATGCAGTCAGAACAAAAGACGCAACCGGCTTGGAAGCATTGCTGATCTTCCTGCAAGAGACTAACGCAGAGTCAACAGCATTTTTCCTTAGGTATTCTTTAATTGCTTCGGACGTAGTTTCAGGGGACAAACGCGAAATGAAAATATTACGTGGTCTGGGTACCGTTATCAGATTGGGGCCGGTTACTGAAGCCTCAGTATTCACAGTGCCCGTGACTCTAACAGAAGAGGTTGATGCTGCATCCGGTTCTGAGATATGGGTTGAACCCATTGGGAGTGGGAGGGCGGGGATAGACGAACTAGTAGAGGGGTTCGCAGTGACAGCATTCATATTGGTGGCTTTACGACTGCATCTGCTTTTGCGATGCTTACCACGGGTTTTCGGGTGGTCAGGAGCCTACCTAGAGGCAACCTCCACCGAAGGGCCCTCTTCAGATATTATGGCCGGGTCGTTCAAGGTTGTGAAGTTATGAGTATCAGTATCATTTTCCGCAAGAGAAACAACAGTGGAGCAGGGCGCAGAAAGAAGCTGCTCTCCTACCTGCGCGGCACCATCAGATACTGCCACCACTGGGCGAGAGCTAGTTCTATCATAGACGCTTTCAAATTTTATGGATAGAGAATTCAGGGCATTGTGATTTTGAACCGCTGCTGTTGACAGCGATTCAATATCAGCCCGAACACGCCTCGTACTCCTTTTAATGTCATCCAATATAGGATGAAGAGAAGGTAAGGAGTTGATAGTGCTGGACGAGGTGGCGACAGGATTGTGGATTGCCGAATGTATGTCGTCGATAGAATCGAAGACCGTTGCAACTCGGGAAGAAATTTCCTGGAATTTGTTCAACAGAGAACCCGAGTTGGCCGCAACAGAGGCAAGGGTGTCGGACAACGCGTCGAGCCGGACGTTGATCGACTGGACATCATCGGCTAACATCTCAAAATGAGAGATATTGCCAGGGAAGGAATTGAGACGACCCATGACTTTCTCGTGACCATCGAGAAAGACGTCAGAAATGTACTACGAAAACAAATTCGTCAAAACTGATAGTAAACATTGATTATAGAGTAAGTAGATATGGACAAACATTTGTCCAGCTACGATACTAGATGGCGATAGTTGTACAGTTTTAAGTTTTGGGGTGCGAATTTCTGTTGTACGCCTCTAAAATCAATGGGAATGGGTTTTCAACATTAATTCATTAATATTATTTCCTTATATGTGCATAATAATTATAAAATACAAAAAAATTTCAATTTTGTTAATTTTTAGTAAAACTTGAAAAAAGCCGGTTTGCGCCTGAATTTTAAAAAGCATTGCAAAGCCCTTCACGCATGTTGGAAGAAAAGCCAGAAGTTTTGGATCTAAAAATAGATTCCTGTGCGCATATTCCTTTTGTTTTGTTGGTTTGTTGTTGTTGGAAAATACGATTTCTTGGTCGGTGGCTGAAATTTAACAATGAAGAAAATGATGAAGGGAGATGCAAATGTAATGGGAAATTAAGCATCGTGTTTTTTTTCCATTTTGAGAAAAATGAATTAGGTTTTTTTTAACAAAAATTCAAACTTTTTTTATTGATATTATTATTGATTATAGAGAAAATTTGAGTGATCAGTTGGGTAAATTTGAATTATATGTATTTGTTTACAATAAAAAAATCAGAATTTTCGTTCAAAACCTTACTTCATATTTCTCAAGAGAAGTCGAATTCAATGAAGGAATAACAGTTCCGATTTTGAGTTTTTTTAAATGTTTGTATTAAGGGTGATTGTTTACTTTATCGTCTCGTCCTCCGCTCTGGGCGCAACACCAAAAGGGTCGCGCCCTACACCGAGAATGAGGTAGAAGTTGAGGTGGGGGAGTGTTTGGGGGCGCGCAATCCAGAGTCGAAGTCGTTACTAAAATAACTGCTTATTGAACCTTTTTTTTTAAAAAAATTAGTGATTTTTACAGAATTTCAACCCTGAATAGCTTTTTAAGGGGTGACCGATGGCTAATTCCAAAGGAAATGTGTTCAGGTTAACCCCCTATACAACCCCTGGGCGGTGGGGTGATAAAGTAAATAATTACCCAAAATTCTAAGAATTTTGGTATATACATCTACATATACGTACATATATCCCACGCCATTATCCATTCATTTAGTTATGGTAGCTTCAATAAACCACCCCCATGCTTTCGATAGCATCAAATTTGGTATTACAGAAGTACTAGAAAACGGAAAAAAAGATACATAAGGACAGCGAAGAAAAATCTAGAATAGAAAACTCTAGTATTTGGAAATTAACCGATAATTGAAAGATGCATTTCTAGAAATTTACAGCTATTTTAAAATTTTAATATTCATTCGTAATACGTAATGCTGGGTAGTTGGTAATGTGAGCCCTATGGCCCACACAACACATACTGTATTCGCGTGAACCGTGAAACAATGGAAAGGCGCTGCCAAGCCGCTGGAAAAAGTGCATATAAACTTTCGGTCGACATTGTCTGCACAGGCATTCCGTCGCCCGTTCCATTTAAACTTCAAAGAACGACCGACAAAAGCCTCTTTCATGTGGACCTACCATTAAACAACACAAGTCCATGAGTCCTATAATACATACATATGTATGTACAATATTTTCATTCCTTTTAATGTTTTTTTT
The DNA here is from genome assembly GCA_963855945.1 of Thereva nobilitata. Classification (NCBI taxonomy): domain Eukaryota; kingdom Metazoa; phylum Arthropoda; class Insecta; order Diptera; family Therevidae; genus Thereva; species Thereva nobilitata. Next base: position 132,450,769 of record OY979696.1, read on the forward strand.
GGTTCAAAGGTAAATTTTTTTTAAATGCTTGCCTTTTTCTTAAAAATTGTTACTTTGCAGATTACTGAGTTTATTGAGTAGATATACAGGAGGCCTCTTCAAAACCACATACATTTTTTGTTTTTTGCAGAAACTCTAGAGTAGAATTATGCGTGCAACGGAAAAGCGGAAAATTGTTCCAGCCTCTAATTCGACGCCTTCTGTAAGCCTCTAAAATTAACTTACATCTCAGTTCTAAGGAACTGGTTTGAGAGCTTTGTTTCTGGTCGTTCAATCAAGGTAGTAGTGGATCGCGTCGAATCCAACCCTCATTCCATCTCCGCTGGTTTCCCAAAGGTCGATTCTCTCACCTGAGATGCAAGTTCCTCCTTCAGCCAGATGCCCTGACTACAATTTACAAGTCCTACATTCCACCCCGCTTTGAATATCACTTGTATATCTGAGCGAGCGCCCCAAAAAATACTTTGGCTGGATAAGGTGCAAGCGCGCACCTTTCTCCTCCATAGACCCTTTAAGCCACCGTAGGAATGTAAGTTCATTAAGTTTTACCGCTATTACCATAGCGACGGCTCCATTGAAATTAAGAACCTCCTGCCTACACGGGAACTTCTTTCCCATAACACAATACTAGACAACTCCTCTCACCCCCGGCTCGCCGCAGACCTCTTCGCGCCATTACGGTTTAGAAGTTCGTTTATAAATAAAATAGATATCAATATATGTAAATAGCAACTCGATTGTGGAACTGTCTTCCACAGTCTGTGTTGCTGAACCCAGCAGAGTTCATCGACATCTACTCACGCACCCTCCACACCTCTGACCTATTCCTTCTTTTCTATCCCTCAGATCAAACTTAATACTAGACATTACACCATGACTTGAACGACATGACGGAGTTGTGATACAAAAGGAGATTCCTTAGCTTGACCATGCCACATAAAAAAAAATTCAAAAATAATAATTATTTTATATATCTCAATACCATTACAATTATCCATAAAAATGTCTAGTTTATACGAATTAAAATACCTGAGAAAAAAATCTAAAAATTTGTCGCATTTTTCGCTAAAAAAAGTTAAATACTCCCTTTTAAAACCCATTTCATTTTTCTCAACATAATAAGAAACGCTTGATGCCAAATTTCCCATTAAAGTCTTCTCGCCCATTCATTTCTTTAACCCATTGTCAAATTTCACCCATCGGCCACGAAATCATCATCACAAAAAACGTAGGAATCTATTTTTAGATCGGCAGGCACTAAAATCAAAGCCAAAATGTTTTTTTTCCAAATGCGCGAAAGGCTTTTTCATAAACAAGGAAAAGTTTATTTCGGAAACTAACCATATAGAGGAGAACAAAACGCTGCGATACTAGCGCGCGAAGTTCATAGCGCCGTAGCTGGATGTTATTTTGACTTGCGTTTGTCCATATCTACTTATAGTCCAAGAGCCGGCCGTATAAAAATGAAGGTATAAAATATCCTAACAATTTTTTGTGAGGGAGTAGTACTGCCACAGACCTAAAGGGAGCCACCTTTTATATAACCTAATTTCGCCCGCGTCATGAAATTTTGACGTCACTTCCGGTTACGATTTTTGGTGTTGGTGACGTCATAAAAATGGCGGATTACCTTTTCCTTTACAACCCCCCCCCCCCCCTAACATGGGTATCAAATGAAAGAGTATAACGAGTAGAACACAGCAAGCTATGTAACGTCATTTTAAATCGAATATGGCGGCTAAGATAAAATGGCGGATTACCTTTTTCTTTACAAACACCCGCCATGGGCATCAAATGAAAGAGTCTGACGAGGAGAATACAGTAAGCTATGTAAGGTCGTTTTAAATCCAATATTGTAATGCTGATGCATGAAAGCAATATTTGAATTTGTATTTTTTTTAATATAAGAGTTTTGTTATTACATTATAATAAAATCATATTTTTGTAGCCCTATGTGTATTCCAAAATATTTTCTTTTCCTTTTGTTGTTTATGATGTAAACTTAATAAGGCAAACATGAAAAAAATCTGTAGTTAATAAATTATGTTATAATCTGATTAAAATCTTGGAGTATAACAAATTTTTGAGCCATTAGTAATAATGTATAATGGTTTATTGATAAAGAGATGATAAATTACGTAGATATAGAAAAAAACATTTATAAATAAATTATCTAAGTCATAGATTTAGCCCTATGCTCGTAGGCTTTATAGTTATTAAAACCGAAGCAGCCAGGACGATGCGGGCAACTAACAAGAGGCACCCTATTTTTTTTAATAACTATAAGGCTTATACGTTAATTTAAAAAAAAGTCACCGATGTATTCGATGAGTTAAGAAAATCAAAAAAAACAATAAACATGTTTTTTAAAAACAAAGCTTTTATTAGATAAGCTAAAAAATATTAAATAATAAAAAAAGTTTTTAAACATGCGTTAATAAGATGAACTAACAAGTATCCAATAATTGGGCGCGTTTTATCAAATTAATTAATTTTCGTATTTAATAGTTAAATCATAATATTTTTTGCATTTTTGTTATAATATGTGAAACATTTGTTAACTGAGCGGTCCCAAGCTTTTACTTGTAGTTACGTACAGGTGGATTAAAAAAATTATTGTATTTTATACTTTTTAGCTCATCTTGTTAACGCATATTTAAATTTTTTTATTATTTAATATTTTTTAGTAGTTATTTAATAAAAGCTTGTTTTAAAAATTTTTTTATTGGTTTTTATTTTAATTTTTAGTCTCATGCGTCTTATTGGCTTTAAAATTCCGTCACATATCTGACTAACACAGCTAATTGTATTCAACTTATCATAACCCTTCATTTGATACCAATATCGAGGGGTTGTTCGTGGTGGCCGCCATATTGGATTTAAAATGACGTCACATAGCTTACTGTATTCTCCTCGACAGACTTTCATTTGATGCCCATGGTGGGTTTTGTAAAGAAAAAGCTAATCCGCCATTTCATCTTAGCCGCCATATTCGATTTACAATGACGTCAATTAGCTTGCTGTGTTCTACTCGTTATACTCTTTCATTTGATACCCATGTTGGGGGGTTGTAAAGAAAAAGGTAATCCGCCATTTGTGGTCGCCATATTGGATGTACCATATAATTGAATATACTATATTGCATTGTCTTCAGAACCAAAGGTTTGTTCCAAATTTGAGCATCACTGGATTACGGGAAGTGGCCGCAAAATCAATCGCAAGATTTCACCACCAGGAATATCCGCCATTTAATGGTGGACACCATATTGGATGTACCATAAAATTGAATATACTATATTATATTGCCTCCAGAAGCAAAGGTGTGTGCCAAATTTGAGCATCACTGGATTACGGGAAGTGGCCGCAAAATCAATCGCAAGATTTCACCACCAGGAATATCCGCCATTTAATGGTGGACACCATATTGGATGTACCATAAAATTGAATATACTATATTATATTGCCTCCAGAAGCAAAGGTGTGTGCCAAATTTGAGCATCACCGGACATCGGGAAGTACTTGAAAAATGGATCGTAAGATTTGTCCCAAACAAAGAAAAAAGCTTGTAAAAAAACTTTAATCGAGGGTGCCACAGGGTTGCGGGTGGTTTAGGCCTGGCACCCTAGTGTAATTTTAATGTACACATTCCAACCTTCATTTGATGTAAATTTTATTAGGATTTTGAGTTTTTAAAATTTCTTCATTTATGTCACTTCTGGGGGTGGTTTTAATGAGGTGCAACCACCCCCACTCGATTTTTGACCGCGGATTCGTAATCAGCGACCCCGAAAACCTCCGAGAGACGATTTCCGAGGTGAAATTTAGAGTTTTTAAAATTTCTTCATTTATGTCACTTCTGGGGGTGGTTTTAATGGGGTGCAACCACCCCCACTCGATTTTTGACTGCGGATTCGTAATCAGCGACCCCGAAAACCCCCGGGAAACGATTTCCGAGGTGAAATTTTGAATTTTAAAAATGTTTTATCACTTTTACTATTGGGGATGATTTGGGGGTGGGAAAACTACCCTAATTTTTTCATTTTTCATAGCAAGGCAGATGTTAGTGGTGATGAATGTTCCTGAGGGTCTAAAGAACACTTGGAAATAAAAATTTTTCAAATCGGAGCTGCTTACCAACTTTCACACATTTTACAGTATTTTCCGGCTTATTTACTGGACTAAAAGCTTATTCCCAGTTTGAGAATCAGATTATGGGTTTAAAAACGTTGCATAACCTCAGGCGAATATTTAAAACAAAATTTGCGGAATAATTTGAAAGTGCAAAAATAAGGTTATGAACTTATTCCTAAACTGGGAAATAATAATATATTATAAATATTAAATCAATTTTAAATAAAATGTATCGTAAATATATTGTAAATGGAAACAAATTCACCTCCAAGCAGCACGGGAAAAGTGGTTACCAACCTTGTTACTGGTGGAGGAAAATTGACATGAAGAAACTTCACAAAAACCACACGAATAGCACAAGAAACCGCTATCACAGAAAAATAAATAAATAAATAAAAAATAAAAAACCCAATTTAAGTAATGATTAGTGATCATTAACAAATAATTTAGACACTAATTGACTACAATTAAAATAAATTAGAAACAAGAATAGAAAGTAAAAATCACAACGAAAATATTACAAAAAATGCGACTGGACGTCGATAATATTTGCTTTTAAATAAGTTATCACATGTTCCAGGATTCAGACTCTTCAGCAACCAGTTAGGGTGGTTGTATCAATTAGGGTGTTACGAATTTTCGCATTCGCTTATGCGAATGATTCGCATCATTTTAAATATTCGTATCGACATTCGCATTCGCATCAAGTAATGCGAATGTTTTGCCAAAGCTAATCTGTGTAGGTCGTGACGTGTGTGTGGAAAGCAAAATTAAAAGACGAAAAATTGACAGATCTGGCCTTACATTACTCAGTCTGACTGAGCATATGTCCGAGAGGCCGTGGAATGCAGGTGGCCTCATGATTCACATACACAGGCGAAGAAGACAGTATAGCGTAGCAGGTTGTTAATTGATGTGCACAAATGTTCATGGCGTCAAGGAAAATTTCAGACTGAATAGAAGTTCAGATCTTCAGGCACGGACTGACGATAAATACCCACACACATAAAGACTTTTTTTGGACTTGGACTATGCAGGCCCCATCCAGTTGACGGTGTGTGGTTATACTTGGCCTCAAGGCGAGAAACTTTCAGGCCATGGCCTGCCGGCGGCCTGTATATGAAGGGGGCCTTTAGAAATCGCCTCATGGAAATATAATATTCCTCTCTTGAACTTTGACTATTAAATACGGGAAGAAAGAATACCATTACTGTATATAACACTGGTCTATTGTTCTAATATTTTTTCATCATATCTTATTGTAAGTACAGTAGAACGCCGATTATCCGAACGCCAATTATCCGAATCGATTTTCGGGGCGAAAGTAAAAATTTTTCGCTAAATTTTCATGCCCACACATTTTGTTATTTTCTTTGAAGTTTCATTAGAAAAATCCGTTGCTGCGTTTTTGAACTCATGGCCTACTTTGCAGGAGTTGGTTTTGAACTGGCAGTTTGCGTTCACATTTATGATTGGCATTGTATTGTAAGTGTGTTTTATCGTGACCGAAATGAGTGCAAAACGAAAACGTGTTGTCCTTTCACTAAAGGATAAGATGGAAATTATTAACCAGTTAAAAAAAGGCGTGACAGGAAAGCTATTGGCAGAGAAATTTGGCGTCGGGGCGGCTACAATATCTGACATTAAAAGTACCAGTGCAAAAATCCTAGGTTTTGTGAGTGCATTGGAAAGTGAAGATGGATGTTCTTCCAGAAAAGTGATGAAAAAGGCCGAAAACGAACAGCTTGAGAACGCGGTTTTCACGTGGTTTCTGCAACAACGTTCGATTGGACAACCGATTTCAGGTCCTATTTTATCTGAGAAAGCACTAATGTTCAGTCAAATAATGGGTGTGGTTGATTTCAAAGCAAGCACGGGTTGGCTCCGCAATTTTAAATCTAGCCACGGCATTGGGGAGTTAGATGTAGCGGGAGAAAAACTTTCTGCTGATCACGAAGCTGCTAACGATTTTTTGGAAACTTTTAAAAAAGAAACCGAAAACTACGACCCTGAACTTGTATATAATGCCGACGAAACCGGTTTGAACTGGAAAAGTTTGCCAAGAAAAACTTTAGCATCCAAAAGAGAACAAAGTGCTCCGGGGTATAAAGTTAGTAAAGAACGCGTCACAACACTCGTCTGCGCTAACTCAACAGGCATCCATCGCCTACCTTTACTAATGATTGGCAAAGCAAAGAAGCCAAGAGCTTTCAAAAATATAACCAATTTACCAGTGACCTACAGGAACCAGAAAAGTGCATGGATGAATAGCGATATTTTTTTTGGAATGGTACAATAAAACCTTTATCCATGAAGTAAACAAATTTAAAAAGGACACAGGAAAAAGGGGAAATGTTCTGCTCATCGTTGACAATGCGCCAACGCATCCATCACTTGAGGTTCTCGAGAGAGAAAAGGGAAAATTTAAGTGTCTGTTCTTGCCACCTAATGTCACAAGTCTACTGCAGCCCATGGATCAGGGCGTTATTGAGTGCACAAAACGACATTACCGACGTCAGTTGCTCAGTAAATTGCTGCTGGCTGAAGAAAACGACCAAGAAAGAGTTTTGGATTCTTACAAAAAAATCAACTTGAAAGACTGCTGTTACATGATTGCAGATTCCTGGAACATGGTTAAAAGCATTACCCTAAAACGGGCTTGGAATAAAATAAACGGCACTTCGACAAAAGAACAACTTGACTTTGAAAAGCAAATGAACGAACAAGAAAGAAGTGCTGCAGTTAATGAACAGGAACAGGAACTGTCCGTCGGAGAGTTTGTAAGCATTGCCAAGGAAATCGCGGGTTGCTCGGAATGCGATGTTGATGATGTGGAGGAGTGGTTGCAGTGTGATAAGAAGGATCAAGGGTTCCAAATAATGACGGATGATGAGATCGCGGAGAGTGTCATGGACGAACAAATAGGAGATAAAGACGACAATGATGAAACAGCGGAAGAGACGGAAGATGAAAATGTTCCGATACACGGAGAATCATTTATGTGTTTCGACAAGGCCCTCGTAAGTACAGGCCTGGAAGCAGACTTTTTGGTTGTGTCTGTGCGGGGCCAAAATAGTCTGACAGTTGTGGAATTAACATGGCCGAAGCCGTACGAAGCAATTTTTTAACTTTGCTTTTGGAATAAAAAGTGGTAAAATAATGTATTTTATCACTTTTTAGTGCACACGGATTATCAGTGATAAGTTATTTAGTGATCTGAGTCCATAAATTAAAAAAAAATTAGTGGTTAAGTGCATTTTAAGAGTATTAATTGATTAGGTGACCATTTTTGTTTATATTCGCGGTGGTTTTTTCGTGTTAATTTAGGGAAAAAGTGTTGAATTTGTGTAGTAATGGAATTAAAAGTGAATTTAAAGTAGTTAAAAATTATTCTAGAAGAGTTATTAAAAACATAAGTGCAAGTACTACCACACAACATGAATAACAATAACTTTTTCACTTCTCCTTCACATTTTTCTGCACTTATGTTTTTAATAACTATTCTATAATAATCTTTAATCACTTAAAAAGCACTTTTTATTATGTTACTACACAAATTCAACATTTTTTCCCTAAATTAACACGAAAAAACCACCGCGAATGTAAACAAAAATGGTCACCTAATCAATTAACACTCTTAAAATACACTTAAACACTCACTTCATTTTAATTTTTTTTATTAAATCACTAAAGCACTAATCACTGATAATCCATGTGCACCAAAAAGTGGAAATATACAATATTTTACCACTTTTTAGTGCAAAAACAAACTTAAAAAATTGCTTTTTATGGCTTCGGCCATGTTAATTCCACAACTGTCAGAAATTTTTGGCCACTTTTCAGCTATGTTAGTATTAGTTGGCCTGGCTGCTTCCAGGCCTGTACTTACGAGGGTCTTGGTTTCGATAACGCCTTGAAGTGGATGGAACGGCAGGCAGAATGCGATGGTGTTCAACTTCTTGCCGTCCGGCGCCTGCGTGACCTTGCCGCGCGGAACGCGCAACTAAGTCGAGGCAACGCACTCTACTTGAGATGTTTAAGTAAAACGTGACCTAAACTTTAGTGAAAAGAACTCTTGAATTTAACTAAAATATTATTTCATTTTTATATATTACCGGTACTATACATAAGTATGTATATGTTCTAACAACATTTTTTCAGTAGATGGATTACTTTTTGCTTAATTTATAACAACTTAATAAATTCTGTTCTTCAATGTACAATATGTTACCTCTTTTTGCTTGATTCCCAATCTATATCCAATTATCCGAATATTTGATTATCCGAATTGCCCCCATCCCCAATTGATTCGGATAATCGGAGTTCTACTGTAATAAAAAAATTAGGCCTTGAACCAGTAGAACCACTTTTTCCAATGATAATGCGACCTTACAGAAGGAAAATGAGCGATAATGTCTTCGAAAAACTTGTATTATTAAAAAGTGTAATAAATAAAGAGAATTAAATTGAACAAAAGGTATTTGTAATTAAAGGAAGTATTTTGAAAATACCTATTTTACATTTAGTATTTAAAATACAAAACACAAAACTATTTGGTATTTTGCATTTGAAATAGTAAATCAAAAAAGTATTTGCATTTTGTATTTAATTACATTTCTTAAACTATTTTGCACATCTCTGATGAAAAATGACTTTGAAGCATGCAGGGCCAAAGCTTTTAGCTCGGATAGAAACATAAATGTATTAATGGAAAATGTTAATGAGCTTTCCTCCGCTATAGAACGAACAGGCAGCAAATACCATAATCACTTTAAAACGTTAGAGAATATGAAAATTAATTTGGATAAATTATCCGCTCCCAAAAATTATATCAATATCAAATATGATTTACTTGAGGAGTTGTCCAAACTCATAAAATTCGAGCTCAATTCAATTAACTCGGCATTGAAAAAGATAAAGCTTAGTTCAGATAATAACAACTGCAAAAATGAAAGCTTGACAAAGACCAATCTATCAGTAAAAATCTCGGACTGCATCCAAAAGCTCTGCGAACTCGACGATGGAATTTTGCAATTTAAAATGATATGATATCACAATTGTATCATTTTGAAACGGAGTTGACGAAAATCAAGTCAATCTCTATGGCTGAGAGTAACGTTATTTCCACCCAGGAAGACCCCGCGCCAACAATTTGTGACCCTGACGAACAGCTTATCTCACTTTTGGATGGGCTGGAACGAGCTAACGGGATCAACAATAATTTTACACTCGGCCCTCCTAATCTGCACACACAGGCTTTATCAATTTTGTCTAACCCATCCCGCAAGCTGCCTCCGCTACACCTGCCTGTAAATAATATAAGCAAATCCGGAACAACGTGGTCAATGGATGAATGGGCCAGCAGATTGGCAAAAATCAGTAAAGCGAATAAAGTGGTAGCTACGAACTGAAAAGAGGATGATATCATGCAACAAAACAAATCAATACCTCGAGGTTGGAACGGGAACACCAGTAGCACGCCAAGGCATTCGCAGTATGATAACGACATTTCAATCTACTTCCTCAAAGGCGCACCAGCACAAGCAGACTCGCCTTGGGTAAGCAAATTATTTCAGAAAGACTTCTCCATCAAACCGATCAATTGCGAAGAGGTCGGATCCCGTAAAAAGAAGCTCAAAAACTTTAAGGTGTCCTTACCAGCTAGATACGAATGGCTGTTCTTCAGCTCAACATCCAACGTCTTTAAATGGAATCAATTAACTCTCCGTCGTTGGAAAAACACTAACCTTATCGTAAGCTCCAAAAAATATAGAAATATTAAAATACTAACACAGCATGTAACATCACCTAAAAATATACGTAGTAACATTAAATCTAATAATAACAACATTCCCAACATCTCTGCACTAACTAATAATAGCGACTCATCTGATTTATACCCAAATATTCATAGCCATTTCGTCATCGGCGGCCTTTCTTATTCCCATGCTACTGAGATTCCTATAAACAATCAACCTCCCCCTAATCCTTCACAACCTCTTCCGACTACGGCTGTGAAAGAAACACCAATTTTAGCGAGTTCTTCCGAAAATGTCGACAGCATCACCGCAACTAAACCATACTTCTTGAACCCTCTACAGTCTCCGAACGTAAAAACCACCTTAATTTTGGCAGACTCAACCGAGGGTCGTTACCTACTATCTCGCCTTAGAGATCGAAGGATTTTCGATAATGTAAGGCTCTTCCTTGCTTACATGTACAATAAACAGGACTCTAAATGTGTAAATGGTAAGACCAGGACCAGCCTCATTATTTCGATCAAACAAAAAGGTCTCCCGATTGATCGAAGTACCCTGCTCAAACTCTACACTGTGTATCATGAGCAATACCAGATCTCTTCTCAGCAAGTAAGCAAGGACCTTGCCACTTAGGCCTCGCATGTGAGATTACTTCATGTGTTTCAATTGCAAAAGAGCCGGGACGAAATGGCTAGATATTATCGTCCTTAACTAGTCACTTCCCCGACAAATACCCGCATCTCAACTAACCTAAACCCATCTGTGGACATAAGGCTCTTTTGCCACAATTGCAGTGGTATGAGCGGCAAACTTAATAACCTTTTTATCGACTCGAAATCTTGCAATTTTAATGTATAGATGTTTTCAAACTCCGTGACACAAAAATTTGAACAGTACCTCGTTGCCAAATTTTATAAATTTTGTTCTATCATTTCCCCTCTTTTCATTTAAAAAGGCTACAAACGCAGAAAAAACTCAACAAAAAGATTTGGGAAGGGATGCGCGCATGCCGAATGAATAAAGTTAAGTTATCTTTATATGTATTGAGCAGAGCTTTTAAATGCATGTAAAAACCCTGCTCAACCAAGTAAATCTATTCATCATAATAAGCATAATTTTATTATAACTATGCGAAATATTTCTCATCCCTAAATTTAAAATAATTAAAAAAAAATGTTGAAAAATTTCTTTTTAAATGCATGAGCATTTTCATTCATAAATTGGGAATTCTCCGCAGCCGCAAGCAACGCAACCTCCCCTGGCAGAAGCGCAACTGGTATATGCAAAAGCTCTCATAAAAAAACAGAGTCGTCGTAATATTTACTACAAGTTGTCAGAAATAATATGTGAATTGCTGACAATTCTTTTGTGTGCGCCTTTGGGCTTCTTTTTTGGAGCTTAATTTCTCAATTAGAGAGAAAGAAAAGTTCTCTCAAGCTTTTAAACATTTTTAAGAGCTTTTTACCCCAACCTGCGATAAATATCACGGGGTTTGAAAAGATCTATACTCGTAATCACAGAAACGTGGTTAAATGAAACTTTCCTAAACGAGGAGATCTTAGACTGCACCTGGACGATATACAGATCCGATAGAGACTACAGCTTAACTGGTCTCTCAAGAGGTGGAGGGGTTCTTATAGCGATCAAACCGCTCTATCTAACCGCTCTCAAAAGGTTAAACTAGATGGCTCCAGTTCTTCAAGTGCCCTACTCCCCAAGGCTCCATTCATGGGCCACTTTTATTCAGTATTTTTATTAACGATCTTCCCTTAGTAGTCAAATATTCTAACATTCATATGTATGCAGATGATGTGCAGCTTTATCTCGCTGCGCCAAGGGATCAAATACATATGTGTGTGGACACGCTTGCTGCTGACTTACGTAATGTATCCTACTGGTCGACATTAAATTTACTGCAGCTAAATCCTGCGAAGTCCCAGTGAATTTTTTTCTCTCACTCTACTACTGTTTGTCCTGACTTCTCTGCTATCGCGTTAAACTCGGTTCCTCTTGTTTGCGTTGATAAAGCTAGAAATCTTGGGGTGGTACTGAATAGCAGCATGACCTGCTGCGATCACATCAGCCATGTTTTTTTAATGAACTATTAGGTCTTCGCTCCAGTTCATTAAAAAAACGACAAGGGAAATTTCACTAAGCGCCATCTTCAGTGCTTTAAATATATTAAAATTAATCCGAAGTTGCGTGTCAGTAAACAACTGTTACACGAATTCCCCTCTAGAAAATAGTGAATAAGTTTCTAAAAAATAAATTATTTGTTTCCTCACGCCTTCAAATTTCCTCTCGTCACTTCTATGTTGTTTTTATTTTAAATGACGTTTTTCCGACAGCCGGTAAGTATGCTACATTCCGAAAAGAAAGGGAAATTTTGAAATGTCCCAAGACCTGGATAAAAACCTGGATAAAACCTGGGTTTTCAGATTTGTATGGGGAAGAACTATATAGTTCTTTAAAAAAACACGGCAATCAGTTTCATTGTTGGTAAACCCTACGGACTCCTGTCGAAGCTTCGTTACCACTGTGGCTTGCTGAAAAGGGCTGTGCCTATGAATTTGCTAAAAGCCTTACTACTACCTCTTCTAATGCATGGCCTTTCCATCTTTCCCTCTCTCGATTCTTCTTGCGCCCATAAGCTTGAAGTAGCATTTAATGATTGTGTACGTTTTGTTTATAAGTTACGCCGATTCGATCACATTTCACCTTACTTGAACTCCGTTTTGGGCTGCTCTCTAAGTGAATATCGTGAGTATAGGTTCCTGCGACTGTTACACGATATCCTACACGAGCGCAAACCTCCATACCTCAACCAGTTTATGCAGCTTTCGCAATCCCTCAGAAATAATAATTTAATAATTCCGCGTTTTCGCACGTGAATTGGTCAGCGTTCTTTCTTTGCCTTCGTAGCTCAGCTTTGGAACTCTCTTCCTGCTGATTTACAGCGTATCGATTCAATGAGCATTTTCAAGAAGCGTCTTTTTGAATTTATTTCTACTAGGGCTAATTAGAGCATGAATATACAACTATTTATTAATATACAATTTTTTTATTTCTATTTTTATTTGTTGTATTATATTTCTATTTTATATTTATTTTTATTCTCTTTTTGCTTTTTGTTATCTTATATCTCCAACGAGAAAGAAAACTGTTTACTTGCGATTAACGTCATAAATGCTATCGATATAAAGTTTATCGATTCGTTTTATGGAAATGTCTACACCAAATTATCAGAATTCCGAATTCTTGTGGTAATTGGTTAGACCTAATTTTCACCAACTCACCTGAGGAGCGGAGTATCCTGCTTGCTCCGCCAGAGGAGAACCTATTCACCAACTCTATTCACCATTCTGCGTGAATCCTCAAAAATAAAATTTTAATGAAAAAAAAACAATTCAATTTTAATCAAATTCAACTTTAATGTAGTAGACCGGAAGCTCGCGGCAAAAATTTGTGTCAAACTTTATTCATCGCACAACCTTGTATATTCGGTAGAGTACATCCATACGATATTAAAAAGTCATTTCTACCTGGATGGTGGGACAAAGTAAATCAGAGATTTTGTCAAATTTTATTCACCTTGAATAATATTTGACAATACCCTTGTGAAATATTGCATTGTTTAGAGGCTGTAAGAGTAAGAACTATTTCGTCCCGCTTGCCAGGTGTAAGTAACGTTTTTCCATAAGTTATTTGTTAAAAACTAATTAACAAATCAATTTGAAGGTGAATAAAATGTAACAATGACCCTTTTGAAAGTTACATATTCGTAATCGTTTTCTGTCTCAATGTCGCGCTGACCGACTAATTTTTAGTTTTATTATACACCTTTCTTACTCGATTGGAGTAACTAATTATATGAATATGGCGGTGAATAAAATCATACAATGATCTTGTCGCGTGCTCCCGGACTATAGGGGTAGTTTTACCACCATATTAAATAAATATTTAGAGCGTTCTGGACTAATACTATAACCAAACTGAACTTTATTTCTTACCCTCTTTGTAATTCTAGGGTAGTACTTCTCAGCTGCCAGAAGTAACTTTTATTGTTCTTTTGAAATGACAACACAAAATACGTCGCTGGCTCTTGGGCTATAAGGTGCACGGTGATTACTTTTTATGATGAATAAAAATAACTTGACCAAATTTCTATATCTTTCATATCAAAACAAAATTAATCTTAATATAAGTGAAGGCATTTATTTGTCATAAAAATATTATCTAAATATTTTAAACACATCTACAATCACATAAAACTTTATAGAGCAAGATTATATGATAACCACGACCAGTTTTAAAGCTAACTCAAAATAAACCTGATATATCTGGAGTGTAACGATTTGGTGATAAGTTAAGCACTTCAATTTGGCACAGGATTAAGATTTTATTAACGAATTTAAGATTTATTGCTGTTAAATTGTGATATAATATATATGTTTACTCTGATGCAATTTAAGATCTTTGGAGGGCAAAAGAAGGCCGGCAATGGTTTCTGTGCCAGTACTTACGTAAAAAATTTCACAACTGAGCCTTTCAGCGCCAATTTTGTCTGCGCCCACGGGCTCTAACTTTCATGGTGATGGGCTGCACAAAATATCAATACTCATGGCAACAGTGGAACACTTGGTAGTTCTCAAGATATGTAAAATCCAAATTAACCCAGGATGCACTTATTGAAACTCCAAAAAACCCAACCAAAAGAAAAAATCCCTCAACGCACACCGCGGAAAAGGCCCCATTTTGACTCAAAACCCCATTCGAGAGACTTCAAGAAGGAGTAAAACCCATTAAATGCCTAAGATCTAAAAAAGAAAAATAGAAAACCCAGGTCATTTCCAGACGTCCAGGAAACCTCAAACTAGAGACGGGACTTTCTTTTTAAAATCATTCGCAAGATAACAAGCATAAGTAAACGGACCCAATGTAAAGCACCAAGTAGAGCCAAAAATATCAAAATCGGTCCAACATCTCCCTATTGCGATGCTCTCGCTCTTTCAACCAATGACGAGTGATTGTGAAGGGTCAGTGCGGCGGCTAGCATATGTACAGAGTGTGCAAGTCCAAGAGCTGACTGCAAAAAACGTAACCTATGTAGAAGAAGTTGCAAACTATAACTAAAATAATGTTTGAACATTTTTATACTAGAAAACACAGGTCTGCCAGGTCTGTGCTGGTGCCAAGTGCCTGGCAGACCAACTTACACAATAGGTCAGTTGCGGTTAGATGGGTTGTTTGCATAATGTGCGTTTTTTTAGGTTTTTTTTCCTTTTGTCCTGTTCCCGTTAAGGGAAAGTATACCCAGTAGGAATTCTAGGTAGCACTTACCGATGGAGCACTGATATAACCAGTAATCTGGTAAGGGGTACTCATATTTTCTTAGGTGTTAGAAGAGCCCTTATATAACGCATTACAAGAGAAGGCAGATGGTAAGGGGTAATCCAGAATTAGACCCACAGAAGTTAGAAATTTGCCCGATGACTCAAATACCATTCCAAAAATACGAAAATAAATGAGTCATCGGGTAAATTTCTAACTTCGTTGGGTCGAATTCTGGATTACCCCTTACCATCTGCCTTCTCTTGTAATGGGCTATATAAGGGCTCATCGATGTAGTAAAAAGTAAGGCCTTACCTCCTAAGACATCGTGTGTAAAAATAAGTACTTCTGTAAGGGGGATGGTAAGGCCTACCCCTTACTAGTGAGGGCTCATTTCAGTACTTCTGTAAGCTTACAAGTCCTACTGGGTACGACCTAGGCCATTCTTGTGTATGGGACTATTTTAGAGAATGGTTTGGTGCATCAGAAACCTAAGAAAAACAGTACTGTTCATAATGCATTTTTCTGAGAAAAATGCTAAAAAACGAAAATTTTTTGGGGCTCAGATGGAAAATATCGAAAAAGCTCCTAAATGGAGTCACTCACATTTTCGTTCTTTATAGCAAATAAAAGAATACACAATTACCTAAAAAACAAGCCTAACTAGGTTACTCTACGATAAGCGGTAGAGGAGTAATTAACGTTTAAGTAGTAAAAAACAATAAAATAAAAGGTGGTCTGCCAGGAGCTTGTCCCCGGCACACGTCAAATAAAAAGATGATCAGCTTCATTCACTTCTTAACCGAATTCGTGACGACAAGTTGCATTGGGTGGTATTTGAGCACTTCCTTGATCTTGCGGAAGACATTTCTCAGAGAGTGAAAACGTTTAAAAATATTTCCATAAACGATCCACTTCTTAAGCGTGAGATCGAGCTCCTGAGTTATATCGGTCTTCATGTTCTGCGCGAGGAATACTTAAAGCTGGTTGAAAATATGGACATTCTTGAACCATACGCTACCGACGATGTCCTCGGCTTTTACCAGGTACCAGGATGATGAGTGCGATTGGGCTTATCTTCCAGACGTTCTGAACGTTTTCGAGGACAGCCTTGCCCTTGATGATCGCGAAATGGAGTACTACATACTGGGTGGAGTGGAAGGATGAGTTTAGCTGGTTGGTTGGATTCCTATTATTTGGAGAAATTCATTAAAGGATACAAAAAAGCAGCCAAATTGAACGGTGAGAAGATGAAATTGTTTTTCTTAACTATTGAATCAAACAAAAAATTAAAAACCAGGAAAAACACCAGTAGAACAATGGTTTGGAGTTTACAACGACACAGATTTCCTACAAAAAATGGAAGATGTTATGAAGCAGATAAAGCCCTTCTATTCTGAATTTCATGCTCATGTCAGGAATTTTTTGAACAAGAAATATGGTGAACGAGTTGTTTCTGCTGATGGACCTATTCCCCATCATTTTGCTGGATCAGATTCTTATTGAAGTATGGCAAGAAAACAGTTTCCTATATCAGCCATATCCAGAGAAAAAACTGCCTAATCTGAGTCAACAGCTGGAACAAAAGAGGCCTAGGCGCATAGCTCATATTGCTGATAACTTCTTTAAATCTCTTGGATTTCCTGATTTATCAAAGTAAGTACCTTTGTCCTTTTTGGTTATATTAAATTTGTAGTATTGTATTTATTCAACCTTGCGCTGAATGTGTTTTCCCTTTGCTAACAGTAATATAAGTATTACCCTTTAATACCATCATCAAAAAAATAAGTATTGTCGATCAAGTGATGAAAAAAAAAGGTAGGTGAAGGGCTGCCTTCAGTGCGACCGTAGGTCCAATTAGAGCTTGGTGGTGCCGTTTTGTTACCACAACTCGTGTACCTTGTCTTGGTTGTTTGGTCGGGATTGACGGATGTCTAAAGCCATCCTGTTGAATTTAGGAAGCTTACAGTGATCTGATCTCCAGTCTGGAGATCTCTTTTAAGTCTTCCATAACGTAACTGCCTAGTGTGCGCTGCCTGGGTTTAGCTAGTAGGTCTAGATGTTTGGTGTCATGGTCGGGAGAATTAGGTGTAAGAGAACGTCAAGGGCTTTCGCGGGGCATGTTCTCATGGCTCGTGTTGCACCTCTTGTTACCGTTCTCTAGACCCTTCCCAACTTTATCATGGTATAGGTCCTGCTCAGCGCTGGCCAACCATACGTGAGAATTGGGCGTGCCACAGCTGTGTACATCAGCAGGACCATCTTTGTCTTAAGACCTCATCTTTTGCCAGAAGTCTTTTTACAGGCGTAGAAGGCTATACAGGCTTTTCTCACCATTTTCACGATGTTCGACTTCCAGTCGAGTTTAGCATCCAGTATAAGCCCCAGAAATTTCACTCTGGAGGATAAAGTGAGAGCGTGTCCCTCCAACCTGTTTAGATTGAAGGTGGGAATTTTCATTTTCCCTGTGAAAAGCGTCAACTCATTTTTTCCCGGATTGACTGCCAGACTTTATTTAGGCATCCTTGCATGATTTCACTAATTACTGTTGGAAAATTCCTGAAACCATTATCACTAGATCATCTGTGAATGCTACCGCTTTAGGTCTGCTTTTGTCTAGTTTTCGTAGTATGTTATTTAACATTATTAACCAAACCACAGTAAAAGGGGAGATGACGTCTCCCTGTCTTGTACTTCTGTTGGCGTATTTCCGTCCAGGACGTCGTATCCAGGACGTCCACGGAAAAAAAAGTTTACTTATAATGGGCCGAAAATGGAAAAAGAAACGAGTTTCGCTAGCACCTCGGCTAGGCATGTCGATTTAAAATCAATTTTTTGGAGAGAAATAATAGATTTTTTAGATCGATCTCAAACACTGAATCGATTCACAAACCCCTCGAATCGAACCCGATTCACATTGGGTTCTTCTACACGCTGAAAACGTCATTTGTTGAAAAGGGGCTGTAGAAGAGGCCTATATAGCAATAAAAAGTATTTATACATATATACTCAAAAAAATTGTCTTACGATTCGATTAATCGAGAATCGATCCTTTAATGCTCGATTTAATCGAGTATAGATTTTAGTGCGTTCGATTCGAATCGTATCTGAGAACGATTTTTTTGGAATGAATCGATATGCCTAACCTCGGCCGCAAAGTTGAAGAACTCTAAAGTTTAAAAGTGTTTTTCTTGAAACGATTTTTTTCAGTGAGCGCAGTACTCTAGAGCCTTAACAAATTAACCGATTCATTTGATTCTTTTTCTAAATGAAAGATTATTCAATTTACGGGGCCATCACGAGACCTTTTTTTAATTTTCCAGTTATAAATACTTATATTTTTTAAGCATTTGAAGAAAAAAAATTGTCTCAAAAATTCACACTTTTTCATTTTTTCCATTTCCCTTTTTATTTTCCACTTTTTATTTTTTTCCATTTTTTTATTTTGTGGAATTTTTCAAATCCCCCTCGTGATGGCCCCCAAAATCCTTCTAATTTAATAATTTATAATCCTTTTGGGTTTCAAAATTAACCACGAGTCTGTACACTGCTGCGCGCAAACAACAATACGCGGCGAGGCACACACTTTGACAAAGGCTGCAGCCGCCATTTTGTATTTTTTATGTAATAAAAAATGCTTTTTTGTAGTCAAATATACAAATAATCAAGTGGTAAAAACCCCATTTCAATAAAAACAATCCTTGTATGAGAAAAAAAAATTCCAAAGTTCACCCACTTTTCATGCCCCTCGATCAGAACCTCCTCTTAAAGGTGCCTTTATGTCTAAGAAGGCTGCCAAAGTAATATTGTTTGTAAAATAGAGTCTTTTCCATAGTTCCCACCGGATTTATATATTACAGCACGGGCCGATGGCTGGAGGAGGAACTTTCACCTCTTAAGAAATCCCAACCACTGGGATGCTTGTTTGGCTATTTGGAATATGTGGTCTTTCCATTGCAAGCCTTTGGCTAATGGAACGCCTAAGATGTTAAGGGATGAATCGACCATTAGTTCAACATGATCCACTAATGCGGATGGAGAGGTGTTGCACTTTTTATTGGAAATAAGATAGTACTTGGTTTTGGTGGTGTTGAATTTGACACGCTTCTTGCTTCCCCAATCCAGAATGAGTTCAATGTCCCTATTTATAAAGTTGGACATTAGTTCGCGATCATCAAGAGAGGATCTGGTATGTGCTTGTCTTGCATTGTCAAGAGTAACGAGTAACGCTTTGAAGGGTGAGAAGCTATTAATCGCCCAGAAGAACTTCTCGTTCGTAATAATAGCGGAAATCTCCTCCCAGGAGTGTCTCTGTCCGTTCCCTGATGCTTCAACCTCATTTTCGGCCTTGCATGGTTGCACACGGGAAGTGTGTGTTCATTGATAACTCTATAAACTCGGCCTGCGATTCTGTCCAAACTCCGTTCGCCTTTTTTATAAAATACGGACTGGAGTGTTCTTTGGAGATGATCCTGTATAGTCTGGGAGAGTCTCCTTAACTCTCTATAGATTGGCAATACCCCTCGCATTGGCGTCGCACCCTTCGACCATGTTGACTCCATACGACTTTAGCAGGCAGGTCATGAGCCGCCATGTAGGCTGAGACTAAGTAGAGACCCTTCCCGCTCCAAACTCCAGTCTAACTACCGTTAAGTCAATTGAACTGAAGTTCGGGCAGAGAAAGGCTTTGATGTTACTTTTAACCGAAATACAGGATCTTGGCTTACCTTGATCCGAGCGGTGGTAAAAGGTGTTGTATTGCCTGTCCGAGAGACTTTTATGTTCCGTCCTCATACCCAGGGCTCTGGTATTAGGGCTCCTCCTAAAGGAGGAAAACCTGGAGGTTGTTTGTGGCTATTTTGGAGTGTTGGAGGTCGATCTGCACTTTCTCAAGCATCTTCCGGTGCCTCTCCAAATTGAGCTCCTCCATATTAAAACGCCCCTTTTGGCATAGCATCACATCTGAATACCGTGAAACCTCTGACTACCTCCAGGAGTCATAGTAGGGCATTGTTTAACCTTGCCTGAGAGGACGTGGTCCAACACCATCTCCGATAGTTTGGCTTCCACCTCCACCCAGGTTTCGGTACTGATGCTTCCCCCAAAGCCCTGTCGTCCATCAAAGCTACTTGCAGGTGATCTCTGACCACCTCGCTCAGCAGCCTTTCTGGACCCGGCTGAGATCCCTCTGTCGCTGCTGTACTCGCTGCAGCAAGCTTCTTCATAGGGGCTTTTTTCCCTTTTGGCATCTCGCTCGGTCTTCTCTTTAGGAGAGGATCGAGGTCTTTTCTGTACATCCCGCGATTTGGGATGGTTAGCTTGAATTAGTGCCAGCCGATTGTTGTAATTCTCAAACCCTGTTCACCCAATTTTTTCTACTTGTGCTGCTTTCTCTACTATTCAATAATAAGAGCTCAAGTCATGTCGTAAACACTGATTACCTGACTAAAATATAAACTTACAAAATAAATTAGTAAAAGGCCCAGCGGTCGGGGTGGTAATCTAATACTAAAATTTCCCCCCACTATTTTCTGATATGTTAGAAATATAAATAAAGTAATTTCCCAAAAATATGTAAAATTATATATTAAGTTTCTTTTAAAAAAAATCGTGAAAGTATGCAAAAGAATATAACCGTCCCACAGAGACTGTACGCCGTCGTGTCGTTAATATATTAGATAATGACAGCATGGCTTCAGTGCCGCGGAACCCATATGTGCAGACTGTGCATTTGCACTAGGCGGCACTTGGGAAGGGCGACATGTTCGCGAGCGAAGCAAGCAAAATATATTTACAATATATGTATTTTATAAATATGCCGTGCCGACGGTAAGGGCGGCTTCTCAATAAAAATGGGCGACGACAGTCGCCAAAAGACAAGACATTTTTGGCGATTAACTAAAATCTTAACTAACCAACCCAGGAGTCAACATTAATTATTTTCTCTTTCATCATTTATGCAGGACATTTTGGAGACACCACGTAAAGGAAAAATCCGAAGCTAAATACTATGTAGAATGTATAAAGTATAAAGTTTATTTATTTCTAAAGTTTGACAATGTGTATTACATTCAATGGGGAAAAAAAAAATATCTTAGTGCTAGAAGGGATCTTCATTCATCTACAATAATTTTATGTGGTCAAGCCGAAATTTATTTGAATTTGAATAAAACTAGAATATATTGGGAAAAATTCTTCAAAACCCAATGAAGTTTTTAATAAACCTAACCTATATTCTTAACTATGTAGAATGTAAAGCGGACGTTTTCGATTTAACGGCAGAATTTGCTTTGAAGTTATGCCCCACTACGAATCTCAACGAATTTACCATTCGGTTTTCGGCCTCCTACGCTATCGAATATGCAAGTTGGGAAATCGGCCATCCTTTCAGCATCTACACCCAAGTACATGAAGAGGATCGATTTGGAAGGTTACGATGAAGATGACTATGAGCTCCGCCTAAATCGCCTCTTCCGATTGGTAAATTCACAGCTCAATTTAACAATGTTAATTTATAACTGAAATATTTACATGGACTACATACAATGTTCCAAATTCCGCAATTGTTCGTGAACAGTAAGATAATGGCCGAAATGCTTGAGGATAAGGTGGCGTAAGATGAATACGCTGGCATCCAACCTCCTGTGAACAGGTCCTCCAAGAATCTTGACTTCTCATATAGGGTGTTTTCAATGATGCAGGTTGCGTGCGCAATTGACTTATTCAGCAACACACTTCCATTGCTGAATAAGTCAATTGCGCACGCAACCTGCATCTTTGAAAACTCCCATAATTTCTATCAGGCCATCGAAGAAAATCCTCACACAAGGTTTTTTTCCACTTAAACTCTATCCACGGAGTCTTTAATAATCGCCTTGAAACTCAACAGGAACTTTGTAAGCGAAGTTCTCGGCTACCAGATATATCGTGCACTGTGCAAAATCAGCGATGAGTATGTTGTAGGCAACGACAGCAGCAGCGAGCAATAATAACAAGAGTGATTAGGTGGACCTCAAGGACAAGTAAAAGAGTTAAAGATATGAAAGAATTAGAAATAACATTAAGCAAAAATTAAAAAAAAATATTAACAAATGCGCGATGGGTATACATTTTATGCAAAACACACAAGAGTATGAAAGAAACAGAAGATGTCCCTTGATTCCGCTATTGGAATGTTTACATTCAAATTGAAGAAACACTGGAACAGAGCACGTGTTATTGGCTCGCCGACGTTAGTATGTATGCGTGAAAATTCGCGTTGCTACACATTGCGGCCCTATGAATTCACTTGTATTGTCCGTAAAAAAGGCGCGAATCTTACAAGGCGACGAAGCCATTGCCCCTTCATTTTTTATCTTTCTTCCACGAACATTGCATGTAGTGTGAAAGTAACTCTGCCTCCTTTTATCATTGATATTACTTCTTTGATATTTTGACTTTTTCGCTCCCATTGAAATTGAAACATTTTTAAAAAATTGTTCTAGCTCATCACTCTTATTATTATTGCTCGCTGAGAGCAGTCGACTAGAGAACTGGGATTACTACGGCAGTCATGCAGCAGGGCAGTGGCGTGGCGTGCTTTGAATTGTAGGCGATGCAATCTGGCAACATTTGTGTGGAAAAACTTCGTTCCGCGGATGCACGTTATATATTCAAAAGGAATATTAAGATTAAGTCTTCCATTGAAACTCCAGCGAGTGTGAGCTACTTTTGGAAGTTTTCGCTTTAAAAACGAGTCGAGGACAGCGGTTCGTTTAGTTGAGTTACTAAACAAATTTGAGAAACCTGTGACTGACTGAAAGAAGATTCGGCACTCACAAATCTTGTCACATGATTTCGATAAAACAATATTTAAGCCATGAACAAAGCAGTATACAAACAGAGCATTTGGAAGTTTCTTTAACCCGGGTTTGAAGACCGCTAACTTCACCCGCCATAACTGAAGCTCCGTCATAGCAATTGTAACTTGGAACCACATGCGAAATTCTCCATAACATGAACTATATGTTCATGCAAACGAACTGCTCTTGTGTTGTGGGTTTCAGAAGTAACTTTAATTTTTAGTAAGAGTGCAGGAAATATTCATTATTAAATCATTTTTAATATTGTTTGATAATCCAGAAAATACTGAAGCTGTTTTTTAATTTCAGGATTATGTTTGGCCAAAAGTGAAATTAATTCAACATAATTTTCCCGGTTAATAGAATCTTGACCCTCGCTCTGTCCTCGAAAGGCTTGCTCCTAACAAGCCAAGTGGCAAAGAACATCTGTAAAAATTTTAATAATTTTCCTGTTCTTTTTAACTAACTCATTGTTCTCATAATTGAGGATTTATAATGAGTGTCTACTAGATTTTCAATCCTTTGGCCTGTACCGAATTTAGAAAGAGCTAAACCGATTTTAAATGCTCGGAAGATTTTTAGCCATGCCTATCAACGGCTTTATGATAATTATCTAAATCATTAAATCCCGAAGACCGCCAAACGTTCTTTTCAGCTGAAAATAAAATGCAAGGCCAACAAAAAAATGTTTGCTTATTTTGACAACCGGTAAAAGCCAATAATAATAATTTAATAGAACAATTCCTAATGCAAGTTTTATTTTCACTTAAAATATGTAATATTGGTTTCGGTCTACCATTTTCAATTATGGATTTATTCTCCGTAAACGAACGCGAGCCAAAGGTTTGCTGCAAAAAATCGTCCATTATGCAAAAATGCTTACCATCAAAATCACCCATTATATTTAATAAAGCAAAGACAAACTAAAAAAAGCTAACATAAATAATAAATAAATATTTTTCAATATCTCCAATTTTATTTTCAAACTTACTTTTTAAAACTACTTGCACTATTTTTAACTCACAAAACAAATCGCACCAACTAAATTGCGGGCAAAACAATTTTTCATTTATTTTAATTAATTAATTTATTACTCCAAAAATACTGAATTTTACTATTTTCTACAATTAAGCCATTAATTTCAAACCACATTGTACAAATTCATTTCCAATTAGATTACTCATAGAAATGAATTCCCTCAAATCTTATTAGAAAACTTCTCTCCGCTCTCACGCAACAAAAAATATTCTCACAAAACTTCGTATGGATGCAAAATCTGAATTGCTTCCCTTGGCACTGGCCACAGGAACAAACTTTCGTTGTGACTCCCCATCTCCACTTCCCTCTTCACCAACAAGTTCGCATCAAAGTACGTCCCAACGCACAGTGGTCAAAAATCCCAAAAAGCTGGCCAAAAGTCAAAAAATGTTTTAATTAAGACAAAACTTGGTACGCCGGGGTCGCTGATAACGAATCTGATGTCTAAATTTCAAAAAACAAAATGGCGGATCCAGTATAAAGTATGTACGTATATAGAAAAAAATGTGACTCAAGCTAAAACTTTTTATCGTTGTTTTATAACTGTTAACTAAAAATTCCAAAAAGGACTGAAGAAAATCAATATTAATAATGAGTCGGAAGTCTTTTATTTTAACAAATTTGTTAATAATATTTTTTATTTACACATTACAAAATAAAACATTTTCAAATCTATTCAAATAATTTTTTTTTGCAAAAATACAAAGGTTGATTCTGCTGTAGAAGTGTCAGAGCCATCAGTTTTTATCTCAATAGGTGGCGGAATTAATAACTGCACTGCTTCTGGAGACAATGATTGTAATTTCTTTTGGGGCAATTTTCTTAGGCTTGAAACAAATGAATCTGATGCTAACAACAGACCTAAAAAACATCTTCCATGGTATTTGTACGTGAGCATTTTCGCGGGAAATCTTCTCGTAATTGTTTAATGTATTTGTTGCTTCTTCAGAGATTTGTCCTATGGGTAATAGTGAGGAAGATATTATTTCTGTGCTGCAGCAGGTTATAACTCCACGAGTTTTCGAGCTGTTTGTAAGGTATATTGTTGAAAGCTACTGAAATTAATTTCATGCCCACTCGAAATTGCTTGCAATATAACATGAAATCGTTTGATTAAATTTTCATCTACATAACAGGAAGCAGAAACAAAATCACAAAATCATGCAAAAAAATTGTAGGCGCAACTATGCGCAGCTAATTTCTGTTTATTTCATTGAACAATATGAAAAATGTTTCGTAGCAGAATACGGCGGAATAAGTAACTTTTTCTCTAAATGTTTGAAATTTTAATTTGTAATTTTACGTTTAATTTGATCAAAGTCACTTATATATTATCTTTGACTTTATTGATGATATAGTTTATGTAAAAAATGTTAAATATTCTACTTAGTAGCACTAGAAGGCTCCATTTTACAAAATAAAAATTGCTTCACTGTAGAACTTTTGGCGTGCTTCTGAAGTGACCACTACTTTTCTTCTCTTGGGCGCGTTAGATAATAATTGAGGCAAGGTCGACATTAGCACTGAATTATCGACTCAGGGTTAACGATCGACCTTTTTGAACTACCGTTTGACAAACTTGAAATACCAGCCTAGGCAACTCAATATTTTCAATTCCCCAGATTTAAACTTTATTTTTCGACTTTTGGCCAGCCTCGGGATTTTTGACCGCTGTGCAACGGGCAGTCAAGGGAAGCAACTCAAATCCTGCTTCTCGAAGCTCGTTGGCATGTTTCTTTGCGTATAGAGAATGTTTCGTTTGCGAATTCAGAGAGAAGAAAGAGAGAGCTTTCGCTCATGGACATAAAAAATATTAATAGAGAGAATTTATTTTAAGATATAAATGACAGTGGAGGCTAGAAAAAGCAGCAATAATATAAAGGTAATCTCAGAATGATAAAATAAAAAAGAAAAGTTTTGTAAAAGAAAAGAATAATTATTGACAAAATTTGAATTTTTATTTTTATTTCTTAAAAAATTGTAAGGGATGCAATGCAAGTAAGTCCTTATCAGGTAGAATGCTTCAGATAAGAGTATTCGCTATTGTTTCGTTATTTAGTTTCAATTTAGCGATTTGGAAGTTCCTTTAAAACACCTTAAATTCCCCAATTACAGAGAAATGATGGCCCTTGGCAAATCAAAGCCATGGCAACAAGTTCTTACTGTAATTATCGAGGACGAGCCCGCTTTGAACGCTGCCGCTCTTATGGAGTTCTATGAGCCGCTTCTTGACTGGCTTCAGGATAACAATACGATCAACAACGTTCGTATCGGATGGACTGGGGCTAAAAATAGTTAGTCATTAATTGTTTTAAAGAAATTCAATTAATTCTTCCTTCTTCCATTTTCAGACGTTATCGACGACGAATTAATTGAATAAATTTTTATTAACAACACGTTTCTGTTTTATGTCTAATATGAAATATTTATAAAAACACCGGCCTCTATAGTATAGTGTTCAAAAAGGAAGAAAACTCTCAATCTGATTTCATAGAACTAGTTCGATACCATTAATCACTTGCCAAAACGAGTTAGAAGCTGGAAAGTTATCATTAGATCTACTAGAATTTATGGTACATTTTCTTTTATATGATAAAACCAAGCTTAGGAGTCACCCTTTGTACTACCAATCCGTCATGTCGTGGTGCAATGTCTAGTAGTAAGCTTGGTGTGAAGGATAGAAAAAAGGATAAGAAAGATTAGAGGGGTGTGGGGATGCTCGAGGAATTGTCGATGAACCTTACGTTTGAACTCTAAGATGTTGTACGAGTTCGGAAATACTGACTGCGGGAGATTATTCCACAGTCGAGTTGTTTTATTCATAAACGAGCTTCTAGACCGTATTGTGCGCGAAAGGTAGGGTAAGGGAGTGAGCCGAGCAGGCTAGTCTTGTGTTGCGGGAGAAATATTGCCGTGCAGGCAGGAGGTCCTGAATTTCAGTGGAACAGTCGCTATGGTAATAGCGATAAAGTATAGAGAGTGCAGCTACATTCCTACGGTGGCCTAAAGGGTCTATAGAGGCGCGAAAGGTACCGTAACCAATAAGTTTGATGGCAAAATGTTGCACCTTGTCGAGGCAAGGTTTTTGGGGCGGCTGCCCATATAGTATATGAATTGTATTCAAGGCGGGCCGAATGTAGGATTTGTAGATTGTAGCCAGGGCGGCTGGCTGAAGGAGGAACTTGCATCTCTTGAGAAAACCAATACATTGGGAGGCTTGTTTGGCGATTTGGAATATGTGATCATTCCATCGCAGATCCTCCGTCAAAGTTACTCCTGATGTTAAGAGTAGAGTCAGCCGTTAGATTCTCATTACCCACTGAGATAGGAGGAAGGTCGGGGCTATTTTTGTTGGGGATGAGATAGTACTTCGTTTTGGTGGCGTTAAATTACACACGATTCCTGCGGCCCATTCAAGAATAGATGTGATATCCCGGTTGATCGAAATCTTGTCTTATATTTTCGAAGGCCTAAGAGTAGCGCAAAGTACCGTCATGATCGAAGCAGTGAAGTGGGTTGGACGGGATTGAGAGCAGATCATTAATGAAGGTTAGGAAAAGCGCGGGTAAAAGATTTGACCCCTGCCTGTTATATTTATAGTTTACCAGTATATATTTATCTTTCTATACACAGATTTCTGTGTCTACCATCCGAACGTCTGTTCGTACTTACTTTTTATAGAATGTCCGTTCTCCGAAAATCATTATTTCTTTTTTTTTGTCCTAAATTATTCTTGAAAAAAACTTCACAATTGCGCAGTGCACGAAACCTTTATTTGCGCATATTTAACTTGAACTATGACTCGATCTTTAAAGTTCCACAATATTAATCCTTAATTCTTCAAATCAAAATTACTTTCCACAATATTAATCCTTAATCCAATACTAACCTTACTTTTAAAACTTGAACTTTAACTCTGTTTTTATAATTTCACAATATTAATCCTTGAATCTTCAAATCAAAAGTTTTCCCAACAAAGTTTCAATTTCGAAAACCGCCCGTCCAAATAAAATACCCGCTCAAAAAAAAACTCCTTTTAGTATATTTAATTAATCGCCAAAAATTCGAACTTCAGCCGTCGCGGCGGCCGCTTGTAGAACCAACACTCAACTTTTCAATTTTTTCCACCGCGCGCCGCCGAACCGTGGATCTTCAAAAACAAAACCAGGGAAAACGGTTCCCATTCCCACGCCGCGGTCAAGGTTAAAGCTGGTGACATATCCAAGCGTACATGCGTTGCATTCGTTGACAGATAATATAGAAGTGTGTGTATTCAAATGCGACCTGACGAAATATTCCGTGAATGTTCCGCATGCCACGCAAATGTCGGGCTACTTTCAACTTTTTTCTGCATTGCCGCATTCGACATAGGACACACAAGCATACACAACAAACACATGCGACTCGTTACTCAGATTTTTGGGCTATCTGTGAGAGCCGGGACGGAACGCAACCATGCAATTATGTGTCAGTGGAAAATCTCCGCATATCAGGGAGCTGCTGAATGCAATGCATGTACGCTTGTATATGTCACCAGCTTAAGATCACTCACGCTATCCTAAACAAAGACCGCGGTGGCATTTTCGTGGTTTCAGCGTTTTCCGAAAACGTGAAACTGCAATGATAATTACTGTCTTACGGGAAAAAGACGGATCAAGAACTTCGCACCTAGGGAAGATTTCACTTCCACACGTAACCCGACACCTCTGCTGATAAGGTGTTGGGTTTTCGTTCGTTTCGTTTGGTGCGAGTCTTTTACTTTTGTTGTTGTAGTTGTTGTTGTTTTGGGATTGTACATAACATGCCCAACTCCGGCCGAAATGCCGTGGGGATTGGATTCGACGCCGTCCAATACTGCCTTGATTGAACGGCCAGAAAGGAAGCTCTTAATCCAGTTCCTTAGAACTAAGTTTATACCAATAGCTTGGAGTTTGGTCAACAGAGCAGGCTGCCATATTCTGTCAAAAGCCTTTCAGATATCTAGAGCAACCAGACCAGACTCACCAAAGCGATGAATGCTTTGGTTTATATACTTGGTTAAACATACAAAGAGATCGCCAGTAGACCGTTTTGATCTATAGCCGTACTGCCTGTCGTGTATAATTTTGTTGGATTCTAGATATCTCATCAGCTTTCTATTGATTAGTGTCTCCATGATTTTGGACAGAAGTAATTGCTATTGGGCGGTAGTTTAAAGGGTCGCTGGCTTCACCTTCACCTATAGTTAGGGTTGCCAACTCGACGGGACGGAATTACCGGCCTCTCCCCACCCCTTCGCCATCGTGGTGTCTTTAAATGGATTTAAAGCCATCGTATTTTACAGTAAAAAATGTACGGCATACAATGCACTTGGCTTCGCTTTGGTCTCTTCCAATTACAAGCCACGTTGAAAATTTTGGATCAGTTAAAACCACGATTTATTGAAAACGCAGTTTCTAGATCGTGGTTTTTTCGGAGGCGGTGACTTTTCGTTGCCCGACATACATAGTTTTTGATCTCACTCTTGAAGTATTACTTTCGTACACATTTAAAATGCCTGCTTTTAAATATCATTTATTCAGCCGCAAAATCTGGCAGCGTCGAATCAACACAAAGCTGACTGCCGTTTGCTAGTGATGCTTATAGTGATAGTCGGTACAAAAGCTACCAGGTCGATGCGAATGATAACGCGCTAAATTCAAATTGCGTTTGAGTAAAACATGTTAAAAATGTACGAATTTCTTAATAGTTGTAAAGATTTTCTAACTTTACAAGTATTAACAAAAATTATCAAGATTAAAACATTTTTGATGGAAGAAATTGAAATTGCCGGCTTTTTTCGAATTTTTCAAATTTCTGGCCGGCCGCCGGTTCGAGAGTGATATTGCCGGCCGAGCCGGCTGAAAACCGGCCACTTGGCAACCCTACCTATAGTACGCTCTACTTCATGCGATATGGTGACAGCCAGTTTTTCATTGCAATATTGATGTTGGGAGAAAACCATAGGCATCTCTGTTTTTTTAAAATGATAGTCTTAAGCTTAGGTGTGGTGTCACACTTTGCATGGAATTTCGCAGGTATTAGTCTAGCATACGTTCCAGTGCCTTAAGGACGATGGATGACAACGACGAAGGAGGCAAACTTATCGACCTAGCAAAATAATTCCTTGCGTCTACTGGAGCATAATTGTCATTTTTCGGCCTGGTGACTTATACGGAAAAAACTGTGTACTGCCCATTTCACCTTTTACGTGGTGACGGCTCATCACATTATTTCTCTCATGATAGTACTATCTCCACCTGCTCCCGTAGGTTCGTGTCTGGGACCAGTTCTTTGCAAACCATGAAGGGAGTATTCTTCAAGGCTTCACCAGAGGCTTCACCAGAATTTATCCAAAATAGGTTCATATAATTCCTTCCATTTTATCTTAATTATAGAGTTGAAAAATCGCATTTTTTTTGGTTTTTAAGAAAAGCTCAAAAACCAAAAAAAAACCTAAAAAAATCTAAAACAAAATGCTTTTTATGCAAAAAAAACTACCGCACCTGGAAAAATTGTGGTTTTCAAACGAGTTTTTAATGTATTAAATCAACGTCTATTCGCACCAAAAATACGGGTCGCACGGGTCAGGGGCACGAGTCACACGGGTCGCACGGCTCACACGGGCCATGGGTCGCACGGGTCACCGGTCACATGGGCCACGGGTCGCACGGGTTGAACAAGGGTCGGGATATGGGCTATACGGCGGCACGTGGTGGCCGCCATATTGGATTTAAACGAAGATTTGATTTGAACGAAGATAATATAAAGCTTGTAAAATAGAGAGATTTTTTATAGTGTATCAATATTTTTCAAAATATAAAATAGTATTTTACTATAATGAATTTTTGTTTATAATGATTTTAATTAATATTTTTCCCATAAGAACCTTTATAATGATGATATAATTGTTTGATTACTGAACTAAAACTAACAACAAATATTTATTTTACACCAACTTAGTATGCAATTCAAAATTAATTTATATTCAATCACATATTCAGCACAGACAGTGGATAGAGCACAGATTGCACGGGCAAAGATTTTCTCCAATTCTGGACGAAATTACTACCCGGGCCCTGTGCCGCCCTTATAGCCCATATCCCGAGCCTTGTTCAACCCGTGCGACCCGTGGTCCGTGTGAGCCGTGCGACCCCTGACCCGTGCGACTCGTGTAACTCGAGCACCTGACCCGTGACTCGTGTGACCCGTGCGACCCGTGGCGCGTGTTACCCTTGCGACCCGTGGCCCGTGTAACCCGTGGCCCGTGACCCATGCGACCCGTGGCCCGTGTGACCCGTGACCCGTGGCCCGAATAGACACGCCGTTAAATCAAACCTCACATACATTTCATGAAAATAGGTTGTAAGAGCAACTCTTCGCGAATAAAGAAGGCTTTTCAAAATAACTCTAGGATCATTGTGGGCCTTGCTCAAACTTTTTTCCGGAGACAGCTCTTTTTACATTTTTGTGACTACGCGGAAAGTTATTATTATTCTTCCCTGAAACAAGTTTCTACGATAGTTATACAGGGACTTTAAATGTCAAAAAATGGCCTTATTGTTGACCGATTTCAATTCTCCAAAACTCATATTTTTCGCCTTTTTAAGCGCTATTACGTACTATTTTTTTGTTTAGCGCGAAATTAAGCATGATCGTCGATGCATACCCTAAAGTATCTAGTGATAAAATATCTCGTAGTTAGGGCAATACACAGCGAGTCAAACGAGTGAGTAAAGGAGTACAGGACAACTTGCGGAGTCCCCCAAGGCTCGATCCTGGGCCCCTTGTTATGGGTTATCATTTACGATGAGGTACTGACGCTAAGCTTCTGGCAAGAAGCGATAGCTACTTGGTTCACCGATGATATCGAGGTCGCGGTAGTAGCAAAGCCACTCGAAGAAAACGAGATTTTCGCGAACGAAGTGATATGGGCATGGCTCGAGAACGCGGGTCTAATGCTCGCTGAGCACAAAACGGAAGTAGTACTAACCAGCAAGCGCAAGAAGGTGGAGACCATTGGACAGAACGGGTTATAGGCGGTAAATAATCGGCTAAGTGCGCTTCGAGAATTCTGTGCACACTGTACAAGTCCAATGAACCAGCATGTGTCATAGCAGGAAGGACCGCCTTCGCTGTTCTGGCGGCGGAGAGTAGGAACTTGTTCAACCCGGAATATGTAAGTGGGAGGCTAAAACAGTGCGCCGGATTTTGGCGTGTGGCCAGTCCAGAGGAGGTGGGACGATTCTACTCAGGGCCGTTAGACTCATAGACTCATACCAATGTAGATACGTAGTGGGCTACGTTGAAACATAGGGAAGTAAGTTACCGCCTCACCTAGTTTCTTTGTGGACACGGAGCGTATATGGCATACCTTCACCGCTGCAGGTAGGACGACTCCCGTTCTCCCTAGAATGCCCGGTCAAGAACGAGAACATGGAGCATGTGTTGGAAACAGCCGCCGAAGTGCAGCTAACACCGGACAATAATCAGGACCAGATTATGAGGTCGGAAGACAAGGTGGAAGTCGCGCTGTAGGCCATCCACCAAAACCTTAAACAATGCGGGCTCAAAGAGGCAGAGAAAACCAAAGAAAGGCCAGGAGATATATGTAGAAGCTGGATAGCTGATCCAGCCTCTTGAAAAAAGGCGTAAGCAGAGCACGAGGCAAGAATGGAAAATAAGAAGGAGATGGTATACCTTTGTTTTTCTTAGAGCGGGTTAGCTTTTCAGTAGGATGCTGTCAACCTTCTGATGCACCTATGGGCACTTATGTAAATTGTTTAGCGAGCTCTATCGAAACTGCCTTTCTCACACAGGAAGCAGAGACGGAAGGTGGGTGATCCGGATGCCTCACTGTTCCGGCTATGGTGAGTATTACAGACCTTTTTAAGGTTTAAGTTGATGACGCCAGACAAAATAAATACCTTTACGGCCTGTGCCGATCTGTAGAGTTGAGCCGAACTTACACGAGGCAGTACATTTGTCCCTTATACGATAGTAAAATTGTAATGAGGCGAGGTTTGATTGTAAA
Source organism: Thereva nobilitata (assembly GCA_963855945.1). NCBI lineage: Eukaryota > Metazoa > Arthropoda > Insecta > Diptera > Therevidae > Thereva > Thereva nobilitata. Next base: position 132,483,921 of record OY979696.1, read on the forward strand.
TACGTAGTGGAGAGGCATGGCTTTCTTCTTTCTTACTTCATTTTGGGCAATTAAATTCAACTAGAAATGAGGCGAGGTGTATTGTAAATACGTAGTGGTGGGTTTTTTCTGTCATACTTCTTTTGGCGCAGTAAAGTTTCCTATCTGAAATGAGGCGAGATGAGGTAGTAAATACGTACTGGAGAGACATTTCTTACTTCTTTTGGGGCAATCAAATTTCCAACTCGAAATTAGGCGAAGTGAGATTGTAATATATAAATATACATTGTGGAGGCATAGAATTCTTACTTGCTCTGCGGCAGTTTAATGCATATGAGAATCAAACTCGTAAAAAAAACTCTTCAGTGGTATTTCTTTCTTTAATTTTCTTGTTTTTGTCATTTTGGTATCAAAATAGCCTCATTCGAAGTATGACATTCTACTATATGACTGCGCTGTACTGAAAAAAGAGACCCCTCTTACAAACTCATTTTACAATAGTGTCCTACCGGTCTACACTCAACCGTCAAGGAAAAAAGGTTTGAAAGTTTAAAGAGTAGGAATCTGATACACCGACTGAGTGCGGACCTTCAGCGATGTCTCCTATTTTGGACCCGGGCCCAACAGCTAGTCGAGCACACATCGCCCCGCTGTTCGACTGATAGAAGATTCTATGCTCGACTAAATGAAATAAAGAAAAAAAGTCAGCAAAATTGTTTGCTCTGTCGGTGACAAATATACTGGAAAAGCTTATTGACAAGAAAGTATGAGCTTACTTAACCTTAGAAGTTACTATTATTAAATTAAAAATCTTTGTTATATAAGATCTTCTTTATTTTCACAAATCTAAAGCTATGTTTCCATAGTTCTCAAATATAACTACTTCTGGCATGTAGATGTTTTCTCATCAAAATGGTATCCTGCCGGACAATCATATTCTCGGGCTTTTGATTTAGTACAAACGATGAACTTCGTAGCATCTGTAGGATGTGGCAAGAAAGTGCCGTCCGGTTTTCCTTTGCAAGGATTCTTTGGGTCAGTTGGTGGCGGTGGAGTTGGCGTTACTGTACATCCAGCACTTCCTGGCCAATCGCAAACTTTCTTTATAGGATTAAAATGTAATCCATCTGGGCAGTCCTGAAATGCTGGTTTTGCTAAACAATATACAAATTTCGTACAAAAATGTGGATGAGGAACTAGAGCACCATGTGGCTTTCCCTTGCATGCTTCAACCAAATCATCATCGTCATCATCTGCAGCACCAAAAGCTAAGTTATGTTGAACTGCAATTCGTTTGATCTCACACTGCACTTCATCGGGAAAGTTACAGATCTTCTTTTTAAAATCAAAATGAAGCCCCGCAGGGCAATGGTGTACATGTGGTATACCTCCAACACACTTAATAACCTTTCCACAGTCATCTGGATATGGAAGTAGGGCTCCATTTTTCTCATCTTCGCATACATCCTCAATACCTTTCACGGTTTTAGTGTATTTAGGACGGTCTACACAAACTGTTGGGTAATCACACACTTTCAGTTTAGGATTATAATGAAGGCCTGGACGGCAATCGTGTACATGGGGTACACCCCAAACACACTGAATAAACTTTGAACAATAATTTGGATGTGGAAGTAGGGCTCCATGTTTTTCACCTTCGCATGCACTTTCAACTGAGGCACGAACTGAAGTGGCACACGCCACCAAAACTATCAAAAGTGTGAACTTTCCTAAAAAAAGAATAATCACTAATTTTATCGATTTAAGTTTTGAACACTCAAGTATACTGACCTTCCATTTTGACCAAAAATCGACCTGTACTAACTATTCCATACCTTGTACCGCTCCTTTATATACCAACCAGAAATATTTATTTTTGGTTAATGGTATTAAATTAAACCTTGGAAAATTAACTAATCTCAAAAGATTAGATATATCGATTAGGTGAAAATTTTAGCGGTCAATGCAAAAAGTGTAAAAATTATGATTAATTCTATGATTATATTTTATGCATTTATCAGTTGCTAAAGTCCAATTATTAAGGAGAAAAATACAAAAGTCTTCGTGCATTTTTCTCTTGTCTCTAAATTACTGAACGGAAATTGCATCAATAGCAAATGAATCACCCGAATTCCTCCTCTACCCAGGGGCGCACAGAGTGGACGGCAACCGGGACAATTTGCCCTGTCGAAAATAAGCTCTAAGGGAGAATAAATAATTCCAAAAAAATTATAATTAACAGAGTATTTAGTTTTATTAAAAAATGTATAATCCAAAGAAAAAGTTACAAAGATGTCTTCTCGTTGGCTGTCTAAGTAAGAAGGGAGAATGATTATAGAAAATAGGAAAGAAATTACACACGTTTACCAACAAAGAAGATTTGCTTAATATTTATACATTTGGTTTGAGTCTGAGAATTATTTAAATACTATTTCCTAAACCTTATAAATTTTCTACATCCTCCGGGCGGGCAAGAGCAGGACGCGATCCTTGAAGCAATTCCAGAGGATAAAGATGTTGTATAGGTCTGCGGAAACGAGAACCGTCAGCAAGTCTTATTTCACAAGCTCGAACTCTGCCATCTCTGCCAGGATAAACTCTATCAATGATAGCTAGTCTCCAGAATAAGCGTGGAACGTTCTGCTCGTACATAATTACTACATCACCTTCATTCAAATTATCTTGAAAGGGCTTCCCACTAGTCTGATGCAAAGACCGTAGCTGTTGTAAGTACTCTTGTCGCCATCTCTTCCAAAACGCTGATACAGCTTTAAAACGGGTTTTCCACAAGTCTCTAATTTGAGCACTAGAACACGTCTTCTCAAGATCAGGATTCAGAGCAAGTGCTGAAGGTACAGAAGGATGCAAAAAGTGCGACGGCGTCAAAGGATCTAAATCTCTCGGATCATCGTTGGCATAGGTTAAAGGCCGACTATTCACTATACATTCTATCTCTGTCAAAATAGTCTGCATCTCTTCAAATATTAAAGTTGATCGTCCAATCGCCAATTTTATGCAGTTTTTTATAGAACGCATTAATCGTTCCCAAAATCCCCCCCACCAGGGAGCTCGCTCAACTATAAATTCCCACGTTATTTTACTAGTGGCAACATAATCTTGGAATTCCTTTGTGTAAAAAATAGTTGCTAATTCTTTCATCTCTTTGGCGCTACGCTTGAAGGTTCGAGCATTGTCTGACATTATGGTACGGGGGACTCCTCGACGGGCAATAAAACGTCTTATGGCTCTTAAACAACTTTCGACAGTAAGATTTGGCACCAATTCTATATGAACTGCTCGCACTGCAGAGCAGGTAAACAGCATGATATAAGATTTAATCGTATGTGCATCATCCAGGAACCATTTAACGAAAAGCGGGCCAGCAAAATCCACACCAACATGCTGAAAAGGCCTCGTAGCTACTAACCGGTTTCTTGGTAAAGGTGCAAAGGGTTGACTCGCTGATTTACAAAACAAACGACGGCAAATTGTGCAACTTCTTAGGATGGTCTTAATCATTTGTCGAGCGCGAGGGATCCAAAATTTTTCTCTCACTCGAGTTAACACGGAATTTACTCCACTATGTAATAGCCTTTCGTGAGCATCAATTATTATTAATTCAGCCAAACGACTCGAACGAGGTAATATCACTGGAAAAATACATTCGTAATCAGCTTCCATAAACCTTAATCGGGTACCTGCTCGCAGTAGTCCTTCATCATCTAAAAAGGGGTTAAGTGTTAAAATAGAGGAAGAAGCTGGAATAGGCTTTTCCAACTGCAGCGCTTTGATTTCAGCATCGTAATTATCTTTCTGAATACATTTTACCCAGAAGTTTTCAGCTAATTGTAATTCCCGTCCGACTACGAATTTATTGGAAGTTATTGGGTTGCGGCGAGAGTGTCTGACAAATCTCTGCATATAGGCCGTTACTCTCAAAAGTCGACGATACGAGCTAAATCTCTGCAGGTCCAAAGGGGTTTTCGTCAGCATGCTGTCGGCTTTAGCAGGCACTTCCGAAGCAAGTAGCGAAAATAAAGTTGAATCATAATTAACTTCTTGTGGGCTCATGGCTGGCCATTTGTTTTCGGCATAAGATAACCAAGAGGGTCCGCATAACCAGCGGGTCGCATCGGATGTGGTCTTCCCAAAAGTGTCTTTAGTTAAGAAATCAGCTGGATTCAATTCACCAGGGCAATGTCTCCAATTCTCCTGTGCTGTATGCAGTCTAATTTCCCTTACTCTGTTAGCAACATAAATGTTCCACCTTCTAATATCGCCATTAATCCAGTGAAGAGCAATTCTAGAATCACTCCAAAGAAAAATATGTTGTCTACTAAGTTCTATGTTTAAATTCTCAACTAAATATTTGCATAAACGGGCAGCAATAAGTGCGGCAGTAAGCTCTAGCTTAGGAAGCGTAAGTTGCTTATCTTCGTTTTTTAAAGGCGCCAAGCGATTCTTTGAGCAAACAAATTTCGTTGATATTATGTCATCAAATCGGAATCGCAAATAGGCGGTAGCACCATATGCATTTGGGCTAGCGTCAGCAAATATATGCAGTTGAACGCATTTCGATACGGAGGTTATAACCATGCATCGTGGTAGACAGATCTCATTTAATTTTCGGAATTCTTGACGGCATTTTGTCCAAGTGCTCAAAAGTTCAGAGGGGATGCTTTCGTCCCATGACAATTTCAAACGCCAGAGCTTCTGAAAAAATATTTTTAATTTTACAATAAATGGAGCAAACATACCCAAAGGATCAAAGATCCTAGCCATCAATTGCAGAACTATTCTCTTCGTAATAAACGTATTATTAATGCTGTCGATAAAAACTCTAGCTGGTTCCAAATCCACGGTAAGCTCGTCTGTTAGGCAGTACCATGTTATGCCCAGTACCTTTTGTGTCTCTGGCACTTCGGCTTCTGTCGCAATCTTTTCTCTAAGAACAATATTGTTGGAATTCCATTTTCTAATATTCATACCTGCTCGCTTCATTAAGGCACGTGATTGTAGATAAACCCTTTCAGCAAATTGTACATCGTCGACACTCGTGACCAAATCGTCCATATAAAATGATTTACCAAGTTGCTGGCAAACATCAGGAAAGTTGATCGCTTCCTCTTTCAAATGCCTTTGAATTACAGCTCCCAGAAGAAAAGGGCTACATTTAACACCGAACGTTACCCGAGTCATTCGAAATTCTTGAACAGGTGGCAATTTCACTGGCGTCTCTATAGGCTGTTGAAACCAAAAAAACCTGTGTACATCTCTATCGTCTTGATGTAAAAGGATCTGCAAAAAAGCTTTCTCAATGTCGGCCACCAGTGCGACTTTACCTAGACGAAAATTCAATAAAACTTTTAAAATATCGGGTAATAAATTGGGACCGGCATCCAAGTGGTCGTTTAAACAAGCACAGCCTGAAGAACGAGCAGAAGCATCAAAAACTATACGAAGTTTTGTAGTTGCTTTGTCTTCCCTGTAAACGGGACGATGCGGCATGTAATAAATACGTTGGTTCTTGTCACCTTTTACAGCGTCAACAGGAACCATTTCTGCAACACCCGACGTGAAAAAACTGCGCATAACAATATCATAGCTTATTAACTTCCCGGGTTTCGGCACCAATGTCGAAAATAAGCTCTAAGGGAGAATAAATAATTCCAAAAAAATTATAATTAACAGAGTATTTAGTTTTATTAAAAAATGTATAATCCAAAGAAAAAGTTACAAAGATGTCTTCTCGTTGGCTGTCTAAGTAAGAAGGGAGAAGAAAAGCAATGATTATAGAAAATAGGAAAGAAATTACACACGTTTACCAACAAAGAAGATTTGCTTAATATTTATACATTTGGTTTGAGTCTGAGAATTATTTAAATACTATTTCCTAAACCTTATAAATTTTCTACATGCCCTGTCCCCGTCGTCGAGGGGTCCCAACGGTGGGAAGACTATTTTCTGAAATGCAGTTTTACATGAGTTCTAATCGCTCACAAAACGAATTTCTAGGACTGTGTTGAAACAATGTATTGTATATACTTAATTTTATTCTCAATGATGTAAGGAAAGCATTACAGCATTTATGTGGTGGTCCAAATAGTCCAGTCAAATGGTACATTCGCTGAACATTTTCTGAAAACAGCAATTTTTTTTGTAATGTGTAGGGGGGTTGGTTGGGAGTATAAAACCGAGTTTTCGGGATCCGGAGGCGTGACGTTCGTCCGCCATCTTGTTTTGAGTGGTGAAAAATGGTTTTCCTTATTTCTCGGAAACCGTGAGTCCTACAGAATTTTTGTAAGAATATTTTTTTTAGATAATCAAATTATCTACAACTTTCGTAGATAATATTTTGCCGTAATATTAATAATAAAAAAGATATGGACGAAAAATGACAAAAATTTTTGGGGGTGGTGAGCTTTAAAGCGCTATAACTTTTTTATTATTGATTTTACATGAAAGAAGGGACTCACGGTTTCCACTCAAAACAAGATGGCGGCCGAACGTCATGCCTCCGGATCCCGAAAACTCGGTTTTATACTCCCAACCAAACCCCCTACACATTACAAAAAAAATTGCTGTTTTCAGAAAATGTTTAGATGGCCCTTTTTTTTCCACCATTTTACTGGACTAAAAGAACAACTGGTGTTTATTTTCCGTTACTTTGTACATCTTGATACAAAATGGGATGTCAAAGAAAGTTTCATCAAGCTTGTTCATTGTGACAAAAAAAGCCACTGAAATCGCTGAAGTCATAAAAGCCACCTTGAAAGAATGTGGTATTGACTTGACACCATGCAGAAGACAGGGATACGATAATGGTTCTAATATGTCAGGAAAACGGGGTTCAAGCGATAATCTCCAAAGAAAATGGGCAAACCTCCAATGGGGACCTCCAATTATATTTTGCCCCGGGCCCCTAGAAAACTCTGTCCCCGCCCCTGCCTCTACTCTCTAAATCTGAATCAGTGAATATTTCACTGATTTGACCAGCGATTAAGAATTTCACTGGGTTTCAGTTGCAGACACTGATTCATTCAGTTGAAAAAACTGATCATCCCGTGATTGTCGATTGAACTGGGGTTTCAGTGCATTTTCAATGAAAAATACTGAGTGCTCCAGTGAGAATAGTCTGTGGGACTCGTAGCGAACAAATTATTTTATTGTCGAGCGGTAGATAAGAGGCGTGTGGATGAATCAGTAAAGGCTTTGACCTACAACTGAAAATTCCGGGTTCAAACCCCGGACGGGCACTTCGACTTTTTTTCTTTTTTTCTCTTCTTTCTAAAAATCCATTCTGATTGGATTAATGTTGTAAAGAATTACAAACTCTTCGGTGAGAAATTTCATGCATACTCTACATTAAAATCACTGGATACATCAGTAATAGCAAAATCACTGGTTCGCGGGGTAACTTGAGAATCACTGGTTGTTTCAGTGAGGCCAAAGTCACTGATTCAATTATAGGATATTCACTGATTTCCAGTTGTCGACATTCCACTGATTCAAATAAAGGCTATTCACTGATTCAGATTTAGAGAGTACCGTAGTTTTAAACTCCTTGCTCCTTAAATTCTGTGTATAGATGATTTGGAATGAAAAAACAGCAAAGTTCCTTAGAAAATTTATTTAAAAAAAAATAGCATTTAAATGTGAATAAATAATTAAAAATTATAACAAAATTTAATGTATATTTGCAAGAAGTATCGCAGCCGCAACGTGGACTTCTACCATTAGCAACCTCACTACCTGCGATTTGTAAGTCAGATCGCTTTAACAGATCTGCGTATAGTCAGGCTTTTGAAGAAGAATACTCAATTGTATGTAAGAAGTCTGAGAGAAAAAGATTAAATAGTTTTGAACCAATTATGGAACCCTGTGGTACACCTGCCTGAATCGGCGCTTCCAAGGAGATCACCCAGTCGTGGATTTACGCTTAGGCCTGCGAGGCCCGGGCCTAGGGCGGCAAACTTGTAGAGTCTGCGAAATTTATAGAACGATTAACATTTAAAAACCAATTTAACTTAGTTTTTCTGTGTACGTCGTATGTTCGCAGTATGTTCGGCAATATTCCACTAAAATATTACCAAAGCAATAATTGCCTATGTAATAAGTTCAGGAATTTCTGAAATCAAGATGGCGGAAAATAAACAAAAAGAACTATTGTTTTTCTGGGTTAAAGCCGATACATAAAATAAATGATACTTTTTATATATTCTTCTGTTTTAAAAACAATTAAAATTAGTATTTGTTTTTTACTTTTGGTACTTTTCTCGAGTAAACGCATATTTTAAAAATAAAATTGCCGAGCAATGAAATTCCGGCTGAGATACGTTGACAAGCAATATTGTCAGTTACCATTGCTGGAAAAAAATGCCCGTGGAAACCCACGGTAAAATGTAGGATTATCGGTCACTCTATGAACCTTGGCATTGAGTTTATTGTGCTCAAATTGTTCTGAAAAACTTTTACTTGTCAGTGTTTACTCTCCCCCGGTGTATTAAAACCTGATAATTCCGCTGAACTGGAGGAGACCCTGAAGCATCTTTCTCATGCGTATGCTCATATAGTTTGTTGCCGGGGATTTTAATGTAAACTAGTCCACAAAAATTCTTCAATCATACAATGCAGACCTTAGACCTTGTTCAAATGAATACCTCGCCAACTTACTTTAATGCGACGAACCCATCCCTACTAGATGTCTGCCTTTGCTGCGAACCTAGTATGATTCTCTTTCAAAATCAAATCTCTCCTCCAAGTTATTTGGACCACAAAATCCTATTTGTTAATTACAATTTTCACATCGAAGCAATTACCAGGAAAACTCTAGTGTGTCGTGATTTTAAAAATATTAACCGCGATCGGCTCCTGGAACACTGTCAATTGCTTCCCTGCGAGAGTATTTTGCGGCAGAAGACATAGATGAGAAAATTTTTTTTATGTGCAAGACTAGAGCTCAGGGAAAGCCCTTTGTACTGTCGACAATCTAAATTCTTCGTATCGAGTGCAATGTCAAACAGCAAGCTCTAGTAGATAGATAGTGAAGGGAAGAGAGAAGTAGGAAGGAACTGCCACAACCACCTACTCCCAACCATTTCTATCGCGACTCTGACATCGGTGCAATGAGAAACAACTCGCTGGAGTGTTATGCCTCCTGAAACGAGTTGAATGCCATCAACCAACCGATGACATGCGCTTGGTGGAGCGGGGCAATGCTAGCGGAAGGCTAAGACGGGGGAATGGGGAATGTAAGGAGGGAAGAAGAAAGAAGGTGGGAAAGGCGAAGGACCGTGGGGCTCTGCCGGGATTCGAACCCGGGACCTCTGGGATAGTAGCCAGGCGCCTTACTCCCTAGACTACCGAGGCCCCCTGTTGCTGTCTTTGAGGAGTTTACCGTCCAGTTATATGATGAATTTGCTCCCCTGCGTACTAAAAGCCTGAGTGATAAGTCTAAACCATGGTTCTATACTGAAATCAAGTCACTTATCGCCAAAAGGGAGTATCTATATCGTTTCTTAAAATTCAGAAGTGAAAATGCTAGCAAATCATACAATTGCGTTCGTAAATCAGGGAGGCTAAACGTCGCCGTCGTTGCGAAAGTCAGGGATGCTAAACGTAATTTTCATGCTCGTAGACTTGATACGTCACTTCCAACTCGAACTTTCTGGAATAACCTGCGTAACTTGAGCGTCTACCGTAATAAAGAAGATTCTCAGGTATACGCCAACTGTGACCCTGATACTCGGTCTGAATAATCATTTCTCTTCTTGCAATATAAATACTCTACCTGGTGAAGATTTCCCATTTAATTTCCTCCCATGCCATGCTTTTTGCTGGCGTTTCCTAAGGATCTATCTTAGGCCCTCTACTGTTTAGTATATATATAAATGATCTTCCACTAATAGTAAAGCATTCGTACGTGCATATGTATGCTGATGATGCACAACTCTATTTTAGTGATGCATCATCAGCATCATCTTCTCCAGTTCTAACGCGTCACCAACCGACCTCTCTCGAATTACCTTAAATGGGACCCTTGTCGCCTGCGTTAACCGGCATATGATGTGTTGTGACCACATTGGTTAAAGTTAAATGAATGGCCTCTGTATCTTCCCCTCGTTAGATTCATCCTGTAACCGTAAGTTAGAAGTAGCCTTTAACGACTGCATACGTTTCTATCATAACCTTCGCAGGTATGACCTCATTTCACCTCACCGGCACTCAGTTTTTGGATGTTCCTTAAGTGACTACAGAGATTTTAGGGTCTTGTGCTACTACCATAACATCATCAACAACCGAAAACCCTCCTATCTAAACGAGTTTATCCAGCTCTCACAGCACCGCAGAAATAATACTGTGATTATCTCTCGCTTTCGGCATCTATCGGGGCAACGCTCTTCCTTTTTCAAGCAGCTCAATTGTGGAACTCCATTCCTGTTAAAATACAACGAATTGAATCAGTGGGTACTTTCAAAATGCGTCTTTTTGAATTTATTTCTGGCAGGACAAACTGAAGCACATGTATCACTAAGGAATATCTTTTTTGTTTATTATTTTTTTTATATTTGTCTTTATAAAATCACATTAAAAATTTGATTTGCAAAAACCCAATTCTATTTGGCAGTAGAACTGACTTAACACTACTACTCATAGCGATGTTAAGAGCTTAAGTATCTTCGCGTAAACATGGTCATTGTTGGTTATCCAAGCAAAATTGGTGCAAGAAATCTACTATCAGGATATAATTGGAGTTTTCACCCAAATTAATAAATCTTATAATAAAATACACTCGGGAGCACTTGATTACCCTCACTTGAAATTTCGATGTGAGACATGCTGCAATGATTCTATCCGTCCTAACCATATTTTAAATTATTTCTGGTCCGTTATATCATAGTTCCTAATAATGAAAATGACTGAAAGAAAAAAAGTGTAACGGGAAATAAATTTTTTTGCATTTTACGTGTTTTGAAAGAGGAGCAGTTGATTACCCTCATCAGTTTCTTTCAGTTATGCATAACATAAAAGTGCTGTAAAACCAAGAAATTTTTATTATATTAGGTTTTTACTTGTTTTAAATAGTGATCTTAAGTTTTTTGGGTGCAAAATTAAAAATATGGGTCGTGGTAGAAGTCTATCCCAACAAGAAATCGGCAAAATACTTGCATTTAAACAAGAAAATTATTCCAACATGGAAATCGCTAGGAGTATACGATCAAATTCTTGGACAATTGAGGAGCCGGATCAAAGAACCGCACTTTCGCAAATTAAAATCAAAAATTCCGTCGATACTTTTTGAAGTTGAAAAATCTGATGCGCGACGCACGTGGCAACGAAATAAAAAGTTAATAACAAACAAACGACATGTCATTTTTTAATCGGAATTTGTCTACCATTCAAAGCTACGTGTAATTAGTTTACACAAAAAATTTCAGATCAATTGAATAATTATTAAGAGAGTTATGACGAGTAGAAGTAAAAAAATTGATAAAAAAAAAGTTTAAAAAAAATCGGCTTTTTGTTGTTTATTTAAAAACTAATGATGCCACAAAAAAATTGTATGAAACAAAAAGATGCGCCTTTTTTTCTAAACAAATAAGTATTTTTCATTTTGTTATTTGAAGAAAATTTTTTTTCGAACTAATTTTACGTTTTTTTGAAGTCGAGCGAGCGAAAGTGCGGTTCTTTGATCCGGCTCCTCAATTAATAACTTTTGTATAAGATACCACAAATTATGGGCAAAATCGAAAGGGCCGCACAGAAAGGTGACAACAGAGCGAGATCGTAGGTCGATTATACATACGTGAAGCATCCAACTCAACCTCAAGCGCTCGGAAAATAAAGGAGAAAACTGGAGTTTCAGCGAGTGTTTCGGCGCAGAAGCCGAAATGTGTTAAATTCAAAAAAAAACTTCTGAAATAAAAATGCTGGATAGGTCGCTGAATCAAAGATTAGGTGTGGGTTTAAAATAGATATATTTCCCTAAAATTTAACAATTCTAATTAATTCTACGTTAAAATTAAACTCTACTTTACTCTTTTAATAAATTCAAAATTCTTTTAATTTTCAAATTCAAATTTTCTTACTACTAGTTTGGTTTTATCACTATCTTATAATTAATCCTTCAGTCCGTTGAATCCACGTATTGGACCTGAAATGAAGTTAAGCAAATTAATTACTTGAATGACTATAAAAGCTTTGACAAACTTCTGTTTATAAATTTCCCTTGATATATCGGAAATATATTTGTCTGACTCGGCTACGTTAACAAGACTGGTGTGCCTTTGCAATCACTAACACTGAGACAAACGCTTTGCTTATCTTTGCAAAAATCCGTTTGCTAGATCTCTTGATCTATCAGTGTTTTGTCTTCTTTAAATTACTTGGAGCTTTGCCCCAATTTGCGAATTGCCGTTCAGTTGACCTTAATTCTAATTTCTCAAAGCTTTTATACTCATATATCGAAGGTGAACTTGTGTGATTTTACCGTTCACCCATGTTCAAAACCTTCGCGTGCCCTAACTAATATGGTGGAATTATTGACCTAAAGTCGAAATTGCGACTTCAGTCGAAATTTGGCACAGTTTTATACTTGTGCTATTCTTATTTATGTATATGCACGTTTAAAAACGCCGAAATTACAGCCGTTTTTACCGTGACCTAAAATTGACCGCTATTTTGTGGTTAACTTGGTATGTTAGCAGTTGAAAACGCCGAACTCCAGCCGTTTTCAACTGTAACGTGTTTTGCTATTAGTCCTTTATTAAATGCAGAATTATTTCTTGAAATTGGAATAAAGTGCCGACATGCAGCCACTCTATTGGATTTCCAAGAAATAACAACCTGACACCACGAAATAAAAACACCTTGTTATTAATTAAGTCACCCGGACTTGACGGTGAAACCCTGTCAATTTTATATTTGTTCCTCCACCAACATAAATATTTGAAACAAAATGTATTTTCTTTTCTGTTTTTTTTTTTTTCTTTTTATCTAACCTATCAAGGAGTTGACGGTAAAACCCGGCCAACTATCTAATTCCCTAAATTCTACCGGCTAATTCCACGTAGATCCTAACAATTGATGTGTACTTGCCGAATCGGTCCAAGTTTTAATCAGTCAGCTGGATTTCCAGCTGCTGTGGATTATATAGCCAGGGACTTCTTTCCGCTGGCTGGCTCGTAGTTGGGGGAAATCGCCTTCCCCATGTGGTGAAGTTAATCACGATCGGCTGAGCTTTTGCTTTTTTTTTCGAAATTAAAAGCTTTTTCTTAATCAGCTGATCTGATTGACAGATGTCGTGGTAAGTATTTTTATTTATGTTGTTTGTTATATTTTGAATTTTATTAATATTTCTTTTTTTTAGATTTTCTTTTGTACAATAAGAAGTTGCCGCTGGGGAATTGGCACCGCGGACTTTCCTAGTTATACGGAACACATTGGTTCTTATTTGTTTCACCAGGTAAGTATTAATTTGTATTTGTTTATATTGTCATATATATTCTTTTTATTTTCAGGTGCTACGTCTTGCTTGTTTATTTTAATTAGTTTCTAATTTTAATTAAGTTTTTTTTTGTTTTAGTGTTTTTATTGTTGAGTAGTTTTAATTATACGTTTTGATTTATTTAGTTGTGCATGTTACGCACCGTAACATACTGTCCCCCGTTGATGCATTGCATCAAGACAAAAATAGATAATGCGACAAAGATTCAATATACTTCATTTATATTTCATTCATTGAGATCATTTTTTTTATATTTTTTTTTTCAATTTCTTACAACTAATTATTAGTAATCTTATTTTATGTTATTCTTGGTTAGTAAACTTCATTTGTACTTCATGTTTCTTATGGCTAAGGGTTAGTATATCTAATCTACCTCATACTTTTGTCGGAGTAACCATGCCAGGCAAAAGTGTTATCGGCCTGCAGTTTCAACCGTACCTTTCGGTTGTCGCCAAGAAATACGGTATATCTTTTTCGTTGTCCTGCCCGTATGCTAGCGTATGGTATTTGTCTCAGTTGTTTATGACTGATAGCAAACATCTTTCCATCGAGAGTTGTCTTGTAATACAACTTGTCGTCTAAACATGACGGTGTTTGTTTGTTGGGGGACGTCGCTGTTTCGGTCGTCGGTTGTGGTCGCTCTTTCCCAGAAGTTAAGGGTGCATCCACCTTCACGTGTAGTGCTGGAGGTGCTCGACTATTAACTACTAGAGGTGCTTCTGGCTCTTTCTCCTCTATTGTGAGGTTTTTCCCCGGTGTTGGTGGTGGATCTACCTCTGTCTCTAGTGCTGGAGGTTCTGGGATCTGAGGTACTGGAGCCTCTGGCTCTTCGTCCTCTATAGGAAGGTTTTTCCCTGGAGTTGAAGGTGGATTTAAATACCAATCTTCGTCTAGAGAGATATCCTGCATCTCTCCCTCGTCTATTGGCCACTGCTTCAGGAATTCGCTTAGCGAATCTTCATTTACATTAAATTCTTCCATCTTGTTATTTTGCGCCTGTAATATGTTAATATACTAAATTAGAATATGGTTACTTAAACTAGATTACACATAATTACCGTACCCGGACATACAAACATTGATGAACATTAACGTTGTTTGTTTCATGCAGCCAATGGACATAGTTTGGTAATCGGTCGTTGTACACATGTATTTTGTGTCTTCACCGATACTACCCTAATCCTTCCATCGGATCCTGGGAAAATTTCTGTAATTACGCCCATGGGCCACTGTGCCGGTGGGCGATTACTATCCATTATTATAACTACCTGTCCGATTTTTAAGTCCGGTTGTTTTAGTAGCCATTTGTTTCTCTGTTGGAGCTGTACTAGGTACTCGCTCGACCATTGTTTCCAGAACAGTTGGACTATTTGTTGAACATACTTCCATCGGTCCAAGTATGTGGCCTTACTGCTTATCAGGTCTGGTTCCGGCAAGGTTTTCAGATTCCTGCCTATCAGGAAATGTCCAGAAGTTAGTATGTCTAATTTCCCTGGATCAGCAGATAATGGGCACAATGGTCGTGAATTCAAGCAGGATTCGATTTGGATCAGAGCTGTATTCAGTTCTTCAAAGGTAAGTATCTTGCCATCTATTGTTCGTTTTAGGTGGTGTTTTATACTCTTGACCCCTGCCTCCCACAGGCCTCCAAAGTGTGGGGCTGTTGGTGGATTAAAGTGCCACTGTACATTATCATTTGCTAATTCTCTTGCTGCGAA
This sequence comes from Thereva nobilitata, assembly GCA_963855945.1. NCBI lineage: Eukaryota > Metazoa > Arthropoda > Insecta > Diptera > Therevidae > Thereva > Thereva nobilitata. The sequence continues at coordinate 132,499,125 of OY979696.1, forward strand.
GTTTGCAGCTTCATTTGTGGTTTGCCTTAATAGTTTTTGTAGCTGCCGGTTTGCCCCTACAAAGTTGGTCCCATTGTCTGAGTATATGTTTCTACATAAGCCTCGACGTCCAATAAATCGTCGTAGGGCGGCCATGAAGGCTCCCGTGGTCATATCGGATGCCACTTCAATGTGTATTGCCTTTGTGGTCATGCATATGAATATGCAAAAGTATCCTTTATAGACCTTAGAACCCTTATGTTTAGACATTTTGAGATCAATGGGCCCCGCGTAGTCAATCCCAACGTTTTCGAACGGGTTCGTTCGTGTAACTCTTGCGCTTGGCAAATCGCCCATTATTTGCGTTGGTGCCGCTGCTCGGTACCTGATACACCTTGTGCATTTATAAATCCTCTCTTTAACGGCTGACATACCGTTTATTATCCAGTGCTGGCTTCTTAGAGCGGTCAAGACCATTTGAGCTCCACCATGCATTGTACTTTTATGATAGTGATCTATAATGATGTCCGTGACGTGGTGGCGTTTTGGCAGGATCGCTGGATGTTTTGTGTCATACGGTAGCATTGAGTGATGGAGCCTGCCTCCAACTCTTATAGTGCCGTCTGGCGCTAAAAAGGGATGAAGTTTGGCCAGCTGACTCTGTTTTTTTATTGTCTTTGCACCTTTTAATTGGCTATATTCTTCGGCGAATGCTTGCTTCTGCACCATCCTGATGAGGTCCTTTTTAGCGTCCTCAATTTCCTTCGCCAGTAGTTGTGAGGTACGCCTGCTCTGTTTATTCCTGCTGTTGTATATGAACCGACGACAATACGCTATTATCCTTACCGTCTTCATATATGAGGAGTATTTCGTCCACCAATCGATTTCAGTTGGTTGGACTGTCATCAAATTTTTTGTTATGGTTTTAGCTTCCAGTTCGGTTCTGAACTCCTTTACTGGTTCCCGTGGCCACTTTTCTTCTGGCTCTCTTAACCATTGCGGCCCTTGCCACCATGCAGGAGTTGCCTGTAACTTTGCTGGCATTGTACCCCTGGACGCTATGTCCGCTGGGTTTTCTTTGGTGAAGATATAATGCCACGATGTATTCACCGCGTTTTCGTGTATCTCCACCGTTCGGTTGGTCACGAAGGTTTTCCACCTGTTTGGCAGTCCTCTTAACCAGGCAAGAACCACCTTCGAGTCGGTCCAACATTGACTGTAGATATTTCCCAGCTTCATATCTACCTTAATTTGCTGAATCAGCTTGCTTAACAACACCGCCCCGCACAATTCCAATCGTGGCAGTGACATGGGTTTTATTGGGGCTACTCGGGTTCTAGCCATGAGTAATCTGGTGTCAATGCTTTCATCTTCGTGTATAGTCCTAATGTACACTACTGCTGCATACGCGCGGATAGAGGCATCGCAGAAACCCATGAGTTGACAATTTTTGATCCTGTTGTGTAGTTTCACCCACCGCGGTATTTTTATGTTTTGTATCGCGGGCAGTTGTTCCTTGAACTGTGCCCAGTCTGAGTGAATTTCTTCATCGACTGTCTCATCCCAATCATACCCTGCCATCCATAGTCTTTGCATTGTTATCTTTGCTAAGATTACGCATGGAGCGATCCACCCGAGTGGATCGTATAGCTTAGCTACCTCTGACAAGATACTTCTTTTGGTGGTTGCCGGTTTTTGAAATTCACTGAACTTTATGGCGTATGAGAAGTAATCTTCTACTGGGTGCCAATAAATACCTAAAGCTTTGACTTGATTGTCCTCTTTTACCTGCAATGGTAACTGGAGTTCACGATCTTCAGGTGGTATTGATTTTAACAATGCCTCATGGTTAGCGGCCCACTTCCGCAGATGAAATCCACCACCTTTTAGTAAACTTCTCAAGTCTTCTTGTAGCTTAATTGCTTCTGGTAGAGTGTCTGCTCCTGTGAGTATATCGTCTACGTAGAAGTCTGTAGTCGCTACTTCTGCTGCCTTCGGGTAATATTTTTTATCATCAACCGCTAACCTTTGTAACGTCTTAATCGCCAAGTAAGGTGCCGATGTTGTTCCAAATGTCACTGTCTTCATTTCATATTCCTCTATAGGTCCATCGGCCTTTTCTCTCCACAGGATGGTTTGGTATTTTCTGTCTGCTGGGTCAACAAGGATCATCCTGTACATTTTCTCCACATCTGCCGTCATGGCATATTGGTACTTTCTCCAATTTAAAAGCGTGGCGAACAGTTTGGGTTGAAGTGTCGGCCCTGTTAACATTTGTTCGTTCAAGCTCTTCCCGTTCGCCGTTTTGGCAGATGCGTCGAACACTACTCGGACCTTGGTTGTTGTACTTTCCTTTATTACTGCGTGATGTGGCATGTAATACCGGTGTGGTTCACCCTTTGCCACTTTCTGCATGTGTTGCAGATCGACATACTCCCGTAGGCATGTGGAATATGCTTGTTGTAATTCCGGCTTTTGAGCTAATTTTTTCTCTACTTGTAGCAGCCTGGATAATGCCTGCCCCCTTGATTCACCCAAGCTTGGAGGCTCATTATCTTTGAAAGGTATCCGGACCAGGTATTGCCCATTGGACTGGCGTTGCGTGGTTCTATCGAAAAACTCTTCGCATTGCTTTTCTTCGCTGGTCAGTACTCTTTCCATGGGTATCTCTTCCCATTCCCAAAACCTTTTTACCTGAAGGTTTAGTTCCTGCAACGTGTCCCTTGCCTGTGTTGTAAATGCGGAAAGGTTTACCTTGCTATCTTGTTTGACCGCTGTGGATAGTTCGCCAAACAAAATCCAACCTAATGCAGTCTTTTGAGCCACTGGCAGCTGCTTGGCTCCCTTTCGCAGACCGTTTTCCACAATGTCTGCATACTCTTTTACCCCCAAGAGAAGATCTATGCGTCCTGGTTCTGCAAAATTTGGATCGGCCAATTTTAGGCCAGTGATGTGTGGCCAATTTTGCCCGCGCAGTCTCCTCGGTGGGAATGGATTTGTTACCTTCTTTATAACAAATGCTTCGATGGTTGTCTGATATTTCGAGGTTGTTGTTGAGAACAACGTAAACCGTGCCAATTTGTTTGAGGTGGCTACTAGTTCAGCTCCGAGTCCTTCCACTTCTAATGTTATCGGAACTGTATCTGCTTTCATTGATTGGTAGGCCGTTTCCGTGATGAATGAGCTCTGAGACCCTGGGTCTATCAGTGCCCGTAACGTTAGCTCATCACCTTGCCGGCCTTTTACCTTGACCAGGGCTGTGGCCAACATCGACTTTGTTACGTTCCTGCTATAGTTGCAGGTTGTGACGCCCAACTCCTCCACGGTGTTGGCTTTTGTCGAGTTCTGATCCCTGGTCTTCTCTTGTGTCACGGAGTCATCATGTAACAGCATATGATGAGTGCCTCCACATTTGGGACATGTGTTACTACTAGCGCATGCCTTATCTCTATGCCCCCTCAAACAATTAACGCATAAATCGCGTTCAGTGAGCCATCTTCTTCTAGCGTTTATATTCATTCCTTTGAATGTCCCACACTGAGACAGGAAATGCTTGTTTTTGCACATAGGACAGTGGATTCGTGGTTTACTAGCTCTATTGTAGCTTGTGTTACCTGCTTCTCCATTTCTGTCTTGGTTCGCATTTTCTTCAATGCAACGAAATCTCCTCTGTTGCTCGATATGGTGGCAGGAAACTTGATTGTCCTTGCCTGCGAACCTGTTATGCTGGGTGGTATAGTAGTTCTTTACTCTACTTTGTTCCTTTCCAGCCTTACCAAATTCTTTTGGCTTCTGGAGGTTGATATCCTTGGTTGCTTCCAAGCTCCGATATCTTTCCTCCATAAACTTGCTTAAATCTTTCAACGATGGCAGCTCATCTGATTTAGCAATAAGTTGTTCCCACAGATTGCGTGATTTATCAGGCAATTTTTGCGCTGTCACGTAAACAAATATGGGATCCCAATTGGTGATATCCACTTCTAGGGTTTTTAGTGCGTGTTGCACACGCTGTAATTCATCTAACGTCGCTCTGATTTCCTTGAAAGACTCTGTCCTAATTTTAGGTTGGCTAAATAGCAGCTTTAATTGGGCGTATATCAGCAGTCTTTTCTTATTGTAGCGATCGCATAGCAACTTCCATGCTGCGGAATAATTCGCTGCAGTCATATCGAAGGCATCTAAGTCTCTACGGGCTTCTCCCGTGAGACAGCTCTTCAGATAGTGCAGTTTATCGACTGAAGTTAACCGATCCGCATTATGTATCAATGATACAAATCTGTCATGGAACATCCTCCATGACGTGTATTGGCCGTCAAACTTCGGTATATCTATTGTCGGAAGTTTTAACGTGACCGTTGCGGTAGTTTCCGAAAGATCAGTAGTTTGAGAAGTGCGAGCGTCCAACGCATCCTGCACATCTCCCAAGAATTCCGAATACACTTGTTCGAATACTTGATACTGATCCCCGCTTAGGTAGGCAACAACAGCAGCTCGCACCTTGGCGTCTTTGATCTCATCTAGGTTTTCCGTGGGTAATTCTAAATGATTCTCATTAAACTTATTCCATGCGGAATTGATGGTCTTCATTTTTCCTTGAATATAGCCCGGCGTTCGCCTATGTTTGGGTGTTTTGTTATAATTTGATAACGCCTGATCAAATTCCTGTTTGAGTACATTTTGCTGCTGTGAAATGCCTTTCATCTTGGAAATTTTAGTTAGATAGATAGACAGACAGAATACTTGAACGATAATAACCAAACTAGTAATGAACTAATACTTAAATTTACTACTCAAACCAATAATCAAAAATATTTTTCTTTTTATGAAATGCTAAAATTATTGAACTATATCTATTTGACCACGACCTATCCGGCTCGAAGGACCATGTTTCGGCGCAGAAGCCGAAATGTGTTAAATTCAAAAAAAAACTTCTGAAATAAAAATGCTGGATAGGTCGCTGAATCAAAGATTACGTGTAGGTTTAAAATAGATATATTTCCCTAAAATTTAACAATTCTAATTAATTCTACGTTAAAATTAAACTCTACTTTACTCTTTTAATAAATTCAAAATTCTATTAATTTTCAAATTCAAATTTTCTTACTACTAGTTTGGTTTTATCACTATCTTATAATTAATCCTTCAGTCCGTTGAATCCACGTATTGGACCTGAAATGAAGTTAAGCAAATTAATTACTTGAATGACTATAAAAGCTTTGACAAACTTCTGTTTATAAATTTCCCTTGATATATCGGAAATATATTTGTCTGACTCGGCTACGTTAACAAGACTGGTGTGCCTTTGCAATCACTAACACTGAGACAAACGCTTTGCTTATCTTTGCAAAAATCCGTTTGCTAGATCTCTTGATCTATCAGTGTTTTGTCTTCTTTAAATTACTTGGAGCTTTGCCCCAATTTGCGAATTGCCGTTCAGTTGACCTTAATTCTAATTTCTCAAAGCTTTTATACTCATATATCGAAGGTGAACTTGTGTGATTTTACCGTTCACCCATGTTCAAAACCTTCGCGTGCCCTAACTAATATGGTGGAATTATTGACCTAAAGTCGAAATTGCGACTTCAGTCGAAATTTGGCACAGTTTTATACTTGTGCTATTCTTATTTATGTATATGCACGTTTAAAAACGCCGAAATTACAGCCGTTTTTACCGTGACCTAAAATTGACCGCTATTTTGTGGTTAACTTGGTATGTTAGCAGTTGAAAACGCCGAACTCCAGCCGTTTTCAACTGTAACGTGTTTTGCTATTAGTCCTTTATTAAATGCAGAATTATTTCTTGAAATTGGAATAAAGTGCCGACATGCAGCCACTCTATTGGATTTCCAAGAAATAACAACCTGACACCACGAAATAAAAACACCTTGTTATTAATTAAGTCACCCGGACTTGACGGTGAAACCCTGTCAATTTTATATTTGTTCCTCCACCAACATAAATATTTGAAACAAAATGTATTTTCTTTTCTGTTTTTTTTTTTTCTTTTTATCTAACCTATCAAGGAGTTGACGGTAAAACCCGGCCAACTATCTAATTCCCTAAATTCTACCGGCTAATTCCACGTAGATCCTAACAATTGATGTGTACTTGCCGAATCGGTCCAAGTTTTAATCAGTCAGCTGGATTTCCAGCTGCTGTGGATTATATAGCCAGGGACTTCTTTCCGCTGGCTGGCTCGTAGTTGGGGGAAATCGCCATGGAGGCTATACAAGGAGATAAAACTCCGTGTTGTCAATATTCGTTTGATTATTGGTGGCGCTGTAGTCAAATGTACCCCGAAAAACATGGCCGATTATATTTATCCGGTTCATGGTAAAGTTCGTTTATTACTAATATATTTTACGTTTAGCAGCTTACAGCTGTTTACCAGCTTCTAAATTCGATTTTATATCAATGCGATTATTCGTAATTAATCAATTTTTGATGTTTCCAATGAATTTTTATTAAATTCATTGGGGTACATCGGACAAAGGTGACATCTGTGGCCAAAAATGAACTTCTAGTTTAGTTTCTTCTACCCATCCATTTCCTGTCATTTTCCCCATAAGAGTTTTGTCTCCTTTTATATTCTCCATGGAAATCGCCTTCCCCATGTGGTGAAGTTAATCACGATCGGCTGAGCTTTTGCTTTTTTTTTCGAAATTAAAAGCTTTTTCTTAATCAGCTGATCTGATTGACAGATGTCGTGGTAAGTATTTTTATTTATGTTGTTTGTTATATTTTGAATTTTATTAATATTTCTTTTTTTTAGATTTTCTTTTGTACAATAAGAAGTTGCCGCTGGGGAATTGGCACCGCGGACTTTCCTAGTTATACGGAACACATTGGTTCTTATTTGTTTCACCAGGTAAGTATTAATTTGTATTTGTTTATATTGTCATATATATTCTTTTTATTTTCAGGTGCTACGTCTTGCTTGTTTATTTTAATTAGTTTCTAATTTTAATTAAGTTTTTTTTTGTTTTAGTGTTTTTATTGTTGAGTAGTTTTAATTATACGTTTTGATTTATTTAGTTGTGCATGTTACGCACCGTAACAGCGAGTGTTTGGACACTTGGAAGGATAAATTAAGCAATCCCCAAATATTCCTCGCAAAAAACTGCAGAAAAAACATGTTTGCTTCAATATCATAGGCAAGCCAGATTGAGATTTTGTAGAGCTCATCTAAGTTGGAAGAGCGAGTGGGATGTGTGTTTTATTCGGACGAAGAGACATTAAATTTGGATAGTCCAGATGGTTTTCAACATTATTTTCATGATATGCGGAAATCGGAGCTGTTCTTATCTCGCCGTCACTCCGCTCTTGATTTGGTGATGGTGTGGGCGACCATTTCATATAAGGGGGCCATCGATCTGATCGTTTTAGAAGGTCGTCAGAGCTCGTTCGACTACATCGATGTTTTGGAACTACAAAAAATTAATTTTGATGAAAAGTTCGAGGGGCGGAGCTGGATACTTCAACAAGATAACGGGCCTATTCACACACCAAGACGTATGAAAGCATGGTTTGCTGACAACAATGTTGGCTAGCTGTGTCTCCCGACTTGAACATCCTTGAAAATCTTTGAGGAAGGCTTACAAGAAAAATCTATGCGGAAGGAAGGTAGTTTGATCATAGGCAAGCCGTAATGATTGTCATTTATAATGCATTCGGGCTAATACCTGTACACTACATACAAAATTTTTACAATTCACTAGAAAATAGCTTGTTTGAAGCTCCTCAAAAAATGAAGGACCAACGAAATATTAATAATCCAAAAAAAAATTAAATACATTCATTTTATGGGTTTTTTAATGACTGAGGGTAATCAAGTGCTCCTCTTTCAAAGCACGTAAATGGAAAAATTTGAAGTTCCCGTTACCTTTTTTTCTTTCAGTCATTTTTATTGGGAACTGTGAAAAAACGGACCAGAACCAATTTAAAAATGGTTAGTACGACCAGAATCACTGGCAGCATGTTTCAAATCGAAATTTCAAGTGAGGGTAATCAAGTGCTCCCTAGTGTATTTTCATTATTCGTAAATTAAATGTTTTATTATAAAAAGTATCACTACATACAAAGCAAAAAAGGCGCCATATCGGACGGGCCTAGAGCGCAGTCGAGCGTAAATCCGCCACTGAGGTCACCCCATTGCATTGTATATGAAATCTTCGACCCTGGAGAAAACTGAGTACAACTGAGGATAGTAGGGCTGAAGTTTAAGTTATGAAGTTTGAAAACGAGCCCGTAATACCATAGCGAGTCAAATGCTGCTTTATGTCCAGAGAACATAGACGGTGGCCTTTTTTGTCTTAGCCCTTTAATGATATCATTTTGCAGAACTAGTAACGCATGTTCCGTGGAATGCTCACTGCGGAAGCCAAATTGGTAGTTCGGAATTATTTTGTTCATATTGTCAGGGCGTAATAAAAGGGATCGAGAACGTTATAGAAATAATGTTTATAGTTTTAATAGAAAACAAAACTGTCAATTCAAATCTTCGCCTACTAAAATCTCAATTCTTTTCTTCATAGCCTACTACGTCGACTTCGTGCCTGTCTTCAAGTGAAGTGTTCCGTTCAACATCGTTATTTGTGATGACAATATGAGTATGGAGATCGAGTTCCGAGGCGATGACTCTTTCCAGAAGATTTCCTAAGTTTGAGAGTGATGAAATTGGGCGAAAGTCGTCAATTGTGTTGTTTTTGTTTTTACCTATCTGGGAAATCCTGGCGCTCTTCCAGGCAGTAGAAAAGTGTCCCCTTTATTTTAGCAATTGTGATAATGAAAGTGAGAAAGAGTATTGCTGAAAATGGGAGTTTTTTGATAATGAACTTAGGAATATTATCAGGCCCGGCAGATTTCTTACCTTTGATAGAGGATATTATCTCTTTTTGAAGTGAAAACTTCTTTAGACATGTTGGGCACTTTTTGGCCTGGAGGACTGGACACTTTTTGCTGCCACCTTTTCCCTCCTCTAGACAGCTAAATTTTGTGTAACCAAGAAATATTGTAGCTCCATGTGTCTTAAATGTAGCTGGCTAGAGCGTGGCAACTTTTGGTCGAGCACCAACAACAGCCAGAAGCGTAAGAGCCTACGGTGTGGGAAGCAATAATAGCTACGAGGAGTGTGAGAGTAGGCGTTTCATTGTTGCAATGCAGACGTTAACATTGGGCCTATTCACACAGTGCATATTCATGGCGCCTAAAACCGGTTTTAGATGAGAGAGGGAAGGGAGCGGAAGAACTTAACGAAACATTTTTCACGCAAAACCAAACGCGTGAAAACTAGCACACATATAAAAAGTTACTTCTATCTCTTGCATTCTTTAGCCCTGTTTTTCTCTAACAAGTAAATTTCATCTGCAATACATTTAAATGTTCCTGTATAGCATTCAAATTTACTATCCATAATTTACGCCCCGTGTGAGTTGCTAGGAGTTGAATAAAACCGGTTTTACTCACCACACTTATGGCAAAGTGTGAATATGCCCATTCATTTCATTTTGCTTCGCACAATCGCACAGCGTCGTAGAAGGTCACGCTTCTAGGTGTTGCTAGAGCTCGACCAAAAGTTGCTATCCAGCTACATGGATGCAAATTTAAGCATTTTGCTTGTATTTATCGCTTTCGGGATCATGGAACCACGATTCGCTTATTCGACTGGGCATCTGTATTTTACTTATCTGCGGTAGTAAGTTATATTTATATCAGTAGGGAAACTGGCAATAAATTACATACAGAATTAAATTTAGAACTGCTTCATATTTCTTTAGGTCTCGTTACAGAAAATAAGGGCGTTTTATTCTTGAAAAGTTCTTCCTTGCTGCATTAATTCCACATAAAAGTAATGCAAGGAGTAATGATTTGAGCAGTTTGAGAGTTCTATGTAATGCAGAATGGAGGCGATTGGTTACCGCGTATGTCATCGCCCGTGCAAATGCAATGCCTTATCTCCACTTGCTGTAATCTGAACGAGAGCTAGTTGCTACTCCTTAGAACTACTTTCCGAATCGATGGGTAATTAATTGCTTTCCCTACTGAGATATTATGTACTATGTATTATGTAGGTACTATCTTAATATATAAAAACTACGTGTCACAATGTTTGTACACGCTAGTCTCCGAAACCACCCCACAGATTTAAATGAAAATTTGGGAATATGTAGGGTTGGTTCCAGATTGAAAGATAGGATAATTTTGGTTCAGAAAAGTGAAGCTGTTGTCGAAATAAAGAGAATTTCAATGCTTCACTGATTATATTTAAGTGGGCGGGGAGAAAAAATATTTCATTTTAATTGTCATGTACATATAAAAAACCGTTAGCTTTAAAAAAGCACTCCGATTTTTACGAGTGACAACCTATGAATTAGTGTATTGAGTGTACTGAGTGTACAGTGTGTACAGTATGTACAGTGTGTACAGTATTTTCAGTGTGTACAGTGTACTATATACTATGTACTATGGACTGTATACTATAACTACCGGAGCCCGCAAAACATACCAGTTAAGAAACATATAATTTATATACAAAATAAAAATATTTGTGAACATTGGGAAACCTGTAAAATAATAGCATCCATTGTTCTTTATATACTTCGGATTACTTGCGATTAAATTATGTGTTAATAAGAAAATATATAAGGCCCCTATTCCCATCGTCACCTCACTTTTTCTCTCACCTCACATTTTTTGTCACGTCACTTTTAAAGTAAAAAGTATATTTTATTTTAATATTTTTGATGATTTAACATTATTCTTATATCCTAGAATTAAAATAACGAAATGTCGAGCTTTTGCATTATGCCTCAGATTGCGGTACATCTTGAAAACGGTCAACGTGTATATTTCACTCACAGTACTATACATCCAAAACAACGTGAATGTTTCTTTTTGCGTTGGTTGTTGCTGAATGTTCCAGGACCAACGTCTTTCGAATTTTTACGAACAGTCAATGGTCAAATATTCAATGCATTTCAAGATGCATGTCGCGAGTTGCAATTGCTGGAAGACGACAATCATTGGGATCTGACACTTACTGATGCAGCATTTTCATCCACGCCTAATAACATTCGTCAACTGTTCGCAATTATATTGACGACATGATACCCAACAGAACCATCGGTTTTGTGAGAAAAATACAAAAACGGCGTGACTGAAGACATACTTCGCAGAATTAGACAAACAAACCAATATCGAAACTCTCGAACTTTTATAAGGATAATTGGTTTTTCGTTAATGGTTATAAATATTTGTTGAAGAGTTGAATTTTGAAGATTTGGATTAATTTTAAATGTCTTAAGGTTGGGTGCAGCGAGTCGGAAAGCCATCATCTTTGTTTATTTAGGCGCCGGAAAACAAAACCAAAAACAAAGTTTACCAACAAGTTTTGTAAAAAAATACATACATAGGTAATTTTGGTCACACTTAATATGAAAGCGTATTGAATCTAATGTCTCCAAATTTTACAGAAATAAATATTGTTTCTTTCCTTAGATATTGCGAATACTTTGATTTTCAATATTTGCATTAATTTCACATGTTTTGACGAACACAATTTCGCAATATAAGAGAAAATAAAAGTTGGTTTTTTGGCATTGCTTTTTCCAACTATAAAATATTTGTTTCATTTTTCGATTTTGTTTTATTGTTCTCGAAAAATTTTGTTAATGAAGACTTCTAGATTTAAATTAAAAAAAATGGACCTCGAATTTCGAGTGCTGGATGCTGCTATTTGCATTAATTTTAAATCTTTTAACGTTCATGATTTTAACAGAATACACAGGCAATTTTGGTCATAGTTCAAATAAATGTATTTTGAATTTAATGACTCCAACTTTTATAGGAATAGTTGGTTTTTCGTTAATGGTTAAGAAGAGTTGAATTTTGAAGGTTTGGATTGATTTTAAATGTTTAAAAGTTGGGTGCAGCGAGGCGCACCGGGCCCCAGCTATCCAAAATACAGAAAATAAGCGGTTCATTGAGACACTTCATCTGTGTATGACAATTCATATCTCGAAAAATGCCATGTCAATGGATGGTTTTTATTGTCTCGATCAAAATGTCAGATCCCTAAAAGTTTCACATTTTGTTATTTGGAATCAAAAATACCAAAAAATTGCCTTTTTCAAACTCTTCTACTGAATATTAAAATTCATATCACCTAATTACTACTATTGGCTTATGGGAGCAGCATACCCAGAAGGAACTTTTAGAAGAACTGAATCAGTAATGCAAGAAATTATGTCTGATACATGTCACTACTTACCAATGTAATGTGTGGAAAGCGATAATGTAACCTGCAATGACCTCGCAGGCACTTACCAGCCTAGGACATGACAATGTAAAAGTAATCGATTCTCTCATCGGGCTCGTAATGGGTCGTGCTTGCCAAGTAGCGTATACCGCATTGATTCGGTATACATTACAGTTCCTACTGGGTAGGCGCGCCGGGTCCCAACTAGTATACTACATATATACATATAGATATACATAGATATAGATATACAATTTCATATTTTATTGTAGTATCACAACAGTAACATAAACTTAAATGGAATATATAATATTAAGATTGATTTGGAAATATATACTACGTATACATGAGGAGTTGAATAGTTGAGTTGAGGTTGAGTTGAATTTTCGACTATCGACAAAAATCACAAACAAAACACAGAAATGCTACTGTCAAATAAATTCAACTACCCAACTACTGAGATCGCGTCTATATGCATAATTTCAACTCAACCCAGGTAGCAGATCTGAGTCGAGATCAGTCGACCCTATCCCAACTCGACTCGCGTCTACATGCATTTGAACTCGGGTTCAACCTGGCTTCAACTCATCATGTATACGTAGTAATAGACTATATTTTTTTTTCAGGGGAGACAAGTGGTTGCGGCACTGGCCTATTGAGAGGTTATTGTCACTGAAAGAAATAGGAGGAGGTAGAATATTAAGTGTAGCCTGAATAGAAGTGACGGTGTTTTTTACAAGTTCGGTGAGTGGTTGGTGGTAGTAGGGATCTCTGCACTTGTATACACCCCTATAATGAGAGGAAAAGGCCTCTACGACTTGGTATGCGGAGTTGACGGTGGTATTATCAATGTGTAGTTCATTAATTAGATTCCTCCGGTTAATGCCTGCGAATTTAGCTCTTTGAATCAAGTTTTTTTTTAAATGTAAAAAAGCGTGGGACTCTTTACCTATCTTATTTTATTAACACTGGAACTTTTCGTTTACTTTCAAAATTATTTTTTACTTTTTAGTTCATTTTAAAATCTCGAATCGATCTGATAAAACCCCACGGACAGCTATATGTGGGTTAAAGAGTCGGTAAAGCCGAAAATCTACACATCTAAGCTCCAAATGCCAGAACATTAAATATAGTTTATCCTGAAGCTCTTTGAAAAAATACCGTAACGTCTGTTGCATGTCTGATAATATACTGGGAATTTTTTGCCCCCTCTGTTCGTCTCAATCCGAAATGAAAAAACCAGAGAGGAAATATGTGTGTGTTATGTATTTATTAGATTTTTTTACGGGCATCATATTGTGTATTTTTGAGCTGCACGGTGGGTGCCAAATTCGCGAAATTGTTTCCTTTATTTGGCGCTTTTTTTGGGAAAAACAATTTGGAGAGGAGTTCTGCAAAATCTATGCTGACGATTCTGAATATGTTTGGCTCGGTGTCTGTTGTTCAAGTAGTACACAATTTTTCATCATCGAAACTTAAAAAAGTTGTAACATACTCTAAATTTTTTAAGTCTCTAAAATCAACGCACGCGGGTTTCTGCTAGTTTTTATATTCAACTGAACTTTTCAATACTTTAATTTCTGCCTTTGGTTGGTTCTCAGAGCAGTTGGCAGGAAACCACCACGCGGTTTGTTTAATACCCAATTTAAAAATGAGGAATTACCGTTATCATTTTCGGGGGCAGTTGGTAGCCCTATTGTTTGGCAAACACTATTCGAAAAGCTTCCCATAAAGCTTTTTTCAGATCAGGTTGTTGTCATTACTAAAAATCATATTCACATATCTTTGCGAAGCTTTATTGTGGGTTGTAAGTTTTGTAATGTAACAGTTTTCTTCGATCTGTTTCAATTCTGCTTCCGCAGCACCGTGGTACACGACTGACGCGTTGCGCCAATAGATCCGCTTTTATATAGCTCCTAATGCTCCTGGCAATAAAATTCAATTTTGAATTGACGTTACAAATATTATTATAATTGACTAAGCAAAAACAAATAGACTGCGATGGCTCGGACACGTTGTACGAGCTTCAGAAGATAGAATGCTAGCCAGGATTTTTAATGGTAGACCATCAGGAAGAAGAAGAGCGACCAAGAAATAGGTGGATAGATGACGTGCTAGCAGATATACGAAAATTTCGTATAACAAATTGGAGAGACCTAGCTAGACGTAGAGACGACTGGAAGAGGAGACTTCGAGAGGCCCGAGTCCTGCAAGGACTGCAGCGCCATTCAAGAAGAAGCAAAAACAATTTCTTTCGGTAATTGTTCACAATTGCGGCTCTTGGCGCAGAGGCGTCCCAAAGCCTTTCAAGGGTATATTCGAGTTCGTTTGGGTCAAACAAAGTAAAAAATGGAGGGAGCATGAAAAATACGACGGGTTTGAGAGTTGTTGAGAGGGAAGAGATGGAAAGTCGAAAAAGGTGGATCGTTTTTTCTTTGGGTTGGACTGATGCGAGTCAGCCAAAGAAGAGGAACGATTCGAGCCACCAGGGTCCGGGCCCATGTTGGAGCTTATGCCTAAGATATTAGCATCGGACTTATTTATATTCAAATAAAAAAAAATCAATACTACATTAGTTTAAAAAGTTACTTATCCTTTCTAAGGATCTAAGCCACAAGGAAAAAAAGAAATTGAAAAAATAATCACCCGCGTAAAAATAAAACTCGCCCGCAGCTAGCCTGCATCAGGTACGCACTACCACGCACGGCGCCACAGCTAGCACGCATAGCGAACAAATGCGCACGGCACATTTTTACTAGGGTTTTCTTCGTACTCTACAATTTTGTAAAGCAATACAGGCGATTTCGTGCATCCCTGTGGCGGGAGCCTGGATCCCTGTGGCGGGAGCGTGGATCCCTGTGGCAGAAGCATGCATCCCGGTGGCGGGCAAGCTTTATTTTTACTCGGGAACAAAACTAGCACGCACACTCCCGCCACAGGGATCATCGCCTCCGCCACAGGGATCCACGCTCCCGACACAGGGATCCACGCTTCCGACACAGGGATGCACGAAATCGCATGTATTGCTTTAAAAAATTGTAGAGGACGAAGAAAATAGGCAACTATATTGGTGACCATAAAGGGTGCCAATAGCATATTCAGTAAAAAGGTTCTCGTTCGATTGCGTAGGTCAAGCAGCATTGGAAGTGGTTAGTGTTTAGCTGGGGACTGCTTGTCGCGTTTGGAATGGTTTATGCCGATGCGGATGCATTTATAAATGTTCATGCCTCAATTTTTAGATTTTCGTAACAGTGGATGCCTCTAGCGAACAAATTTTTCGTGCTTGTGGCGGGAGCGTGCATCTCTGTGGCGGGAAAGTGGGTGCTTCTAGCGAACAAAATTTAGATTTTCGTACCTGTGGCGGAAGCGCGCATCCCTGTGGCGGGTTCGTGCATTCTTTTGTGGAGTCCCTATTTGTTCGCTATGCGCGCTAGTAGCGGTCGTGTGCGTGCTAGTAAGAAAATTAACCAACTAATTTATTCTTACTCGGTCAACTGAAAAAGCGAATGAATCACTGACATACAGTCAACAAAACAGCAATGGACAAACGAATTCTGGCATGGACAAACGATTTCCAGCAATGGACAAACGAATCTGTGCCTGGACAAACGATTTCCAGCAATGGACAAACGAATCTGTGCCTGGGCAAACGAATCTGTGCCTGGACAAACGATTTCCAGCAATGGACAAACGAATTCTGGCATGGACAAACGAATCTGTGGCTGGACAAACGATTTCCAGCAATGCACAAACGAATCTGTGCCTGGACAAACGATTTCCAGCAATGGACAAACGAATCTGTGCCTGGACAAACGATTTCCAGCAATGGACAAACGAATTCTGGCATGGACAAACGAATCTGTGCCTGGACAAAAGATTTCCAGCAATGGACAAACGAATCTGTGGCTGGACAAACGATTTCCAGCAATGCACAAACGAATCTGTGCCTGGACAAACGATTTCCAGCAATGGACAAACGAATCTGTGCCTGGACAAACGATTTCCAGCAATGGACAAACGAATCTGTGCCTGGACAAACGATTTCCAGCAATGGACAAACGAATTCTGGTAATTTTATCCCTGGATAAACTGCAATTAAAAAACGCAATGTGATGAAAATATATGTTTTCGTATTTTTTTAAATTTACAACTACTACTACTAGTGTAGCAATAGATTATGCAGTCGGTGTTAGAAAATTTTCTGTGCGGAGTCGATTCGCCGAAAACCACGCTGTGTCGAAAAAATTTCGACTAAGTAATTTAGTTGAAATTGTTATTTGTCCGAGGGGTGGATTAATTTGGTTTTTTTTCTTTATTTCGTGTCGTAATGATGTCGGTATTTCGGAATAAAATTGAACTTCCAATGGTTACAGAAATAGAGAAATACTAATTTCAAAATGCGCCTTTTTTATGGTCAATTTAATTTTCCCGAATAATTCATTAATTTATAAAATTTTATCGGCGCGTGGACAAATGCAACTATTTCGTGGACAAATATGGACAAGCGATGGACAAACGAACGCGCAAAGAAAAAGTGCGAAATGCGCCACTGGGACTGCCAACTTCGCAAAATTGAAAAATTTCAATTATTTATTATAATTAATGGGTGAGTGGACAAATAAAAATAGCTGCTGGACAAACTTGGACAAACGATGGACAAACGAA
The DNA here is from genome assembly GCA_963855945.1 of Thereva nobilitata. Lineage (NCBI taxonomy): Eukaryota > Metazoa > Arthropoda > Insecta > Diptera > Therevidae > Thereva > Thereva nobilitata. The sequence goes on from OY979696.1 coordinate 132,516,025, forward strand.
CGCGCAAACAAAAAGTGCGAAATTCGCAATCGGGGTTGCCAACTTCACAAAATTGAAAAATTTCAATTATTTATTATAATTAATGGGTGAGTGGACAAAAAAAATAACTGCTGGACAAACTTGGACAAACGATGGACAAACGATCTATGCGGTTAAACAATTTTTTTTGCAAAGTTGGGGTGCTGGTTTGAAAAAATTTGCAAAAAAATGTTTTTGCTTGTAAGTTGTTAACCGTGCCTGGACAAAAAAAACTTTTCCATGGACAAACTTGGACAAACGATGGACAAACGTATGAAAAAAAAAATTTCCAAAATTCACATTTCGTGGTGCCAACTTCACAGACCTGAAAAATTCCATAGAATTCTATGAACTACTTTTGGCACTCGTAGGCCTTTGGGAAAGTTTCCAAAATGGAGTCAAAAAGGGGCAAAAACGGATTTTCGCGTTTTAAAAAAAAACTACACATTGTACAAAAAAAAGGTTTAAATAAAGTTTGTAGATCTTCTTCATACTAATAAAATGACACCAGTTTGATGTCAATACATAAACAAATAAAGGAGTAATTGCAAAAAAAAACGCTAAAACTCACGTTTTTTAAATGCTCATATCTTTTACTAAAAAAACGATTTTGTAATGAAACTCGTGGAAAGTGTAGACCTTGGCGAGTGCAATAAAAGGTTTTTGTAAATTGGCAAAATAATAAATGATTTTTGCAAAATACGGCTTTTTGAAAAAAGACCTTTGTTGTCGAATTCGATTAGCTCATAGCCATCAACACCTACAGAAATGTTTTTGGGCTCAAAATGTTCTGGAAGAGTTGTGCTAATAGTTGTACTTTGTGTGCACATTGCACAAAATGAAAAAAACTATTTTGCTCACGAAATTCTATTAATTGCCTATCGATAGGAGTTAATTTTCTATGATGGTCGTAAAATATATATTTTTCTTTGGCCTATCGATAGGCAATTAGTCGAATATCGTGAGCAAATAATCGAATTTTGTGGCAAGATTGTTTTTTTTCGTTTTTCCGGCCATCTTTTCGCATGTTCGAGAAATCTTTTTTTTAGTAAAAGATATGAGCATTTAAAAAAAACGTGATTTTTAGCGTTTTTTTTGCAATTACTCCTTTATTTGTTTATGTATTGACATCAAACTGGTGTCATTTTATTAGAATGAAGAAGATCTACAAACTTTATTTAAACCTTTTTTTTGTACAATGTGTAGTTTTTTTTTAAAACGCGAAAATCTGTTTTTGGCCCTCTTTTGACGCCATTTTGGAAACTTTCCCAAAGGCCTACGAGTGCTAAAAGTAGTTCATTGAATTCTATGGAATTTTTCATATTTTACCCATATTTTACTTTTCGGATGGCTCGGTTGGCAAAAAAACGAGTTTTTTTCGATAATTTGACTGGCCTATGTGTTATGCATTGACATATATGAAAGTATGTGACTTTAAAGAAATTTATTTTTTTTTTTCAATAACTTTGGAAAAAAGTGGGAATCGAAAATTTGAGAATTTTGTGATTTTTGGCTTAAAAATTCATAAGTCTGGTTGTATTTGAGCTAGAACCTTAATTTTTTATTCATTTCGAAGCTAAAAGAATCACCAAATTCTCAAATTTTCGATTCCTTCTATTTTCCAAAATATTGAAATAAAATAAAAATCCTCGAATACGTAACTCTTTTTTTCCGATATACAAGCCTTAAAAAAAATTCAACCAAATCACAAATGTGTCGGTCTATTTTTGCCCAAATCTGTCCGGTTTGTAAAAAAAAAACTCATTTGTAAGATTGTCGCTTAAAAAACCCATTTGGCGACATTCCGTCCAGACGCAGTTATTTTTATGGCAAGGTTAATAACCTTCTTAATAGTATGGTACAATACAATTGTTGTTGCAGGTACCGATACAATTGTTGTTGCAGGTAGCTATTTTTTAAGGAGAGAAGGAGTTGTATTTATGAAAAGGTATTTTTCGACATTCTCGTAAAATATTGAAAACTGGTTTCGTCTTCAAATTGTAGCTCTTTGAAAACTAAACTTGCCATATCTCTGCCAGAATTTCTCCTAAGAAGTCATTGACGACTCCATATCATTCTTTTAATTTTTTTATTTATATTTTTGCACTTTCTATAGAATTATAATCATGACAATGTTGACAAAGCAGAAATAACACCAGAAACAACGTTTTCATCCATTTTCTTTTTTGACAGCTAAATCGCACATAAAGTCAAAAGGTTTGAACGTAGAACTATAAGAGCTGTGATATGTTTAAATCATATGCTTTCACATATAAAAAATCATATGTCAAATCATATGACTTTCTCAGATAGTGTGGTAGGCTTTACACTGTAACTCAAAATGTAGAACCTTAAGGTCCTTTTTTCTAAGCCTGAACTATAATAGACGTAGATCGACGTACGTTTTTAACGAATGTAGACGTACGTATCTGTCATCGTAAACCGTGAAGTACAATCGACCATAATAATCGCAGTAAACATTGTTTGAATTTGCTACGATTTTGACATCACAACGCCGTCAACTGGGATCCAGGTCCCATAAGACGGCGTAATACTACGTTTAACGAAACATTAACGAAAACAAGTACATGTGATGTACGTTTATTATAGTCAATCATTAATTCTCATCATAGAGCCCTGGCAACGCAGGGATTGACGTACGTTCTTTCACGTCTATTATAGTTCTGGCTTAAACTTTTATAACATCCTCAAAAGTTACCTGAAAATTTTGTTGAACACATTCATACCCGTAACAGACTGGTAGTATCGAAACCATGGTTTCTGTACCATGGTTTCTGTACCATACTTTTCTTGTACTAGGTATAGTGACAGACACTTTTGATAGTATTCATAGCTGTCAAAATTAAAAGTTTGAAGGCAAATAAAACGCAAACTAGATTGTGTTTACCATTGACAACCAATTTGCTGTCAAACAACTGGAAATATAAGTTTCCTTTAATTTCCGCAGCTGGAAATTGCCGCTGAAGCTACTTCCAAACATTTTTAGGTTTTTTAAACTATATTTGTTTTACAACTAAAACATAAAATATAAAAAATTCCGCCCCAAAATATGTGGCACCGGACCGAACACACCGCTCTCTCATTCCGCCCCCCTAGGTACGCCACTATGTGTGTATTTTCGAATATAAGGACCACTCTAATGGTGATCCTCCGACAAACTTATCTGTACTTTCTCCTTGCTGTAACACCAGTAATTAAAATGCATCACTAAATTGTGAATTTTCACTTTAATTTCGTCTCTTGTCTAATCTAATTGCTCCTTTAATCCCTCATGGGACATAGGGCGGAAACAGTTGCCCTCCAGCGGACTCTTTTTTGCGCGACAGCTCTCAGCTCTGACCAGGTTCTCCCAGTTGTTGCGGCCTCTGCTAATAGGGTTCTCCTCCACGTTGTTGTAGGTCTGTTGTGAACACACAATAATTTCTTTGTAATTCCAGCGTCATTTCTTCGAAGATGTGGCTGTGTTTCCTTGGCCCACGCAAGCCTTCAATGTATTCACCACACATTTCAATAAGTAATTCCTCCTCTAATGAAGACCACAGCTTCTTTCGTTTATATTTAGGGCGCTTTTCCCATTTTTAAGAAGTTGTTATTGCCAGCGATGAATTCAACTTCTTTCAACGTAGCCGAAATCACGTAATTAAATTTAATTTTAATTTAAATTTTGAAACCAGAGTTATTGGAATATGACAGCACTACCACCACTACTACCATAAACTGCCAAATGGGCAAAATGTTTGAAAAGCATGGCCAAACCTCGTATTTTACGGGTTTTTGGTGTATAAGCATTTTAAACATTCCTTCGATTGCGGGTAAAAGTAAAGCCTTAACTATAAGAAAGGCAGTTTGACGTACGTTTTTAACGAACATACACGTACGTGTCCTTCACCGTAGACCTTGATGTACAATCGGCTATAATAATCGCAGTAAACATTGTTTGAATTTGAGTCTGAATACAACAAGTATGCTACGATTTTGACATTACAACGCCGTCAACTGGGATCCAGATCCCATAAAACGGCGGTATACTACGTTTAACAAAACATTAACGAAAACAAGTACATGTGATGTACGTTTATTATAGTCAATCATTCATTTTCACCATAGAGCCCTGGGAACGCAGGGATTGACGTACGTTCTTTCACGTCTATTATAGTTCCGGCTTTATAGTTCCGGCTTAATCCTTGACTCTCGTTTATAGGTATTCCTCGATGTTGTTAACTGTCCTTAAAGGGCCCCATGCACGACCGCTCGATCAGTCCAAATTACTCTACGTCACGGCAAAACGTCATCATGTGTAGGGAAATTTGTATGTACTCGAAACCCACAGTCACAGATTTGGATATTCAATTATGTGAATGTCCCTCAATACAAATGTCTCTAGGCAACAAGTGTCCCGAGATACAAATATTCCTGAAATATAATTTCTTTTTCATATAAATTTTACGATACCATAATTATAGCCATTTTAAAATGTGACGCATTTGATACAGTTTTTTCTTATTTTGTATTTGCCAATTACATACTCAATACAGTATGAAATAAGTTACCTAGTTCTTACATTCAGCCGGCGATATATCATATAAGTATGCACACATGTGTACGGTACGAACCATATTTACATACAGTGAGCCGCAAAAGTATAGGTACCTCTGAAATGAATACAGAAAAATTCTTATAACTTCTGTTTTATATCAAATATATTACATCTGTTGTTACATTTATAATTGCTGTATAAGAAATATATAATCAAATGTTTACTCCAAAAAATATATTTAAAAAAAACAATAAAAAAATTATTTTTTTACAGAAAACCCTTATGCAAAATTATAGGACCTCCAAAAATGTATGTACATACAAGTTAAATATTAAAGCAAATATCCAAGTACAATACTTGGTTACATTTCCTTTGGCTTTCCGGACGGCCTCCAATCTTCTTGGTATTGACTCCACTAACTTTTTGGTGAAGTTTGGTCCATTCTTCAACTATAAGTTCCGTAAGTTGCCTTTTGTTTGTTATTGTATAATTTCGAAGGCGTTTATGCAGCTCATTACAAACATGTTCGCTTGGATTTAAGTCAGGGGCGATGACAAGCATATGTGGAGTAGTATAGGCGATCCATTGGCGCACAACATACGCGATATGCTTGGGGTCATTGTCTTGTTGGAAGTGATAGTCGGACTCAATGCCCATCTTTTGTGCGCTTTCTTTTAAAATTTTTTAAGTATATTTAAATACACTTCTTTATCCATCATACCGTCTATTATTTCTAACTTCCCGACACCTTCTGCGGACATACATCCCCATACCATGACTCCCTGTCAACCATCGGGCAGGATATCGGGCACGTGTAGAACGAAGTAAGCCATTTATTAGCCAGGTAAATCGAAAGAAACTTTTAGACTTCGCGGAAAGTTACAAACATAAAGGTATTGACTTCGGGAAAAAAGGAGGATTCTCAGATGAGTTCAAATTTAACGCGATCGGTTCGGATGGCCGCATACTAGTCTGAAGAAAACCCGCTACAGAATGGGCTCCGAAAAATTTAAAAGGAACACGTCTCAGTTACGTCAGCTCCGAGAAGCATCAGTCACGTTCTTTGAAAGTTACTGGCACTGTCTACACTGAGCCGCCGCCGCGACGCTCCGAAGCAGTCACGTCATGAGAATAGTTTAAATGGCAGCGGCAAGCAAACGTTGCCGTCCGTGGCAAAGCGACCAATTTCTATTTTCTATTTTGACAAGCGTTGGCTCAGTATCGGAAACAACTAAATCCAAGCGCAGTAACATTGGGAAACATTTAAGATTCAAAAAACACATTGGGCAACATTAAAACGGAAAAAATTACATTGGGAAACTACAAAAATTATAATCATATAGTCCTCGCTGTCGACGAAATGTCAAATAGTTTTTAAAATTATTGTTTTAACTGACTGCCACGACGGCCTATTAAGGTGGGTATCCACCAAGAGTTTTGTCTCCGCACTATCTCCATACATTATCCGCCGAAGTGTCTCCACCAAAATCAATGTGCGGAGATAAGAAATGTGCGGAGATAAGAAGTGCGGAGACTACACACGCACACCGATATTTCAGTGGATACAAAACGTATCCATTAAAAAATGTTCTGTGTCGATGCGGAGAACTTCTGCGGGGACTGTGCGCGGATAAGTAAATGCAGTGGATACTTGAAAAAAAGCCTTCGAAAAGTCTTGAAGTTGTTTGTAGAGGCCTATCTTTTGTTTTCCAGTGAATATCGAAAACACAAAACATCTTAGGGCAAAAAAAGGGTATTATTTTGAAGAGATAGATTTTTCTTACGATGGAATGGACAAATAAAAAATAAATAAGTTATTGTGGGATGCCGAATAAAGGAATAAAAAAATAAGTTGCCATTTCACCCCCACACCCCAGCAAATGGTAAAAAATTTCTGCCATTAATATTTAGCAGTTATTTAGCCCTAATAGAACCTACATACGCAACGGCAGACAATTTTTTCAAATTTAACCCTTTTTACCCCCCCAACCACCTAACACGAAATGGGTCCACTGCGCGCAAAAATGTCATATTATAAAAATTGGTTGAAATTACTTGAAAAGCTTATATACCAAACGGCAGAAAGTAGGGACGACACGATTTTTTCAAGTGCCAGCTCCCCTACTATGGTAATATATTTAGAGACTTAAATCGGAAACCATAAAACATTGCGCGCACACAATAATTTTATCATTCAAGGTCGTATCCACCTAAAGTCTTGCCTCTGTAGAGTGCGCGCACAGTGCTTTAGAACATAGTTTGGGACTTTTCATATGGGTCCTGCAAGATGAAAGCTGTGTCTCCGCACAGTTTGAGATTTTTCGTTTTTTGCTCAATTTGTGTGGATATTTATGTGCGCGCACGTCTGCAAACCGCAGTGGAAACGCACCTTTATAATTCTGCCGTCGTTAAACGCTGCTACTGCCGTTCCTTTGTCGACGCTTAATGCCGTCGACGCACCCTCTCGCTCTCACTGTAATTGAACAGTCAAGCTCATCGCCGTCACCGAACCGTCAATTTAAGATTTCTTATGGACGATTTTTTCAGTTTTTGACTGACGTGTTTTGTACTTTGTTTTTCGAAAGACTACAAAAATGCGTGACGAAAATTAATTCACGATTTACGAAATCCAAAGTATATGGATAGTGCGTTCAAGAATGGCATTTGGAAAAAAAATGGGGAAGAATTAAATATATGTAGAAGCTGAGTAAAAGACAAGATTATTAATAAAAAAAAAATAAATAGTTTAAAAAAACTAAAAAATAATCTTTTATTTTAAAATGAACCAAAAAGTAAATAAATAGTTTAAATTAAAATGAACCAAAAAGTAAAAAATAAAAAATAAATAGTTTAAAACAAATAATTTTAAAATGAACCATAAAATAAAAAATAATTTTGAATGTAAAGTTTTTATTGCTGCAGCCACTTACTTAAATGTAAAAAGCGTGGGCCGAAGTAAGTGGCTGCAGCAATAAAAACTTTACATTCAAAATTCTTTTTTATTTTATGGTTCATTTTAAAATTATTTGTTTTAAACTATTTATTTTTTATTTTTTACTTTTTGGTTCATTTTAATTTAAACTATTTATTTACTTTTTGGTTCATTTTAAAATAAAAGATTATTTTTTAGTTTTTTTAAACTATTTATTTTTTTTTTATTTTCTACTTTTTAGTCTGTATGTCTTCCGCCATTTTGTGGTGGTCGCCTTATTAGATTTAAAATGACGTCACACAGCTTACTATAATCTACCTGTTATACTCTCTCATTTGATACCCATATCGTGGGCTTCAGTGGAACACAATTGCAAAATTCGGCCGCCTTGTTGATTATTTTTGCAAAATGTTAAAACATTTAAAATTACTACAAATCGAACAACACGAACGTTAAGTCAACTCTCCAATTATTCCTATAAAAGTTCGAGTCATTAGATTGAAAATGCTTTTATATGTAGTATGAACAAAATTACCTAATTATAAGATCATTAAGAATGCTAAGGCTTTAGTAGTATGACATTAGAATAGACATTTTAGTGCCTGTGCTGTTGATCGTTGAACCCTGAGGGCAGTACCCATGTCATGGTTTAGTGATATATGGGTCCGCCATATTGAATTTAGAGTGACGTCATTTTATTTTAGTTTTTCTTCTCAGCAACCCTTTTATTTGGTACCCATATGAAGATCTTAGATAAGAAAATTTTGTCGGCCATCTTGGGGCATCTGCCATATTGAATTTGAAATGACGCCACACAGCTAATTGTATTGTACCTGTCATGCCCTTTCATTTGATACGGATACCTGTGTCGAGGGGTCGGGGAACACAATTGCAAAATTCGGCCGCCATCTTGGAACCGCCATCTTGATCTTATAAAAACACCACTAACTTGCATTGTCACCGAAGTTATACATGTTCGCCAAATTTCATTTAGTTTGGAACACAATTGCAAAATTCGGCCGCCATCTTGGAACCGCCATCTTGATCTTATAAAAACACCACTAACTTGTATTGTCACCGAAGTTATACATGTTCGCCAAATTTCATTGAGTTTGGAACACAATTGCAAAATTCGGCCGTCATCTTGGAACCGCCATCTTGATCTTATAAAAACACCACTGACTTGTATTGTCACCGAAGTTATACATGTTCGCCAAATTTCATTGAGTTTGGTAAAGTCTAAGTATAAAAATTTTGCGTTGCAAGATTTGACGACAAACAGTGTAAGTTAAATAAAAGAATTTAATAATTAAATACGGACAATATATTAGAAAATTTAGATATTATCGAAAACTCCATCAAAAAAAACCTACTTCAAAAAAAAGCCAAACCTGATGTACAAAAAAGGATGAAATAATTGTTGGTAGTTCTTTACAATACTAATCCAATCAGAATGGATTTAGAAAGAAGAATCACTTTTGAAAAAATATTTTTGTAATTCTTTACAACATTAATCCAATCAGAACGGATCTAGAAAGAGGAATCACTTTTCAAGACGGTGCTAACACCTGTTTTCGGGGCGATGTATTAAGTGCATAAGGTTAACAATGAAATGAAAACAATTTTCGAAGCAAGATTAGTGCGATGAAAGTCAACCTGGCACCGTCTTCAAAAGTGATTCTTCTTCCTAAATTCATTCTGATTGGATTAATGTTGTAAAGAATTATAAAAATATTTTTTCAAAAGTGATTCTTCTTTCTAAATACATTCTGATTGGATTAGTATTGTAAAGAACTACCAACAATTATTTCATCCTTTTTTGTGCATCAGGTTTGGGTTTTTTTTGAAGTAAGTTTTTAAAAATTTATTTTATTTCGTACTTTTTAGTCCGTTCATTTTTTTCGGGGCCAATTTAAAAAAAATTATTTATTACGATAAGTATAACACGCCGCGGTCGAAAGGATCGAGGCAGTAGCTAAATAGTTTTTGCAATAATGTATTTGCGTACTTTCGGAGTTATTTAATAAAAAAAAACTTATTTAGTATGAGTATGAAACAAAATTCCCGGAATGAAATTAAAAAACAAAATTTAATCAAATTTGAGAATATAAAGCCGATTGAAAAAGAAATGCAACACACCCCGGAGAATCGAACTCGGAACCCTTGGACGAGAGGCAGGTACTTACTCCCTGTGCTACGAGAGAGTGTTGGTATATGCTGGCTAAATATGTATGTACATAAGTCATATCGGAAATTCGGCTAAATAGTTCTCCAATTCAAAGGATAATTCTCTTACAGTCTGCATCACTGACATAATATTATAGAATGGACTCATCAGGAAATTTTCATGGCACCAATTCGTTCCATAGTTGACAAACCTTTTCTCACTGACATGTAAACACGTCACTTACTTTTGTAAATTAAAATTTTTTATGTGCGTTTTTGGACGATAGGAACAAAATTAATTTTTGTTAAAAAAATTACAAATGCAAGTTTGTTGTTATTCCCCTTTTAAAATGCCTTTTTTCATTAATTACAAATATTTATGTTAAACCATGCGAGTTGTCTACTCCTGTTTCATCTAAATGTCAGTGATTCCGGGTCTTATGGCGAAACGAGACAGAAATAAAAAAATCACTATACCCATCTATTTTTTGTAAACATTCTGACATTAGTTCAAAGGAAAAAATGAAATAAGGTATGGCAACTTTAATATCGTGCAACCCGTTGTGGCGGTTTTATTTTAAATTTCGCTTAAAATCATTCCAGAATTTTATTTACTGTTCTTATTTTACTGAAAGATAAAAAAATCATCGTATTTTGTGGTTTATTGAATGTCAAGAGTAAAAATATTTAAGAAAATGGAAAAGTGTGCAGTTTTTTAATGTCAAATTTTATTTTCCCAAGTTTGGCACTATCTGATTTTATTTCTGCCAAGGAATGCACTGAACTCTTAACACGAAAGGGGAATGCCCACCGACCATAGGCATTTCGGCCCTGGGTGCCCACATATAAAACTATAAGGAAACGATAGTATGCAATTAAAGGAATGAAATGGTTAAGGAATTGGTTTAAAAAAAGTCCGGATTTTTAAGAAATACAGGGTGCGCCAAAAGTCCGGCAACGATCCGATATTTCCTGAAGGGTAGGTGATCATGAAAAAAGTTTCGAGCGAAAGTTGCTCAACTTGGAGGGTGGAATCGTTTGCACACAAATCTCACCCCCACCCACTCACCCCCTAGCGGGGGTGGGGGTGAATCTAACATTTCAAATGGCAACCCCTTTTTTTCACAGATTCTAATTCTCCGCAGGGAAGTATGAAACTTTTGCCTGAACAATTTTTTTATCCGAAGCCCCCCTGCACCCCCAAAAATCATCAAAATTATCCCCAAAAATCATTCATTTGGGGGTCCGGGAAGCTTCGGATAAAAAAATGTTTCTAACAAAAGTTGGATATTTCTCTTCGGAGTATCAGAATCCGTGAAAAAATGGGGGTTGCCATTATTCACCCCCATAAAAGTATAAGGAAATGATAATATGCAATTTAAAGAATGAAATGGTTAAGGAATTGGTTTAAAAAAAGTCCGGATTTTTATGTAAAATGGTTTTTATTTTCACAAATGCAGTTTTTTACAAACTAGTTGGACCCAGGACTCGAAATTCGAGGGTCATTTTCTATACCTTTTTTGAATTTAAATCTAGAAGTCTTTCGATAACAATAAAACAAAATTGAAAAACAACATTTTTTGTAGTTGGAAAAAGCAATGCCAAAAAATCAACTTTTATTATCCCTTAATGTCACATATTACATTTTATTGTACATATTACATTTAAAAGATCTTAATTTAAGAATCAAGTACTTCTCTGTATACACTTAAAAATACCGCCCAGATGCCGTTCGTTTCATTTGCAAAATTATTTTCTAATTTTTAGCGTTGTATTGTGCCGTGTATAAATAAAATTGTGATGCTGCACTTCTTTGAACTCAGGGTTACACGGTAAAAAGTTTTCAATAAAGTTGGAGTGTTTTAAACTCTGTAAAATGGTGCCACAAAGTAAATGCTTGCCGTTTAATTATGTGATTATTTTACTGTACATACATTATTAAGTTTTGATTAGATCTGAAAGGTATTTTATGACCTTATACATCATTTGCATCATACACAATCAGTACATCATCCAGGAATTGAGCAGGAGGGAAAATATTAGTCTGATGGCGTGCCCAACCCAAATGCCATATTACTGTCATAACATGGGCACAGCATCCTAACGTTCGACGGCCGACAATACAATTGCAACAATCCTTTTAATAGCACTTCTACCACAATCGTTGCCACTAATTAAAATATATATGAAATATACTTTATGACTGATGTGTCGACTTGCGATTCTAGCCCTAAGTAAAGAGCAATTAGGACTTAAGGTTATTCCTTCCGTAATGCTTCTCCTGTGGTCATTACAGACTTCTATCCGGTAGCAAACATTAAATCTTATATGCTCACCATAATAGGAGCGAGCTTGCTTTAATTGGTATGTGCCACAAGCAATTAATATTAAGTCGCTGTAAGTTAAGAAAGGAAATTCCATAACATTTTCAGAGTCTACAAGCCCTGCTAAAATAATTTTGGCGAAATATTTTAAATTCAGTTTTAAAAATGCCATTCACCACCTCTACTACCCATCGACACATAGTCACGGCTCTGGACTTATTAGCATCTCTTGTTGTTAACTGAGATTCACCATCTTCTGGAGACAAAGGTACATGAACCTGATAACCACAACGCTCTAAAAGAGGCAATGAGTCTCTAAAACCTCTATCTAGGATGAATACATCTCCAGATTCAAAATATTGCCTTAATGAACTGGATTCATCACCAAATTCATTATTTATGATCTCCGCATCTGAGGTTGTTGCAAGATAAGGGCCAAGAATATCTATAATGTAACCATCACTACACACAAAAAGGAAAGGCTTTACAAGATTGCGATATTTGTGTAATGAGTAAGTTTTTTTCTGATATAAGTAATTGGAACTTTTTTCTATGTATATATATGTACCATCGGCAATTATGATGGGCCTCCTATTTTCTCCCCCATAAAGTCCATTTGGAATAAGAAGATTTCTTTGAGCTATTTCTGCTCGGGATATATGATTTATGCCCACATTTCTAGGAACAAAATCCTGATTTAATATTTCGCGGGCCATACTCACCAGCCGCTCTAACGTGCTTCTTGGCACTTGCAATAATGCCGACATGCGTTCGTCACTATCTCCTGTTCTTAACTTCATAAAGTAAGCAGCAAGTGCAAAAGAACCCCTATGTTTGCTCGACAGTCTCGGAACTTCAGACAGAATTCGTTGGTATTGGGCCTTTGTTAAGCCTAGATAATAATGTACAGTATGCTCAGGCATACTCTGAATATTTTCAAAGTCTATATGATTGTGCATATTATCTTTCAATAATGTAGCAAAATCTTCAATTTGTGCTGCACTAAATGTTTTAATAGTATTATGTATTGATTCTAAAAGTAAATCCCAAGAGTTACTATTTAAATGGTAGTTACAGATTCTACATTCTGGAGGTACATAGTAATTGTACTCGCAAAAAAGACGTACCCGCAATGCTGATGGAACAGTGAGCCGATTGGAATCGTGACAACCAGGGAAGAAACATTGATTTTGTGAGATTGGTGCTCTTACATAATTAGGCAGCAGTACACTGTTTGATGTATCTAAGCTTTGTTGTGCCGGATGCAATACATTGCTAGCTACTTCAGATTGCAACAAGGACAGACTAGATGGTTCAGATGGTTCGTGTTCTATGGTTGAACGTGATGGTGTTCTATCAGTCCTTCGCCAGCAATTATGACACACACGAGAAGATGATGGCAACTGAAAGTAAACATAACGCATTCGAAAGATAATGTACGGAATCGACTCTGGAAGGTTTCCCTTCCATACTGGGCAGATATCAGCACCACGCTTATGTAAATTAAAAACTGTTGAACATTTACCTCACGAGGTGCAATCTGAGGGGTAATCACACTCCTTATGAGCCCCACACGTGGAGAATCGGACCCGAGGGTGTGAGATCTTATTCGCAAAAGTGACCTGCCACAGCTGATGCACACATGTCTATGACCAACAATCGGTGCATTTTGGTGTTCACTAGTTGGATGTCGTATTTGATTCCAGGCTGCAGTCCAACACGAGTGGCACACTATACTGTCACTCGAAACTTGTACCTAATAAGGAAGCCATAATTATTAGATATTGATATTATTTTAAGTCAACTCAGTTAAAAAGTATTTCTCAGAGGAAGACATGACGGTGACATATATGTAGCTCAACTATTTACCTGGTGTGGTCGAACCCATTGTTGTATAAGATTTCGCACTTCTGCAATTTCCAACAAATGTTTTCGTATTTTCGTGACATTTAAACCACAATTGACACAGCGTAAATATACTCTTGAATGAGTTACTGAGGGCTGGGAAGAACTCTGGCAGGTGTAAAAGCTGGGGTTATCGTGAGAAGCCGGAGCGGGATCCATGCCCAGGCCAGTAGAGTATTGAGAATTGTTGGAGTCCATATAGAAAGCCTATTCGTTGTTTAGATAACAAATCCGCAAGAAAACAAACAAACTAATACAAAAGAAAACGAAGTCGACTTGCTATGATCTAAAGAATTCATAGTAAATCAACCAGCAGGTGAATCTCTGATCTATGTCACCATGTGTCATGTCTTCCTCTGAGAAATACTTTTTAACGTACGGCATCTGGGCAGTATTTTTAAGTGAGCTTCAATAAAAGGTTAAAAATTAGAAAATAATTTTACTTTTTATTCCCATATGAAACGTACACCATCTGTGTATATTGCAATTGTATATTGCTGCCAGTAGAGTTCGTTCATTTGATGGATTACGATTTTATATCACTCAAAGAGCAGAACAGCAAATGATGATAGAAATTACACTAAAAATATTGTATACAGAGAAGTACTTGATTCTTAAATTAAGATCTTTTGAATGTAATATGTACAATAAAATGTAATATGTGACATTAAGGGATAATAAAAGTTGGTTTTTTGGCATTGCTTTTTCCAACTACAAAAAATGTGTTTCATTTTTCAATTTTGTTTTATTGTTATCGAAAGACTTCTAGATTTAAATTCAAAAAAGGTATAGAAAATGACCCTCGAATTTCGAGTCCTGGGTCCAACTAGTTTGTAAAAAACTGCATTTGTGAAAATAAAAACCATTTTACATAAAAATCCGGACTTTTTTTAAACCAATTCCTTAACCATTTCATTCTTTAAATTGCATATTATCATTTCCTTATACTTTTATGGGGGTGAATAATGGCAACCCCCATTTTTTCACGGATTCTGATACTCCGAAGAGAAATATCCAACTTTTGTTAGAAACATTTTTTTATCCGAAGCTTCCCGGACCCCCAAATGAATGATTTTTGGGGATAATTTTGATGATTTTTGGGGGTGCAGGGGGGCTTCGGATAAAAAAATTGTTCAGGCAAAAGTTTCATACTTCCCTGCGGAGAATTAGAATCTGTGAAAAAAAAGGGGTTGCCATTTGAAATGTTAGATTCACCCCCACCCCCGCTAGGGGGTGAGTGGGTGGGGGTGAGATTTGTGTGCAAACGATTCCACCCTCCAAGTTGAGCAACTTTCGCTCGAAACTTTTTTCATGATCACCTACCCTTCAGGAAATATCGGATCGTTGCCGGACTTTTGGCGCACCCTGTATTTCTTAAAAATCCGGACTTTTTTTAAACCAATTCCTTAACCATTTCATTCCTTTAATTGCATACTATCGTTTCCTTATAGTTTTATATGTGGGCACCCAGGGCCAGAAATGGGCATTCCCCTTTAACAAAATTTGAATTTGGTGAAAAAAGGGGCTTATGGATGAGCGAGAGGACTATACTTTTCTATACTTTTTGGTGCCATGAATTTATATGGGAATAATTTCTGATGAGCAGTCCATTATTATATGTCAGTGGTCTGCATGAGTAAAGCCTGAAACAGAATCAATGCAGTGTGCAGTATGCAGTGTTGTTTACTGCTTGTCAAAAATTACAGTACTGCGTCTTATAACGAAATCAAGTGTTGTCAAAGCTTAAACGTCAAAACAAATTTTAAATTGGAAAGCTAAATTTTATGAAAAAAAGAGACAGTTTTATATAATTATTATATTAAGAAAATTATCTTTATTATAAAAATAGTGTAAAAAATAGCTTCATTATAAAAATAAATAAAAAAAACAGAAGAATTCCATTTAACAAACATGTAAAAATATAAACTATTGTTAACTAAAACAATATATATAAATCATTTCACTCATGTGCCGTGCCCTTCTTAATTTATGTCTTTAAAAATTACTGCCACTTAATATCACTTTTATAACAATTTGTGAGGTTAGAAAATTAAACACTGCGGAGCAAATTTAGAAATTAGCCTAAACCTGCAGTGCAGTACTGCTGCTCACTGCCCTGCACGCAATTGTGTTCCGGATAGTAGAAAAGCACGAAACCAAACTTTGACAGGCGGTGCAGTACACTGCACTGCATTGATTCTGTTTCAGGCTTAAGCATGAAATTTCTTACCGAAGAGTTTTAAGTTAGCAGCTAGAGGCCTGTTGAGTCGCTTCGTTTCCAGGAACGTTCTTCACATACTTGGTTGATGAGGGGAGAAGTGGGGCTGTACCTCTCATCATGCCCACTTCCCCCTTCATCCACAAAGTTCGTGAGGCACGCTCCTGGGAGCGAATCGTAAAAACAGAACCATAAAAGTTTCCACGGAAGCCTGAAACTCTCTCCTTTTTCCACCTCCGCACGCCTCTCTTCCGGAAAAAGCTGTTTCTTCTGTTCCGCGCATATGTAGGCCCATTTGTGCAGTAGTTAATCTGCTAACAAATAGTGCACGAATAACGAACTTTGATTAATCAAAGAATAAAAATCAAAAAAATAAAAGATTTCAAATTAAACTTTACAAATTTATTTCACGAACTTAACAATTTAAATCTCCGTACTAGACTAAAGCTTTATTTTAGAAAATTTACTTAACAGCTAACAACGGAAATAGTTCAGACATGAAATTTTATATTATGGAGAAAAACAAAAGCAACTACATTTACATTCACGTGAAATCTTGATTTATGCAGATTTCGCCGAAATCCGCTTTGAAATCTTCAGATTTCACGTATAAATTTTTATTCTGAAATCTTATTTAAATCTTTGATTTATAATAAATCCCTGCTGAAATCTGTTTTTATTTAACGAACGAACCCATTTTCCAGTGTCATTCCATCTTTCTAGTGTCATTTCCAGCTGACCCATTCAATATTAATTGGGGTTTACCAGCGGTTTTATTATAATCTCGAAATATAACGTAGGTACATTAAATAAAAAGGTTTTTTGCAGATTGATAGATTTAATTCAATGTATTTTTCTCCTAGTGCAATAATATTATGGCGGCGAAAATCTATAAAAAGAGAAAACGTTGGACCGACATAGAAGAGGAATGTTTGATAGATATATGTGAGCAAAAATCGGACGAATTAAAAGGACCAAGGAAGGATAACCATATTTACAAAGAAATGGTAGCTGAAATGGCTAAAAATAATATGCACTTTTTAGAGGAGGAAGTTAAAATAAAAATCCATAATTTAACAAACAGATACCGGTAAATAAATTAAAATATCATAACTTGTGGTAACAATATATAATGCGGTAAATATTTTATTTCAGGAAAGAAAAGAAAACAATTGGAAGTTCGGGGGGTCACCCTCGGAGTGGTCAATGTTTGACAAAATTAATTCTATACTCGGAGCAAGAAAAATTCATAATATTGAATTTCTAATGGAAGAAAGTATAGTAGAAGGTAAAGAAACAAAATATTTACACAGTAATTAATATTTTTTATTAGCAAAGTTGCGTATTGAATGGAAAAATATAATATGTTATAATTTTCTTATAGACCATATTTTAGATGAAAGCTTGAGTGCTACTTAGCCGATTTCGTCACCAGTGAAAGACACATCCGCATCTTCTTCCTCAACAGCAGCAACACCATCACCATCACCTGCATCACTACCGGCTTCAAGAACTAGAAAAGGAAAAAATTTAACCGAGGAATTTATAAATGAATTCAAAAGAACAAACGATGTGATTCAAGAAGAATTAAAAAATTTTCATGAAATGGAAAAAACATCTTCACAATTAGAAGAGAAAAGGACAAAATTATTGGAAAATTTTGTAGAAAATAGTAATAAGTTTCAGAATAATTATTTAGATTTCTTACGTAGTAAAAAATGATAATTTTAATAAGTAAATTATGTTATTGTAAACAAAGAATTAATATTGTTTATGTTAATAAGGGCAAAAAATACATGTATTACTTTTTTATATAAACAAATGTAGATTTTTTGCTTACTTAAAAAATTTGTTATAGAAACTCTAATGCTTTCTGCAGCATGATTTCGATCATTAATCCTGTCTTCAAACTGCGGTTGTTGCCTTCGTTGGTTCTTTTCTTCTTCTTGTAGTAGTTTCATCCATTTGGTATTGATATTGTCATTTTCTTTATTTAGAAAATTGTGCAGTACACAGCAGCATTTTATTATAGATGCAGCGTTATCTATGTGGTTATCAATACCTTTACCCAGTCGTCTGAATCTTGCCTTCAGATGACCAAATGCATTTTATACAACTCTTCTACACCTCGATAAAACATAATTGAAATGTTTTTCATTTGGGTCTGATGTGGCAGAAAATGGATAAGGTTTCATTAATGTTATTGAAAAACGGAATGCTGAATCACCAATTAAGAGTGGAGATACGTTCACTCCACAAATATTTTTTCCCATTTCTTTTAGAATAGGAGATCCTAATTGTGGCTTCAATGATGAATTTTCATATATTTGGGAGTCGTTACAGCGGCCAGGACATCCAACATTTATGTACATAAATCTATATCTGCAATAATTATAATAATGAATTCCTTCTTCTCTTTTTACTGTAATAAACTTATTGTTTTACCTGTAATCTACCACAGCTAACAAAACTATTGAGTACCATCCTTTATAATTGTAGTAATCAATAGCATCTTCTGTTCTTGGTCGAACTTCTATATGACAACCGTCTGAAAAGTGACACATAAATAAATAAAAGCTATGGCTTATTGCAATTTACATTACCTAAAGCTCCAAGACATTGGGGAAAACCGAGGATTTCGAAACCTTTTATGTTTTCTTTGGTGTCTTCTTCAGAGAGTGGAAAAGCATTAAGATATTCAATCCGCATCAACTCCCACACCTTCTTACAAAATTCTAATAAAATGCAACATACAGTCGATTTCGATACTCCAAATATATTGCCAACACTTCTATATTCTGAGGATGATGCAAGAGCATATATAGCAATAGCTATTCTTTTAGGGACAGGAATTGGTTTTCCAAAATTTGAATTACATTTTTCCATAATTTTTAATTTTTCGCATAAAATATTAAAAGAATCCCTTTTCATACGAAAATTTTCCTTAAAAGAAGCTTCATCCATCTTCGGAACTTCTTCTTCCCAAAAATTGCTACATCTATGCTGAAAAGCAGATAGAACTATGATTCTCTTTTCAAATATTTATTAAAACAGATTTCTTATTACCTTTCTCCATAAAGTTTTCTCATTCTTAGTTTTTAACATAGTTTTTAATAAAGATGCATGTATTCTTTGCAAATGTAAAATAAATCTTAAATGACGACGACGTCTTTTCCTATTTTTTTTTATTTCATTACAAAGCATTTCATATAAAATCAAGAATTGTTGGGTATCATTTGAATATATTAACATTGAATCCATTGAATTAATTCACTCACGTAAAAATGTACTACTTTTAATCAAATTTATTAAAACACTATTAACTAACGTGTTTTTATGTGTCAGACAAATTTTTATGTCCACACAAATTGCAAACGTCAAAATAAATCCATAAAACATCAATGTAAACAGTTCAAAGATTTCAAAATCAGCTGACTGAAATCTTAAGATTTAAAGGGCAATGTAAATGTAGTATTATTATTAGGGTACAATTTTTGTGGGAATAGCAAAATAAGCAAAATATCGTGAGAAATGGAAAATGTTAAAAGAAAAGAAAGTTGTAAATTAAAGGTTTTTATAAACGTTGTATATTATGTTATATTTATATGTAGTATTTATTTAGGGTGGAGTCGGGGACGTAACTCTTCCCCCCTGGAATGAAGGGTTGGCCATCTGAGTGATCTCCTGGTTGATCCCGCTTCTGCTTCTTGGGTGTGTATTATGATTTGGTTTCCTTCTATTTGAGGTTGGTGTGGCTTCTTCAGTTGTTGGTATTTTTTGTAGATGAAGTAAAGGATGATTATGCCTAAACTGGTGGCTATTATGATTGTATAGAAACGAGTTTCAGAAATTTGGGCTTCTTCGTGGATAATTGCAATGGCCTTCGAGTTTTCCATGGTCCAACTATTTAATTTTTTTAGGCTGAGCTTTTCCATGATGTAACTGCTATTAGATTCGTTGTATGATGTTGGAAGAACTTGAATTGAGTCCCAATATGTTGTAGTTTGACTCGAGTACGTTATGTCGTTAATTTTTATTGTGCAATTGTTGAAATTAATTAGGATGGTTCCTGTGAGTGTTTTGTTTTGAATTGATGGATCACATGTCGTCTCAGTGAGGATGATCTCCTGGCTGGTTATTAACAGAAGATTAGGCTCCAGCAGCTGTACGTTTTCTCCGATCTCGTTCTGGATAAATGTACATTTTGATTTATTGTTGAATATGATGTTGGGTATACATGGGTATGGGTCTGTGGCTATATTTTTTAATGAAGTTTTTTGGCAGTATCTTATGTTCTCAATGAACTGGCAAGGTTCGTCCATATATTGATACATAAATTTGTTTAATAAAAGGAAGGGTGCTTTTAGGGCTATGGTGTAATTATCGTTTAATGGCAGCTCTTTCAGATGGTAAAGGAAAAAGTTTTGTTTGGAAAGGATGGGAATTTTTATAACAAAAATTAAACTTGAAGCATTATAAAAGGCTTGTAATTTTATCATTTGATAAATATTGTCGTCTGATAGAATAATGGTATTTTGATCTCTTAGTATCTCGTGGATATAAAATATTTCGTCAGGGTGCAAAATATGTTTTGATATAATGTTTGGCTGGGCTAAAATTATGGATTCTGAAATATATTTTATATGATCATTGAGTAATTCGATGTCGTATAGTAATTGTTCAAAATATTGGTTGAATATTAGATTCTCATTAAATTTTCTTATCTTGTTAGTTATATTTGATTGATATTCTTGTAGTAAATAATTTTCTATTGTTTCTTGTTGTTCGTTAATATGTTTGGAAATATTGTCAAATCTTTCTATCATTTTTTCATTTAATATTATTTGCTTATTAATTTGATTTCCTAAATTACCCTGATTATTATCTAACAATTTTAAATGTTTATTGATTTCATCATTATCATTTTGATCTAGATTTCCAGTTATTGCTTTGACAACAGTGCCCAAACCATTTATCAGACCACGCCTTGCTCTATATTTTGGTATGATAAGGTCTAAATTTTGTAAGAATTTATCATATTTTTTCTGTAATATTTTTGATTTAATTTTTTATTCCTCTTTGTTTCTCGTTTGATTAAGTAGACTGTTCACATTTTTGCCAACGACTTCCATTCTAATTTGATATTGTGTCAGATTAATTATATGCAACAATTTGGAATAACCCTCGATCAACCTAGCATCGCCCAATTTCAAAGACAGTAGTCAATGGTTATTTTTCAGCCCCTGAATACTTAATCGTTGTTCCTGGGAGTAGCCGATGAACCTGAAAATTTACGTTTTCCTTTAATTTTTTGTTTGTGTACCTTTCTTTTATCTGTAAGGACAGTGATTTTATTATTTTTTATAATCTTATGTTTCATAAACCTAGGTGCCAATTTATTTCGCCGATTATCAGCTTCAATCTATCGTTGGTTTCAAAATTTGGTGGATCTTTACGATTCCGATTTAATTTGTTTATACTATTTTGTTTGACTTTCAAGCTTCTTTCATGAACTAATTTCGCTAAACCCTCATATTCCTTCTTATGGTTTTCTAAATAGTCTTGGTTGGTCTGTACCGTGGGATTTTTTTGCGAATGGCGTAGAAGAATTGTAGTGACCTGTTATTGCTTCAAATGGTGTTAAGTTTGTCGATGAATGAATTGAATTGTTATATGTAAGAATGGCTTCATTCATAATTTCGCTAATAGGTTTTTTACTATTTTGATTATATATAATTCTTATTATTTCGGTTAAGGTGGAATGTAGCCTTTCAACGGGTGAATTTCCAGTTGAATTTTTGGCTGTTGTCAAATGAGATTTAATATCGTACAGATTTAGAAATTCATTGAACATGCTTGAGGTGAACTCAAGGCCGTTATCGTAGATTAACTTTTTCGGGATTCCGTGGTGTGAGAAAAAGTGTTTAAGACTCTGGATTACATTCATACTATTTCTATTAGTCAGTAGGTAGGCACTAGCAAATTTGGTGAACTTGTCTATTATGGTTAAGAAATTTTCTTTATGGACTGAATATATGTCAATATGTACTAACTGTAGGGGCTCAGTTGGTGTTTCGGATAATTCGAATTTAAGTGGCTGTTTATTTCTTTCGTATTAGTTTCCTAAACAAACTCCACACTTATTAATAAGGGTAGTTATAGTTTTTTTCATGTTAGGGAAATAATAATTTCTTTTTAAATGTGCTAATGTTTCAGCAATTCCTCAGTGATTTCATTTTTCATGATAGCTTTGAACTAATTGTTCTTGCTTATCTGTCTCGAAAATGTCTTGTACCATTGTTTTACAGCGGATTAAGTTTACATTACTATTGCTAAAATATTTCGTATAAACTGTTTGAAGTAATTTAAAGGTAATGTCATCTGTAATGATGGCTGTTAATTTTTTTGGATGTGTGTAATCTTTAAGGATATTTATTAAGTTGGTTTCGTTATCCAAATCACTTTGTTTTATGATCTGTCTTCGTTTGGTATTAAATAGTATTTCAAGGGATTTTCGGGGTTTAGACGGGTTTTCTGTCTTTTCCAATACTAACTGGAACGAAAATTCATTCAAAGGTCGTGCCGAAATCGGTATTCCGTCATTTGAACATTCTTCTGCGGAGTGTACTGTAAAGGTTTCAGTGTCATCGACATTATTTTGAAGGGATTCAGTAATATTTATTTCGACAAGAGGTAGGGCGTCAGCATTGGTATTTTCTTTGCTTTTTTTATATATAATCTCGTAATCGAATTCTTCGAGCTTCAGGCGCCAACGAATTAGTTTCGAATTAGGCTCCTTCAACGAAAATAGCCATGTTAGTAATGATCTTAAACTTCCTTCCAAATAAGTAAGGCCTAAAATATTTGGTGGCCCATACAATGGCCAAAAGCTCTTTTTCAATAGTGCTGTAATTTTGTTCTGACTTGCTCAGTGTTCTACTGGCATAACAAACCGGTTTGTCCGAACCTATAGGGCCTTGGGATAGTATGGCTCCAATAGCCACATTATTAGCATCAGTTGTTAAGTTGAACTCCCTACTGAAGTCCGGGTATTGCAATATTGGTTTGTGGCATAGAAGGTTTTTACAAGTTTCGAAGCATTGTATATACTGCGAATCTAGTCTTATTTGTTTATCCTTTCTTAAACATTCAGTTAACGGTTTGGTAAGCTTAGCGAAGTCCTTAATGAACTTCCTATAATACCCTAACAGTCCCAGAAAGGACTTTATTTTTTTCGGTGTTTTTGGCATTGGGAAGTTTTTATTGCCTTGAGCTTGTCTGGGTTTGGTTTGACTCCCTGTGGGCTAACGACGTGACCCAGAAAGGCAATTTCTTTATCCTTCACTCTGTGCATTGGGGTCAAATGAACCCCAGTCCATTTAAAATGCGATTTAAAAAAAATTGCGGCAACTAAAATAAACCGCCAACTAGGATGGCCTCAACTAATATCTTTTACACACAATACAAAAAATCGGAATCAAAAACTATTGTTTATAAATTGCTCACGACGGTTTGAAATAAAGTAAACGCATTTCGGTGCACTGGGGTCCAGCTGTATGTTTTGTATGTAGCATCAGCTTTTTAGTTAATAATTTTGAAATTTCAAAGTATCAAGCAGCTCAAAACAAACGAATAGAATTCTACAGGGAATTGAGATGCAATCCTGATTCACTTACTCGTCTAGAAACTACCTTCAGAAACACATGAACTATCGGAGCCATCACAGAGCGCAAAATCAAGACGAGACTACCAACATGGTCGGAATTACGCGAATTTGTGGAGACCAGATTCAGGACCTTAGAGGCCGTCAGCAAGCCAACAAACAAGAATGAACACTATGAGAGCAATTCAAAGGGTGAAGATGAAGAACTAGAATATTCCACGTATCCAACAACAATGTACATATGTGGTTTATTCAAAAATTTACACTTCATGAGGAAATGCGCCAAATATCTACAAAGGAATACGGATCGAAGTTATAGGGCAGTCAAGGTAAAGGAGCTTCGCATCAATTGTTTGGGAACGAGTCATCGTGTGTCCAACGTAGAGAAGAAATCTATCAGAGAATCAAACCAATGCAACGCCAGGATCGGCACTTCGAATCCACCATGTTTAAATAAAGAAGCACTGAACCCCCAAACACAGTCAATTTCTCTCAGGTATCTCCTGATGAACCCCAAAAGTGTTACTGGGCACTGCATTATTCATCGTGGTATCGCCATCAGGACTACAATAGATATGTAAGGCTCTCATCGATCCTGAATCCCAATCAACGTTTGTACGAGAAGCAGTAGTCTAGAATCTACCACTCAGAAGGGAATCAGTACAAACTGCTGTATCAGGACTAGATAGAATGCCAGCCGGAGCAATCACGAATAGGATCACGTTGCTGCCTAAGGCACGAAACCAACAATCAAAGATTATTCAGACACAGGCACTCGTGTTGAACAAAATCACGAACCCATTACCAAGTATCGAATGCTCGATTAAAGAGTGGGCCCATCTAAGAGGACTCGAATTGGCGGATGCAACGTTCCACAAGCCAGGACAAGCAGGCATCCTCTTGAGATCAGACATTTTCTCCGCAATCATCACGGATGGCGTAAAGAAAGGCGCGGTTAGAACCTTAGTAGCTCAAAGCACCTTATTTAGGTGAACCATCACTCGGAAAATAGAAATAAGGACTACTCTCGTGAACTTCTTCGCCCAAGTAAACTCTGATGCCGACCTAAAACGGTTTGGGGAGTTGAAAAAACCTCCCTCAAGACCTCCATGGACCAAAGAAGAGACACGGTGCAAACATCACAGCGCCGACAACTACCCCACGAGCAAGGATGGACAACATCAAGCTCGGCATCCACGACCGAAAAAGACGAAGTCCAATCAGGCGAATTGAGAAAGATATCCATCAGAAGTTCAAAACAAATGGAAAAACGTTTCGTAAAAGATCCCTTTTCTGAAGACTAAATACGTCAAACAGGAAAAGAAACCGTGAAATTTGTATTAAATCTGAATTTTCGTTAGTTATTTTTATGTATTAAACACGAATTATATTTTGCTTATTTCATTTTACAGTATTTATAACTATGCTATTATAATTAGTAAAAATAAAAATAAGATTTTGTTTGTTTTCCTTACAAAATATATCAAAATTTATATGGGGTCTGATTGACCCCTATGCACAGACGCCGGAAAATTTTCAATGCACAGAGTGAAGGTTATGAAGAAATTCGGACTTGTCTATCTGAATTTTGAGGTTAGCTTGTCTCAGTTTTTGGAATACAGCGGCGAGATTTTCGAGGTGTTCCTGAAGTGAGGTTGAAAATATAATAATGTCATCCATGAATACCAAGCAAATTTTTCCTAATAGTTCACGTAAGACATTATCCATAACCCTCTGAAACGTTGATGGGGCGTTTTTAAGGCCAAACGGCATTCGAATAAATTCGTAGTGGCCGTTTTCCACTGTAAATGCCGTTTTGGGTACATCCTCGGGTTTCACTTCGATTTGGTGAAAACCAGATGCCAAATCAAGTGTGCTAAAATAGAGGCTTTTACCCAATTTGTCTAGGATTTCGTTTATATTGGGTAGTGGATATCTATCGTCTATTGTTTTTTGGTTTAACTTCCTATAGTCAACAACCAATGGCCATTTTTGTTTCCCACTGGCGTCCAATTTTTTTGGGACTATCCAGATGGGTGAGGACCAGGGAGAAAAACTTGGACGGATAATACCATCACTAATCATTTTTGAAATCTGTTGTTGAACCTCTTGCTTATGGATCTCCGGGTATCTATACGATTTTGTATAGATAGGAAGATCATCTTTTGTTTTAATTTCATGTTTTATCTGGTTTGTGAAACTTAAATTTTGGCCTTCTTTAAGAAATATGTCTTCAAAACGTTTGCATAGTTTTAGAATAGAAGTCTTTTCTTCACTGTTTAGGTGATTGACTCGAAGTAGTTCGGATATATCTGAATTGGCTTGAGGACTTCCTTGATTGTTGATAGAAAAGTTATTTATTTCGAAGAATTGATTGTGACTGTATGGATCAACTTTTATTGGTTGTTCCATGACAAAGATTTGAGCAGAATTTGAATAATTGATTACCTCTACATAAGCATACCATTCTCTTGCTTTAATGATTCCTTCGGGTATTACTAATTGTTCTTTAATTTTGACTGGTTTCATATGAATGTCTCCTGTCTTTATATCGACTGGTAAGTGGGCTATTATTTTGCTTCGGGGCGGGACAGTGTATAGTTGAGATATGTAATTCGGTTTGTAGATCACAGGTATAGCTATGTCTCTAGTATTTAGTAAAGAATATTCAAAGTCTAATTTTATGCCAAGTTGCCTCGTTATCCCTAAACCTATTAACCCGTCAAAGTAATTATGGAATTTGAATAATAAAAATGTGAGCCTTTCCTTGGTTTTGAGTTCAACCAAGCCATTCAATTTAATTTGCTTATCTATTAAGTGAGTGTTGAATGCTGTTTTTATTTCCACTGGTTCTATATTTTCAATTAAATTTGAGTTTACCAACTCCGGATTGATAAAAGACATATTACTTCCGGTATCTAAAAGAAATTTCAAAGGTTCATTGTCGTTCCCTAAAATATGGATATATGGTAAGAGGTATGATTGATGAGTATTAAAATCTATATAAATCTATATTGGGTCTTCGAGGCAGTTAATGGAAAATTTTCGTCGTCGATTTCACCTTCATTTACTTCAGACTGATAGTAAAATTCATCCAAAGCTTGAAAATTTTCATTGAAACTATCATTATTATAGTAACTTTGATTGTCGAATTTATTAGGCTCAGTATTTGGTAATTCGTTCAAATAGTTATTATAAGAGGCATGGCTCTTAGATTCTCCACACTGTTCAACATTAAATAATTCTTCTGCTATATATTTTGGAAAACTAGAAGATTGAGAAAAATTATTTATTTGTCCAGGTTTTTTAACTGATCTTAAGTTAGAATTTCCACTTGAAGTATCCATGGGTACAGGGCGATTTTTGAAATTTTGGTTATTATCTTTATTGAATTGTTGACTGAAGTTGTGGTTCTGTTGAAACGATTTTTGGGGTAGTTGAAAATTTTGTTTGAAAAATTGTTGGGGAACAGGCCTACAAGGTTGCTGAAAACAAAATTTTTGAGGTTGATGAAAATTTGGGTTCTGAGAGTGAAAATTAAACACTGGTGTTGCAGTTGGATGGTTGTAGATAGGTTGTATGGGTCTAATTGGTGGTTTCCTAACAATATTTGCTTTTATTGGTTGGTGATTCCTCATGTAGTATGTATTTTGCTCTGTCAAACAAAAGTTAAATGCTTGTACTAACGTAATAGGTCTCATTGCCCTGATTGTAGAGCCGAGAGGTTCTCTTAAACCAGACAAAAAGGTATTCAAACACATTTCTTGGTATAGGGTTTGTTTAGATGTTATAACGTTCCGATCGGTTTCATGAACTCTAACGTGATTAGAAATGGTAGACAGAATTTCAATAACTCGTGAGTAAAATTTCTCCACTGTGTCTGAGTTCTGTCTTAAGCAGTGTAAGTCACGAATTAAACTTGTTTCGTTCCGCTTATCGGAATAATGTGTGATTAGATTGTTTTTAATATTTTCCCATATTATTGGTGTGCCATACATGTTCAACACTTCGTTAGCATCACCCACAATTTTGTTCTTAATAGATCTTAGTATTATTTTAGGGGACATCCATAAATTACGTGAGGTGATTTTGGCGATTTTTCGACCCCCTTCCCCCTTGGTGAGATGTCGTGAGATTTGGCTCGACCCCCCCCCCCTCAATCTCACGTGAGATTTTTAAAATTTTAAAAAATTTTTAGGATTTACGCTATTATGCGTATTTTTAGTGTAAATACCTTAATCTGTGCTTGATTGCATTTAGAAATCATAATTTGTGTTGAAGAACAGTACCACAAAATCATAACAGCACCAACTCGGCATGCACCCAATATAAACTACAATACCTGTGGATTACTATTTAGCAGGTGATTCTGCCTACCCTTTGGAAACCAACCTCAGGGTGCCTTACAGGCAGTAGCGTACGCAGGATGAAACCATGGGGGGGTTTCACAAAACATATTTTGTACACATATTGGGTAAAAAAAAAATTTTCTCATGTAATAGGACTATGTACTTATATTATATTTTATGTTATTTCACTATAAAAATAATTACCTATAGGTATATTTTTATCGCAATTTTTTTATTGAAAATTGTGAAGAAACATAAATAATAATTTTTGACCATTTTTCGAATATCACAAAATGTCTTGTTTTTCTCCAAAAATCATGGTCTCTTAGTGTGCGCAAGACTTTAGACTTTGATTTAGGGCATTTTTACAATTTTTTTACCGAAAAGAAGGGAACTACTCTGAAAACTTGGTGGCGCGTAGTTTTTGAGTCAGAACATCGATTGGTGACATGAAAAAAAAAATTTAAAAATTCTTTTTTTTCAAATTTTGGCCAAAAAAGGCTAAAAATTGGCCAAAAATGCGTCCAATTGTTTTTTGCGTAATTTCATCTGAAAAGACGGAAAATTTCCTACAAAAATCTATAGGGCCATCCCGAAACTCAGAGTTTGTCGAGAGCTATAAATAAATGAGAAATACGTGATTTTTGAAAAATCGCGTTTTTTTCAAAAACAGTTGTAACTCCGAAACGGCGCACCCAATTGCGCTAAAAAAAATTTTGGTATATCACATCGAGTTCACGAACATATTCCCAAAGTTTGAGAGATATTTATTTTTTTGCTATCCCGTTTGAAAAGAATCCACCATATATTATACATCGTTATTCGGAATATTTTTTAATTGTTTAATAAGTTGATATATTTATTAATTATAATTTTTCCTATTAATATTGGAATCATGGGGGGGGGGTTTAACCCCCAGTAACCCCCCCTGCGTACGCGCCTGCTTACAGGGATAATGATTTCTTAACAAGAGAACAGAAAACTCGTGTATTTGTAGAGCAAGCATATAGAATATAAAAAAAATTTAGAATTTTACAATATATTGACATACGAAGGTTGGCTTTGGCTTCCACTGATTCGTTTTTAGAGAGTAACGACTTGACTGTTTGAATAGTAATGGTAGAGCCATTTATGACTATGGAGATATACAAACTTCGGAGCATCCTCCTATGTCATCGTTAGGTAAAAAACCTCTGACTGAAAGACCCAGAGGGGTTATCCTGGAATCCGATTCGAAAGTCATGAAATTCGGAAATAAGAAAATGGTATCTTCCACCAATGCGAATTTCAGTCCGTGAATAAAGCCATTGCCGCATGCGCTGCTTTTATTTGTTTGTTTTAAAATATTCTAAAAACTCTTTAAATATTCTTGAAAAAATTTATTGTTCGCATCAAAATGTCAAATTAAGTTAATAAATGAAGTTGGTTGGCTGAAAATAATTTCTTTTCGAAGATTTATCAGGCATCGCTACTAGCTTCCTTTGCTTCCTACTTTCGTATCGCCTTAGAAAAGCGGAGTCTGAAGTCACAGCCAGCTTCTCAAGTTGACGTTTGAGCCGCGCCTGTACATCAGGATACAGATTCAAGAAGTGCGGATCTGTTAGACTTCCATTCTTCACAACTCTCGATAATGATAACAAAAGGTTTTCAAAATCTATCTTGGCCTCTAGTAGGTATGTCAGAGCAGATGGTCGTCGATTCAAAATTCGAGTACTGTAAGATGCTTAGATAACTAATTATGTCGCCTGGTGCAAATGTCTGCTTTTTGTAGTGACAATGCACCGCAGATAGCATGTGTTCTGACTGATGTGAAAAGAGCCGATTCTTAATATAATCTCTATGATTGCAGTAGGATTACATTGTGGTACATTATGCACTTGAGATTCTTAGGAGCGCATTAGGTTCCTGGTTTTTCAATTGGGCTTCTAGGCCTTTCTGTTTTGTTTAAGCTTAGTCCCCCACACTAGTTCATCGTAGGGTCGCAATCTGTCCAAAAATGGTGGTCTAAGTCAATGCATACATTACTTTCGCAGTTTTCCCCAGACCATTGTATAAAAAGATAAGAATTTTTCATCACGTCTTCATTCCCAGATATTTAAATTATTTTCTTAACTTTTTTTTGGATGTTCGAGTTGGATGGTATTTGAAACAATGAACAAATACAGTGTAAACGGCAGTGCAAAATTTTTATACCCAATTGCTATTGAGTCGAAATATAGTAATAGTATCACGTATACTTTTGATTCATTATTCCTTCTCTATTTGCAATATGTTTTGATAAAACCTTTCACCATGTTCATCTGATACTGCACCAAGATTTTCGTGAATGAAATCTAATTGCGGGTCCGAAAAGACGATTTTAAAGATTTTCTCATTTACAGATATTGTAGGTACTTAAAATTGAAAAAAACAAAAAGATATTAAGAAATATTGCAAAAAAATTACAGAAAAATCGAAAAATACCCATTTTGAGGGCTAAAACCCCCTGGGCTTCTCGGGGTAGAAAATCGGTAGATAAGACTTTATAACCCCTTATTAAAAAGCATAAAAAGAAGCGCTCTGCCAATTTTCAGCCTGTACCTAATTATTTCCGCTATATCGCTTTTTTCGGCTTAATTTACCTGTACTATTAATTTAACCCAGTTTTCTCGCGATTTTACACTGTTTCTTGCGGAAAAAAATTACGTGAGATTTGCGGAGACCCTCCCCCTCCCCCACGTGAGATTTGGTGCGATTCGGCTCGACCCCCTCCCCCCACCCTAAACACCTCACGTAATTTATGGACGCCCCCTTAGCATAATTTGTACCGTCGATTCCTATCATTAATCCCAAAATTTCTTCTACATTATCGATAAAGTCAGGAATTTTTAAATTGGTCAAAAGTGAATTAACATTAACATTGTTACTGTTACCGTGATAAATATTGTCACTAGAACCAATGCCACTAAAACAATTATTACTACTAACGGTTGGAACACTGGCACTGGCACTGGTGTTAGCGATAGGAGAATTGTTGGCACCCTGAACATAACTACTAATAGGATTATTAACCTGATTACTACCGATAGTTGGAGCACTGTTACCACTAGGCATTATTAAATTTACATTACTTTCGTTTATCATTTTAGAATCAAATATATTTTCAAAATTATTATCACTTTTTAATTCAAATTTTATTTTACTTAAATCACTATTATTTTTGTTTTGAGAATTTGACTTAAAAAATATTTCAGAATCAGAGTTATATCCGTCTTCCGCGGCGTTTTTTAACCCTGGAGCTTTGTACGGAGCTTTAGAAATTTTCTTATTTTTGGAATTTAATTTAGAAAGGAAGGACATTAGAGGAAATATGTATCAGTTATGGACTTACCCCACAAGAACAATGATTGATGCAAGCCAGTTTAAATGCATTTCCTCCTGAATGTAGATAATTGCCGATTTGGTTGTACCCTGACGATGTACCCTCGTTGCTGTGCTTCGATTCCAATGTTTGTTGTCCAGCGAATTCACTATATGCCGTAATACCTTCGACACGGAGTTAATGTTAAATAAACACACTGAAATTTAGTTGCCAATATGCTTTTGACAAAACTTTCACTGTTTCTAAAAATTCTTAATTAACTCCCGAATTTACGACAGGACGATTTAACAAGGATTCTAATTGACAGAATCCTACCGATGACTGCGCCAATAACGAACTTTGATTAATCAAAGAATATAAATCAAAAAAATAAAAGATTTCAAATTAAACTTTACAAATTTATTACACGAACTTAACAATTTAAATCTCCGTACTAGACTAAAGCTTTATTTTAGAAAATTTACTTAACAGCTAACAACGGAAATAGTTCAGACATGAAATTTTATATTATGGAGAAAAACAAAAGCATTAGGTTACAATTTTTGTGGGAATAGCAAAATAAGCAAAATATCGTGAGAAATGGAAAATGTTAAAAGAAAAGAAAGTTGTAATTAAAGGTTTTTATAAACGTTGTATATTATGTTATATTTATATGTAGTATTTATTTAGGGTGGAGTCGGAGGGTTGCAAGTTGTACTGATTTAATCAGTACTGTACTTATTTTCATACTTAGAAATTTGCGAGTACTGATTTCGTATAATTTTAATTTCAGTACGTAAATGTACTGATTTTGTAAACTTATATCGATGATTGGAAAAGGTATTGAATTGACAATTTAGTACGTTTTTTTCTTGCTTCTACTACATTATTTTAGTAAAATCTCACCAACACATTCGTGTAAAACAGGCAGGCAACTGTTAGAAATAAAACTGAAAAATGTCATTTGTCAGTATCAGTTAAGGCTGGATTACAATGCTGTCGCTGTCGCTTGTCGTAGGCGCTGACGCTCCAGTTGTTGCTTTCGCAGTTATAATTAAGTCGCACTGAATATCAAGTTATCTGTCATTTAGGAAGTTAAATTTCAAGTGTGGTGTGTTTTTTGTATTAAAGTAAAGAGTAAAAATAACGAATGAATGAAAAAAGTGGCTTTAATAAAATTAAAAAATAATTTACACAAATATTAACTTTCAAAAAGTTTACCGTTGCTAGTGTCGCGCGACCAAAGTTGAAATGTTGGGAACTGTACGCGACGCGACAGCGACTCCTTTGTACTTGCGATTAGAGAGTTTCATACATTTTAACTTTTGACAGTTGGTGCGACAGCGACAGCATTGTAATCCAGCCTTTAGATTTGAGATTTAATTGGGCGCTGAAGCGGTTAAACTAAGTTGCGGCATAAGTCAATGACATACGAACATTATTACATTTTTCAGTAAACTAATAACTATGGTACAATTCCGTAAAAATTTCAGCCTATGTTTTAATCTAGACTAGTGAGTAGGTATAATAAGTAAGGGCAATATAGTTCAACTATAATGGCATGAAGACACCTTAGATGAGTTTATAATTTGTGAAACTCATCTAACTTGTCTTCAAATTTCAAAAAATTTTAATTTCATTTTTCTAATTTGTACATTTATTTTTATTTTTAAGTTAGTTCTAATTTTTTTTTTTGCTCGAAAGATTTTATGCTAGCAAGTGCAACTGACAATGGGTGGTGTGAATAAAAACTGAGTGCAAGTGTTCACTTCATTTTTTGGAGTGAACACTTATTTTGGCGTGAATAAAAATCACCTTCGTTAGGTTTCGTTAAGTACTTCACTCTGTCATTTCTCCATATAGAGTGAACACTTCATTTTGGTGTGAATAAAAGAAAGTTTTAACGTTTGCCTGTGAGTGAACACTTGTAAAATTTGAGGCTGGTTGCGAGAACCTTTTTCATTCTTCTTAATAAAATAAATTAAAAAAACTTTTAAAATAAATAACTTTTATAAATGAAATGCACTACAAAGTAAAAAATTATTATTTCTTTGGCAGTGATAAGTATACACACGAAAATTTTCATTGCAAAATAAGAAGTTTAATGTGTATTAACAATTTTAAAATTATATTCTCGTTTGGCTTAAACTCTTATCAACGAATTGTGTAAATTTGAGTTGCATGAGTTGCAGTTAGACAATTGTGATTATAGTTATGGATGCCCAAACTTTTATTAATGCATTTGAAAAGCTGTTAATTTACCCAATTCATTGATAAGAGTTCAAACATTTAAAGTTAAACGAGAATATAATTTTAAAATTGTTAATAAAATTAAACTTTAAGATAAGCCTGAGTTCTAGAATTTCTTATTTTGCAAGGAAACTTTTCTTGTGTATACCATACCTATCACTGCCAAAAAAAAAATTATTTTTTACTATTTAGTCGCAACTATAAATAACTAAGAAATTTTTAAATTAATCCATTTTAAAAAGCAGCAGGTAAGTTTCTCATGCACTCCATTTCCTTAAGAGCATCAGCATTTCATGGTTTTTAGCCTGTTAATTGTACTCGTTTTTTTTCAATTTTCAATAGTTTAAAGATCTTAATCTACTCAGCATTACATAAATGCTTGACCTCGCAACAAAACCCCGTTTGGCCAAACTAAAAACCCCAAAAGGCAAATTTTTCCCTTGTGCCCTAACTAAACCACCAAAGCGGATTCGGCAGCAAAACCATTTTTTGCCCAAACTAAATCCCGCTAAGGTAAATTTTTCCCCCAGGAACTCATTTAGCCCTAAATAAATTTTCTCAAAGTAAAACTCCATATAAATCCGTCCACGTTTACTAGCCTACTAATTTCAAAAAATATGACATTTCCCTTTAATCGCGAAATTTCCCATGAGTGAACTAAAATTTCCCATGAGTGAATAGTATTTGAATGAGAGAATTTTTATTCACACCAAATCGAGTGTTCACTTTTAACGAAACACTCCACTCAGGAGTGTTCCCTTTAAGTGTACACTTAGTTTTTATTCACTCCACCCAATGAACGAAAATTTTTGAACCCAATGTACTGATTTCTGTCAGTGCCAGATCTGGTAACCCTAAGTCGGGGACGTAACTCACGCATGCGTGAGTGAAAAAAAATAACGTTATAATTGTTTCAAGTTGGTGAAAAAGTGAAATTCTAAAAATTCATTTTTTTTGGGGGAATTTAAAAAATAAATCATAAATTCGGTTAAATAGTTCTCCAATTCAAAGGATAATACTCTTACAGTGTACATGAATATGCATGGAATTTCTCACCGAAGAGACAAGATTAATCCAAAGAGAATGAATTTAGAAGAGAAAAAAGAAAAAAACTGTCCGATCAGGGGTTTGAACTCGCGATAATTAGTTCGGTAGACTTTTACGTAGACGCTACGCCAAGTCCCACTTAAGTATTTGGTGACAATAAAGAATTTTGTGATACCTTTGTAATAATTCCATCTGTTCAAGGTGTACTAATTTTACCAGTTTTTTAAGCCTACCTTCGAACTCCTTTTTCAAAATTTAAAAAAATTGCATGGGACCACCGTGGGAAACTACCCTCTCAAGCAAAACAAGAAAAAAGCAAAAAAGTTATTGCGTTACAAAATTATGCGTGAACAGGACCAAAAAAACATACCTACATGTCGAATTGATAACCTCCTTTTTTTGAAGTCGGTTAAAAAGGAGAAGTTCTCTACGATGTTTTGATCGATAACGAACGGCATACGCGGCATGTTGACCAACTAAGACCCACAGAATGTCAGCCAACATTTACTGACAAGCTAAATATACCCGTCAATGAAAGTACAGAGACTGACTTACCTAAAACTAGACAAGAGCAATTACAGACGCATACACCTCAAGTTTCAGGTTCAGATAAGGATGAAAACTCCCAAGAGGCGGAAACCATTACAACCGACAACGTTGAAGAGCAAAAAGGACAACAATCAACACTTGCAGAAGAGAACCGGCATATTATCGGAAATACCACCCAGGGCAGAGGTAATACACCTCCAGACTCAACACCTCAGCTACGCCGTTCAGCAAGGACACGGAGACAACCGGAGCGCTATCAACCATAGTATTTCTTTTTCCGAGGAAGGGAAAGATGTTACGTCCATATCAAAATAAACGAATTGTTAGCTGCACAGTCAACCATCCACTGATAACAGAGTCAGTCGATTCTCCAGAGATATTTTTAACGTGCAGCTCTGCACAAGTTGTGCAATTCAGAAAGCAATTTGTGCAGTTCTGAAACCAGAGTCTGTGCAGTTGAAAATTATGATGACTAAAATTTTCCACTCTAATTTAAATATATTAGCAAGAGTTTTAGCAGCGAAACCTTACAGTGCTGATGTTGAAAGACTAATAAGCGTTGACAATATTTTGAAATCTAAATATTAAGATCAAGACTTTCAGTGAAAACTGAAAACAGCTACCTTTATGTATATTACAACATGCCTGCATTGACAGAATGGAATCCCACGCCTGCAATCAATTTGTGGTTTGATATGAAGTCACACAGAGAACGAGATTGTCCAAAACTCCCGGAACAGAAATATTTAAGGGGTATTTTTAAAACCAAAAAATAGCAAGAAAAAAAGTGATAATTTGAAACAAACAAATCAAATGAAAACAGTGAAAAAAAATTTTATATAAAAAAAATAAATAAAATGAAGAAAAAAGAAATAAAACAAAAGAATTAAATAAAATTGAAAAAAAAAATAAATAAATATCTGATAAATAAGAAATACTACAATAAAAAGTAATGCGGGCTTATGGCTTTTGAGCTATAAGGCAGTTACAACCCTGCATAAACGCATAACGCATTATACATAATTTTGTGCAGTTCTGAAAATTTCTTAAAAATATCTCTGCGATTCTCAACCAGCATTCAGAGCAGCCGCACTAAACAATATCGATTCATTGCAATAAAGTATTTTCATAATTAGCTTACAAAATCGGAGTTTCAAAGAGGGCGTTTTTGCACACTATTGTTATAAACATGTAAGAATTCCGGCTGAAATACGAAATACGACCAGCTATGAAATTTGACAGTTATGTAATTTATGGATAGACATTAACGAAACCCATTTCTTACACTTGGGGAACGAGGCAAAATATTTCTTACACGCTGATAATTATGTGGCTTTTTTAGTACTTTTAACTTAAGCTTTGCCAAAAAGTGCCAAATAAGCACCAAATAAGGCAAATTGTAACATCAAACTTGCTAATAACTTCAAAAGTAAAGGCCGTAGCGTAAAAATTGCCCAGATATTATTGATAGGAAATTGTCCAAGCTTTCCAATTTTGCAAAAAAAAAGTATCAGTTCACTGGGTATTTTTGGAGAAAAAGGTGGTTTTAGTTGAAATTTTAGTTAAAAAAACCAAATTTTGACTATGATGAGTCATTGCTCTGGAAGTTGGGACGGTTGAACCTTGATTTTTTGACAGTTTTAGATAGGTGGGAGTATTCTGCGTACACTGATATCTTATTCATGAAAATAGCTCAAAGGGTTACATAAATACAAGGTTATATGTAAACTTCTACCAAAAAAACTTCAAAACGCTCTAGCTGCTAAACCGTTAAGATTTACCCCCAGCCCATACGCTTTTTTCTTCGTCTATCCAAAACCTATCCACAGCTGGTTGCTTTGTAAGCTTAAAGGTATACACCCTGTATAATCATCAAAAGGTTTTTTCCAAGCAACCAATTTTTCTCAATTAAACGGAAAATATTAATGGAAAGGAGATGGAATGTAACATTTGGTTGATGGCACGAACCTATGGTCCATATCTTGGGTTCTGCAAAATCACTTGGATCATACCAAAAATGGCCACAAAATTAAAAGCCGCCAAAATCGCAACCGTGATTGCATATGAGATGGGCAGCTGAATTAGGGTTCTTGGTGGCCTATCTCACCATTATACCAAACCCCATTCTCTGCAATATCACTTTGTCCATCTTGATCGGACCGACATTTTCAAAAATTCCCAAAAGTCGAACCTAACCTCTTGGACAATAAGAGACATACTTTCCAAATTTCAAGTTGCCGGCTTTAGGCCCGATTTCCATCCCAAAGACAACGCGAAAGTGCACCTCTGGAGCTCTTTTATCGCACAGAAATTTGTATGCTTTTCTCTCTGTTGCACTAAACGAAAGTTGACTTTGGGATGTAAATCAGGCTTTATAGTTTTAAAGATTTCGTGATGAGTCCGTGAGTGAGTGCGTGGTGTTTCGATTTAATTAGAGTATTAAGATCCTTAAAATATTTAATGAATTCAATAAAGTAAACTCTACACAACATTTTTCCACCTCAATTAAAATTTTCGATCGATGTTCAAATCTTAATAGAAAATATCTAGCTAATTTAAAATTTATTCTAATTTAAATTATCGCTATTTTTAGTATTCAAAGATTTCACATTTTGCGGTCAAGTTTACAAACAATGTTTCGATAGGAACACATAATTAGCGTCATTTAAAAGTTCTAAATTTAACAATGAACAAAGTTTATTTTGATGACGTCCTAAATTTGAACAACCTAATTTTTTTTTACATTTTTATAAATTTAGAATGGATACTATCGATCTAGAACTTTCACGAAAATCTTCATTATGAACAATAGAAGTTTTTGCCATAACGGAAGTATTAGGTGTCAGTGAAAAGTCTGTCCTTTTTCTGAAGGAACCGATTTTTTTTTGCATGTTTTATTTAAAATTTATCTCAAAATATAATTTTTTTCTTGCAGTGTGATGTCCGAACTGGGGGGCGAACGGCTAACAAAGACCTCGGAAGGTGGTGGCACCCGATTTGTCACTTCTGCCAAAACCCGAGAAGAGTCACTGCAGACGAACACCTAGCAGCTCTTTTAGCAAGTCCTAATCCCACCTCCCCGCGGTGCCCCCTGGGGTACTTCTTCGGAAGGAGCTAATAGTCTAAGAGCTAGTGGCCTCGACAACATACCCATTTGAATAAAGCTGGAAATTTGCAAAATGTTAGTTTAGGTCCTCCCAAGTAAGACATGACCGGTATGGCTAAACGGGGGTGCTGGGGTGAGCGCCCTTAAATTTTTGAAAATGGCGTAAAGATGAAAATTTTTACTCATTTGAATAAAGCTCAAATTTTCAGGAATGATAGCTTTTAGTATTCTAATAACGGAAAAAAAACAGCCATACCGCTGAGGTGCTGGAAAATGCGCGCCATACCGGGTCAAAAGTTACAGTTTTGGGGGAAAATTTACTCACACATACAAGTTTCTTATGACTTGGGCATTGCTAAACCTGCATTGCGAATACAATCAACAGAAAAACCAGCCTTCGACAATGCTTTTATTCAAATTTATTGACAACTGTGGACTTATGAATATAGTCATTGAAAGTGAAATTTTAGCTAGTGGTTCAGTAGTAGCCTTTCAAGCAGGAAAACACTTTAATCGCTGTAAACGACTGCATCCTTTGATGGCTTTAGGTTTAGAAATAATGTGTTTCGAAGCTTTCCTGGAATACAATAATATTGAAATTACTGAAGACATGCGTAACAAGCTAACGGGATTGAACGAAGGAACAGACGATTTCTCAATTATTTTGGCCGATGAAAATATTGCTGACATAGTAGACAAATATTTGGTTCATAAAGAAGTATGCTTACACGAAGTTTTTGGAAAAACAGCTCAATTTTATACGATTTATATCCAACTTGTGAATTATTATTTGATTCTTAGTAGGAGCGTTCGTTCAGGAGATTTTGCCCTATTCAAATACGTTTTGCCAAAAATAAATAACATCTTTTTTGTTTTTAATCATAGTAATTATGCTCGGTGGTTAACTAAGTACCACGAAAATTTATTAAAAGTTCCTGAAACTCATCCTGGACTGGACAAAGACATGGAAGCTGGATTTTTTGGTATTAAAAGAACTAATAAACCTTTTTCAAGGCAACCTGTTGATCTTACATTAGAACAGACTATTAATGCTGATGCTGCCAAAAGATTAACTGGAATCATCACCTTTACCAATTCAATTTCAGCGCGGCAGCGTTGGGCTAGAAGCCATGATATCAGAACGACAATTATATCGCATGTATATGACTGTACCGGGCTGCGTAAAAAGCAAGATGTCACGGTCGAATTGCATCCACATGAATTAAAAAAAAATTCATTGCATCTCTAAAAATTTTTGGACTTACTTACATAAATCATGATTGTTTATATAACATATCAACTGGAAAGGCTGCATCGTTTTTGGTTGAAAACTTCTTGTTAAACGTTGAGAGTATCGGTGAGAAAATGCGAGAAGATTTTATAATACAATGCTCTGAAAACGAGAAAAGATTTGAAAAGCAATAACAAAAACGAAAATTTTGAACTTCACAGCAGATATAGCAAAAAAAAATAACAGTTGGACAAAAGGTACACGAAATTCGGATACAACGAGACCTGTTTGGGCGAATGCTTGGCCTTTGCATGGATAAAAAAATTTATTTTGCGAAAATTTTATCCTATCCGATAACTCCAATGCCAATGTCTATGTGCCATTTAGATGGCTCAATTTGTAAAACTGATAAATCAATAATGGCAAAGATATTGGCAGAAAATATAACGTTTGAACCAACTCCGGAAAGAGTAGACATAGTTATAGTTGACAGATTTTTCTTAATCCACACATTGAAAGACGCTCCAAGAACATTTGGTAAAATTTCTCAAAAAATTATGCAAATACTTACAAGAACTACAGCTAATCGAATAGATATAATTTTTGACCAATATTGGTCACCATCTATTAAAGACAATGAACGTACGCTGAGAAATGAAATTAGGGGTGTAGAATATAAAATTTCTGGGCCAGAGAAAGTACGGCCAGTCGATTTTTTAAAAGAACTACGAAATATTGCGTTTAAAGAAGCTTTTCTGGGATTTATAAACGCTGCTGCAACGAATTATAAACGCTGCTGGAACATAAATGAGTTATACCAAAAATTAGGTCCTTTATTATGTTCCAGGTTACCAGCGTTCCATGCAATTACCGGCTGTGACCATAACCACGCGCTTTTTAGAAAAGGTAAAAAAGTCCTTTCAAACTATTGCAAAAATCCATTGAATATCAAAAGGGTTTCGCTGATCTTATGCAATTACAGTCGAGTGGTTCAAGAAATGACACCTTCGCAATATTGGATAAATTTGTGTGTAAAATTTATCAATCAAAACACGTCAGTAATATTAATTTTGCACGATTAGAAAGATTTTGCGCAACTTATAAACCCACTAAAATGGATGAGCCATTCATAAAGAATCTTAAAAATTATGATGCCAGTATTTTACCACCATGTAAAGCTGAGCTGATG
This sequence comes from Thereva nobilitata, assembly GCA_963855945.1. Classification (NCBI taxonomy): domain Eukaryota; kingdom Metazoa; phylum Arthropoda; class Insecta; order Diptera; family Therevidae; genus Thereva; species Thereva nobilitata. The sequence goes on from OY979696.1 coordinate 132,556,870, forward strand.
GAGCAATTCAAAAGAACACAATACATTGCAAGTATTTGGGGAAATGCTCATAAAAAATTTCCAACAACACTTTTACCACAACAAAATGGATGGGTGGAGGTAGAAGGGAACTATCATTTTAAATGGTTTAAAGGGGATCAATCTCCTCAATTTATTACTGAGATAATGGTGCAGGAATCACTACAAGATGAGTACAAGAAACAGGTACAAAAATTTATAAAATGAAAATTAAAATAGTAATAATATCATAACAATTAATTGATTTTTCAGAAAACGAAAATGATGATGAAGAAGACGAATAACATTCTGAAGGTGAGTCAGCTGAAGAAAGCACCAGCGAGGATGATCATGAAGACGATCATTAAAAAATAATCATAAAAAATTATAATGACAAGTTTCATCATTTTCAAAATATTTTGTTCGTGTCAATATAAATGTTATTTTAATAATTTTGTTAATAAATCATATTGATTAAATAGATTAATTTCATTTTAATACTTGTATATCGACATTTCAATTCACATTAATGCTCTCTCTCGCACGCACGGGACTAAATGAAACCCTCTCTCGCACTCGTCATATTCAATTTAGTGGTATGGCACCCTTTTTCCACTACCCTATCGGTATGGATCTTTTCATATAATTTTTTAAATACTTTTCGAAGGTACTCTTAAAATCGCAGCCTCATTCAAATGAGTAAATTTTCCCTCGAAACTGTAACCTTTGACCCGGTATGGCGCATATTTTCCACGACCTCAGCGGTATGGCTGTTTTTTCCGTTATTAGAATAGTACGAACTATTATTCCTGAAAATTTGAGCCTCATTCAAATGAGTAAATTTTCGCTCGAAACAGTAACCTTTGACCCGGTATGGCGCGCATTTTCCAGCACCTCAGCGGTATGGCTGTTTTCTTCCGTTATTAGAATACTAAGATTTATCATTCCTGAAAATTTGAGCTTTATTCAAATGAGTAAAAATTTTCATCTTTACGCCATTTTCAAAAATTTAAGGGCACTCACCCCAGCACCCCCGTTTAGCCATACCGGTCATTTCTTACTTGGGAAGAGCTAAACTAATATTTTGCAAATTTCCAGCTTTATTCAAATGGGTATGTTGTCGAGGCCACTAGCTCTTAGACTATAACGGGAGACGGTCGAATGGCGAGTTCTCTGCGCCACAAAACAGAGTTCTAAGTCGGTTGGGCTGAGGGTTAGCAACCCGCTCCTATAAAACACATAATTGCTACGAATCGGCAAACAATGCCTCGGAACCGGATGGACAACACGACGACGACCTTTGCTTTTCGAACCAGGACACGAATCGGATCATGGAATGTGAGAAGGCTGCTTGCTGATGGACGGCTGGATGAAGTCCTCAACGAGATGAACCGCTATAAAATCAAGGTCATGGGACTCAGCGAGACCAGATGGACCGATGCGGGGGAACATATCTGCCAAAACGGTGAGTCCTTCTTATATTATGGGAGGAACGAAACTGAAAATCGTAGGAATGGCGTTGGCGTAATACTCACCAAGGAAGCCAGGTCCAGCCTCATTAGCTGGTCACCAGTTTCTGAGAGGATTATTACCGTGCGCCTACGTACCAGGCTAAGAAGTACTACGATAGTCCAATGCTACGCTCCGACTGAAGACGCAGACGATGACATCAAAGACGAGTTCTACATGCGACTGAATGAGGTTTTTCGCTCTATTCCAAGCGGAGACATCATTGTTTTGATGGGTGATTTAAACGCACAGATCGGCCCCAACAACACCGGCCTTGAGCACACTATTGGAAATCAAGGCCTAAGCCAAGTTACCAATAACAATGGTGAGCTTTTCGTTGACTTCTGTAGTTCCCATCAACTCATGGTAGGTGGAACCTACTTTTGTCACAAGAAGATACACAAGGAGACCTGGGTATCGCCCGATGGTAGAACGAAAAATCAGATAGATCACGTGGCCGTCAGCCGCAGATGGAGAACTATTCTGGAGGATGTCAGGAGCTTTAGAGGAGCAGACACTGGAAGTGACCACCATTTGGTAGTAGCAACTATCCGCCTAAAAATCGCCGCAATCAGAAACGTTCAACGCGATGCCATAAACCGTAGACGGTTTAACGTAGACCTTCTGCGGGAGAGCACTAAAAGGAGAGAATTTGCTGGAAATCTGCAACAAATCTTAAACCAGCAAACCTTTTCTGACGACACGAATATTGAAGAGCTGTGGAGCACAACAAAGGGCGCTATAATAACAGCAGCGGAAACAAGCATCGGTTATGTCCAAAGAAACCAGCAACACTGGATCTCGGACACAACCTGGCAAAAAATAGAACGCAGAAGGGCCCTCAAAAATAACGTGAACTCTACAAGCGACCCGGAAAGACGCCAACAACTTGAACGGGAATACTCCCAATTACACCGGGAGGTAAAGAGAAGTGTCCGGCGTGATAAAAGGCGGCAGATAAATGAGCTCGCAGAGAAAGCGGAAAACGCGGCAAACACAGGCAACAGTAAGGTGCTGTACCAAATTACTAAGCAGCTCTCGGGAAAGCACTCTACTAAAAAGCATGCCGTAAAGAGTGCGGATGGAAGGCTGCTGTGCAGCGACGAGGAGGAACTCCAAAGATGGAGAGACTACTTCTTCGCCGCCCTGAATGGTTCCTTTTCGCAGGAACCTGAAGAAAATAACAACAATGCACAGCCAATAAGAATCGCCACTCGTGCACCACCCAAGACAGAAATAGTAACCGCAATTCATGCAATGGCCAATGGTAAAGCAGCTGGAAAAGATGGCATCCCGCCAGAATTGTTGAAAGCCGACTCAAGCCTCATAGCAGATGCGCTACAGCCAATCCTGGAAATAGCATGGAACACCTGTACCTTTCCGGAGGATTGGACGGAAGGTATCATAGTCAAAATACCAAAAAAGGGGGACCTAACAATATGTGACAACTGGAGAGGCATCTGTTTATTATCTACGGTGGGAAAAATCTTGTCCCATATATTACTATCTAGGATAAGAGAGGCAGTAGATCGAACGCTTAGAAGACAGCAGGCTGGATTCAGAAAGGGCCGCTCCTGCATAGACCATATTAACAACTTGAGAATCATAGTGGAGCAGTCTACTGAATTCCGATCCCCCCTTTACCTTGCTTTCGTAGACTATGAGAAAGCGTTCGACTCGGTCAATAGGAGCTTTATATGGCGAGCTCTACGGAAACGTGGACTGCCGGACAAAATAATAGAATTGATAAAAGCTCTATACAACAATTCCAAATGCAGAGTTCTCCATAATGGAAAATTATCCGACAGCTTTGAGGTGAGCTCAGGAGTACGACAAGGATGTCTACTTTCACCATTACTATTTCTTATAGTAATAAACGACATTCTTGTCAGTGCTCTAGATAGAAGAACAGGTGGCATACAATGGGGATTGCTAGACCGCCTTAAGGATCTCGACTACGCGGATGATATCTGTTTGCTGGCCCACAGACACCAGGACCTCAAAAACATGTTAAACAAATTGGCAACAGAAAGTAGCTCGGCGGGCTTAAGGTTAAATCCTACTAAAACAAAAGAAATGCGGATAAATGCAAACACCCTTGAACGGACAGCGCTAAATAACCGTGACGTGGAACTGGTAGACAAATTCTGTTACCTCGGTAGTATTATTACCGAAAACGGCGGTACAGAAGAAGATGTCAGTTCCCGAATAAATAAAGCAAGAAGCGCATATGCATGCCTGTTTCACATATGGAGATCAACAGAGATCTCAATTAACACCAAATTGCGGCTGTTCAACTCCAACGTTAAGGCAGTTCTTTTGTACGGTTGCGAAATATGGAAAGTCACCCAATTCATCATAGGGCGCCTACAAGTTTTCATCAACAGATGCCTACGTCGTATCCTAAAAATCCGCTGGCAAGATAGAATTTCAAATGAAGAACTATGGCGCCGTGCCGGCCAAGAAAGGAGAGACGACCAAATCAGGCGAAGGAAATGGAATTGGATTGGCCACACCTTGCGACGCGAAGACGATAATCTAGCCAAACAGGCCCTTGACTGGAATCCGCAAGGATCCCGTCGAGTCGGAAGACCTAGAACAACTTGGAGGAGAACCCTATTAGCAGAGGCCGCAACAACCGGGAGATCCTGGTCAGAGCTGAGAGCTGTCGCGCAAAACAGAGTCCGCTGGAGGGCAACTGTTTCCGCCCTATGTCCCATGGGGGATTAAAGGAGCAATTAGTTAGTAGTTAGTTAGTGTGATGTCCCAAGCTAGGATCAGACACTGGGCAATTGGAATTTTTTTCTTAAAGGGCTTGGAGAGGTTTCAAAACTTCAAATAGGAGATGTGATCCTTACATGAATATGACCGGCTGGATCTAAAGTCACTTCAAGTATATCTAGTATCTTATACTTATCTAAATGTTTTTCACGAGTGAGCCTTTCAGCGCTAGGTGTGTCCCGGTGTACAGTCCTTGGACAGGGTTGCTGCCTCCCCTAGACCTAGCTCCAAAGAGCTCAATAAAGAGGTGTTAAGAAAGAATCTATTAGTCCAGCCGCCAAGAAACGGAAGAGGGGCGCATTTTAGCGGGTAGTCCGACTTCAGCAGCATCATAAAGGCCCACAAAACAGCAGACCACACTTTCCTAGATAGGCCTGCAGCGCACACCCAAAAAGTGTTCTAGAAATAAAAAGTGATGAAGTTGAGGTAACCGGTTGAAACCAATGGCAATCGATAGAAGGAGGCCAAAATCAACTGTAGATGCATGAGGAGCAGGTGGTGAACCTCGCATTTAAACTCTTGGATGTTGTACGAGTTCATTTCTTTTGAAGCAGGGAGCAAGACAGCTTCGTCGGAGTAGTATGACTCCTGACACAAATGAATCCCGCTAACCAGCCGACAAAGGCTGTGACGGCGGCAGTACTAGACTACCGTGTGAACAAGGAGGTGCACCGTCGTCCGCTGGGGGAAGACCTCACATAAGCCGAATTTTGGTACCCTATTATTAACAGGTTACGCCGGCGGGATGCTTTATTACTGCTAGCTACACCTGGAAAGGAAAGAGGATATACATACATCCATACATAACGCTCCTTTAATCCATCATGGGACATAGGGCGGAAACAGTTGCCCTCCAGCGGACTCTGTATTGCGCGACAGCTCTCAGCTCTGACCAGGATCTCCCGGTTGTTGCGGCCTCTGCTAATAGGGTTCTCCTCCAAGTTGTTCTAGGTCTTCCCACTTGACGGGTTCCTTGCGTATTCCAGTCGAGGGCCTGTTTGGCTAGATTGTCGTTTTCGCGTAGCAAGTGTGGCCAATCCAATTCCATTTCCCTCGCTTGATTTGGTCATTTATCCTTTCTTGGCCGGCATTCTAAATTAAAGAATCTACTTTAAATACAACAGACCGCTTCGCGTTGCTATAGGGACACAAGTGACGTGATAAGTGATAAAAGTGACGGCTCCACCTTACCAACTTCCGGAGTTATGAGTCGTCAAAGTCGGCCTTATTTGGTACTTTTTTAGTACTTTTCACCAATTTTAACATGGTATAAAATATGAATTGGCAAGTTTTGGCACCCAAATTCTCATTTCATAAAATATTTCCTACGAAATCACCTTAAAACAGGGGGGTACACACAGGGGCGTTTCCAGCCAACTGGCTTAGGGGGGGTATTTTTAAAAAAAGAAAAACTTAAATATTTTTTTTATTCCATAAATTCCATTTGCACCCTCCCCAAGCCACCGCGAGCTGAAGTTGCCATTTCACCCCCCCCCCCCACAATGGTCAAAAATGTCTGCCACTAGTATTAAACGGTTATTTAGCCCTAATAGAACCTACATAAGCAGCAGCAGATTTTTTTTCAATTTTAGTCCCTTTTTTAAACCCCCCGCCGCCCCCTGAACCATCTAAGAGCCGTATTTCACCGGGACACCATGGCGGCGCAACCAGTCGCCTCCACCAACAAAATGTATACAGCTTGCGCAACCAATTTGGCGGCGCGACCAGCAAAGACGGGTGCACAGAATATTACTGGTCGCGCCGCCACGCTGGTTGCGCCGCCATGGTGTCCCGGTGAAATACGGCTCTAACTCGAGATAGGTCCACTTCCCGTAAAAATGTCATATTATAAAAAATGCTTGAAATTACTTGAAAAGCTTATATGCCAACCGGCAGAAGGTTGGGATCACGGTATACAGAAGCAAGGTAATGTAAAAGAGACTGACAGCTTCGAATATCGTAGAAAAAGGTCTCTGAGCTGACGTCACTAATGCAGAAGCAACAAAAATAACTTCGATTTTATATGGGAAAAGGTCGCCGAGTGACGTTGCCGTCTTACGATATACAGGGTAAATTCCTAAATTCATCACTGCCGCATCACTGCAGAATTCAGCCACAGACTTTCAATTGAAGCCTGTGGCTGAATTCTGCAGTGATGCGGCAGTGATGAATTTACGAATTTACCCACAGTCTTTCACATTACCTTGTTTCTGTATACCGTGGTTGGGACGACACGATTTTTTCAAGTGCCAGCTCCCCTACTAATGGTGTGGCCACACTACGCGGTCTTGGGTCGTACGCGCTTTTGCCTTTTTTTTCATATAGAGTTTTATGACTTTTTTACGACTTTTTTACGACTTTGTCCATGGTAAAGGCCGTGCGGCCAAACAACGCGGACAAAAGGCTGTGGTTAAAAAGGTACATTGTGCGTCCACACACTATGAGCTTTTCAAAAGCGCGTACGCCGTTTCAAATGAGAATTGATTTTTTCTCACTCATGACTCAGAAAATTAAAAGATCACGCGCGCTTTTGGCTGGCCGTACGACCAAAAGCGCGTGGATTCTAAGTCCGCGTAGTGAGGACGGGCCTTAACAGGAAGAAAGACATAACTTCTCTTACCGCGCTTGAGCAGTTAACTTCATTTTGTTTATATATACGACGTTTATAAGCGGAGTTTCCCTCCGGATGGAAGTTTCGATCCGGAGTTAAACACCGCTTATAAACGGGGAGTGAAAATCCAGAACTTTGACTTTCGCTCCCCAAGAAAAAGCCGGAGTGAAACTTCGCTCCCGGTTTATGGTATGCTTATAAACGCTGACTGGGAGTGAGATGACCGGAGCATAATTTTTAATTGTTTTCAGAAGGAAAAAAACTTAGTGAAGAAGCAGCTGGGTGTTTTATTTTGCTACAATAATATTTTTGAAGTGAAACTTCCTTGCTCTCGTTCCGGGGATTTTGAAGTGATTCGAGCAAGTAAGAGTGAATTCAGAAAACAGAAACGCAAACAAGGACAGTTGTACGAAACGGAAGTTGCCTTCTCACTCATTTACAACTGTCACAATTCAGAAGGTTTACAAAATAACGAGAAAAAAACAAATATCTTGAAACAAATTAGATACAACAAAACACAAACAAATTTCATAATTCAATGAATGCACAAGTATACATACTAAATATTTTGTTTCCACTGTATTTCGTTAAACATTTTGCATTTTAACAACCTAAGCGAATTTCGCGAATATCACCGCCAAAAGAGCAGCACACAACAAAACACAAACAAATTTCACAATTCAATGAGTGCACGCACAATTAAACTAATAATTTAGTTTCCACTCTATTTCGTTTCACATTTGGGTTTTTAATAACTTTTAATAACTGATTAATTTCGCGAAGATCACCGTCAAAAGAGCAAAACTTTCTACACTGCTTCAACCAAGTAACTGACAGCGACAGCCATGATAGTAATTAAATGATGCCATATAAACAAATTCTACCAAACCAGGAGGAAAATATTTACAATTTATTTAAATTCGTACATAGATGGCGCAGGCATCGTTAAAATAAAAATAAGGAGTGGTTATTTAAAAAATTAAGATTGTTTATTAAAGATAAAGTTTTTGTAAAAGCAGCGAAATGTTTTTGATTATTTGTTAATTAATACTAAAAGCGTTTTTGGTAATATATATTTGGGTACATATGTAATAACTCGAGTATTGTCATCTTCCTCTATGTTGGAGTGAGATCACAATTACATTAAGAAATAAGAATATCCAACTGTCATTATCGACAGTTAGTTAGTTACAAAGCGCTACAATTAAAGTTTGACATTACAGATTATTTTTGAAAAATCGTACTTTTAAAATAAATTTCGAATATCACATTTCCCTTATATTTGGAGGTGATCACTGTTACATTTAGTGGATTTTCTTTGGGTGACTTACAGTATTGTTTTCTATTTTGGCAAGTGATATTTACTCAGTGATATTGGAGCGCAAAATATAGGTGAGTAAAATTCTGATATTCCTTACATGTATGTACTATATTATCTCCAATTTTCCTATGATGAAAATTGAATTGTATTAAAACATACGTATATTGCCAGAATTGAGATTATGGCGGTGTTCCGTAATATCAACCAGTATACTATCCAGTGAAAAAGGGTAAATTCAAGTGCTTAACAGCAGCATACATGAAAGTGAAACTGTTTCAGCTTGCAATCTCTTATAATTTTTGAATTATCAGTACGTCACACCGGTTCACACGTGTAAAATATGGCATCAATTAATGATGTCATTAGCACTGCCCTGTATACTGGGTTATATTTCGGAACACTGCCTATGTATACCTATCGGTGTGGCTGCGACTGTATAACATCAAAAGTGGCATTTCAATTTTATATTTACTTTTAGGAACACGCAGCTTCAACTATATTGCTGTAATATTCCTGAACCAGACTTGTAGGATATCATGGACTCACACAAATCACATCCATTGAAAGAGCAGGATGATGAAAGTATGCTTACACATCAAACAGGACCGCCTCCACCGAACCAACCTAAAACTAGTACAGAGCGTGTACGAGCGTTTCGAGCACGGAAAAAACAAAGAGCTTCTGCATCCCACTTTGTTCCCCAGTTGCCTGGACCTTCAGGTCTTCCTGCAAAAACTGGGCTCTTTCCGATAATTACTTATACATACCACGAACAGCAAAATTACCCTCATGATGCTGATGAACGGAAAAAAGCAACTCCATGTACTGATCAGAGAGAATCACGTCCACTGCGAGTAGCTACGACTACCTCAGAACTTCATCAAGCATTTCAAGTTCGACAAAAGCAACAGCAAGATTCTCTGGACTCCAGCAAATCGCATCCACCGAAAGAGCAGGATAATAATGAAAGTAGCCTTATACATCATGCAGGACCGCCTTCAAAGGAGCAACCTAAAACTAGTACAGAGCGTGTACGAGCATACCGAGCACGGAAAAAACTAAGACCTTCTGCGTCCCACTGTGTTCTCCATTTGCCTGGACCTTCAGGTGTTCCCGCAGAAACTAGACTTTTTCCGATAGTCACTTCGGCAGACCACAAGCAACAAAATTACCCTGATGATGCTGGTGAACATAGAAAAGCCATCCCCAATCCTAATATTAATTTAGCTGGACCCTCGGGGATTTCAAATCACACTTTATCGCGCTTTGCAGTGCCTGTTCCAACTCAATCTTTTCCTAACAACAACTCTGACCCTTACACTTCATACCATCGGGATAAAAAAGCACACGACGATTTCCGTAAATCGTTCTCTGACAATGACTTTGGTGTTATATGCTGTGTTTGTGATAGATTATGGTTTCGCGAAGATTTAAAGAAACCTATTCCTGCGAGTGTACACATTCTGAACATCTTACTTCCCCAAGTTTCCTTACATTCGATACTTCTATGCACGACATGCAAAAGGTCTATTGACAAAAACAACGTACCAGCACTATCAGTGTACAACGGCTTCAGATATCCTCTCAAACCACAAAATTTGCCACCTCTAGACCTAGTTTCAGAAAGATTAATATCACCTAGACTACCTTTTATGCAGATTAGACGGTTAAGACACGTAAATGGGCAATACGGCATTTATGGACAGGTCATCAATGTTCCAGTGGACGTTAATACCATGGTGCAAAGTCTTCCTCGGAATGTAGATGACGACTATTGCATTAACGTCCACATAAAAAAGAAAACAATCCACAAAAGTAGTTACGTGCACGGCTTGGTTAACAAACGCGTCATCAAAACGTGGTTGCAACATTTAGTGACCTCTCCTCTTTATCAGCTTTACGATATTCACATTGACGACAGCTTTGTGAAAAAGATCGATCAGGACAATATTTTGCTAGAAGATGTTAGTGAAAGCATTCCTATGGAGGAGAGTCTATTTGCACAGCAAAATACTTTAATGTGGAACGAAGATAAATATGTCAGAATCGCACCGGGTGAAAATACGGTTCCCATTAGTTTGCTCTTTGACGAACATGCTGAAGAGCTGAGTTTTCCAGCGATCTACTTAGGGCAATTCAGAACCTTTAGGGAAGATTTTCGGGTGACGCCATACATGATGGCTACGAGTGAATTGCGTCGATCAGATAGGAGAGGTGTTACACCTCAGCATTTGTTGTATTTAACGATGAAAATTATGAGAATCAGGATCCGGGATTCCTTAACTGTTGCTTTTAAGCATGTGGGGAGGGAAACTCATATTACACGTGAACAAATTGAATCAGAAGATTATATTAACAACTGCATTGAAAGTAATCTGGCTTTCTTGAAGTCTATCCCTAATTCTGCGTGGTACTGGTCGGAGCGTAAGCGCGATTTATTTGCAATGATCAGGCAGTTGGGAAAACCAACACTTTTCTTAACGATGAGCGCTAATGAAATAAGTTGGACTGCTCTTCTTCGATTGCTCTACAAACTCAAACACAATGGTTCAGACATTTCACACGAGGACATCTCACGCTTGCATTACATTCAAAAGACAACTCTTATCAATGAAGACGCCGTAACGTGCGCGATTTATTTTAATAAATTGGTCAATGTCCTTGTTCGTATTCTTCAGTCGAAAAAAAAATTCTCCATTCGCCCAGTACAGAGTTCTCCATTACTTTAAACGAATCGAGTTCCAACACAGAGGAAGTCCTCATGCACATATCATGCTCTGGCTTGATAATGCACCGAAACATCCTCTTACAACTGACTATGACGCAGCAGTTGCGATGATTGACGATCTAATATCTGTGTCGTCCGACGAATCTTCGGGACACATCAAGCTCCAAACACACAAACATACATTTACATGCTTCAAAAAATCATCCACTAAGTGTCGATTTGAAGCTCCTTTCCTTCCAGCTCGACAAACGATGATTCTAACACCAATGCCAAAAACAGATCCTTCATTCGCGGACAATTTGTCCAGGTACAAACAACTACGAACACATTTGGAACGTGACGACTGTGATGATAACAACATTGATGACTTCTACAGCAAGAATGATATTGCTTCAGATGATGATTACAGAAAGATCATTCGCGCTGGAATCACACGTCCCAGAGTATTATACAAAAGAACACCTGCGGAAAAGATGCACAATCCCTATAATCCGTTCCTTCTCAACAAACTTGTCTCTAACATGGACATACAGTTTATAACAGAAGAGTATTCATGCGCGCAATACGTTGTTGAATACGTCAACAAAACAAATCGTGGTATCAGTGACTTGCAACGTTCTATTAGAAATATAGTTGACGAACATCCTGAATTCAATATAGTTGACCTTACTCGAAAAATGAGTGTAGACATGCTCAACAGTGTTGAAATCAGTTCACAAGAAGCGGCATGGTACCTTCTGCGCGAACCCATGTCTAAGACATCGTTGAAAGTTGCTTTCATCCCAACAATGTGGCCTATTGAAAGGAACAGAATAAGAAAAACCAATAAACAAATTGAAGAAATGGGCCTCGCTGCTGATTGCACTGACATATGTCAGGACAATTGTTTTGATAAGTACCGTAAAAGACCAAACCATATAGAAAATGTCATTCTAGCGCAATTTGTTTCCAAGTATAACATTAAACATTCGGGTGAGTATGTTCAAAGAAAAGAGCCACGTATCATACGTTATAGAAATTATGACATGGGAAACGATTTGAACGAATACAAAAGAGAGATGGTGACTCTTCATTTGCCGTTCCGCAATGAAGAAGACGAAATACTTTCTGAGATGCGATTCATATTAAAGTATAACCATAACGAGGAACTTCTCTTGAAACGTCGACGAGAATTTGAATGCGATTTGGACATTAAAAAAACCATGGAAATTTGTCGCCAACTTTGCCGTGAAGAAATTCCCGATGGTGGTGTAAATGAAGCGCAACCAGTTGCAGCACTATTTCCTGAAGCAAACCCCTTTGAACAATTGTACCAAAACCCGGGAGGAGATGTCAATGCTGATTTGCGCTTGGCAACGCTAAACAAGCTTGGATCAATTGCGAAGAAAAAGGAGAATGTAATGCCACATGCACAATTTTGTGAATTAATGCGAATGGCAAATCCCAAACAACTTGACCTACTCATACACGTCATACACAATCTACTCTCGCCCGACAGATCCACTTTACAAGTGTTCTTCACAGGTCCGGCGGGATGCGGAAAGACATTTGTGATCAAACTCATCATGGAAATCTACAATCGTTTTACGCTTACAGACGGTTATTGCAATGCTTACATAACGTGCGCGTCTACTGGTAAGGCGGCTATAGCGATTGGCGGAACAACGGTTCATACTGCTTTAAGAATTTCACAATCGAAATTACTTCCACTTTCAGTTGAAGTCGCGCATCAATATCGCGCACTTTTCAAGTACGTCCAGGTCTTAATAATAGATGAAGTCAGCATGATTGGCGCCGAGTTGCTCGCGCAAATCGACTCTCGGTTGAAACAAATTACGGCAATTTTGAAACTACATTCGGGGGATTGGACGTTTTTCTGATAGGAGATCTCAGACAACTACCTCCTGTTAGGGCAACCCCTATTTTTAAGCAACAAAAACAGCGAATCGTTGGACCGACAGTATGGCGCAATTTGAAATTTTATGAGCTTACTCATGTTATGCGCCAATCTGATCAATCGTTCTCCACTATATTGACAAAGATTGGGAATGGGGAAGTTCTGACTGCGGATGAATTATTACTAATCGAGTCGAGATTTTTTACAAAACAGGAAGTACATTCTTTATGCCCCAACGGAATACGACTCTTCCTTAGAAATAATTCCGTTTCAAATTACAATAATGAAATTTTGGGCAGAGCAGAGAAAAAGCACACTTCCGTTGCGACGGACGTTTACGTAGGATGTCATAATCAGGAACAACAAACTTTTGTCAGGCAGAAATTACACAAAATGTCCGTCATTGATACTGGTGGCTTGCCTTATCAGATCGTATTCGTCCTTCAAAAACCTTATGTTATCACAACCAACGTTGACGTTGCCGACGGCTTAGCCAATGGCGCAATGGGCAAACTTGTTCGTATTGAATCAGACGATCAAGGCAAGGTGACACGGGTATGGTTAGAATTTCCAGAAGCAACCAAAACAGGACTAAAAGTTAGAAAAAAGGCTGCATCGTACATGGTGGCTAATAATATTCCAAGTACTGCTGTACCCATCGATAGACGAACATCGACGATTTCATTAAATAACAACAAAACCTTATTAGCCAAGAGAAATCATTTCCCACTTGTTTCTGCTTGCGCTATCACAATCCATAAATCTCAGGGGGGTACGTTTGATGAAATTGTCTACGAGTACGAAAAAACACATTCACAACAGTTGCTTTACGTAGCACTGTCTCGAGTTACATCTATTAGAGGCCTGCACATTGTTTCCGCTCATAACAGTACCACATTTTACCATGGACGACTTAAACCTGCTTGCATGCTTCCTTTGCAACAAGAACTGACACGTTTATCAACAAACAGATTGCACACTATCTCTTCAGTAATGTCGGATTTCATCAATAATAGGCGAGAATTATCTTACTTGTCTTTGAATGTGCAGAGCTTACGTGCTCATTCTGCTGATTTAAGACAACCGATAGTTCACCAATCTCATATATTAATTCTCTCTGAAACATGGCTACGTGAGAGCGACGATGATGATGTACCAAACTTCAACTGTGTTGTGCGTGTCAAAAGACCTTTCGCCACTGCAGGTGGAGTTGCAGTCTACCATAATGTGAATGACACTGCGCACATTGTAACTTCCAATGTGCAGATGGACGCTAGGTTGCCCCAAAAGACTGTAATATCCACATCGCCTATTGGCGAACTTTGCGCAGCTCAGTGTCGTACAGATTACGGGCAAAGTATACTTGTGATTGCGGTGTACTTCTCCCCTAATTCTAAAATTCGGGATATCATTGACTTTTTGCATGAAGCGTTAGCAGTGTATACTCCAGAAGTTGCTGCAGTAATGAAGACGACGAATCATAATATCCCCATAATACTTATGGTGCTGTTACACGAATGACACACTTGCCATTTTTTCTGTCATAATTTGTCATTATCGTCATACACGGTCATAATTTGTGTCATTATTTCTGTCATAAAAAATAAACAACAACAATGCCATTAATTATGACCAGAGATTATGACAATTGTCATTTTTTGTCATTCGTGTAACTGGGGCATTAGTGGCGACTTCAATGTAAACTTCGCTCAGGATGATTCTTTGCCATTACAAGAGTTTCTTCGCGATAAGCTATTGTTAAAAATGTCGAATAATCCGCGTGAGCCAACCACACGTTCGGGCACGACGTTAGACGCAACTTTTGTTAGAGGATTAGACAATTTAGAAACGTTACTTTTTGTTTTGTACTTTAGTTACCACAAATCAGTTGTATCATTCTTGCCAGCCCCGGAACAGCAGTAATATCATTTTCTTATGTATACTTGTATGTATGTATATTTCCTCGTAATATTATTGTCACATTCAACGATTATACTTGCATTTTATCCCTGTACTGCATTACTTTCAAAATTTTCATTACACTATGATTTATCAATTGAGTTAAAATATTATGGTTCTTACTTCCTATTCCCTGCTTCATTCATATTTTAGATTATAACACAAGACACGAGCAAATAAAGAAAAAATAATAAATAAATAATAAAGAACATATAGACATAAATATGTACGCGAAGTTTCACTTCTGCCTTGTGTTCTTTAATACACAATCATTTTTTTTTTCTGTACTTATAGATTTTTTTTTACATATTAAATTAAACATTGGGTTTATATTTGTGTTTGTTGCCATTTTAAATTTGAGCTCGGAGCTGTCATCTCAAACCAGAAAGTATTTTGGATTTTTAATCCCATTGCTCATAAACGCATCGGGAGTTTCACTTCGGATTGAAGATTCGGGAGTGAAACTCCGCTTATAAACGTAGTAATAGGCTGTTTCCACACGAGCGTACACACGACAGACAGAGTCGTCTGCAATCGTCAATTCTCTTTTGTCTTCGGTGAAAAATCGTATGAGCTTCTACATGAGGGAACAACTTGCAGGCAACAAATCATACTGTCTTTGTTGTTGTTTAAGACATTCTCTTTGCGAGCAAAAGGGAATTTCAGAAAAATAACAACAGTGCAAGAGCTGTCAAAGTGTTCGATCAAAAATCGGCTCCCCTCCGAGCAGTTTTGGAAAAATTCATAGATCGCCGACTAGATTCACCATTGTTTGTTTGAAATATTGGTAATTTTTAAGAATAAAAATAAATAAGCGAACGAAAATTCTTAGGGGGGGTAATTACCCAATTACCCCCCTTTGAAACCGCCCATGTGTACACAGTGGAACAGAATCCTAAAAAGCTGGCCAAAACCCCTAAAATGAAGATTCTATTTCGGGACTTTCTCTTTGCGGAATTTTAAGTAGGGGCCCCGAGGGTCACAGAACATCTGTCCTCGGGGTACAGGTACGTTTTCTCCCTTTGTAGGATCAGTTCGAAAGTGGCCGTTACACGAGACGCAGCTAACTATTTGTTAAATAGTGCCAATTAGTGCTTTTGAAAAGTTTAAAAATGGATTCCGTTCATGAAGGTGAGTGGAATTAAATCGAATATCTATAATCGTAAAATATTCATTGCAGAATTATTGATATGAATTTAAATAAATCAACTTTTTTGCAAAACGCAGAGAAAGACTAATTTTTCAAATAACTTAAAGTTTATTAGTCGTCCTCGCTCGTTTTCTAAACATTTTTTTTCACTTCTCATAGTCTAAAGAAAAAAACAAGAAGTAAATTAAAGTGCGAATTTGGAGGTACAATTTTTTTTCTGAAATCGCGCAAAAATCATTGCACAGCAGGGGGTAATGAAACCGACAAAAAGTTCCGAAATGGCAACGAATCTCTTGAAAACTATATAACAGGGGGTTTTCGATGTCGCTGATTACGAATTTGACATTATTTTTTCAAAAAACAAAATGGCGGATCCAATATGGCGGACGACCACATGAAAAAATGCATATTCGCGGATAAAATTCAGTACCCGGGGTTTTCGAGGTCGCTGATCACGAATTTGATATTATTTTTTAATAAACAAAATGGCGGATCCAATATGGCGGACGGTCACATGATAAAAAGTATATTTGCAAATGAAACTCGGTACTCGGGGGTTTTCGAGGTCGCTGATTACGAATATGATATTATTTTTTCGGAAAACAAAATGGCGGATTCAATATGGCGGACGGTCACATGAAAAAATGCATATTCGCGGATGAAATTCGATACCCCGGGGGTTTTCGAGGTTGCTGATTACGAATTAAATATTATTTTTAATTTTTTTTTGTATTTGCCGGGGCATATCGAGTATCGGTTTTTTCCTGCGTTTTAATGCTTTTCTTTGTTGTTAAATTGTAGTCGAAGCGACTAAATTTAACGTTTTTTTATATTTTCAGGAACCCAACGAGTACTTCAATCAACACGAAAAGAGATCTTCTGCCTAACTGAAGATGCTCTTTATACTGAATCTGCTGACGAATTAGCTCTCACTATTGAGAAGCACATGACGCTCCCATTGGGATTCGCATACTTCATGACTGAAGCAGTGAAGAAAAATTTTAAATACGTCATGTACAAATTGCGTACTTTATGGAAAGAGGCTCGCCGGAAAGAGGAGTGGTTTTTCAACAAGAATGCGGATTGGCTGAGCGGTCAATTGATGCTATCGGAGGACGGATCTTCTCAAAGTACTGCGGAGACAAAGGCAATCGGTGGTCGACCTTCTACAAGTTTTTCGGATAGCAGTGAAAGGTCCAAAAGGCGAAAAACCGAGGAATTGAGAAAAGACCACAGCCTAGAACAACTCTCTTATGCTACGCGGATGAGCCTACGTGCAAGTGGGAAAGTTGCCGCTGCGCATGTATTGAAGAACGTCACAGCGGGGAGTCCGTCTAAGGCATCGTCCTACCTGTCGTCTTCTAACACAATTAAAGAAAGAACAATGACGCCGGAAGAAGCCTTGTCAGTTTTGGTAGAAGGTGGATTTTCCAAAAGTCAGTATTTACTGGTACGATCAGGCTGTAAATTAGTTCAAAGTAAGGCGTATCCGTCATACAATGTACTGCAAAAAGCCAAAATTGCTTGTTATCGACCGATGAAAACAATTACATGTACAGAAAGACGCGCAGCTTTCGATCTTCAAGCATTGTTAGATCTCACGGTGAAACGATTCGTTTTAGCAAGAGAAGATGTTGTACAAAATATGTCACCCGGTGATTTGCTTAAAATGAATTTAATTTGTAAATGGGGTTGCGATGGAACTTCAGGTCAGAGTGAATATAAGCAAAAATTTACGAGTGATGATGGCACATTCACAGACGCAAATATTTTTCTAACGTCATTAGTACCTTTACAACTGTTTTATCTTGATGAGAAAAACGAAAAAATTGTTGTTTGGCAAAATCCTGAGCCTTCTTCTCCGCGATATTGTCCACCAATTAAAATAGAATTCTTAAAAGAAACAGCAGATGCAACGAAAGCTGAAGTTAAATATGTGGAAGATCAAATAAAAAATCTAGTTCCATTTTCAGAAATGGTTAACGAAAGATTAATAAAAGTAAATTGGAATCTTGCTTTAACCATGATCGACGGAAAAGTGTGCAATGCATTGGCGGACAATCCAGCTACTCAACGCTGCAACCTTTGCAAAGCCACGTCAAAAGATTTTAATAATCTTGACAAAAGCAAGCACGATCAGAGAAAGAAAAACAAAACGTAAAAGAACGAAAAACAGCCACTCAAGAGTCTTTCAGAAAAAAACTTGGTCTAATTGTTGACAAGCCAAAGCCAGGATTCGGGAGCACGAGTGATGGTAACACTGCTCGTCGCTTTTTTGAAAATGCCAAAATTTCATCCGAAATTACTGGAGTAGACCTTCATTTGATTACCAGATTTCATTCCATTTTACAAGTTGTTTCATCAGGACGCGAAATTAATATTCAAAAATTTAGAGATTACGCTTGGGAAACTGCGAAACTATTTGTTGAATTGTACCCATGGTTCTTCATGCCACCATCAGTTCATAAACTGCTCATTCATGGCCCAGAAATCATTGCTTCGGCTTTGCTTCCAATCGGTCAGATGTCTGAAGAAGCCCAGGAAAGTTGCAATAAATATATTAAAAAATTTCGTCAGGACTTCTCGCGCAAAAGCAGCCGTTCTTTGACAATGAGATATGTATTTTGCCGCCTTTTAATTAGTTCTGATCCTTACATTTCAAGCGCAAGAAAACTTCCAAAAACTAAAAGAAAACAAATGTCGTCTGATGCTAAAGATTTAGTTGTACCCGATGACAGTGACACTGAAAATGAAACTGATGTGTCTGCTTTAGATTCCGACATCGATTTATGTGATAGCGATAGTGAATACATAGAGCCTATGTGTTAAAAATAAAAATGTAAATTATAAACTGAATTATTATTTTGTATTTATTTGTACCTATTCCTTGTGTACGATACTATTTTTATGCTTCTGAAATTTTTTTAATACGATGAAATTGTATTAAAACTGAAAATATCAATCTTTTATATGACTGTCCGCCATATTGGATCCGCCATTTTGTTTTTTGAACAAATAATGTCAAATTCGTAATCAGCGACCTCATATTGGATCCGCCATCTTGTTTTTTGAAAAAATAATGTCAAATTCGTAATCAGCGACCTCGAAAACTTGCAAGTAAGAAATTTCTAAGCGATTATTGCACGTTTCGAGGTTTTGGCCAGCTTTTTGGGATTCTGTCCCACTGTGGGGTAGTGGGGGATAAACTATTTTTACAGTTTACGGTCAATTAAGTTTTTAAAAAAAAAATTTTTTCGATGAAATTGTATTAAAACTGAAAATATCAATCTTTTATATGACTGTCCGCCATATTGGATCCGCCATTTTGTTTTTTGAACAAATAATGTCAAATTCGTAATCAGCGAGCTCGAAAACCCCCGGGTACAGAATTTCATCCGCGAATATGCATTTTTTCATGTGGTCGTCCGCCATATTGGATCCGCCATCTTGTTTTTTGAAAAAATTATGTCAAATTCGTAATCAGCGACCTCGAAAACCCCCGGGTACAGAATTTCATCCACGAATATGCATTTTATCACGTGGTCGTCCGCCATATTGGATCCGCCATCTTGTTTTTTGAAAAAATAATGTCAAATTCGTAATCAGCGACCTCGAAAACCCCCGGGTACAGAATTTCATCCACGAATATGCATTTTATCATGTGGTCGTCCGCCATATTGGATCCGCCATCTTGTTTTTTGAAAAAATAATGTCAAATTCGTAATCAGCGACCTCGAAAACTCGCAAGTAAGAAATTTCTAAGCGATTATTGCATGTTTCGAGGTTTTGGCCAGCTTTTTGGGATTCTGTCCCACTGTGGGGTAGTGGGGGGATAAACTATTTTTACAGTTTAAGGTCAATTAAGTTTTTAAAAAAAATTTTTTTTCGGGTTTTTGATCGTTTTTTTACATTAGCATGGATTATTATTTAATAACGGTAAAACACATAGAAATATTCTACATACCTTCAATATCACCCTCCATTGAACGGAATTAATATTACAGACTTAAAAACCAACTTATTGGTAATTTACTTAGGAAATGTTTTTCGCGGCGAAGACACGCAAATGCAGATATGTCGAAAGTACCTAACTTTGGAATGCCTTGGAGCCGCAGGCTTTAAAGCTACTCGCCCCATCTTTCGGTAAAACATGCAGGAATCCCCCTCTTTAAGATAGTTCCTAGAAAACGGCATTTAGAAGAAGTTTTTTTTTGAATTTTGTCCACTTTTTTTAGAATCTAGCCACTGTGTAACGGTCCGATATTTTTTGAAGGGTTGGTTTTCGTGAAAAAAGTTTTGAACGAAAGTTGCTCAACTTGGAGGGTGGAATCGTTTGCACACAAATCTCCCCCCCCCCCCCAAATCACGCCCTAGCGGGGGTGGGGGTGAATCTAAAATTTCAAGTAGCAACTCCTATTTTTTTCATGGATTCTGATTATCCGCAGGGAAATATTAAACTTTTGTCCGAAAATTTTTTTTATCCGTAGCCCCCCCCACCCCAAAAAATTATCAAATATCAAAATTATCCCCAAAAATCATTCATTTGGGGGTACAGGGAAGCTTCGGATAAAAAAATGTTTCTAACAAAAGTTTGATATTACTGTTCGGAGAATCAGAATCCGTGAAAAAAATCGGAGTTACCATTGTTCACCCGCACTCCTGCGAGGGGGTGGGGTGAATAATGGCAACCCACATTTTTTCTCACAGATTATGATTCTCCAAGAGAAATATTAAACTTTGGTTCATTAATTCTCAGGACTTACATGCACATCTGTTTTTTTAAAAGTATTTGCCGTGAAGCTTGACGCTTGCAGCGCAGTTGACAACGTGAATTAACTAGCTTCATAGCCTGATTTAACATACAATTAGGCGCAGTCTAATTCCAGCAAGGTGCAAGCTGCCAGTGCTGCCAGTATGTTGCCACTTGCAATTTGAAGCTTTCTGTATTAATTGGGCCCATTGATTATAGAATACTCTATAATGAATGTCGGGCTCAAAGACTTGCTAGAATTATACTGCGCCTAATTGTATGTTAAATAAGGTTTAATAGTGCGCGATCGTCGCCGTACTTGCAGTCGATCGTCTTTAGGCTTCGGAGTAAGGTTAGGATGATTGACGGTTTACCTTTTCAGCAGAAGTGAATAATTGCAATATGCAATTGGCCAATCATGAGGGAAAACCCCTGCGTTGCAGTCGTGGCGACAGAACAATTTGCCCTTGTTGTATCACATGGCATTTAGTTCGGGTTGAGGTCGTTTTAAATACAAAAACTCGAAACTCGTCGTTATCGATAAAATTGTGGATGTGTAGTGAATAATCTTAGTGAACGAAAGTAAAAAAATGATTTTCTTGTTAGATTTTTGCCCACCTACCGTTCTGTCAATCTTCTAATCTGGAAACAAGCAATATTTTTCATTAATTTAAAAATAAAATATTAAAAACCAAATCAGTTGATATCTGACATTGATTATCTATAAGTAGATGCGTAACCTTGTTGTATGGTCTTGAATATAGATGGCCATACTTACACTGAATTGAAAAATCCATGTTAAAACTTAGGCTCACGAGCTTTCGAAAAATATAAAAGCTGTCTATCGTTTTCGCAGCTTATGTACATAGAACTTTTGAAATGATGTATATAGCATGAATTGAGATACTTGCGATTGCGTCTGCCGTTCTTTGAGACAAAATTCTCGGAATTTTTTGTTGTTGTGTTTATATGCTTTAAAAACGATTTGTTAGGTTCAAGAAAGAATTGAGCCGTGGAAGATTTATTAACTTCCCAGTAGGAAGTTATTGTAATCGGTCCGAAAATCGGAATCGAAATTTTCAATGTATTTACACGTTTCAAGGTCCCAATAGCATTTTAAGCAAAAATTTGAGAAGAAATATGTGTGTGTGTGTGTGTGTGTGCGTACGTATGTGGTCATTTTTTTAACCGACTTCAAAAAAGGAGGAGGTTATCAATTCGACGCGTAGGTATTTTTTGGTCCTGTTCACGCATAACTTTGTAACGCAATGACTTTTTTGCTTTTTTTCTTTTTTGTTTGAAAGGGTAGTTTCCCACGATGGTCCCGTACAATTTTTTTTAAATTCTGATAAAGGAGTTCGAAGGTAGGCGTAAAAAACTGGTAAAATTAGTACACCTTGAACGGATAGAAGTATTTTCAAAGGCAGCGAACAAATTACTTTATTATCGCGTGCTCGAGAAGAGGCCGGTGGATGAATCGGCAAAGGCGTTGACCTGCAAATAAAAATTGCAGGTTCAAACCCCGGAGGGTAGTTCGACTTCTTTTCTTTTTTTCTCTTTCTAAAATCCATTCTGATTGGATTAATGTTGTAAAGAATTACAAACTCTTCGGTGAGAAATTTCATGCATACTTTACTCATGCAGACTGTAAAAGAGTATTCCTTTGGAATGAAATTCTATTTAAAGCAGTTTCTGAAAAGCTTTATTTACGTATTTAGCCATCTTGTTGTAACAATCTCCCGTAGCACAACGACTGAGAGGCTTGCCTCTCGTCCTGGAGGTTGCGAGTTCGATTCTTTGAGCTGGAGCAATTTTTTTTTCAATCGACACAATAAATATTTCTTTTTAATTTCCTTTGGGGAATTTTGTTTCATATTAAATAAGTTTTTTTTAAATTGCTCCGAAAATACGCAAATTCATTACTGCAAAAACTATTTAGCTACTGTCTCAATTCTTTTCGACGGCGCCCGGCTGAGTGTCATACTTCTCGTAATAAATAATTTTTTTTTATATTGCACCCGAAAAAAAATTAACGGACTAAAAAGTACGAAATAAAATAAAATAAATTTTTAAAAACCGACTTCAGAAAAACCAAAAATAATGCACAAAAAACCAAAAATAATGCACAAAAAAGGATAAAATAATTGTTTGAAATTCTTTACAACATTAATCCAATCAGAATGGATTTAATAAGAAGAATCACTTTTGAAGACGGTGCCAACACCTGTTTTCGGGGTGATGTATTAAGGGCATAAGGCTAACAAAGAAATGAATACAATTTTCGCAGCAATAGTTAATGCAATGAAAGTCAACTACTACCTGGCACCGTCTTCAAAAGTGATTCTTCTTATTAAATCCATTCTGATTGGATTAATGTTGTAAAGAATTTCAAACAATTATTTTATCCTTTTTTGTGCATTATTTTTGGTTTTTTGTGCATTATTTTTGGTTTTTCTGAAGTCGGTTTTTAAAAATTTATTTTATCCTGCACGATTTCGCGCGAACCGAAAAAGATCTCGACTTCGTTCCGGTGCCGTTCGAAGCGTGTTCAAGGAAATATGATCTGAAAAGATTTTCATAAAAATTGGTCGAGCCGTTTTTTTTGTTTGAACGACTTAAGTGATTTTTGTACCAGCACGATTTCGCGCGAACCAAAAAAGATACCGACTTCGTTAAGGTGCCGTTCGAAGCGTATTAAAGGACATATGAATTTCAAAGATTTTCATAAAAATCGGTCGAGCCGTTTTTTTGTTTGAACGACTTAAGTGATTTTTGTACCGGCACGATTTCGCGAGAACCAAAAAAGATTTCGACTTCGTTAAGGTGCCGTTCGAAGCATGTTAAAGGACATATGATCTGAAAAGATTTTCATAAAAATCGGTGGAACCGTTTTTTTTGTTTGAACGACTTAAGTGATTTTTGTACCGGCACGATTTCGCGCGAACCAAAAAAGATACCGACTTCGTTAAGATGCCGTTCAAAGCGTGTTAAAGGAAGTATGATCTGAAAAGATTTTCGTAAAAATCGTTCGAGTCGTTTTTTTGTTTGAACGAATACTGGGAAGTTAATCTTGTGGACCGAAAGGGTCAAAAGCCACATCCCAACTAGTTCTTTTTTTCTTTTTTGGTGATATCAATTTTTTTAATGTAGGTGGATACGGTGCCGCAAATTATAATTACTGCTTTGTAAACAAATATTGCAATTTCTCTAAAGTAAAGACTAAAAGTAAAAAATTGGTAATAGTAAAAATCGAAGCCTGAGAAATTTTCAGTAAAGAGATTTTAATATAATGGAAGAGTTTTTTTTTATCATAAGTATCCCAGGCAATGGAATTATTTTCCCTCATCATTAAGTTTTAGTTAGTATACCTATAATGACATGGAAAAAGTAAGTAAAAGGGTCATTTATTACTCAAAAATGGATAAAGTTGTAGGTATTCAAATTATCTTTCGATTGATATATATATATATATATATATATATATATATATATATATATATATATATATATATATATTCAGTCATAGGTTAGGGCACAACAGAGAAATATGGAAAAAACTGTTAAAAATCACGATTTCTTAATTTGCTAATAACTTTTGTTTAGCGCAACTTAGATTTTTCTTATTTGGCAAAAAGATTGCTTCTTGCTAGCTAAAAAAACAGTTTTATTTTTGTTGCAAAAGATTGAACACTTTCCTTGAAATTTCACCTTTTGTAAAAAAAAGCGTTCTTCTAAAAACGTTCCTCTTGCTCTGCGGATTCTTCTAGAGTACCGTTCTCGAGCTTAATATTTTCTTCAAAACTATGTACTATCACGTACAAGTAACAAAAAGTCTATTGAAAGGTTTTTCAGTGCTTAAAATTATTACTATTATTTATTTAGGCCATATTTGTACAAAAGAATAATTCTTGAATTAGTACATTAAAAGTGACTTGTCTGGCTTGAGTGATAGGCGATAGGCCGAAACCCATAGTAAAACATTTTGTAAGTCCTCGAAAAGTTTCCGCACTACTGACACCGGTTGATCCCCCAAAACATATTGATAGTGAAAAAAAAATATAGTTTAAAAAAACTAAAAAATACGCTTTTATTTTAAAATGAACTAAAAAGTAAAAAATAATTTTGAATGTAAAGTTTTTATTGCTCCAGCCAGTATAAGAAAACAACCTACCTTTCGAAATGTAAAAAAGCGTGGGGCTCTCTATATTCTTATTTTATTAACACCGGAACTTTTAGCTAGCGCCCCACGCTTTTTTAGAGTTTGAAAGGTAGGTTGTTTTCTTATACTGGCTGGAGCAATAAAAACTTTACATTCAAAATTATTTTTTACTTTTTAGTTCATTTTAAAATAAAAGCGTATTTTTTAGTTTTTTTAAACTCTATTTTTTATTTTCTATTTTTTAGTCTATTATATGTATGTGTTCGGCCATTTTGTAGTGACGGCCATATTAGATTTAAAACGACATCACAAAGCTTACTATACTATACTCGTCATACACTTTCATTTGATACCCATACCGAGTGGGTTGTAAAGAAAAAGGTAAACCGCCATTTTGTGGTGGCCGCCATTTTGAATTTGGAAAGACGCCCCACAGCGAAAAGTATTCTATTATCACATCCTTTTATTTGATACTCATACCGAGTGGGTTGTAAAGAAAAAGATAATCCGCCATTTTGTGTTGGCCGCCATTTTGAATTTGGAATGACGCCACACAGATAATAGTATTCTAATTGTCACACCCTTTCATTTGATACCCATATCGAGTGGGTTGTAAAGAAAAAGGTAGTCCGCCATTTTGTTTGCCGCCATTTTGAATTTGGAATGACGCCATACAGCTAATTGTATCCTACCTGTCATGCCGTTTCATTTGATAACCATGTCGGGGGGTCGGGGAACACAATAGCAAAAATCGACCGCCATCTTGGAACCGCCATCTTGATTTTCTTACAAAATGGTCAGATTGCATTGTCACGCGAACTATGCATATGTGCAAAATTTGAAGTTGATCGGTTATATAGAAGTGGGTCAAAATCAAGTTGCAAGATTTGTTTACATAGAACATACATACATACATACATACACACATACATACAGGTGAAGCTAATATAAAGCGTATAAAAATACTCAAAAAGTTAGTTTTTAAATCGAACGCCTGTTTTTTCATTATTAATATGTGTTCAAAATCGCAGAAATTGCCGAGAGGAAGTACCACCCAAAACATCATGTTGCAAATTGCCCAAATAAATTGACATCAACTTCACGACAACCCAGAAGAAGAATCCGTTTCTTTTTTCCAACTAGAAACCAGAAGTGGAGAGATAAGTCAGTCTTCAAAGCCGAGCGGCAGCGGATAGTACTCATATATATTACATAGCATCAAGATTTATATAAATCCAAGTTTTTATACACCTATAATACTGTAATTAAAGTTACATGAATTTATATAATTATATTTGAAGTAAGGTAGCTGAAACTTGTGGTTTTACATATCTCAGTAACAAAGAGAAGAAACAAAGATATCAACGTGCATCCCAATCCCAGTCCGTTATCCGAACATAAAAATGGTCCTTCGAGCCGGATTCCGGTTTTAAAGGTACGTAAGGAGTTGCATGATATTTTTTTTTTTATCTCTTTGTAATATACACGTTTCAACATTTATATAAAATAAAGGTGTTAGAGGTCAAATAAGGATGCTCCAAGTGCTTGTTAAAACATGATTATTATTATAATATTGGAAAATTAAAATTTTTAAGTGAATTCAGAAGGCAGCACGCGGAATAAAATCTCATCGTATTCTTTATTTCTTGCATCAGTCCCGATACAACGGTGAAATATAGTACGGTCCACATTCTTTGTTTTATTCAGTGCCTCATTGAAGTTCCGTAATAAAATTACATCAAGTGCAAGTATTTAATTTCATTATCCTTTGTTTTTTTTTGTTGTTCTATACTTTTCCTAAGAGTGTAATACCGCAATATAACTGGAGCCTGAGTATGTGTTCGGTTCTCTTCGACAGTTTGTATTGTGATAATTGAGTTTTTAATCGAAATTAGTTTTGGCCTTCATTTATGAAGTAAATAAAGGCTGAACTTCAACTTTCTTCATTCTGAGTTACAATTAAATTTGTTTGCAGTTAAATCTGGAGTTCTTAATTTTCTTTGGTGGACAAAGGAAGGCAAAGAGTAAATAGTTTACGCCTTTTATGACACCTTGTGTGATTTTTTAATCGAAAATCAATTTTTGTCTTTCATTTATGAGTTAAATGAAGGTTCAACTTCAACTTTCTTCATTCTGAGTTACAATTAAATTTGTTTGCAGTTAAATCTGAAGTTCTTAATTTTCTTTGGTGGACAAAGGAAGGCAAAGAGTAAATAGTTTACGCCTTTTATGACACCTTGTGTGATTTTTTAATCGAAAATCAATTTTTGTCTTTCATTTATGAGTTAAATGAAGGTTCAACTTCAACTTTCTTCATTCTGAGTTACAATTAAATTTGTTTGCAGTTAAATCTGAAGTTCTTAATTTTCTTTGGTGGACAAAGGAAGGCAAAGAGTAAATAGTTTACGCCTTTTATGACACCTTGTGTGATTTTTAATCGAAAATCAATTTTTGTCTTTCATTTATGAGTTAAATGAAGGTTCAACTTCAACTTTCTTCATTCTGAGTTACAATTAAATTTGTTTGCAGTTAAATCTGAAGTTCTTAATTTTCTTTGGTGGACAAAGGGAGGCAAAGAGTAAATAGTTTACGCCTTTTATGACACCTTATATGATTTTAATCGAAAATCAGTTTTTGTCTTTCATTTATGAGTTAAATGAAGGTTCAACTTCAACTTTCTTCATTCTGAGTTACAATTAAATTTGTTTGCAGTTTAAATCTGAAGTTCTTAATTTTTTTTGGTGGACAAAGGAAGGCAAAGAGTAAATAGTTTACGCCTTTCATGACACCTTGTGTGAATTTTAATCGAAAATCAGTTTTCCTTTTTTTTGTCTTTCATTTATGAAGTAAAATAAAAGCTCAACTTCAACCTTCTTCATTCTGAGTTACAATTAAATTTGTTTGCAGTTAAATTCGAAGTTCCTAATTTCTTGGTGAACGAAAGAAGGCAAACATAAGTATATTTTTTTTTTATTTTTGACATTTGTGCGATTCTAATTCGAAAATATCTTTTCATCTCACGGTTAAGTTCAATTCCCCATTAGTAAAATGTCAACGGTGGCTGAAAAAATAAAGGAACAGACGGCGCTGCTGGATGACTTAACCCAATTCGGTTCGAACCTCAGAAAGTCCCCAAAGGACAGGCTTAAGAAGTTGGGCCACTTGCAAGGTTGCCTTGAAGTCCTTGATGATTTATATCAACAATTTACAGAAAACGATAGATTCATTAAAATGACCAGCTCCATGGAAGAGAAATCCGATCCGTACTTCGAGGGCGTGGTGCAGGATAAATTTAGTGAGGATTATTTCGAGCATAAGGGAAATCTTAATGATCTTATAAATGAATTGACGGCACCCCCTTCCCAAATGGCTGGAGCGTCTAGCCACGCCCAAGTAAATGATATTTCATTCCCGATCACTTCAGACCAAAATACCGATATACATCGTGATATTAAGCTACCACATATAACGATCCCAAAATTTGGAGGTGATTACTCCTCATGGATAGCCTTCCATGACATGTTTAATTCAGTTGTCCATTCGAATACACGAGTACCTCCCGTCCAAAAAATGCATTACCTAAAGACAAGCCTGGTAGATGAAGCCGAGAAGGTGATACGCCATCTGAGCATCACCGAGGACAACTATTCTATCGCCTGGGATCTTCTATGCACAAGATATCAAAACCCGAGAGTTCTGGTAAATAACACGTTGAGAGCCCTTCTTTCACAACCTTCTGTTCAGGTAGAAAATCCCCGTGCCATTCGCCAGATGATTGACCGCACCAAAACATGCCTTGCAACTCTCAAAACATTAAAGGTCAAAACTGAAAACTGGGATCCCATCATTAACTACCTAATCCTCGAAAGGCTCCCGCGTGAGACCCGGCAATTGTGGGAACAGATGCAGGGGATGTCAACGTCCCTCCTCGAATATTCGATGCTCCAGGAATTCTTAGAGGCAAGATTTAGAACGCTGGAAGCCATTCAGCCCGCCAACTTGCTGAAGACCGAATCACGCATTGCACCCAAAAGGACCGGGCTTAAATCTTATGCCTTTCATGCTACCCGAACAGTGTGTCCCCTCTGTAAACGAAACTCTCATTCTTTGCGAAACTGCTTCAAGTTCAGAAAAATGAACGTCGAAGAGAGAAGCAGACTTGTCTCCTCCAAATCTTTATGCCGCAACTGCTTAGCGTCGACCCACGTGAGCGGGAATTGCCAAAGCGAAAGCACGTGTACCGTATGTAGGCAACGACACAACACCCTTCTTCATATGCAAGACACTCGAACAACTAGTAATTCCGACCAAGACAAGAAGCTCGTAGAACCCGAGGCGGAACTACACGTTTCTACCCCGTCAAAGGTAACATCCTTCCTCGCGCGTGAAAACAAGGACGTTTTGCTGGCTACAGTTTTGGTGAGGACACTGGGGAACAAAGGTGAAACCCGTATACTACGCGCTGTCGTCGATCCTGGGTCACAAGCCACGTTCATGACTACTAGTGTAGCGCAAACACTGCGTTTAATTCCTCGCCCCGCTGCAGTGCAGGTGTTCGGGGTCGGGAATACCCTCACAGCGCAATCCCAAAGAATAGCCAACTTAACAATTCGACCTCACTTCCAAAGAACTCCACAACTACAAATCACAGCGGTCATCGTCAACTCCCTTACCGACCTCCTACCTCCAAGGAAGATACCGCTCTCACAGTGGAGTCATTTAAAGAACTTAATTCTAGCAGATCCCACTTGTGATCGCCCCGGGAAAATTGACCTCATCCTTGGGGCAGAGGTCTACGGAAAAATATTGCAAGAGGGTCTAACGCACAGCATATCCGGATCTCCTGTCGCTCAAAAAACCTCCTTCGGGTGGATATTGTTTGGAGAATATAATTCTGACGATCCGGACTCTACATCG
The DNA here is from genome assembly GCA_963855945.1 of Thereva nobilitata. Taxonomy (NCBI): domain Eukaryota; kingdom Metazoa; phylum Arthropoda; class Insecta; order Diptera; family Therevidae; genus Thereva; species Thereva nobilitata. Next base: position 132,586,649 of record OY979696.1, read on the forward strand.
AGTCGACAGTCGTTGGCCGGTGTTGTGGTCAGTCTGTGCACTCAAGTCCAGAACGAGTGTGATATGTTGCGGCGTTTTTGGGAAATAGAGGAGGTTGACAGTCCCAGGAAGACATCAGAGGAAGATGTTCTCTGCGAGAAACTTTTTACAGAAACCTATTCTCGCAATTCCGAAGGCAGATATATTGTGAAACTCCCATTCAAACCCATGCTTGAAACGGAGGTCAAGTTTGGGACTTCGCGGGAGAGCGCCATTAAAAGATTTCATTCCTTGCAAAATCGTTTCACTAGAAATCCCTTACTATGCAAAGAGTATCAAGAATGCATGGAGGAGTATATTGAAGACGGTCATATGGAAAAGATTGCAGGACAAAAAATATCTCAACCCAGTAATAACATATTCTACTTACCCCACCATGCTGTACAAAAAGCCGAAAGCTTGACAACAAAGACTAGGGTTGTCTTTGATGCAAGTGCAAAATCATCAAATGGGTACTCTTTAAATGACCGGCTACTTGCCGGCCCAGCCTTGCAGCGTGACATTGCTCTACTGTTGTTTGAATGGCGGCAACACAAGTTCGTGTTCACTGCCGACATTGCGAGGATGTATCGGCAGATTCTTGTCGACTCTTCCGACAGTGACTGCCAGAGAGTAGTCTGGAGTAACAACTCCATGAATTCCCCTGAAGATTACCGCCTCACTACCGTCACCTTTGGCGTTTCAAGCGCACCATTTCTCGCTATTCGCGTGCTCCATCAATTGGCAAAGGATGAAGGGCACGACCTCCCCATAGGGGCTGGAGTTTTGATGCGCGACTTCTACGTCGATGACCTCTTTTCAGGAGGAAATACATTATCAGAAGCAGTTGAAGCCCGAAGACAGATCGATATACTGTTAAAACGTGGAAGGTTTGAACTACGAAAATGGGCGTCAAACCACACCGAAGTCTTGGGAGATATACGAGAAACCCAGCGCACCTCTTCCGTGTCAGTACTCCTTAACAAGGACCACGTCGTAAAAACGTTGGGTTTATATTGGTTACCAGGCGACGACTGTTTCAAGTATGTTGTGCAACCCATATCGATCGAAACACCATTCACAAAGAGGACAATCCTCTCCACAGTCGCTAGAATCTACGACCCTTTAGGACTGTTGTCGCTAGTAATCATTACATCCAAAATCCTGTTACAAAACTTATGGCAAAGAGGTCTAGACTGGGACGAACCAGTCCCCGAGGAGATCTCAACGAGATGGTTAGAATTCCTAGATCTACTAGTTCACCTAAAGGAAGTGTCTATTCCACGTTTCGTGGGAGTCAGCCCAGGAAGGTCCATACAGGTCCACGGATTTTGCGACGCGTCGGAGCGTGCGTACAGTGCAGTGCTTTACATCCGGTCAGAAATAAACGGAAGTGTACAGGTCAATATTATCAGTGCAAAGACGAAAGTAGCCCCGGTGAAGTCGATCACCCTCCCTAGACTAGAGCTGTGCGGCGCCATGCTACTTTCACGTTTGATGAAGAAATTTCTACCGTCCCTTGAGCATCAAAAAATGAGCTGCTTCGCCTGGACGGATTCAACTATCGTCTTATCCTGGCTCCAGCGGCACCCAAATACTCTCAAGACGTTCGTGAGTAATAGAGTATCGGAAATTCTCTCCAACTTAGGCCCCGTTCCATGGAATCATGTCCCATCGGTGGACAACCCAGCTGACTATGCCTCCAGAGGCATCACGTCCGCTAAACATTTACAAGAGAAATTGTGGTGGCACGGTCCTCATTGGCTTTCAAAATCTGATGAGCATTGGCCGATCATTGCCAAGGTGAAGGATTCAGATCCCATGTTATTAGAACTCAAACCCATTAAGGCTTTCCTGTCGCAAGACTCAGAAACGGAATTAATACGAACTCTTCATCGACATTCGTCGCTCAACCATCTTTTTCGAATAACCGCCTTGTGCAAAGAATTCATAAAGAGGTGTCGAAGGCAGGGCTCGGGTCTCCAAAACCCAATTATCATTCCGTCTCAATATAATGAAGCTAAATCCTTCTGGATAAAGCATGAACAAAACCGATTCTTCTCAGAAGACATAGCGTGTTTGACAAAAGGAAAATCTTTGAACAAATCAAGCAAACTGGTGAGCCTGGCTCCCTTTCTGGACAGTTCAGGACTTTTACGGGTAGGAGGTCGATTGGCTCACTCAGATCTACCTTACAGTGAACGACATCCCGTTATTCTACATCCGGATAGTCATCTTACCCACTTATTCATAAGAAATGCCCACATTTTATGCTTACACGGAGGACTCACACTCACTATGTCCCAACTACGTAAAACCGTCTGGATCATCAACGCTCGTAATGGTGTGGCCACACTACGCGGTCTTGGGTCGTACGCGCTTTTGCCTTTTTTTTTCATATAGAGTTTTATGACTTTTTTACGACTTTTTTACGACTTTGTCCATGGTAAAGGCCGTGCGGCCAAACAACGCGGACAAAAGGCTGTGGTTAAAAAGGTACATTGTGCGTCCACACACTATGAGCTTTTCAAAAGCGCGTACGCCGTTTCAAATGAGAATTGATTTTTTCTCACTCATGACTCAGAAAATTAAAAGATCACGCGCGCTTTTGGCTGGCCGTACGACCAAAAGCGCGTGGATTCTAAGTCCGCGTAGTGAGGACGGGCCTTAAGACCATCAAGAAACTCTTAAATCAGTGTATCCCCTGCTTCAAAAATGCCTGTAAGGTACAAGAGCAGCTAATGGGCTCGTTACCATCCGCCCGGGTCAAAGTAAGTCGCCCGTTTACGCACGCTGGGGTTGATTATGCTGGTCCGATTCACCTGCGTTTATCGCACACTCGTGGATGTCGGACTCACAAGGGTTATATAGTAGTTTTTGTGTGCCTCTGCACGAAGGCAATCCACTTAGAACTCGTGAGTGACCTTACAACAAAGGCGTTTCTCGCTGCTTTCAATCGATTCGTGGCTCGTCGCGGCCTGTGTCGAGATGTCTACTCAGACTGCGGAACTACCTTTGTTGGAGCTCACAACCAGCTTGACAAAGATCTCAAAATCGCTATCCAAGAGGCCAGTCGTCAGACTGCGCTCACCATAAGTGCTCAGGGCATACGTTGGCACTTCATACCCCCCGCATCCCCCCATTTTGGCGGCTTATGGGAAGCCGGGGTTAAGTCGGTGAAATTTCATTTGAAGCGCATTGTCGGAAATGTTCCCCTTACCTATGAGGAAATGACAACTCTCCTCTCGCAGATAGAAGCGTGTCTTAATTCACGCCCGCTGTGTCCACTTACAGACAATATCACTGATAGAAGAACTCTTACCCCTGGCCATTTTTTAATAGGCGACGCGCTGTTGGCGCCTCCGGAGGAGGATCTCACCCAATATAGGCTCAACACCCTGAATAGATGGAATTTACTGCAACGACTTAAGCAGGAGTTCTGGCGGTCGTGGAGCTCCGAATACCTATCCAGGCTTCAGCAGCGGCCCAAATGGCTCAAGGCCTCGCCGAACGTAAAGGTCGGAGATCTTGTCTTAATAAAATCAGAAAATCTTCCCTCCAATCAATGGGCACTTGGTAGAATCAAAGAAGTACACCCCGGAGATGATAACATAATACGGGTGGTAACCATAAGAACACAAAATGGCGAATGCAAACGTCCAATTACGAAGGTCTGTTTGTTGCCTACGGAATCCACCAATTAAATGAATTAAGTAAAAATAACAATTTATCTAGTTATAAGCACTTGGAATTAAATTGTATGACCTTTAACAGCTTATGTGTTGTGTACGTCCTCTTATACAAATTATATTAACATGCAACACCTTACTGCTGATCGAATTTTCCTTTGTTTCATATCCCCTATCCATCATCATGGATCTATGTCGGAGCAAACTAAGAAGGACGTCAGTTATAGCAGCAGCAGTATGCCACATCAAGATCGAGTCTACATTTCGAAACATAGTTTCAAGGTGGGGCAAAATGTTCAAAATCGCAGAAATTGCCGAGAGGAAGTACCACCCAAAACATCATGTTGCAAATTGCCCAAATAAATTGACATCAACTTCACGACAACCCAGAAGAAGAATCCGTTTCTTTTTTCCAACTAGAAACCAGAAGTGGAGAGATAAGTCAGTCTTCAAAGCCGAGCGGCAGCGGATAGTACTCATATATATTACATAGCATCAAGATTTATATAAATCCAAGTTTTTATACACCTATAATACTGTAATTAAAGTTACATGAATTTATATAATTATATTTGAAGTAAGGTAGCTGAAACTTGTGGTTTTACATATCTCAGTAACAAAGAGAAGAAACAAAGATATCAACGTGCATCCCAATCCCAGTCCGTTATCCGAACAATATGTTTTTGGGGTTTATTTAAAGCACTGGAAAACCTTTAAATAGACTTTTAAGACCTCAATTTTTTTAAATGTCCCACTTCAAAAATAATGTCCTTCTACTCTTGGTATGAGCGTGTAAACCTGCACCATCACCCGACCAAATCAGGGACAGAGGAACACATTCATCCCTTTCTTAACCTAAATTGGTACCGATAGGGTTAAATAGATCACATCGAGTCACAGTCAGACCTAAAACACAGGTGTACACAGGTTTTCTTTATGTCTAGTCCGCGGCATAAACCGAGAATTGCTGAAAATTGGAACAGCCCTAAACATCATTATAAATGAAATGTTGAATTTCTCCAAAGATCGGTGGAGATCAAAACAAATTTTTTCAAACGGTCAAAAAGCAGTTTTTTGCAAATATCTCTTAAACGCTAGGTCGTATCATAAAACAATTTGGACTAAGTTTGTAGGTTATACGATTATCTACAAATAAAGATATTATACATTTCCCGCACAAATTGCCATTCATAAGATATCGCCGTTTTGGTGATTTAAAATACTCATGCCCTCAGAGGTAGCCCTAATAAATCCGCCCGCCCACTTAACAGGTTAATAATAGGGTGCGAAAGTTCCGCTTAGGTCTGGTCTTCACCTAACGGACGGTGAACCTCTTTGTTCACTTGGTAGTCTGGTACTGCCTGCGTCACAGCCTTGCTTGGCTAGTTAGTGGGATTCACTTGTTTCAGGAGGCATAAAACCCCAACGAGGTTGTCTCCCGCTAACCCCGACGGTTGTGGCTCTGCCGGCTGCTTAAAAAAATAAAGTCATACAACATCCAGAAGTTCAACCTCGAAGCTCACTGCCTCCTCTTCATGCATCCTCCAGACTACTCTTAACCTATCATATCCATCCTTTTTATATCTTCGAGCTAAGCTTACCACTAGACCGTGACGTGAACGACATGACAGACTGGTAGAATAAAGGGTTATACCTAAGCTATAGCGTTCACATAAAAAAATTGGCGTATACGTCATCACACTTTCAATAAAATCCTTTGTAGGAATATGTGGCTAATATTTTCAGGTGTGATTCCAGGATATTTTTGAAGAAAAAATTGTTCTAGAGAGGGGCTATCCCCACTATTCACTAAGATACAGGGTATTTACGAAAAACAGAAACTTGATTGACTCCATTTAGAAGATATGCAGGATCAAAGCCTGAGAAAAATCCCGATATTATTCGTTTTTTAGCATTTGGCGATTTACAATGGCTTTTTTTTCTTATGTGTTATTTTATTCTTAGGGAGTAAATTGTTTACTATAATTTTAACTGCACACCGAATACTATTTCAGATAACATTATCTCCAGATTTTGAGTAAAATTTAATAGTATTGGTATAGTATAGTATTGTATAGTCAAATCTGAATGCAGAAATAAGTCGTACATATTCGGCATCGGCAACTTCTCGAATACAACTCTCTCATTTGGGGCGGGGCTTCAATAACCACCTTGGGGTGGCTGGTTAAAGTACAAAAAAGGACTCTTTAATTAATCGATGAAGACACCGTTTACTCCACCGTCGACTCCTTGAGCCACCATGGGAATGTAGTAGCACTGACAAAATTGTATCCTACTATCATAGTGACTTTTCCATCGAAATATACGCTCTACTGCCTTAACGGCAATCTTATGCCCGCAACAACGGATTAGACAACTCGTCTCACTCCCTCCACGTGCAGCCCCTCTTTTCGGGCACTCTACATAATAGTAATTCCTCTTTAAATATAAAAACTCCATTCTGGAATAATCAGTATTTCCGAGCTGCTAAACATCCAAGAGTTCAAACGCAGACCTCCCGGACCCTCATAGCCCTTAACCTATTCCTCCCCCGTTGTTTGGGAATGCGACATCCAAACAGCACCAAGCCGAAGACGCCCTAAAATGAATTTAAATGGATTAGTTTTAAGTACATAAATATAATGTTTTTGAGAAAATGTTACTTACCATTCTTTTCTAAGAAATCAAGTCAGGAAAAGTAGCTAAAATAAAATAAAAGAAATTAAATGCACACTTACCTCGATATGAACACAAAAATAAACAAAACGAACAAACTGACAAACTACACAAAACAACTAAACTAGAACTCTTGTCAGAGCTCAGTTGACACTTCAAAAACCAAAGAACCTGCCGTATCAATATCAATTTCAATAATAGTGGAGACACCTCAAATCTAAGCCGGGATCAGAACACCAGGGATCCTCAAACCAAACTTAAATAGTCTAATTAGAAGAGAGGGCTCGAAGAGAATCTCCCCACTAGGTCCTGATGGAAAAGGCAAGGTCAAGGAGGTCATGGAGGTACTACTGAGTTCTGGACAAGAGATAAGAATCACTTTTCCACTTGACAAGGAACCCATAGGACACATCGGGGTGAGTGTGCAATTCTTATCAGAAGACCATATGGTGTGTAAGCCATCATTTTCTTAAAAAGGGAAATAATTTTTTATTCAATTATATGTGTTATCATTTTGTTGGATTTGATAATTAGACAATTTTTTGGAATAACAATTAGAATATGTGATGCAATCAATTTTTTTCTCAATTTAAAGTTCAAGTCGAGACATTAAATAATTAATTTCTATAGTGTAATGAATCATTTTTTAGGACATGAACTTGAGCAAATTTAATTATTTTCGTTAAAATGTTATTCATGGTGAATTTGTAGACAATAAATTATGAAGGATGATTTTAATGGATTGATTTTTATTTTTACATCCTTTTAGGAAATCAAAATTTATATATTTATTTCAGCAGTGACGATACCAATTTTCTTCACCCGTACTAAGCTTACTGCTAGACATTGCACCATGACACGACAAACGACATAATGGACTGGTTAGTGGGTGATTTGGGAAATTTATTCAAAAATTCATCCAAATTTTCACTCAAAAAATTCATTTAAAATACTTTTTTTTAATACTTGTTTTTTTTTATTTTGATTCAAGGGAATAAATTTTTTTATCAAATTTTTTAATATTATTATTTAATCATTTTTCAAATTCATCCTGAATCTAGGGGTAGTTTTACCTCCTTAAGGGTTGAAAATAATTTATTTCTACTTGGCAATATCTATAACCAAATATCAAGCAAAAAGCAGAACAATTTTTTAACATATTTTTTGCAATTTTTTTAATTTAAAGTTGATTTTTAAAAATCTACTTCAATTAAGGGGTAGTTTTCTCCCCTTAACGGTGGAAAATAATTCATTTTTGCCCGACAATCGAATTTGAAGCATACAGCTGAAAACACAATTTTTAACAATTGTTTTTCCATTTGGGTGGTTTTGGATTATCTCTTATCATAAAATTTGGCTTGATTTGGTATAAAACCTTCACAAATAAATATTGTAAAAAGTGCATTTCATTGGATTATTTGTATTATTATTATTAGGGGTGTTTTTTTTGCATTTTCAAGGGTGACGACCATATTTTAGGACTGGAGCACTCCGATTTTTGTAATCAGCGACCCAAAAAACATAAAGATAAAGAGTTTCATAACGGTGTTTTGTTTCGACCACCACGCCTTTAGAATGGACTATTCGCTCAAATGAACTAATGCAAATAATTCTCAAAAACTCAGAAAACTGAAAAATTATTTAGAAGATTAAATGTCTAATTCGTATTTCTTAAGGCCCGCGCACATTAGGGCGGGCCGCATCGCATAACAAAAATCCCCCTACATCACTTTCATACATTTTATATTAACTATCGCACACTACAGGCAGGCCGCACCGCAGCGACTGGCGTATCGCTTACTAGGCGTATTTTTGCGCTGCGGCCTGTCGCGGCTGTAGTGTGCGCGAGCCTTTACACGGCACCGTGGCGCAGCCGAAATAAATTCAGTTTCTTTTAATTGTTCCAAGAAAATGCCTTATGTGTAGTATTGTCTGGCCTATGTGCATTATTTATATCATCGACGGCTTTAAGCTTTTTTATACGCTTTATATTAGCTTGACCTGTAGGTTGTATGTTCTATGTTGTATGTTGTATGTTGTATGTTTCATGTAAACAAATCTTGCAACTTCGTTTTGACTCACTTCCAGGTAACGAATCAACTTAAAATTTTGCACATATGTATAGTTCGCGTGACAATGCAATCTGACCATTTTGTAAAAAAATCAAGATGGCGGTTCCAAGATGGCGGCCGAATTTTGCAATTGTGTTCCCTAACCCCCGACATGGGTATCAAATGAAAGAGTATTACAAGTAGAATACAATTAGCTATGTGGCGTTATTCAAAATTCAAAATGGCGGCCAACAAAAAATGGCGGACTACCGTTTTATTTACAACCCACTCGATATGGGTATCAAATGAAAGGAAATGACAAATAGAATACTATTAGCTCTGTAGCGTCATTCAAAATTCAAAATGGCCGCCAACACAAAAAGGCGGACTATCTTTTTCTTTACAACACCCTCGGTATGGGTTTCAAATGAAAGGGTGTGACAATTAGAATACTATTAACTGTGTGGCGTGATTCCAAATTCAAAATGGCGGTAACATGAAATGGCGGTTTACCTTTTTCTTTACAACGCCCTCGGTATGGGTATCAAATGAAAGTGTACGACGAGTATAGTACAGTAAACTGTGTGACGTCTTTTTAAATCCAATATGGTGGTCACTACAAAATGGCGGAAGACATATAATAGACTAAAAAATAGAAAATAAAAAATAGATAGTTTAAAAAAACTAAAAATACGCTTTGATTTTAAAATGAACTAAAAAGTAAAAAATAATTTTGAATGTAAAGTTTCTATTGCTCCAGCCAGAATATGGAAACAACCTACCTTTCGAAATGTAAAAAAGCGTGGGCCGCTAGCGAAAATTTCCGGTGTTAATAAAATAAGAATATAGGAAGAGAGTCCCACGCTGTTTTACATTCGAAAGGTAGGTTGTTTCCATATTCTGGCTGGAGCATTACATTCAAAATTAGTTTTTACTTTTTAGTTCATTTTAAAATCAAAGCGTATTTTTAGTTTTTTTAAACTATCTATTTTATACATATATTATCGAAACTCCAAACCGTATTTGCAAGTTTTATCAAAAGACCAAACCGAAATCAAGAAAAAGACGACAGCGCCGCCAAACATCAAAGCCACACAACGGCACAGGTCCCATGATTACGTATCTACTTATAGATAATCAATGTATCTTAAGAATTTTCGTTGTAACCACGCGACGTCCGCATATTCCGTTGATTCAAAAAAATCTTAATATATAAAAACTACTTGTCACAATGTTTGTACACGCTAATCTCCGAAACCGCCCAACAAATTTAAATGAACATTTGGGAATATGTAGGGTTGGTTCCAGATTGAAAGATAGGATAATTTTGGTTCAGATAAGTGAAGCTGTTGTCGAAATAAAGAGAATTTCAATGTTTCACTGATTATATTTAAGTTGGCGGGGCGAACAAATATTTAATTTTAATTGTCATGTACATATAAAAAACCGTTAGCTTTAAAAAAGCACTCCGATTTTTACCAGTGACAACGTATGAATTAGTGCTTTGAGTGTACTGAGTGTACAGTGTGTACAGTATTTTCAGTGAGTACAGTGTACTATATACTATGTACTATGGACTGTATACTATAACTACCGGAGCCCGCAAAAACTTTCTTTCGAATTTTTACGAACAGTCAATGGTCAAATATTCAATACATTTCAAGATGCATGTCGCGAGTTGCAATTGCTGGAAGACGACAATCATTGGGATCTGACACTTACGGATGCAGCATTTGGATCCACGCCGAATAACATTCGTCAACTGTTCGCAATTATATTGATACCCAACAGAACCATCGGTTTTGTGGGAAAAATACAAGTACGGCATGACTGAAGACATATACTTCGCAGAATTAGACAAGCAAACCAATATCGAAACTCTCGAACTTTTATAGGAATAATTGGTTTTTCGTTAATGGTTATAAATATTTGTTGAAAAGTTGAATTTTGAAGATTTGGATTAATTTTAAATGTCTTAAGGTTGGCTGCAGCGAGTTGGAAAGGCATCATCTTTATTTATTTACGCGCCGGAAAACAAAACCAAAAACATATGTAGTTTACCAGCAAGTTTTGTAAAAGAATACATACATAGATAATTTTGGTCACACTTAATATGAAAGCATACTGAATCTGTCTCCAAATTTTACAGAAATAAGTATTGTTTCTTTCCTTAGATATTGCGAATAGTTTGATTTTCAATATTTGCATTAATTTCACATGTTTTGACGAACACAATTTGGCACTATAAGTGAAAATAAAAGTTGGTTTTTTGGCATTGCTTTTTCCAAGTATAAAATATTTGTTTCATTTTTCGATTTTGTTTTACTGTTCTCGAAAAATTTTGTTATTGAAGACTTCTAGATTTAAATTAAAAGAAATGAGTCCTATAGTTCCAAATCGTGTCTTCTCCAAAAAAACAAAAATTGAGTTAGGTACACTGCTACAATCTATGATCACTTCCTCAACTTTTTTATATATCAGGGTGTTTAAAAAAAATATTTTCCTGCCCATTTTAATAAAACAAAACTGGTAATTTTTCCAAACTGTGTCTTATCCACCAAAAGTTAGTTCCAATCCGTGCCTATTCCGTATGTTTCCAAAACGAGTCTTATCCAACCCAAGTGGGTGGTGGAACTGACTGAACTGCAGCCAAGCACACTGATTAAAGTGTTTTTTTTTGTTTTAAATCTGGGGTGAAGTCGCACAGAAGTCGGTTCAAGGAAATTTACTTGGTATATTGTGGTAATACTAATTTTTCTGTTTATTAAGACACGTGAGTCACCACCCTGAATGTTAACAGAAGCCTTTTAAAGAGTTTACATGAGTTATGTGCGCATAGTCAGTTCCTTCTCGAGTGGTTTTGTTTTGTCTTATTGTTGATTGAACTTTGATATTATTATACAATAACAATAATTAGCTATAATATCATCAAGTATAATAAACTATAATTAAAATGAATGCCTCTGTGTCTGTTACTGAACGTGGGAGAAAGCAGTCTAGGGACCCACTTCGGTGGAAGAAGACGAAGGACAAAATCGAAAGGTAGGGCTACGCTTACTTATTTACTTCCTATTTAATCAAAAAAATATGGTGTTGTGTATTAGAAACAGGCCAAAGAAATTACCAACGATGCCCGTTTGCAGACATAATACTGAGTTCTACCAGTGTGATACCTTGACAAGAAGGGATGTTCATCACTTTCATAATTTGATTTTCGCTAAGTCGGAGAAGATTGAACAGGATAAAGTGATTGTGAAATATTGTACCCCACGCGACCAAAAAGAACCGATCGTGCCAAGAAGGAAAATAGTTCAAGAAAAGGTCTGTCTATTAAATACTATGTTAAAAAAGCAACCCAATACCCAGGTGCTCTCTCGAAAGTAAGAGTTTGCCAAAAGGCATTTATAGGAATTTTGGGCGGCATATCTAAAACACGTCTGCAGCATATTTGTAGAATTCATTTAAAGGGAGAGCCGTTAGTGGAAAAAAGAGGGGGTGATACTCGCTCAAAAAAAATTGTTAAAAAAAGAGAGGCAATATCTGTATTTATTGAACGTTTTAAAATACTCGAGAAACACTATTGTCGTGGGAAAACTTGTAGACAGTATTTGCCTTCCGAGCTTTCTCTCAATAAATTATGGAGAATGTATAATGCTCAAAATACGGAAAATTTGAAGGTGAAAAAATCTTTTTTTAGAAACTTTGTAAATACAAAGTATAATATCGGGTTTGGTCATCCTACAACTGATGCTTGCTCTTACTGTATTAGTGTAGACATTTCAATTAAAAATGCTCAAACTGAAGAAGAAAAGAAGAAATTTATGATTGCTAAACGCATACACAAACTCAGAGCTCAAGCAAGAGTTTTTTAACGCTTTAAGAAGTGAAGAAGCTAACACCCTGACCATTTCATATGACTGCCAAAAAAACCTGGTTTTGCCTAAAGTACCTGATCAATCTGCATATTATAGCAGGCAGTTATACTGCTACAACTTTACTATTTGTAAGGGCTCATCAAAAAAAAAGTTAAATAAAGACAATGTTTTTATTTACACTTGGTTGGAAAGTGATCATGCCAAAGGTTCCAATGAGATTGCCAGCGCCGTTTTTTATCAACTAAGGACCATGGAAATTGGACCCCAAATAAATAGAATAAGGCTTTTTGCGGATGGCTGTGGAGGCCAGAACAAAAATTCAATTGTTGTTGGGATGGCATCTAAGTGGTTATTTTCTTTTGCACCACGACATGTTCAAGAGCTTGTACTTTACTTTCCTGTAACCGGTCATTCATTTCTACCTGCAGATAGGGTTTTTGCCAGAATCGAGAAAGTAATAAGGAAAAAAACAGAGATCATTAATCCAGAAGAGTACTATTCTATTTTTGAGGACCATGGTACCGTAATTAAATTTGGAGATGAACACCATCCAATTTTAGACTGGAAGTCCGAAGTTGGAAAAGTACAAAAGTTACCCGGAACTGGCATTTTCAGTTTAAGCAATGTAAGAGGATTTTTCTAAAGAGAAACTCGAATAAGATCATGATTCGCGGTGAAAATAACTATAGAGCAGATATAGGCAACTTCAAAAGTGTAGTGAAGAGGGGGCACAACTTTCACGAAATGGAACCAGAAATTATTCCAAAAGGTACCTACAAACCTAAACAAGCCAAATTAACAGATGTGAATGAACTCTTAGTAAAACATTTTGGCAGTGCTTGGAGACAGTATCCTGACTTGTCGTATTACAATGATGCTCTTACTACTCCAGTTGTTTCTATTCAAAACGTAATTCACGTTAGGGAACAGGATGAAGAAGAGCGTGATGAAAATTATTGCGAAGCTGAGCAAGATATAATCTATTTAATACCCTAATAAATTATATTTATTTCATTGTTTTATTTTATTTTGTAATTTTGATTTAAAAAAAGTGTGTTTTCTGATGGTTTGAAAAATAGAATAAAATTTTTCATGAATCAAAGCATTTTTAAAGTTTTTCGTATTTTCCAAATTGTGTCTTATCCAACAATGGTTATTCCAAAACTTGTCTTCTCCTAGGTGTAGTTCCAAAAGTTGCCTTATCCAGTTTTAAAATTTAAAAGTTAATTAATTTAACTAAGATATATTTAAACAACCATTGTATTTGACATCTCTAATTCAAGATCTTTCCAAAGCATATAACATATTATTATTATTATACAGGGAAATATGAAAACCAGTTTTTCCTTTTTTCTGAAAAAGTAAGGAAAGTGGAAAAGACACGTTTTGGAACTATATGACTCAAATGGACCTCAAATTTCGAGTGCTGGATGCTGCTATTTGCATTAATTTTAAATCTTTTGACGTTCATGGTTTTAACAGAATTCACAGGCAATTTTGGTCATAGTTCATAAATGTATTTTGAATCTAATAACTCCAAGTTTTATAGGAATATTTGTTTTTCGTTAATGGTTAAGAAGAGTTAAGTTTTGAAGGTTTGGATTGATTTTAAATGTTTAAACGTTGGGTAGAGGCAGCGAGGCGCACCGGGTCCCAGCTATCCAAAATACAGAAAATAAGCGGTTCATTAAGACACTTCATCTGTGTATGTATGAAAATTCAATGCAATTTTTTTGAATTACATTCGTTAAAAAACGAAATAATCCATCGCTAAGAAAATTGCAGCTGTTTCAAAACATAAAAATGTACATTTTCACCAAATTTCAAATCCAATCATTTTTGTGAAAGAGAAAAATGATAAATGAAAAAATCGGTTTTTTATCGTTTTTTATTGTTTTTCTCCATTTTTATGAGGCTATATGGAGATATGGTCTGAATAAAAGTTATAGATTTTTTTATTATCTACAACTTTTTGTTTTTCGATAAGAGTTCTAGTTTTTCTAGAAATCGTAAAAAACCGCGTTTCACCCCTAAAAACACACATTGTTGCCTTCCACCCCCCCCCCCCCCCCCCCCCCCACCATAACCATAACCTCCGTCATCTGTTGCGGTCCAATAAATTTTTCCCCGTTTATGTACAATTTATCCTAAATTTTTCGCCATTTACTGCTTAGAATTTTTTTTCTCAGAAATTATCGGCACTGGTCTACTAATGAAAGCTTGATTTTAAAATTTTTTTAAGGTTTTTTATTTGTTTTTGTTTTATTTTGATCTTTAATTTTATGTTCTTCAATTTTTTTCACTCTTTTCATTTTAAGCTGTTATGTTCCTAAAATTTATACGGCGGTATATTTTCCTCTAGATTGATTTCTCAGTATTTTACGTTCATTTAGGGTATCTAAAAGGAGAATACAATTTAAATTATATAGGAGCATAATGTATAAGTTACTTATCTGTGTATGTGCCGTCTGCAAAGGATGATACTGCTAAGGGATTTTCTTTCTTCTTTTTAGAGGACTTTTAAATGGAGATCCTCGGTGACCTGAGTTTATTTATTTGGCATGCGTGAACTGGACTGGCGAGGAATATGAATCAGTGGCCAGGAGAGGACCTAGAAGAAACATACAACCCAACCTGCAAGAAGGACGAACGCCTAAATTAGCAATTAAGTTATCATTAAGTTAATAATATGCGGCTTCCACCACAGTCCTAATCCTGACTCCTCCGAGCGAAGGTAGTTCACCTCGAACCTCACATTCAAGATGCAACCTGCGAGATCGAATAAGGGAGCGGTCGTCAGGGAGTGCTCATTAAAATAAAAGTATAAGGAAAATGCCAGCTAACCTGGGGAATCCGGCAGCATCACTTGAACCGTCAGGCTCAAGTTCTTCGCCGAATGCGAGATTTTGCGTGACCGATGAATTTCCCCAGGTGTAGCATCATGCCGCCCAAGGCCCAAATATATATTTCGCACCCAATTTGGGTTAATAATAGTTAACCGGTTTCTACCGCTCTAACCGATTCCATAGGATAGGTTAGGAACGAGTGAACATCCGGAGAAGAATGAGAGGGACGTGCGGAATACTGGGCTTTTCCAAATAAAAACCTGGGCCCCTGCCGAGCTCGAGTTACGGCTTCCGCCTTAACATAATGACCTCCACCATGCATGCGCCCAAAGCTTCAGCATTCACCTTCACTCAGATTACAACCTCACGGCACAGGTGATCCAAATTTCCACGCGCCACCAAATTATTGCAATATTGCAATAAATGCAAACAACCATCGGATACTCATCAGCAATAAACCCAGACGAAATTCTTAGAACTTCAATCAGGCCGGAAACCACCAAATTATTAAAAATTGTAATTATAAAATAAGTAATTTTTGGATTTAGGATTAAGTTGACAATCAATGTAATAAGTCGTTAATAAACTTGTGAACGGAAAAATTCTTTTTTTTAACTATCGTGAGAAGCAATATCCTATTTGGCGCAGTCGGTAGGATCAGACAACGATCCTCGCGAAAAGTAATAGTTACGAACGAAGGTATATCGTTAAACGCGAGTGCGAAATTAAGTGCTAGTGTCCAGAACTTGAAGGAACATCAGGCATCTCAAGGACATAATAGCCAGCAGACAACACCACAAAAGTACTCGAGAGGACATCGACATAAACTTTAGTGGCACCGTTGTGGATCGGCGAGATTCTTCTCCTAATGTCTGATCAGAAGGATGTTAACGCTTCCCATCTTCAGCGTTCTCACGTAAGTCGAAAATATTGAATATTCCTTTCCATGCCAACACAAAAAGGCGGACTATCTTTTTCTTTACAACACCCTCGGTATGGGTTTCAAATGAAAGGGTGTGACAATTAGAATACTATTAACTGTGTGGCGTGATTCCAAATTCAAAATGGCGGTAACATGAAATGGCGGTTTACCTTTTTCTTTACAACGCCCTCGGTATGGGTATCAAATGAAAGTGTACGACGAGTATAGTACAGTAAACTGTGTGACGTCTTTTTAAATCCAATATGGTGGTCACTACAAAATGGCGGAAGACATATAATAGACTAAAAAATAGAAAATAAAAAATAGATAGTTTAAAAAAACTAAAAATACGCTTTGATTTTAAAATGAACTAAAAAGTAAAAAATAATTTTGAATGTAAAGTTTCTATTGCTCCAGCCAGAATATGGAAACAACCTACCTTTCGAAATGTAAAAAAGCGTGGGCCGCTAGCGAAAATTTCCGGTGTTAATAAAATAAGAATATAGGAAGAGAGTCCCACGCTGTTTTACATTCGAAAGGTAGGTTGTTTCCATATTCTGGCTGGAGCATTACATTCAAAATTAGTTTTTACTTTTTAGTTCATTTTAAAATCAAAGCGTATTTTTAGTTTTTTTAAACTATCTATTTTATACATATATTATCGAAACTCCAAACCGTATTTGCAAGTTTTATCAAAAGACCAAACCGAAATCAAGAAAAAGACGACAGCGCCGCCAAACATCAAAGCCACACAACGGCACAGGTCCCATGATTACGTATCTACTTATAGATAATCAATGTATCTTAAGAATTTTCGTTGTAACCACGCGACGTCCGCATATTCCGTTGATTCAAAAAAATCTTAATATATAAAAACTACTTGTCACAATGTTTGTACACGCTAATCTCCGAAACCGCCCAACAAATTTAAATGAACATTTGGGAATATGTAGGGTTGGTTCCAGATTGAAAGATAGGATAATTTTGGTTCAGATAAGTGAAGCTGTTGTCGAAATAAAGAGAATTTCAATGTTTCACTGATTATATTTAAGTTGGCGGGGCGAACAAATATTTAATTTTAATTGTCATGTACATATAAAAAACCGTTAGCTTTAAAAAAGCACTCCGATTTTTACCAGTGACAACGTATGAATTAGTGCTTTGAGTGTACTGAGTGTACAGTGTGTACAGTATTTTCAGTGAGTACAGTGTACTATATACTATGTACTATGGACTGTATACTATAACTACCGGAGCCCGCAAAAACTTTCTTTCGAATTTTTACGAACAGTCAATGGTCAAATATTCAATACATTTCAAGATGCATGTCGCGAGTTGCAATTGCTGGAAGACGACAATCATTGGGATCTGACACTTACGGATGCAGCATTTGGATCCACGCCGAATAACATTCGTCAACTGTTCGCAATTATATTGATACCCAACAGAACCATCGGTTTTGTGGGAAAAATACAAGTACGGCATGACTGAAGACATATACTTCGCAGAATTAGACAAGCAAACCAATATCGAAACTCTCGAACTTTTATAGGAATAATTGGTTTTTCGTTAATGGTTATAAATATTTGTTGAAAAGTTGAATTTTGAAGATTTGGATTAATTTTAAATGTCTTAAGGTTGGCTGCAGCGAGTTGGAAAGGCATCATCTTTATTTATTTACGCGCCGGAAAACAAAACCAAAAACATATGTAGTTTACCAGCAAGTTTTGTAAAAGAATACATACATAGATAATTTTGGTCACACTTAATATGAAAGCATACTGAATCTGTCTCCAAATTTTACAGAAATAAGTATTGTTTCTTTCCTTAGATATTGCGAATAGTTTGATTTTCAATATTTGCATTAATTTCACATGTTTTGACGAACACAATTTGGCACTATAAGTGAAAATAAAAGTTGGTTTTTTGGCATTGCTTTTTCCAAGTATAAAATATTTGTTTCATTTTTCGATTTTGTTTTACTGTTCTCGAAAAATTTTGTTATTGAAGACTTCTAGATTTAAATTAAAAGAAATGAGTCCTATAGTTCCAAATCGTGTCTTCTCCAAAAAAACAAAAATTGAGTTAGGTACACTGCTACAATCTATGATCACTTCCTCAACTTTTTTATATATCAGGGTGTTTAAAAAAAATATTTTCCTGCCCATTTTAATAAAACAAAACTGGTAATTTTTCCAAACTGTGTCTTATCCACCAAAAGTTAGTTCCAATCCGTGCCTATTCCGTATGTTTCCAAAACGAGTCTTATCCAACCCAAGTGGGTGGTGGAACTGACTGAACTGCAGCCAAGCACACTGATTAAAGTGTTTTTTTTTGTTTTAAATCTGGGGTGAAGTCGCACAGAAGTCGGTTCAAGGAAATTTACTTGGTATATTGTGGTAATACTAATTTTTCTGTTTATTAAGACACGTGAGTCACCACCCTGAATGTTAACAGAAGCCTTTTAAAGAGTTTACATGAGTTATGTGCGCATAGTCAGTTCCTTCTCGAGTGGTTTTGTTTTGTCTTATTGTTGATTGAACTTTGATATTATTATACAATAACAATAATTAGCTATAATATCATCAAGTATAATAAACTATAATTAAAATGAATGCCTCTGTGTCTGTTACTGAACGTGGGAGAAAGCAGTCTAGGGACCCACTTCGGTGGAAGAAGACGAAGGACAAAATCGAAAGGTAGGGCTACGCTTACTTATTTACTTCCTATTTAATCAAAAAAATATGGTGTTGTGTATTAGAAACAGGCCAAAGAAATTACCAACGATGCCCGTTTGCAGACATAATACTGAGTTCTACCAGTGTGATACCTTGACAAGAAGGGATGTTCATCACTTTCATAATTTGATTTTCGCTAAGTCGGAGAAGATTGAACAGGATAAAGTGATTGTGAAATATTGTACCCCACGCGACCAAAAAGAACCGATCGTGCCAAGAAGGAAAATAGTTCAAGAAAAGGTCTGTCTATTAAATACTATGTTAAAAAAGCAACCCAATACCCAGGTGCTCTCTCGAAAGTAAGAGTTTGCCAAAAGGCATTTATAGGAATTTTGGGCGGCATATCTAAAACACGTCTGCAGCATATTTGTAGAATTCATTTAAAGGGAGAGCCGTTAGTGGAAAAAAGAGGGGGTGATACTCGCTCAAAAAAAATTGTTAAAAAAAGAGAGGCAATATCTGTATTTATTGAACGTTTTAAAATACTCGAGAAACACTATTGTCGTGGGAAAACTTGTAGACAGTATTTGCCTTCCGAGCTTTCTCTCAATAAATTATGGAGAATGTATAATGCTCAAAATACGGAAAATTTGAAGGTGAAAAAATCTTTTTTTAGAAACTTTGTAAATACAAAGTATAATATCGGGTTTGGTCATCCTACAACTGATGCTTGCTCTTACTGTATTAGTGTAGACATTTCAATTAAAAATGCTCAAACTGAAGAAGAAAAGAAGAAATTTATGATTGCTAAACGCATACACAAACTCAGAGCTCAAGCAAGAGTTTTTTAACGCTTTAAGAAGTGAAGAAGCTAACACCCTGACCATTTCATATGACTGCCAAAAAAACCTGGTTTTGCCTAAAGTACCTGATCAATCTGCATATTATAGCAGGCAGTTATACTGCTACAACTTTACTATTTGTAAGGGCTCATCAAAAAAAAAGTTAAATAAAGACAATGTTTTTATTTACACTTGGTTGGAAAGTGATCATGCCAAAGGTTCCAATGAGATTGCCAGCGCCGTTTTTTATCAACTAAGGACCATGGAAATTGGACCCCAAATAAATAGAATAAGGCTTTTTGCGGATGGCTGTGGAGGCCAGAACAAAAATTCAATTGTTGTTGGGATGGCATCTAAGTGGTTATTTTCTTTTGCACCACGACATGTTCAAGAGCTTGTACTTTACTTTCCTGTAACCGGTCATTCATTTCTACCTGCAGATAGGGTTTTTGCCAGAATCGAGAAAGTAATAAGGAAAAAAACAGAGATCATTAATCCAGAAGAGTACTATTCTATTTTTGAGGACCATGGTACCGTAATTAAATTTGGAGATGAACACCATCCAATTTTAGACTGGAAGTCCGAAGTTGGAAAAGTACAAAAGTTACCCGGAACTGGCATTTTCAGTTTAAGCAATGTAAGAGGATTTTTCTAAAGAGAAACTCGAATAAGATCATGATTCGCGGTGAAAATAACTATAGAGCAGATATAGGCAACTTCAAAAGTGTAGTGAAGAGGGGGCACAACTTTCACGAAATGGAACCAGAAATTATTCCAAAAGGTACCTACAAACCTAAACAAGCCAAATTAACAGATGTGAATGAACTCTTAGTAAAACATTTTGGCAGTGCTTGGAGACAGTATCCTGACTTGTCGTATTACAATGATGCTCTTACTACTCCAGTTGTTTCTATTCAAAACGTAATTCACGTTAGGGAACAGGATGAAGAAGAGCGTGATGAAAATTATTGCGAAGCTGAGCAAGATATAATCTATTTAATACCCTAATAAATTATATTTATTTCATTGTTTTATTTTATTTTGTAATTTTGATTTAAAAAAAGTGTGTTTTCTGATGGTTTGAAAAATAGAATAAAATTTTTCATGAATCAAAGCATTTTTAAAGTTTTTCGTATTTTCCAAATTGTGTCTTATCCAACAATGGTTATTCCAAAACTTGTCTTCTCCTAGGTGTAGTTCCAAAAGTTGCCTTATCCAGTTTTAAAATTTAAAAGTTAATTAATTTAACTAAGATATATTTAAACAACCATTGTATTTGACATCTCTAATTCAAGATCTTTCCAAAGCATATAACATATTATTATTATTATACAGGGAAATATGAAAACCAGTTTTTCCTTTTTTCTGAAAAAGTAAGGAAAGTGGAAAAGACACGTTTTGGAACTATATGACTCAAATGGACCTCAAATTTCGAGTGCTGGATGCTGCTATTTGCATTAATTTTAAATCTTTTGACGTTCATGGTTTTAACAGAATTCACAGGCAATTTTGGTCATAGTTCATAAATGTATTTTGAATCTAATAACTCCAAGTTTTATAGGAATATTTGTTTTTCGTTAATGGTTAAGAAGAGTTAAGTTTTGAAGGTTTGGATTGATTTTAAATGTTTAAACGTTGGGTAGAGGCAGCGAGGCGCACCGGGTCCCAGCTATCCAAAATACAGAAAATAAGCGGTTCATTAAGACACTTCATCTGTGTATGTATGAAAATTCAATGCAATTTTTTTGAATTACATTCGTTAAAAAACGAAATAATCCATCGCTAAGAAAATTGCAGCTGTTTCAAAACATAAAAATGTACATTTTCACCAAATTTCAAATCCAATCATTTTTGTGAAAGAGAAAAATGATAAATGAAAAAATCGGTTTTTTATCGTTTTTTATTGTTTTTCTCCATTTTTATGAGGCTATATGGAGATATGGTCTGAATAAAAGTTATAGATTTTTTTATTATCTACAACTTTTTGTTTTTCGATAAGAGTTCTAGTTTTTCTAGAAATCGTAAAAAACCGCGTTTCACCCCTAAAAACACACATTGTTGCCTTCCACCCCCCCCCCCCCCACCATAACCATAACCTCCGTCATCTGTTGCGGTCCAATAAATTTTTCCCCGTTTATGTACAATTTATCCTAAATTTTTCGCCATTTACTGCTTAGAATTTTTTTTCTCAGAAATTATCGGCACTGGTCTACTAATGAAAGCTTGATTTTAAAATTTTTTTAAGGTTTTTTATTTGTTTTTGTTTTATTTTGATCTTTAATTTTATGTTCTTCAATTTTTTTCACTCTTTTCATTTTAAGCTGTTATGTTCCTAAAATTTATACGGCGGTATATTTTCCTCTAGATTGATTTCTCAGTATTTTACGTTCATTTAGGGTATCTAAAAGGAGAATACAATTTAAATTATATAGGAGCATAATGTATAAGTTACTTATCTGTGTATGTGCCGTCTGCAAAGGATGATACTGCTAAGGGATTTTCTTTCTTCTTTTTAGAGGACTTTTAAATGGAGATCCTCGGTGACCTGAGTTTATTTATTTGGCATGCGTGAACTGGACTGGCGAGGAATATGAATCAGTGGCCAGGAGAGGACCTAGAAGAAACATACAACCCAACCTGCAAGAAGGACGAACGCCTAAATTAGCAATTAAGTTATCATTAAGTTAATAATATGCGGCTTCCACCACAGTCCTAATCCTGACTCCTCCGAGCGAAGGTAGTTCACCTCGAACCTCACATTCAAGATGCAACCTGCGAGATCGAATAAGGGAGCGGTCGTCAGGGAGTGCTCATTAAAATAAAAGTATAAGGAAAATGCCAGCTAACCTGGGGAATCCGGCAGCATCACTTGAACCGTCAGGCTCAAGTTCTTCGCCGAATGCGAGATTTTGCGTGACCGATGAATTTCCCCAGGTGTAGCATCATGCCGCCCAAGGCCCAAATATATATTTCGCACCCAATTTGGGTTAATAATAGTTAACCGGTTTCTACCGCTCTAACCGATTCCATAGGATAGGTTAGGAACGAGTGAACATCCGGAGAAGAATGAGAGGGACGTGCGGAATACTGGGCTTTTCCAAATAAAAACCTGGGCCCCTGCCGAGCTCGAGTTACGGCTTCCGCCTTAACATAATGACCTCCACCATGCATGCGCCCAAAGCTTCAGCATTCACCTTCACTCAGATTACAACCTCACGGCACAGGTGATCCAAATTTCCACGCGCCACCAAATTATTGCAATATTGCAATAAATGCAAACAACCATCGGATACTCATCAGCAATAAACCCAGACGAAATTCTTAGAACTTCAATCAGGCCGGAAACCACCAAATTATTAAAAATTGTAATTATAAAATAAGTAATTTTTGGATTTAGGATTAAGTTGACAATCAATGTAATAAGTCGTTAATAAACTTGTGAACGGAAAAATTCTTTTTTTTAACTATCGTGAGAAGCAATATCCTATTTGGCGCAGTCGGTAGGATCAGACAACGATCCTCGCGAAAAGTAATAGTTACGAACGAAGGTATATCGTTAAACGCGAGTGCGAAATTAAGTGCTAGTGTCCAGAACTTGAAGGAACATCAGGCATCTCAAGGACATAATAGCCAGCAGACAACACCACAAAAGTACTCGAGAGGACATCGACATAAACTTTAGTGGCACCGTTGTGGATCGGCGAGATTCTTCTCCTAATGTCTGATCAGAAGGATGTTAACGCTTCCCATCTTCAGCGTTCTCACGTAAGTCGAAAATATTGAATATTCCTTTCCATTTACCCCAATCCACCTTAATATTAAGAATATATAAATAATTTTTTGATAATAAGATAAAGAAAAGATAATTACATTTGAATTTTACAAACAGAAAATAATTTAAATAAGAATCAATTTCAATAAAAGAATAAAATAAAGTAAAGAAAAGAGAATTAAAATTGAGTTTTTGTTTAAGAAGAAAATATATATTTGAGTGATTTATATTAAAAATATTCGAGTGATTTAAGTGAATTTTAATAAAAATATTTGAGTGATTTGAATGAATTTTATTAGTAGTATTTTTAGTGATCGAGTAATTTTTATTTTCTTGTTTTGAGTTCAATTATAAAACAGAAATTTTTGAGTAGTTGTAGTTTTTGATAAGTGTGAATGAGTAGTAAAAGGAATAAATTATCCGGATTAAGGAAAGTTCCATTTTATTTAAGAACTAGTCTCAGTAGCTTAATTAATCGTGCGAGTACTAGCGATAGTGAAGAAGATTTAAACTATAGTAATATTCACCGGCATTGTAGTACTTCAGATATAACTATATTCCCCAATAGTGTAGAATTTTGTGAGAATTCAGAACCCTCAAGTGTCGCAGAAATTTTTACTGTCGAAATGGCTACGAACCCAGTGGTAGACCCCACCATAAGTGTTTTCAATTCTCTAAAGATTCCGGACGCAGTTAAGGATTTGCCAAAGTTCGATGGCAATCCTCGACTTCTATATGATTTTATTGGCAATGTTGAGGAAATACTCACATTAAGTAGCGAAGTGAATGGTACACCTTATGGAAAAATTCTTTTGCGAGCTATAAGGAATAAAATTGAGGGCCATGCCAACGAGGTCTTAAATATGTATGGGACCCCATTGGAATGGATGGCAATAAAAAATAATCTAGTGTTGCATTATTCTGATAAGCGTAATGAGACATCTTTAATAAGGGATCTTCACAGTCTTCGACAGTCGAATAAGACAATTGAAGTATTTTATAGAGAGATTATCGAACTACAAGCGACCATGTCAAATCATATCCATCTCCACGAGATTGAGAATAGCGTAATTTTAGCAAAGAAGACGTTATTTGGTGAAATGTGCTTAAATGTCTTTTTATCAGGGTTAAAAGAACCTTTAGGATCAACTATAAGGGCAATGCGACCAACAACATTGCCAGAAGCCTTTACGTTTTGTATTAAAGAACAAAACATTTTCTATACAAGGACAGAATACAATAGTCAAAAACCTAAACCAACCACGGTTTCTCAAATACCCAGATGGCCAACTACATCTGTCTTGCCTAGCGTACCTCAGAGACCATTTAACTTCCCACAATACTCTTCTAACCAAAATTTTAGTCGACCCATTTACCAAACATTCAATAGACCATTCAACCAGCCTACTAATCAATCATTTAACCGACCTTTCAATCAGACATCTAATCGACCACCCAACCAACCAACAAATCAATCAACTAATCGCCCTTTTAGCCAGCGATTCAGACCAAATCTTCCAAGGCCCGAACCAATGGATATTGGCTCAGGACTAACAAGATTTAGACAGCCAACTCAAGCATACCCACGGCACAATAACAATCAAAATAATAGAACTCCAAACTTCATCAGCGAAGAACTTTTCAATATGGAGGAACAAAATCCGCCATTGAGTACCAATTCAAATCGAAGTTACGAAAATCTCGATGAATATGTCACAATTCATTCAGACCCCACGTTAATAAGTGAGTATAGTAGCCCGGCTCAACATCTCAATTCATGGCACCAAATCAGCAACGACAATTTTGACCAATCCTATTCTCCTCATAGCCCAGATAACACCCTAACTCATGAACCAGAGGAAGGACAGAATTTAGAAATCAACGACGCAAATTTTCCATTACACGCCTCAATGACCCCATCGGATATATAGACATAAACAAACATGGTGATGTACTTGCTTACGTTCATATCTCATCCCCTTTCGGACGCCCCAAAAAATTTCTAGTTGATACCGGATCCTCATCTTCATTCATAAACCCCGAATTAGTAAATCCAGATCTCATCAAAACTACCAAACCTTCAGTCATTATCACCGTACTTAACAAACACACTCTGGATAAAGAAGTAACACTCCCGTCCTTTTCAGAATTTAATAATCCAGGTGAGATGCGATTCCTCATCTTCAAATTTCACGGTTACTTCGATGGTTTATTAGGCCTAGATATCCTGACCCAAATCGGCGCTAAAGTCGACTTAAAAAGCCATAATCTGATCACAGATAATGCAACGCTTCCCCTGTTTTTGAAACCAAACTTAATGTCTCAAAAGTACCTTGTCCCAGCTAAGTCTAAGCTGATTGTAAAATTACCCGTAGATGTACGGAACGGCGAAATTTATACAAGAGGATTTCTTGTAAACTCTTACCTGCACATTCCTGAAGGCATATACACTTCAAATAATTGGTATAGCCTAATGGAAGTAGTAAATAGATCAGAGTTCGATCAAACACTACTTCTAGAACAACCACTAAAAGTGCATGCGTACACGACCGAAGAATATTCCGAAGTCAATTATTACAATATGAAGAGTGAGATCGAAGGAAATTTATCACATAACAACATTGTAGATCTCATTCGGACCTTCCACTTAAATGACGAAGAGAAACGTCATCTTCTCAAAGTTTGCAAAGACTTCAACGAAATATTTTTCAGAGAAGGGCAAACCCTTACTTTTACCAATCAAGTCAAACATCGCATCCGTACCACTGACGAAGAACCTATCTATGTCAAGTCTTACCGCTATCCCTATATCCATAAGGAAGAGGTGTTTAGTGCAAAATGAAAAATTGCACTAAAGGAAAGGGAAAATATGAAGGAAACACACGTGTCAGGTAGAATTCAATATATTGTTTTTATTTCAAACTGTTTGCTTAAGACTAACAAATAGGACTTATGCTTCACTTAAATTATTTTGTATATACTATAATTACTAACCAATAACACCTTACTGAAAGGGTTCTAGTTAGGATTCTTTATTTTTGAACAAAATATATAATAACTAGATATATCCAGATAGCGACCAAAGTATTTGACCAAAGGTTGTATGTAAAATTACACTGAGTATATCAAAGATATAGCCAGACAGTAATTTAATACTCGACTAAGGCAAGATACAAAGTCGCACTGAATATTATCCTTGAACTGATGCTGAAAAGGAAACTTGATTAGAACCAAACATATAACATTTCCCAGAACACATGCGGCCTGTAGAAAATTTAATGATTGGTGAAAAAATACCTTATAAATTGTTGAAAAATCCTTTTTCACAATAAGTACCTTAAAGAAGATTGCTTGGGAGTTATTTCACTTACTTTGCTGGATACACTTTCTTTGACTGTTAATAGACAAGAGAGACTGATTGCTTCTGGGTTCGGGTTTTTATACACTGGACCCAACGGTCCTGGCCTAAACTGCATTGCCATTTTTAGGTGGGGATAGTTATACCTTTTTGATGACTAAAAAATAGTTCAAACTATTTCCCCTTATTTTTATTTAATTCTAATTTTTTATTCTTTTTAATTTCATAAAATTTCAATTAATTCACTATGATTTTTCTTATTTTTCTTCAATTTTTATAATGTACTAAAAATGTCCTTTTCGACCATTTCCTTATTTTTTACTGCAATATCATAATTTTATTAATCCATATATTCATCCTTTTCCACTATATTTTCTCTTTTCTTCTCATTATCTTTATGAGAATTTATATTTTATGGAAATATCTTTTTATCCATAAAATATTTCGTTTTTCTGACATCGCCGCTGTATTCTTCGTTAAATTCTACCCCGATTTCATGTATCATATGTTGATACAACATAAAGTTTGACGTTTCGGACGACGTCACATTTTTCGCGATTGCGTGCGCGGTGTTTTTCGCGTAATAAGTGTACTTAGCGTGATTTGCAGGTGCGTGGGTGACCTTGTTTTGTTGTTGTAATGTTGTGTGTTGTTTTAGTGTTTTATATACATGTGTAGACATGGTTTGTAGTGTTTTGTTAGAAAAATGTAAAATGTGCGGTTATGTCCATGTATGCCTTTAAGGGCATTCTACCTGTGTTTTTTTTTGTAATTATTTAGTGTTTTTAAAAAGGTGTACTCCTCATTATGTTCTTTTTGCAATATTGTGTTATGTTCTATGCATGTAATTTGTATCATTTGTAGTTATTTTTTGCTTGCGATGCATTTGTTGTTGTTTTTTCTTGTATGTCACTTTTGTTGACAATTCTTTTTATTTCCCTTGTTATCTTTATTTTATATTTTCAAGCCGGACTAATGGCTATTTTTTCCTGATTATTAATGAATTTGATGTTTTGCTTTTTAGGTTTATGATGGGAGTCCAACGGAGGACATAATTACGGAAAACATAAAAAAACATGAAAACAAAAAACAAAGACGTATCTTGGATTTTTTTTATTATTACTTTTGGTGAGTTTTAGTTTTATTTTTCTTTTTATTCTTATTTATTTTTTTTTTTTTTTATGTTTGTGTTAAATGTTTTGGGGCTGAACATTCTCCCCCCTGTTGAACAACTTTGTTCAACATCATATTGATCTTGCTGAGTCCTCGCTTGTGGTGATGATGGAATACAATTCGTCCATCCGCTTTGACTTGCAATCGTATCTGGTACCGGTTAGGTAGACTAATTGTTTGTTCCTTCTTTCGTGTCGCTCGTACTTGTTCAAATTTGATCCGATGTATGATATGTTTAGGAAGGTACATGTCTTCCCCTTCCCTAGTGATGAAACGTTGGAAAGTATTTTCATATCTCTCCTTAAGCTCTGTAATTGTCGTCGTCGGTCGGAGCAACTTTAAATTTTGCACCTGGCGACCATTGATGATGGCTGGTTCTTGTAGTTGTATATTTGCGTTGGTGTTTTTTGCAACATAATGGTATTGCATGCTTGGATTTACTGGTTTCACTGGACCTGCCAGTTTGGGTTTTGTTTTAGTGGGAGATTCTTCGGACTCGGTGAGGTCAATGATTACCAAGTCTTGGTGTTGTTTGCCCATTGGTATTGTCTCTTTGGCTGCATCTTTCCCTGGGGGTTGTTTTCCTTGATGGGCTTTTCGTGGTCGAGTGGATTGACCTGGTTGACCAATATTAACAATACTCTGAATTGTTGTTTCTGTGGTGGCTGTGCAACATGGTTCTTCTCGCCTCTGGTGTATGTTGGTTTTGGTGGTCGGGATCCGCCTCGGCTGCGTGCGAATTCTAACTCGGGTCCACGTGGAGTTACCTCGAACGATCTTTTCGCAATGGGGCGTTGTGGCGACTTTAGGGTAAAAGTTGGCTTAACCCTTTTTGGACTTGGCTCCTGA
Organism: Thereva nobilitata; assembly: GCA_963855945.1. Classification (NCBI taxonomy): domain Eukaryota; kingdom Metazoa; phylum Arthropoda; class Insecta; order Diptera; family Therevidae; genus Thereva; species Thereva nobilitata. The sequence continues at coordinate 132,615,398 of OY979696.1, forward strand.
GGAGTTGGTCCAAGTGGGTTTTTAGCCCGCTTAACCACTCTCCCGTGGTGCTGATCCAAAACAGGGGTGATGTTCGCGTTGCTGCTTCGGTTAGCCGTACTTGGGTGATCTACTGCTGCTGCTGGAACATCGAGTAGAGCTGATAACTCGGCCAACTCGGTGTCAAAGTCGCATGTGATATCCAGCACTGGACTGCCTAATGGCGTGGTTGTGCCGTATAGCAGGTAGTTTTCTGCGGCTGCCAAATCCTCCTCAGTATAATTTAGGTTAGACATCTGTAAGAAACTGAATTAATTTGGGAGTTTGGAATAGGATTATTTGTGAACAATTGGACAACATTACCATGGACGACAAACATGTAACATGACGACACTTGACGTGTTACTCCCTGTTATGTATTTGGTTCTATTTCTGGAGAACTTGGTTGATCCATGGGTAGGCGACAAATTTTTGTTATTGGTCTTCGAAACGTGTTTTGACTCGTTCTGACCTGCACGACTCGTATCAACCCATCTGGCCCGGGGAACGTCTCTTCTATTACTCCGAGCGGCCACCTTGTAGGTGGCATGTTCTCATGTTTAATGAGGACTATATCCCCGGCCTGTAATGTTGTTTGTGGAGTATTCCATTTTGGTCTCTGTTGCAGCTGATTAAGATAGTCTTTAGACCATATCTTCCAGAACTGCTTGACCATGCCTTGAATGTGTTTCCATCGTTGAAGTGATGATATAGCTCCTGTCTCATTAGTCACTTCAGGAAGGGCGTTGAGAGCTTGCCCAATTAAGAAGTGTCCTGGAGTCAGAATCATTGTGTCCTCTGGATCATTTCGAACCCAACATAGTGGTCGGGAATTTAAGCATGCTTCAATTTGCGTAAGTAATGTAGCATACTCTTCAAATGTACATATTGTATTTTTAACAGTCCTATATATGTGATATTTGATAGATTTTACGCTTGCCTCCCATAGTCCACCAAAGTGAGGTGCTGCAGGAGGATTGAAGTGCCATGATACTTGTTTTGGCATAAAATATCGTTCTGCTTCTTGGTTGGACTCTTTAAGTACTTGTTGAAATTCCCTATCTAATACAGACTTAGCTCCGACGAAATTTGAACCACAGTCTGAATAGATATTTGCACACAGTCCTCGTCTAGCTATAAATCTTTTGAGGGCTGCGATAAATGCTGTTGATGATAAGTCTGATACTAGTTCTATGTGTATTGCCTTAGTTGTCAGACAGACGATGACACAAATGTACGCTTTTTGTAGTTTTGCATTTCGAATTGATGACGTTTTAATGGTGATTGGTCCAGCGTAGTCAATACCAACATTAGTGAATGGTTTACTAATATTGACTCTGGGAATAGGTAGCTGCCCCATTAATTGCGTCATAGTTTCTCCTCGTTGTTTGGCACATACCATACATTTATGTATTCTACTTGTGATACATCTTCGTGCATTTAAAATCCAAAACCTTTGACGGCTCGTACTTAACACCAATGAAGGTCCGCCATGTAATGTCTCTAGGTGGATCTTGTCTATGAGTAAGTGTGTGAGCGTATGGTCTTGGGGTAGAATGATGGGATGTTTTGCTTCGTATGGTATTGTGGCATTACTTAGTCTGCCTCCTACTCGTATCAATTTATCCTTGTCCATGAAAGGCGTGAGTTTTAATAAACGGCTGTTTCTTGAAAGTGGTTTCCCTTGTAGTAAATTAGTGTATTCTTCCGGAAAAGCCATTTCTTGCGTAAGCCGCAACGTAGTGTCTTCAGCCTCTTTCCATTCTATGGCGGAAAGCTGATTGACTCGTTTATCCTTGGGATTTTTACAATTGTGTTTAAAACGTTTAAGCATGGCTACAATATATGTAAGCCGTGTTATTGTTGAATAACGAAATAAAATATTGTCCTCAATTTGTGTGAGGAAACTTGTGACGACTGGTTTCTTCGCTTCCAGATCCGTGTTTTCCTTTATTTCTTGCTGCTGAGGCCATTGATCTTGTGGTTTGGTCAGCCAACTGGGTCCATGCCACCATAGTTGATTGTTGACTAAATTTGTAGCTGAGATACCTCTGGATGCTACGTCAGCAGGATTGTCTTCTGTTGAGATGTGTCTCCATTGGTCGTATCGTATGACATCTTGAATCTCAACGACTCGATTGGCCACGTATGTCTTCCATCTGGACGGATGCTCCTTCACCCATTGGAGCGCTATCATTGAGTCTGTCCATGCGAATGTAGGGATGTGCTGTAGTTGCATGTCCTCAATCGTGCCCTTTAATAGTTTGGCTAAAATTACAGCTCCATTTAGTTCTAGCCTGGGTATTGTTGTTGGCTTGGTAGGAGCTACCTTTGTTTTCGAAGTTAATAACATTGACGAGATTTGTCCATCATCTTCCTCCACTCGTAGGTATAGGACTGCAGCATATGCTTTTGCTGAAGCGTCACAAAAACCATGGAGTTGTGCCTTTGTGTGGGCGCTGTATTTAATCCATCGTGGAATTCTCAATTTGTTTAAATTGGTTAACTCACGTTTGAAAGTTATCCACTCATTTTCTACTTGATTGGACACTTGTTGATCCCATGAGCAGCCGGTTATCCATAACACTTGCATTAATATTTTTGCAGTAATGATAACAGGAGACAGCCAGCCTAAAGGGTCATACAAGGATGCGATGTCCGAGAGAATATTGCGTTTAGTTGCGATGTTGTGTTCTCGCATTGGGATGATAGTGAATGTAAAATGATCCGGTCCAGGATGCCATCGTATCCCGAGGGTTTTCACTGTTTCGTCTGTGTTGAATGTTAATACATTCTTTAGTTCACGATGTTCTGGAGGGAGATGGTCTAATAGTGTCTGCTCATTGCTAGCCCATTTCCGTAGGTTAAAACCACCTGACCTGGTGATGTTTATCAATTCCATTTGTAATTGTTTTGCATCATTGATGTTGTCAGCTCCGGTTAACAAATCGTCGACGTAGAAATTATCATGTAGTGCTTTAGAAGCTAACGGCCAAGTTTTCCTTTCGTCCACTGCGAGTTGTTGCAGCGTACGAATTGCTAAGTATGGAGCACTTGCCGTGCCAAAAGTCACCGTTTTCAACTTGTAGTCTTGAAGTTGTGATGTTTTCGGATTTTGCCATATAATCCTTTGAAATGTTTGATCCTTTGGGTGGATATCAATCATGCGGTACATTTTCTCAATGTCTGCATTCATAGCGATTTTATATTTTCGCCAATTGAGCAATGTTGCAAACAGCTTGGGTTGAAGAGTAGGTCCAGTCAACAAGTGCTCGTTGAGTGATGTGCCATTTGTAGTTTTGGCGGATGCATCGAACACGACTCTCAATTTAGTCGTGGTACTCTCTTTGAAGACTGCGTGATGAGGGATATAGAAATGTTCTTCTTTATCTGTTGGGGGGTCTACTTCTTCCATGTGTCCAAGCTCAATATATTCATCCAAGCACTTTCTGTATTCTTTTTCGAATTCTGGTTTCTTAGAGAACTGCCGTTGCAGCGATGTGAAACGCTTGAGTGCTTGTGGTCTTGATAATCCTAGAGCAGGAGCCTTGTTGTTCCTAAATGGAAGTTTGACTTGGTATTTTCCATTTGGTTTACGTGTGTGTGTTGTCTCGAAGATCTGCTGGCACAGTTTGTCATCCTCTGTTAGGATCTGTTTTGCAGGAGGTTCTTCGATTTCCCAAAAACGTCTTAATTGGTCATGTAAATCTAGTGTTGTGACCGTAAATGCTGAGACTTTATCTATGACTGTGTCTGTCGTTGGTCCCACTATTATCCATCCAAAGATTGTGTTTACGGCTATTGGGGCGGTACTAGGTCCCTTTCGTATGCCATTCCTTAGAATACGTGCGTAGATTCGTGCTCCTAGGAGTGCGTCGATCCTTCCTGGCTTCCAGAATGTTGGATCTGCTAGAGGCAAGTTGTTGAGGTGATTCCATTCCTCCTTGCGAACTACCTTTGTTGGTAAAAGATCAGTGATACTGTTGAGTATCAAGAAATTATCCGTCACTGACACCTTGTTAGCGTTGTTTGGTTTTACCGTGAGCCTAACTTGTTGGTGTGCAGTAGCTAATGGATTGGTGTTTATACCTGTTATTGCTACAGTTGTATTAGTTCCTGTAGCTCCTAGCTGCTTGCATGCAGCCTTTGTGATAAATGATGATTCGGAGCCATTGTCTATTAGACACCGCAATACCTTTTCCGTGCCATGATTAGTGCGAAACGTTACCAGTGCTGTTGACAACAATGCATGGTGATTTTTCATGGTTAAAAAGTTTTGAATTGTGGTTACTCCGTCAGCGCTGTTGGCTGATTGGGATTTCGAGGTTGTTGGAGATTGGCTTGGTATTGATTCTCCCTCTCGTAAATGTTTTTCTTTGGATCCTGTTGATCCCTGCTTCTCTTGTCTGGAGTCGTCGTGTAGGGTAGTGTGATGACGCTTCTTGCATCTGCGACATGTATATTTACTTGTGCATTTCTTTGCCATGTGGTTGTTGGATAAACAATTTAAACAACGTCCAGCTGCTAGTATGACCTTACGTCTGGCATCACTATTCATTTGTTGATACTTGGTGCATGCTCGAATGTAGTGCTTTTGATGGCAAGCTGGACAACAGTCTTGCTTCACTGCATGATACGTATGTGTAACCTTTTTGGCGAGTGTTGGCTTGATTGGTGTTGATGTCCGTGGAACGATTGCATCAGCGATTGATTCTAGTACCCGTAATCTCATTGTCAAGAACTTGCTGAATTGTGAAAAAGTTGGCAAAGTTTGATCTGCTCCTTGCTCTTCTTCCCATAATCGTAGTGTTGTGAAAGGAAGCTTCTGTACTAATAGATAAATTAGAATGGCATCCCAAGACGAAGTATCAACACCTAAGCTCTTCAGCTGTTGCAAACATTCGGATGAAGTATCTATTAATTCCTTCATGCCCTTAGAGGATTCAGTAGTCAGCTTCGGTATGTTTGTAAAAGTTTTTAGCTGGTGATTTACCAACATTCTTTTATTTTCATACCGCTTCTTCAGTTTTTCCCATGCTGGTGCGTAATCTTCGTTAGTGATTGGAACATGTCGCAATATGTTTTCAGCTTCTCCAACCAAACATTCCTTTAAATAATGTAATTTTTGTACTGGACCAAGTTTTGCATTATTATGGACCAACGCAACGAAGACATCATGAAATGATCGCCACAAATCGCAATCGCCATTGTATTTTGGCAAACTGATTCTCGGCAGTTGTATTTCATATGATGTTGTAGTTGGAGGTTCTGGAGGTGGAGTCATTTTTAATTGGCATTTTTCCAATCCATCCATTAACTCTCCGAGATAGTCATAATATTTGGCTTCTGTGGTTCCGTATATATCACTATTGAGATACGCAATTGCTGCTTCTGCATTCTCTAGCACTGATGATTCGTCTAATGCTATGTCGTTTTTTTGAAATTTCTCCCAGATTGCATTTAATCCAGTGATTCTGGTCTTGTAGAATCCTAGATTGCGTTTTGAATGTGCCGTCCTTTTGGCAGTGTCGATATACTGGAATAGACGGAGTTTCAAACGTTCTTGTGCTTGACACATTTGTTCTAACGTAGTCATTTTGGATATGTTGCACTATAAGAATTACACGAACACCGATAACAAACAAAAGAAATTGAAACAAATTGAATTCGCTGACACGTATTCCTGGATGGAACCACCAAAATGTTTAGTGCAAAATGAAAAATTGCACTAAAGGAAAGGGAAAATATGAAGGAAACACACGTGTCAGGTAGAATTCAATATATTGTTTTTATTTCAAACTGTTTGCTTAAGACTAACAAATAGGACTTATGCTTCACTTAAATTATTTTGTATATACTATAATTACTAACCAATAACACCTTACTGAAAGGGTTCTAGTTAGGATTCTTTATTTTTGAACAAAATATATAATAACTAGATATATCCAGATAGCGACCAAAGTATTTGACCAAAGGTTGTATGTAAAATTACACTGAGTATATCAAAGATATAGCCAGACAGTAATTTAATACTCGACTAAGGCAAGATACAAAGTCGCACTGAATATTATCCTTGAACTGATGCTGAAAAGGAAACTTGATTAGAACCAAACATATAACATTTCCCAGAACACATGCGGCCTGTAGAAAATTTAATGATTGGTGAAAAAATACCTTATAAATTGTTGAAAAATCCTTTTTCACAATAAGTACCTTAAAGAAGATTGCTTGGGAGTTATTTCACTTACTTTGCTGGATACACTTTCTTTGACTGTTAATAGACAAGAGAGACTGATTGCTTCTGGGTTCGGGTTTTTATACACTGGACCCAACGGTCCTGGCCTAAACTGCATTGCCATTTTTAGGTGGGGATAGTTATACCTTTTTGATGACTAAAAAATAGTTCAAACTATTTCCCCTTATTTTTATTTAATTCTAATTTTTTATTCTTTTTAATTTCATAAAATTTCAATTAATTCACTATGATTTTTCTTATTTTTCTTCAATTTTTATAATGTACTAAAAATGTCCTTTTCGACCATTTCCTTATTTTTTACTGCAATATCATAATTTTATTAATCCATATATTCATCCTTTTCCACTATATTTTCTCTTTTCTTCTCATTATCTTTATGAGAATTTATATTTTATGGAAATATCTTTTTATCCATAAAATATTTCGTTTTTCTGACATCGCCGCTGTATTCTTCGTTAAATTCTACCCCGATTTCATGTATCATATGTTGATACAACATAAAGTTTGACGTTTCGGACGACGTCACATTTTTCGCGATTGCGTGCGCGGTGTTTTTCGCGTAATAAGTGTACTTAGCGTGATTTGCAGGTGCGTGGGTGACCTTGTTTTGTTGTTGTAATGTTGTGTGTTGTTTTAGTGTTTTATATACATGTGTAGACATGGTTTGTAGTGTTTTGTTAGAAAAATGTAAAATGTGCGGTTATGTCCATGTATGCCTTTAAGGGCATTCTACCTGTGTTTTTTTTTGTAATTATTTAGTGTTTTTAAAAAGGTGTACTCCTCATTATGTTCTTTTTGCAATATTGTGTTATGTTCTATGCATGTAATTTGTATCATTTGTAGTTATTTTTTGCTTGCGATGCATTTGTTGTTGTTTTTTCTTGTATGTCACTTTTGTTGACAATTCTTTTTATTTCCCTTGTTATCTTTATTTTATATTTTCAAGCCGGACTAATGGCTATTTTTTCCTGATTATTAATGAATTTGATGTTTTGCTTTTTAGGTTTATGATGGGAGTCCAACGGAGGACATAATTACGGAAAACATAAAAAAACATGAAAACAAAAAACAAAGACGTATCTTGGATTTTTTTTATTATTACTTTTGGTGAGTTTTAGTTTTATTTTTCTTTTTATTCTTATTTATTTTTTTTTTTTTTTATGTTTGTGTTAAATGTTTTGGGGCTGAACAAGAGGTGAAGCGTCAGATAAATGACATGTTGCATCAAGGTATTATTCGACACAGCTATTCACCATGGAGTTCTCCAGTGTGGATAGTAGCGAAAAAACTAGATGCAAGTGGTAAACAAAAATGGCGATTGGTAATCGATTATCGAAAACTGAATGAGAAGACGATAAGTGATAAATACCCACTTCCAAATATTAACGAGATCTTGGACAAACTCGGCAAATGTCTGTATTTTTCTACCCTTGACCTCGCGAGCGGATTCCATCAAATTGAAATGGACCCGCAGGACGTTTCCAAAACTGCATTCACAGTCGAAGCAGGACACTACGAATACGTTCGTATGCCCTTCGGATTAAAGAATGCTCCTTCCACGTTCCAACGAGTCATGGACAATGTGCTGGGAGATCTCATTGGAAAAATCTGTCTTGTATACCTAGATGATATAATCATCTTTTCAACCTCCTTGCAAGAACACTGCGAAAATCTCCGTAAAGTGTTCGAAAAACTCCAAAAGGCCCGATTAAAAGTCCAACTAGATAAATCTGAATTTCTTAAAAAGGAGATTGCCTTCTTAGGACATATCATCACTACTAAGGGAGTAAAACCAAACCCCGATAAAATACATGCAGTAAAAAATTTTCCCATTCCTCGCACACCAAAGCAAATAAAGTCATTCCTCGGACTAGTGGGTTATTACCGCAAGTTTATAAAAGACTTTGCAAAGTTAACCAAACCACTAACGGAATGTCTAAAGAAAGGGAGAAATATCGAACTAAACGATCGATATATTCAAGCATTCGAAGCTTGCAAAGATGTATTAACGAACGATCCAATTCTCCAGTACCCTGACTTCACTAAGCCTTTTATAGTAACGACCGACGCAAGTAACTATGCCATCGGTGCTGTGCTATCCCAAGGAACCATTGGCAGCGACAAGCCAATTTGTTTTGCTAGTAGGACGCTAACCACGTCCGAAATAAATTACTCTACAATAGAGAAAGAACTCTTAGCCATTGTGTGGGCTACAAAATATTTTCGTCCATATTTATTTGGACATCAGTTCACTATTGTTACAGATCACAAACCTCTTATGTGGCTTATGAATCTTAAAGAGCCCAACTCCAGACTCGTAAGATGGAGATTAAAATTAGAGGAGTTTGATTATAAGATTGTGTATAAAAAAGGTACACAAAACTCTAATGCAGATGCACTCAGTCGCATCAGACCTAACACACACGAGAATATGGAAGTGAATATACATGAAAGTAGTATGAACACATCTGTTCAAGGTACTAGTGGAACTACAGTCCACTCACAGGATGAAAATCTCAACGACGGTATACCAATTTCAGAAAGACCACTTAACGAATTTAACATGCAATTGATTCTTGAAAAATCTTCTAAAAGACCACCAATATCACTGAAAACTCCTTTTAGGAATAAACAGAGAAGAATAATAAGACTACCAAATTTCGATCAACTCAATGTCGTTGACATTCTAAAAAAATATCTACCACCCAATAAATTAATAGCTGTCTTTACCGACGATGACACATTCAAGTTAGTCCAAAGCGTATATTCCGAATTCTTTGCAAGAAGCAAAAACTTTAAACTTATTCGTTGCAAAGAACTACTAAAAGACATCCACGAAGAGGATGAACAGGATAAAATCATCAAAGACTACCATACCAATAACAATCATCGAGGCATCAACGAGACATTGTTACATCTAAAAAGAGAAATATACTTCCCTTTGATGAAAACAAAAATAAACAAAATAATAAATGATTGTCATCAATGCCAAACATTGAAGTATGACCGCAGTCCTCCCAAACTAAACTATGAAATACCAGAGACACCAGAAAAACCCTTGGACATCATTCACATCGATATTTATAGTATCAGTAATAAACTGATATTGACTATTATCGATAAATTTTCTAAGTTCGCAGCGGCATATACTGTCCCAGCAAGAAATAGCTTGAATATGGTAAAATCATTGAAGCATTTCTTTAGCCTTCACGGCATCCCTAAGAAAATTGTATCAGACCAAGGTGCAGAATTCACATCATCACTATTCGATGACTTTTGCAAACAATATGGAATTCTCCATCATGTCACCTGCTTCCAGCAAACGAGCAGCAATGCTCCGGTCGAAAGAATGCACTCAACCTTAACGGAAATATATAGGATTATATATAATAAGAGTAGTCATATGGATCACGACGAAATTCTCAGCGAATGTCTAACCACGTATAATAATGCTATACATTCGGCTACAAAACATACCCCTTACGAATTGTTCTATGGAAGGACCCACGAATTCAACAAGACACTACAATATAATAATGAGCATGATTACCTACGAAAATTAAATGAATACAGACAAAATTTATATCCGGAAATAAAAGCTAGAATGGAAGAAAATGTTAAGAAAAACATAGAAAAACTCAATAAAAATCGACAAGACCCTGTAGATTTAGAAGAAGATAATGTAGTTTATAGAAAAGAGTGTAGGCGTAACAAACTAACACCTAGGTTTTCAAAGCATAGAATTAAGCACAATAATAAAATTTCAATCATTACTAACCACAATAAGAAATTTCATAAAGCTAGGATTAAAGTTAGACGTAAATTACAGGATAATAATCGTGAACGGACAGAAACTGGAAATACAGGACCTGACGAACCAAGAACTACTGACCATGAAATTAGGGACGGCTAGAACAATACTAACGTACAACAATCTCTTACATATTGTTAGACTAGAAAACTACGAAATGACGATTGACAAAATATCAGAATCAATTAATTTACTTGACAACGAAGACGAACTCCACGACTCAGTAAAACTAACGAACATTAAACTACAAAACCTGAAAGAAAAATTTGAGACACTAAAACCTAGTCTAAGGAAAAAGAGAGGATTAATAAACGGTCTAGGTAGCGTTATCAAAAGCATAACAGGTAACATGGACGATAATGACGCTCAACGAATTAACGAAAACATTGAAAATCTAATTTCAAATCAGGCAAACATTAAAACAGAAATAAATAAACAAGTATCAATAAATAGTCAAATGATAGAAAGATTTGAAAATATAACATCCCATATTAACAAACAACAAGAATCAATAGAGAAATATTTGAAGCATTACAAAGAAACTATAGAAAATAGAGTAAAATCCGGTGACGACATTATAAAACACACACAATATTTAGCCCAAATAAATTATAATATAGATTTAATAAGCAACCATTTGACAAATTTAGCAGAAGCCATAGTACTCGCAAGATTAAAGATTATATCAAAACAAATTTTAAACCATAAAGAATTAAACGAAATTTACCACAATTTGAAAAATCAAGCAATAGAAATCAAATCCAAAGAGAACATTTACGAATTGTTAGAATTAGAAGCATATTACAGTAATCTGAATATCATCTTTAATGTTAAAATACCTGTTTTTTCACCAGAAACTTATTCTATGTTCCACCTAATTCCTTTACCTATAAACCATACAAAAACAATAGTCACAGAACCCTACCTAATCATAAATTCCCATAACATTCAATATTTCGACAATAAGTGTTTCAAGGTTGAAGGTACCCACTATTGTAAGGAATCACCACACCAGGAAGCCACCAACACGTCCAAATGCGTTGGACCCCTCATACAGAATCGACCAGCAGAATGCCAGCTTATAGAGCATTCTACCATCCTTAGTATCCAGCAGCCAGAACCAAACTATATTCTTCTAAGCGATCTCCCGGAAACCAGAATTAAATCATCCTGTGACTCCACTAATTTAAACTTAAAAGGCACAAAATTAATACATTTTCAGAATTGCACCGTCGAAATCAACGGGATAACGTATCAAGGAACCATCGCCAATTTCTGGGATGACATTCACGTTTATCCTACCATATTTAACAGGACCAATTACTCTTCCATCATAGAAGACATCCACCTACAAAAAATTAGAACATCCCACATCCAAAATAGAAAGGCCATAGAACTTCTAGATATAAAGACAACCCAAAAGGACAACATTACACTCATCTCAATAGTATTCATTGGCTTCATCATCCTTGCAATTTGTGCATTCATCATATACGGACGAGTCAAAACTCTCCAAAATAAAACACCGATCATCTGCAATAAGATATCATCAATAGAAAATCCTGGCGATCCTCCGAGCATCCAGCTTTACTGGCCGAGGACACTCTCTTAGAGGGGAGGAGTTACGGCTTCCGCCTTAACATAATGACCTCCACCATGCATGCGCCCAAAGCTTCAGCATTCACCTTCACTCAGATTACAACCTCACGGCACAGGTGATCCAAATTTCCACGCGCCACCAAATTATTGCAATATTGCAATAAATGCAAACAACCATCGGATACTCATCAGCAATAAACCCAGACGAAATTCTTAGAACTTCAATCAGGCCGGAAACCACCAAATTATTAAAAATTGTAATTATAAAATAAGTAATTTTTGGATTTAGGATTAAGTTGACAATCAATGTAATAAGTCGTTAATAAACTTGTGAACGGAAAAATTCTTTTTTTTAACTATCGTGAGAAGCAATATCCTATTTCTCGCTCTCTTACCGGTGATCGATCAGTTAGGAAAGTGAAAAAAAGTAGTGACAGTGTGGTAAAAGTTGTTCCAAGGTTGAAGAGGACACGAGGAGACAGGATTGAGAGGAAGGAACAAGTTAAGTTAAGTTTAAAGTTTCATATTATTTATATTATATTACTTTTTTTCTTCTGAAATAATTTTTTTCCATATATATTTCCTATATTTTTTTTTATATTATATTGGTTATATTGGTAACGTTATATTTTCTTTATTCAATTTTTTTTTTGTTTAATGCCATATATTTTTTTTTATTATTTGGTTTTTTTTTATATACATATTTCCCATAACCATAGTTTATAATAAATGAAATTAACCGAATTCTGGTGGTTCTTTAATTAAGAGAGTGTTGTGTGTGATATCGTGGGTTCAAGCCCCACGTTCGTATAGGTTCGTAGACCTTAAAACTACGTGGCGCCCTTTAGGGTTAACTTGGATTTTCCATCCCTTATTTTTTTTATAGGACCACACCACACGCTGAGTGCGGCCGAGGCGTACGTGTGAAAATTGGACGTAACATTTTTGGCGCCCAACGTGGGCCAACAAGATTAATTACCAAGTTAATTCTTATCCTTTTGATAATTATAGTGTGTTTTGTTAATTATAGTAGTGTGGAAAGCACCGAAATTAAATTAAATATTGTTAGCGTGAAAGTGAAGAATTTTTAGTGAGAGTGGAGGTTATCTTCATTGTGTTGTACGGTTTCATGGCCATTTTCTTGCCAAAATATTGGGACATCATTTTCTTTAGAATATTTTTTTTTCTCCAAAATTCTTCCACGCAAAAGAAAAGTTTAGTTTAGAATTTCAAAGAAAATATTTAGGGGAAGAGGGATTAGTTCGAGCTAGAAGAATTTTTAGTAATAACCGTGTCAGTAACTAGAAGTGCTATAAAAATTATTTTTTTTTGAGTGAGGTTCAAGGTCAATGTTTTTTTTTGACAACAAATAAAGATTATTTTAATGAAATTTTTAGTTTGAATTATAAAGGAACTTTAAATTAGCAAGCAGGTATTTTTGGTGGTTGTCGTTCGTCACACTCTTCAAGCCCGCCGAATCGGTTCCTTATTATAATATAAAGTAAATTCTTGTGTTGTGGGTGCAAACTTATCGGTGAACAGGAGGAAATTCCTTTTCCTGTAGTTCCCAAGGATCTTTGATGTCTTTTCCACATAAATAGTGTATCGAGGAAAGAACTAGCATTAATCGAGATTTTTTTTTTGCTTGAGAACTTCCTTTTTCCAAAGGTGAAAGATTTTCGGCAAGAACCCATATCAGTTGCGCCATACCCATACGTATCAAGCCTGACGTTACCGTCAGTCATCAGTCAGGAAGTGGTTTAGTCAAAAACTGACAGATCAGTCTCGCTGTGTAGTATCGAGTGGTAGTAGTGAGAAGAGAAAAATTACGAGAGAGAGAGGTTCTATAACAAGGAACAAGTTGTGTAGCTGAATTGCATAAAGCAACAATAGACAAGTTGCGCAACTTTATTGCGAGGAATAAGAAGTTGCCGAACTTAACAACAAGTATCGCAAGAAGTGGCGCAACATATTCACAGATCACGCCACCCCACCGCGTGATTCACTGGGGACTCAATTGTTTGGTGATCGCAAATTGTTTTTTTTTATTTCTTTTGTTACTTACCAAGTCCAAGGGACAGCGTGCATGATTAAGCCCATGTGCGGGACTTTGCGGGAACCTTAAGTGATTGATTTTTTTTCTTTCTTTCCATCACCAAATAGATTTTTTTTTCCTCTTTCACAACTTTAAACCCAAAATAATTTTTTTTTTACTTCCACATTTTTGTTACTTCCTCACTTCAATTTTATTTCACCATTTCACTAAATATATTATTGCACTAAACAATTGGTTTTTTTTTGCGACACTTGCCACGCGCCCGAGTCACGAAATACTGAAGTACTACTCGGACTTAGAAGAATATTCGATACCCAACCAGGAATTATGAATGACCATCCAGTATAAGAGAAATCGTTCTTTGAAAAGGAGTATCATAGGAAGTGTAAATTGATTGGAAGGAAATTGAGAGCCACGGTTCTCATTCTTTTTTTGCTATATGTATCGGCTATAATCCAGTGACCCACTCCTAGCGATGCATACAATTCCTGGATGAGCATTGCTTTGGTTAATTTTTTTTCTGATTTTAATATAGGTTGAAGCATCATTATATTCTTTGAGACTTTGCCTCTGGTCGTAGTTTTTTTTGGTTTCGATATTTCTTTTTGGTTTTCGGTCTTACTAGTTCTGGAGTACTAGCCGGTGGCACTTTCGCATTCGGTTAATGTTTTTTATTTTTTTTGGTGGTTGCATTTTAGGTCTTTTTTTTTGGGTGGTTTGGGGTACTGAAAACTTAACGACGTACATATTTGCGATTTTTTTTTAATTTTTTTTGGATTTGAAATGGAGGTTAACAGGCTTAGCCAGGACGAGCTGTCCTACGAGTTGGTAAATAGAGGCTTACCGACAGGTAAGGTGGAGGAAATGAGAGCTGCCCTCCGATCGGCGTTAAAAGTGGAAAAGGAGGGAAAAATAGTATTGGTTGAACCCTACCCCTTTTCCTTCGACGAAGACGATCAGGCATTACAGAGGAAGCTGAGCGAGATAGCCTCCCTGCAAGAAGTCTTCGAAGGCGACTCAGGTTCAAGCGAATTCAAGAAATTGCTGACGAAGATAGAATGGTGTCTGGCCCGAGCAAACCGCATGACGATTGAGGAGGAACATCAAAAGAAAGAAAAGGCTCGCATTATAGGGGAATTAATCATATCCTTGGGTTCGCTTTATGCAAAGGCGGAAGGGGATGATCCTGACGACGAATCATCTGAGGCCGCCGCCGAGTTATCGCTCCCTGCAGCGGTGATGACGACCAACCGAGCTCAGGCCCAAATACATAAGTGGGGTATAAAATTCACTGGGGAACAAGGGCAATCGGTAAGTTCCTTCCTCGAAAGGGTTAATGAAATGGCGGAAGCGGGGGCTATAAACCGATGCCAGCTATACCGCTCAGCCCTGGATTTATTTGGTGGACGCGCGCTAATTTGGTACCGGGCCAATAAGGGTTCTCTGCACTCATGGAATGACTTAGTGAAGGAGTTGAGAAAAGAGTTTCTGCCACCGGACTACGATGAGCGACTATTGGAAGAGATACGGAGAAGGGCGCAGGGAAAGGACGAATCCATGGGGATATATGTGGCCATTATGAAAAATATGTTTGCACGGTTGAACGAGCCCCTTTCGGAGAAGGAGCAACTGAGAATCCTTAGGAGGACAGTCCACCCATTCTACCAGACGCAGCTGGGGTTGCACGAAATAGAATCGATAGCCGAAATGGTGGAACTAGGTCGGAAGCTCGAGTCAATAAGGTCATCTGCTGAGGCTTTCATTCCTCCCCCGTCGCGAGAAACCATTCGTTGCTGGAACCAGACCTGGCTTATATTGGCAGCGAACCTCAAGTGATAGCTGCGGTGGATAACTCCAACCAACAGAGGGCGAGTACAATAGGGAATGCGATGAGGTGCTTCCGATGTGGACGCACGGGACACTTCGCCAGGAATTGTAGGGCTTTGCGATGTTTTGGTTGTGGAGCTCCAGGGACGGTCCGATCGCAGTGTACCAGATGTAACGAAAGGCCATCGAGTTCCGGTCCAAGAGAATCACAACAGGCACAAGGATCGGGAAACGATCAGGGAGCCCGAGCCTAGACGGCGAGGCGGGTAGTCCGCAGAGAGCCGTAACCAGCGAAGCGCAGGTAATAGAGGTAGCACAGCACGAAAGAGTGGATTATGTTTTCTGGGGTCAGGAAAACGATGTGCGACCTTATCTTGCAGTGGAAATCCTGGGTGTAGAATTTCGTGGGTTACTCGACTCGGGGGCAACGACGACCGTCATCGGTGGGCCCGGTTGGAAGCTTTTGGAGAAAATGAAGTTGAGGACACGCAGCACAGCGAGGAAGGTGGTTAGTCTAGCCAATGGAGGTACGATTGGGGTGTTGGGTAAAGTGGATATACCGATAGCCGTAGTAGGAAAGATCAAGATAATGGAAGTTCTAATAATTCCGGAGTTGCCACACACTATAATTTTTGGGATAGATTTTTGGAGAAGAATGAACATTGTGGCCAATTTTAGGGACAACAAGTGGCAGTTTGGAGGAGAGGAGACAAAGGTCCGAGTAGACTCCTTGCACGCGGACGTGGATTATGTTTTCTGCAGGCAAGAAAACGACCTGCGACCTCACCTGGCGGTGGAGGTTCTTGGGGTGAAATTTTGCGGTCTACTAGACTCGGGGGCAACAACAACTGTCATCGGTGGGCCAGGTTGGGAGCTGTTGAAAAAAACGAAGTTGAAGATTAGTAACACGACGAGGAAGGTTGTCAGTTTAGCGAACGGAAGGACTATTGAGGTGCTGGGGAAAGTGGATCTACCGATTGCTGTGGAAGGAAAGATTAAGGTTTCGGAAGCCCTGATAATCCCTGAGCTACCACACACAATAATTTTAGGGATCGACTTTTGGAGGAACATGAATATTGTCGCGGACTTTAGAGACAACAGCTGGCGGTTTGGGGAAGAGGAGGCCGAAGCCCGAATCTATGCGCTGGAAAGTAAGTCAAAACTCTCCGAACAACAACAGGGAGAGTTGGAAGAGATTATTGAGGAAGCAAGGAGGAACATGGGAACGGAGCTGGGATGCACAAATATTGTGGAACATGCGATTGAAGCGGAATCGCCACCCATCAAGCAACGGTATTACCCCATGTCTCCAGCAATGCAGAAGGTTGTAAGCGATCAATTGGAAGAGATGTTGCGAGCTGGAGTGGTGGAGCCTTCCAATAGCGCATGGGCCTCGCCTGTGGTGCTGGTAAAGAAGAAGGACGGGAAGTATCGTTTTTGCGTCGACTTCAGGAAACTGAATAAGGTAACTAAGAAGGACGCGTATCCTTTGCCATTCGTCTCGGCTACTTTAGATAAGCTACGGGACTCCAAGTACCTATCGTCATTGGACATTAAGTCGGCCTTTTGGCAAGTCCCGATGGAGGAGAAGTCCAAGCAATTTACCGCCTTCACCATCCCGGGCCGGGGACTGTTTCATTTCAATAGGATGCCCTTTGGATTAACCAATTCACCTGCAACATGGCAACGTCTGATTGACCGAGTGCTGTCCGGAACACTGGATGACAAAGTATTTGTTTACCTGGACGACGTCATTATTGTAACTCAGTCATTCGAGGAACACAAGAAGGTGCTGAAGGAAGTCTTGGACAAAATTTGCGAAGCAGGCCTTGTCATCAACTTTGGAAAATGCGAATTCTGCAGGGCGGAATTAAAATATCTGGGATACGTGGTAGGAGAGAATGGATTGCAGGTTGATCCAGAAAAGGTACAGGGGATACTTGCTATCACAGCCCCTCGGTCAGTTTCCGAAGTACGGAAATTCATAGGTACAATTTCTTGGTATAGACGATTCGTCCCTAACTCCGCCACCTTAATTGCCCCGATCACGGCGTTGCTGAAAAAGAAGACTAAGTTCGTATGGTCACCCCAGTGTGACCCAGCCTTTCGGAAAGCAAAGGACCATTTAGTTAGTGCACCCATCCTCACTTGCCCAAACTTCGAATACCCTTTTGTGATACATACCGATGCCTCTGGCTATGGCCTAGGCGCAGTCCTCACACAGCAAATTGAGGGACAGGAGAAGGTAATCGCTTACCTAAGCAGGTCGTTGAATCGAGCAGAGCGAAATTATTCCACTACGGAGCGCGAGTGTCTTGCAGTACTATGGGCGATAGAAAAGTTGCGGCCGTATATTGAGGGAACGAGCTTCACCGTCGTTACAGACCACGCGTCCTTAGTCTGGCTCCATAACTTGAAGGATCCCACGGGCCGTCTAGCTCGGTGGGCCATCAGGCTGCAACAATACGATTTTAATATCGTGCACCGGAAGGGTAAAGAGCACCTACTTCCAGATTTATTATCCAGATCAGTCCCGGTAGTAGACTGGCTGGATGGCGACACATCACTCAAGGAGTCCTGGCACGAACGTATGATGGAACAGATAAAGAAGCACCCCGAACGTTTCCCTGATTGGAAGATTAGCCTCGGTAGTCTCTGGAGGCACGTGCGACCAAAGTACCCAGAGCTAGCGCGCGAGGGCTTCGACTGGAAAAGAGTATTACGGAAGGCAGAAAGGAAAGAAGCCTTGTTGCAAGCGCACGATGTCCCCACCGCAGGACACGGAGGGGTTAAGAAGACGTACGACAGACTGGCTCAGCGATTCTACTGGCCGAAGATGAAGAGCGACGTTGCATCGTATGTAAGGCGATGTAGGACGTGCCAGACGACTAAGCCGGAGCGGAAAAAGCCAGCGGGCTTGATGTCTTCCCGTACAGTCAGCAGCTATCCATGGGAGTGCGTGTGTATCGATTTGATAGGGCCCTTACCTCGTTCTACACGCGGATATAAGTACATATTGACGGTAGTTGACTATTTCAGCCAATTCCCTCTGCTTTTCCCTTTGCGTTCCTCGACTGCTCCACCTATCTGCCGTATCTTGGAGGAATCGGTGTTCCTGATCTTCGGAGTGCCTAAAACTTTAGTCTGCGATAATGGGCAGCAATTTAAATCGAAAGAGTTCAAGGCACTCGGCGCGGAATACGGCACGACAATCAGTTATACCGCATCTTATCATCCTCAAGCTAACCCGACGGAGAGAATGAACCAGAATGTCAAGACAATGTTACGCGCTTACGTAGCTGACAACCACCGGACGTGGGATTCTTACTTGGCAAAGATTGGTTGTGCTATCCGGACCGGTATGCACGAAGGAACAAAGTTAACACCGTATTTTATAAACTTTGGCAGGGAAATGGCATTGCATGGCCGCGAGGCGCAAGGCGAAGGTCAGGGAGAAGACCAACCCGAGGCGCGGGCAAGGGCGTTGCAAGAGGTGCGAAGAGACGTCAAGGCCAGGTTGACGAAAGTTGCAGAAGCGACCAAACACAGCTACAACCTACGAAGAAGGGACCAAAGATTTTACGCTAATGATTCGGTGTTACGCAAGAACTACGTTTTGTCCAACGCCGCGCAATACTTCAGCGCGAAGTTAGCCCCAAAGTACGTCGGCCCATTTACGATAGCAAAAGTATTGTCGCCGTGGACGTACCAGTTGAAGGTTACTACCGATAAAGATGCTGGCGTATGGCACGCGAAAGACTTGAAGATTGCCGAGAATGGTAGCCCAGGTGATTGAGGGTGGTTTGGCAAGGAATTGAATTATTGGGTTGAATTATCTGAATTGGATGATCTGAGTTGAATTCGTTGAATTATTTGGTGGAATTGATCTGAGTCAAATTCGTTGAATTATTTGGTGGAATTATCAGTGTTGAATTATCTGAATTGAATTATCTGAATTGGATGATCTGAGTTAAATTCGTTGAATTATTTGGTGGAATTGATCTGAGTCAAATTCGTTGAATTATTTGGTGGAATTATCTGTGTTGAATTATCTGAATTGAATTATCTGAGTTGAATTAGTTGAATTATTGGGTTGAATTATCAGTGTTGAATCATATGAATTGAAAGATTGGGTTGAATTATCTTAGTTAGGAGTTAAGAATTAGTTGAAATAAGGGAAAGTTATTAGTAGTAGGTACTAGGTAGGTAGGTACTATCTGAGTACAAGTCTAGGATTACAGTATGAGAACGAAATAACGTTTATATTGCTAGAGATTTCTTTGAAATCTCTCGAAGGAAGGGGAGGTATGTTATGTTCCTAAAATTTATACGGCGGTATATTTTCCTCTAGATTGATTTCTCAGTATTTTACGTACATTTAGGGTATCTAAAAGGAGAATACAATTTAAATTATATAGGAGCATAATGTATAAGTTACTTATCTGTGTATGTGCCGTCTGCAAAGGATGATACTGCTAAGGGATTTTCTTTCTTCTTTTTAGAGGACTTTTAAATAAAGATCCTCGGTGACCTGAGTTTATTTATTTGGCATGCGTGAACTGGACTGGCGAGGAATATGAATCAGTGGCCAGGAGAGGACCTAGAAGAAACATACAACCCAACCTGCAAGAAGGACGAACGCCTAAATTAGCAATTAAGTTATCATTAAGTTAATAATATGCGGCTTCCACCACAGTCCTAATCCTGACTCCTCCGAGCGAAGGTAGTTCACCTGGAACCTCACATTCAAGATGCAACCTGCGAGATCGAATAAGGGAGCGGTCGTCAGGGAGTGCTCATTAAAATAAAAGTATAAGGAAAATGCCAGCTAACCTGGGGAATCCGGCAGCATCACTTGAACCGTCAGGCTCAAGTTCTTCGCCGAATGCGAGATTTTGCGTGACCGATGAATTTCCCCAGGTGTAGCATCATGCCGCCCAAGGCCCAAATATATATTTCGCACCCAATTTGGGTTAATAATAGTTAACCGGTTTCTACCGCTCTAACCGATTCCATAGGATAGGTTAGGAACGAGTGAACATCCGGAGAAGAAAGAGAGGGAGAGGGAATACTGGGCTTTTCCAAATAAAAACCTGGGCCCCTGCCGAGCTCGCTCTCTTACCGGTGATCGATCAGTTAGGAAAGTGAAAAAAAGTAGTGACAGTGTGGTAAAAGTTGTTCCAAGGTTGAAGAGGACACGAGGAGACAGGATTGGGAGGAAGGAACAAGTTAAGTTAAGTTTAAAGTTTCATATTATTTATATTATATTACTTTTTTTCTTCTGAAATAATTTTTTTCCATATATATTTCCTATATTTTTTTTTATATTATATTGGTTATATTGGTAACGTTATATTTTCTTTATTCAATTTTTTTTTTGTTTAATGCCATATATTTTTTTTTATTATTTGGTTTTTTTTTTATATACATATTTCCCATAACCATAGTTTATAATAAATGAAATTAACCGAATTCTGGTGGTTCTTTAATTAAGAGAGTGTTGTGTGTGATATCGTGGGTTCAAGCCCCACGTTCGTATAGGTTCGTAGACCTTAAAACTACGTGGCGCCCTTTAGGGTTAACTTGGATTTTCCATCCCTTATTTTTTTATAGGACCACACCCCACGCTGAGTGCGGCCGAGGCGTACGTGTGAAAATTGGACGTAACAAAGCTTTGTTTTTTCACTTGAAATGACGACACACAGCTAATTGTATTCTACTTATCATAATCATAACCTCATTTGATACCCTTATCGAGGGTTTGTACAGAAAAAGGTAATGCGCCATATTGGATTTAAAATTTCGTCACAAAGCTTACTGATTCTACTAGTCATTCTCTTTAATTTGATACCCATGTCGGGGGGTTGTAAAAAAAGGTAATTCGCCATTTTGTGGTGGCCGCCATATTGGGTGTACGATAAAATAATATATTGCATTGTGTTCAGACCCAAAGGTCTGTGCCAAATCTGAGCAACACCGAATATCGGGAAGTAGCCGGAAAATCGATCGTAACGTTTGTCCCAAGAAGAGAATAAAGCTTGTAAAAAGATATCGACTTCGTTGAGTTGCTGAAAAGAATTTCATAAAATTCTGGGAACGTCGGTCAATCCAAAACATCTGTTGCCAGAGACCTTCAAATTGATTACGCCTATTCGTTTTCCAAAGTTACGAATATTATCACCAATCCAAAAAGAAATTGCGAAATAATACTTAAAAATAATTCAGAAACAGCAGGGAATCACCGTATACACTACCTGGTGTCGTATGGTCATGACATAATTAAGATTACAATAAACGGAACTGCGGATTCCAGATAACAAGAGAAGGCACAGAGCATATTTATGAATTGATAACAAAGCCATATACTCGACCACAATTCAATTAAAAACGTATTGAGAAGTTATTGCTTGTTATTGATAAGATGGAAAAATTTATGGAAATGGAAAGATATACGAAAACGGACGATATCATGTTTATTAAAAGAGTTGATTATAACTTTCAAACTAAAATCGTCTATTTTAAAAATAATTTAGCGTGATCTTAGAAAAGTTCCTTTGAAAGTTGTTGAGAATCCAAAGAGCAAATGAAATATGAGAAACCACTTATAGCTGATAATATTTGTTGAAGAGTGTTGTACTAAGGTTTATTTGTACAAGAATTGATTATTTGTATGATTTTGATATATCGACTTATTAAAAAAATTAATCATTTTAAAATAAACCAAAACTCATTACAATCTGTGTGTTTTTTAAAAATTGAATTTATAATATCGATTTGAAGTTAGATAAAAAATTTGTGTTTATTATAAATTAGTTAAAAATTCATTATCAACTTAGATAAGATATCTAGATGGCAGTTTACGCAATATATCTTGTACGAATACTGTTTCTACCAGTTGCTATCAAACAAAGTCCAGCCTAAGACAATGATTTATTAGAATTGCGCTGTTCTTTTAATGATCTGAACATGTGCAATTTCTTATTATTTTTATTAAAATTGATTTATTTAAAATTGCGCCTCTATATTCAACACTAGAGGCTACTTATTTTAACAGCTCTACAAGCGAAATCCGGTCCTAGACTCTTGCAAGTGTTTTCTCCACCAGTCGCAATTCTGAGCCGATGTCATTCAGTTTGGCATCCCTAAGCTGTAAGCTCTCGACGTCCTCGTCTATGCCGTCCTTCCAGCAGAGGCAGGGTCTCTCTCGCAATTACATCCCATAGATCTTACAGCAGAGAACTTTCTGAGGAGTTTCATCTTCACTCAGATTTATTTTCTTCACGGCATCTATGTGGCGATAGCGATTGTAGATCTCGTCGTTGTATAGTCTCCGGAATCGTCCTTGCCCACTCGAGTAAAAATAATTTAGTTGGTTAATTTTCTTAAAAGCATACACGCGCCCACAACTAGCCCGCATAGGATGCCACACGGTTATGCACCGCCACAGGCATGAAAATCTAAAAATGTACCCTTTAGTGGTACGCGCGCTCCTGCTACATCCATCCTATCTATAAATGCACCCGCATCGGTACAGACGATTCTAAATGCGACTGTCGTTTTACCAAGCCGTTCAACAGGTCACTAACCATGTCCAATGCTGCTTGATCTACGCAATCGAACGAGAACCGGTCTACAGAGTTTGTTAATGGCACCCTTTTTGGTTACCAAGATAATTGCCCGTTTTCTTCGTCCTATACGATTTTTTAAAGCCCCAATTTTGCTGCGTACCGTGCCTGTTTCGGGCTCCATGCAGGCTAGGTGCGGGCGTGTTTTATTTTTACTCGGGCACATAAGGGGCCAACCATTTTCCGAAGGAAACGGCTTCTTGGTTCGAATGTTTTTTTCTGAGCAGCAAAGTCTCGGGTGCATATGTGAGTTCCGGTAAGACCATCGTCCGATACAGCAGCAGTTTGGATTTTAGTGTTAGATCGTTTGATTTGAAGATCCTTGACAGACTGTAGTAGGATTTGTTGACTCGTGCGCGAATTTCTGGTTCCATGTGATTGTTGGCAGCCTACCTTTACTTTAATCCTGGGACCAATGGTAAGTGTTCTTGCAAACGGGGCCACCATGTAATTTGTTTTGCTTTAGTTGATGTGCAATTCATGCTTTGACGCCGCCCGCGAAAGCGTCAGGTACAGCTGTTGATGTTCTACCAATTTTAGTGTACTTGTAGAGAATTGTGCCCCATGCTGTTACTCCTGAATCTCGGATCACTTTCTCCAAGGGCAGATTGAATAGGAAGTCGTTGTGGAAGAGTTTAACATTATGCGCCAAGACTCGAAAGACTTGACCTGACTACAACAAACAGAGATCGCCGAACCTGCTGATAAATTAGTTCGTATAATACAAAGTTGAAGATGGCTTCACGGCAGCTTGAATCTTGAATGTATACGCTGATCGACGGCACCGAGACGGTAGTGTCTGATTCCTTCTGACTAAACTCACCAGCCCTTTTGCATTACGTTTGAGTCCCAAGTGGTACGAGCCGTAAAGACATTACTTCGGCCTCGATACGATTGGCTTGAAGATCGACACGATTGGCAGCCCACTAGGCGGAGTCTAAACGCCATTTTTGACTACCACGTGCTGCTAGACAGCAAAAGGTACACCGCACTGGCGACCTGTATTCAGGCCCGCCACATCACCTTGCGGGCCCGGGGCTAAAATATGTTTTGGGGCCTTTTAAGGATTTTGATATTCCAAAAACATTTTTGAATAAAAAATCCTTCCGTTATGAAAAGGCAATTGCACAAGGTGAACTTTTCGACATTGCAGTTTCTCATAACAACATAAATTGGAGGGCTTGAAAGATTTTTATACTTTTGTGACTGCTTCAAAAAAAGCAGCAGTAAAAGGAGTACTCCCCACTGCGATCATGCAATGTTAAAAAAGATATAGAACTGGGATGCGAAGGGGAACGCCCCAAGCTTTTTAGGGACCGTTCTAGCTCCATAGTTTTCTCTTGTTCCTTAATAATCAATTCGAGCTTATACTACTTCAGTGGTAGTAAGGAGACTACAAGGGCAAGCTCAATCTCCCAATCTAATCTTTGTTAAAGTCTTCAATCTGTTTTTCCTCAATTATGGATTTGCTTATGTCTTTTTATTGTGATACCTATTGGTGCTGCCACTGGTGAACGCGGTTTCAGTAAATTAAAAATGATATAAAGTTATCTGAAATCATGTATGGGTCAGTCACGTTTAAATTATTAACTTCCCACTAGGAAGTTATTGTAATCGGTCCGAAAATTGGATTCGAAATTTTCAATGTATTTACACGTTTCAAGGTCCCAATAGCATTTTAAGCAAAAATTTGAGAAGAAATATGTGTGTGTGTGTGTGCGTAAGTATGTGGTCATTTTTCCTGCACGATTTCGCGCGAACCGAAAAAGAGATCGACTTCGTTCAGGTGCCGTTCGAAGCGTGTTCAAGGAAATATGACCTGAAAAGATTTTCATAAAAATTGGTCGAGCCGTTTTTTTGTTTGAACGACTTAAGTGATTTTTGTACCAGCACGATTTCGCGCGAACCAAAAAAGATATCGACTTCGTTAAGGTGCCGTTCGAAGCGTATTAAAGGACATATGAATTGAAAAGATTTTCATAAAAATTGGTCGAGCCGTTTTTTTGATGGAACGACGTAAGTAATTTTTGTACCAGCACGATTTCGCGCGAACCTAAAAAGATGCCGTTCAAAGCGTGTTAAAGGAAGTATGATCTGAAAAGATTTTCATAGAAATCGATCGAGTCGTTTTTTTGTTTGAACGAATACTGGGAAGTTAATCTTGTGGACCCAAAGGGTCAAAAGCCACATCCCAACTAGTTGCATGATATTATTAATAGAACGAGAACTGGCAAAAAATACAGACTATGACGATGTCATCGACGACTGCGGAAATTAAAGAAAGAAAAATAGTGTTTACTATTTAAGTATGATGAGTAGGAGAATCTATATCCATACAAACATAACATATATTTTAGAGTGCTGCATGCTTGGGTTTCAGGCTCTAGATTAGTGCTTGCTTGACAAGTTGAACGCAGGAATATGGCGGTCTTGACTTTTTGGGTCTCAAGATAGTTTCGTGGCCCCTAGGCGATTAGTACGCTGGGATATGAGGTTTTCACTTTTTGGGTTTCAATCTATTCTCGGGGCCCCCTCTGGCCTGGGGCCCGGGGCAATTCGTCCCATTTTCCCACCTCCCCTATGTGGCGGGCCTGCCTGTATTACCTCTTTGTCGACATGGCTCACTTTTTTTATGTGGTAAAATCAAGTTTAAAAATCACCCTTTGTAGCAGTAGTCCGTCATGTTGTTTAAGTCAAGGTGCAATGCTTAGTAGTACGCTTGATTTGAAGTATAGAAGGGAAAGGATAGGTTAGCGGTCTGGAGAGTGCGTGAGTAGATGTCGATGAACCTTAGGTTTTAACTGTGAGAACTCTCTTGCAACAAAGAAAGAACAATGGGCCTCCTAAACAGACCTCCAGAATTACGGCAATCATCATGGGACATCACCCCATATTGAACCACGTTGCCAAGGTGGTAAGCCCTATTGCCGTAGCTGCGGGGAGGAAGAAGAGGAAGACACTCGTTCATTTTCTCAGTAAATGCCCGGCTTCAGTCAAAGCCAGGCAGCACACACTCGTTCTGGATGACTTGAAGGAGATCTCCAGACAAAGGGTCGGGTTACTAATAACCATAGGATAGCTTTAGACATCTGCCACAGTCGGTTAAACAACCACCTAACCCTAAGAGTAAGAGTTTGAGATATAAAAGCGCTGATTAGGCGTCCGATCGCACTAGAGGCACCCCTACACTAACCTAAAGCCGAAAACACACTTTTGTGTTGTGGTGTGTCGGCGCTCTGCGCCCAATCAGAAACGCCAAATCGGGACGCGCCACACCACAACACACCATAATAATGTAATCAGCCTCATTTAAAATATATGAATTAGATCCACGACACAGAGCGCCACGACACACCACAACACAAAAATGTATTTTCGGCTTAACTTATAGTTTAGACGCAGGGCTCTCTATCACTTGTTCTAATCTCTGCGGAACTTCCTGCAGAAGAAGCCTGCGAGAAACTTGTTTCAAATTTTCAACCAGAAACCACAGAAGTTCTACACTGAAGGCATCATGACTCTACTCAAAAAATGGCGAATATTGTCGATATTAATGTGACTTAAATAAATGTTATTAAAGAAATGCCAGGATGTAGATGAAGAAGACGATTCATTCATTCATCCATTCTTTAAGGGGGTGTTAGTGGTCACTTTGACCTATTTTATTTGGTCTATCGTGCCAACGCCGGCCGTCGTAAAATACCTTCCAGGTAATGGCTTTTGATACACAGCCTAAAACTGATTTGGGATACATACTCGTATATCTCAGATCTCCCTGAAGCAGGAAATGATAAAATAAATCGAAACGCCTTCTTGATTTGTTTTATCTTCTATATTATAATTATACAAGGAAAGCTCTTTTCAGTACCCTTCAAGAGCTTTTTTCCATATTGAAAAAATGAAAATAGCATATACATATATCATCTATACTTATGGAAAGCTTTGAAAGTTCACTCATATTCTCTCAACGTAAGTTTTTGCCCAAGGTATGCTCTTACGGAGAGCTTTTACGCTGTGACGTCACTGGTAGCCGATTTATGAAATTTTATTAGGAAATAAATGGTTTTTAAATTTTCACGTGAAAACTACTGCACCGATTTCATTGCAATTTTGCATGGTATACGATAGTACACCAGGTAAGAATATATGCTACCAATAATTTTAATTTTTCAATGCATTCAACGGATATAATTGCATTTAATGAAATATATGGGATAACTCAAAAGTGAAGTTTCTGATATTAAGTACAATCTTCTTTAATTTGGTTTTAAAATGGTTTTGTTTATTTGCAAGAACATGCAGCCTCGAAAAAATAATTCCTTGCATTTTACTTGAAGTATTTGTACCATGGTTTTTGCCTTTCGAAAAGCTTGAAAGAGTTTGTTTACTTGCTCTTGAATGAAATATATGAAAATCGTCGAATCGTTTCGAAACATCATAAGGGATAATCAAAAAAAGTGCAAAAAAATTGTGCAAAAGTGAAAATGAAAAGTTGTGAATTTTTAAAATGAAGAAAAGCACACAAAAAAAAATTATTATGAACAACATCGCGAAGAAATCGCTAAAAAGTTTATAAAGAAGTTTTAATGTGATTAAAAAAATACACCAGCTCTCTTCCTTTTTGAACCGTGCTCAAGCGATTGCAAAATTCAAGTTCGAAATGATCCAATCGTAACTCCCGATTTGAGGAATTACCACTGTTGGCGTTGGGATAATTAAAATAATAATATACTCTGCACAATTGTGCAGGGGCCCGACTAGTATTTATTAGTAAAAATTGAGCTGTTTACTCAGCGACAGTTCAAACAAGAATGAAAAAACATAACAAGTCTACAAAAAGTGTGACGGCGTTTACACTGTAGCTTTACAAGAATTGATTAAATTACTACTACCAACACCGCCCCTTAATTTAAAGAAACCTTTGACCAGTTACGTTAAGATAACAAATTATTCCAATTTCAGATTTAAATGTTCCCTATGTTTAATAAATAATTGTTGGCTCAATCGTTTGGTCATAACATCCGCTAATTGATTTTCTGATTCAATGTATTTTAGTTTGAACTCGTTGTTTCCAATCTATTCGCGAATAAAATTAAATTTGACATCAATGTGTTTCATGCGTTTGTGTTCCCTTGGTTCTTCTGCTACCCTCATGCATGATTGGTTATCTTCGAAAATAGTTGTTGGTTCATGACAATTTACATTAAGTTCATTTAATAGATTCCGTAGCCATTTTCCCTCGCAAATTGCATTAGCTAATGCAATGAATTCAGCCTCTGTTGATGATAAGCTTACGGTGGCTTGCTTCTTTGATGACCAACTGGCTGTGTTGCCATAGACTTTGAAGACATAACCAGACGTTGATTTTCGTTCGTTTTTATCACCTGCTCAGTCACCACCCGTGTACCCAGTTAATGGTTGCGACCCCTCATTTTAATATTTCTTGTTGCTTTAATATAGCGCAAAATCCTTTTGGCATGTTTAAAATGTTCATCATCATAATAACTTTGAAAACGACTGAAATAATTAGTAGATGGACACAAATCAGGTCGAGTTGTTAATGTTGCATATGTTAGGCAGCCAATAAATTCACGATATGGCAAGGGCGGATCTAGAAAAGTTTTTAGGGGGGGGGCGATCTGAGAAATAAAAAATTTTAAGGATATTTATTATTTGTAATGTTTATATGTCCATGAACTTGTGAATATTTATTTAAAAGTACACTGTTTGAATGTTTCTACTTCGGGATATGTCTAAGAAATAAAATGAAATCCGAGTGAAATGAAAAAGAGGTTGAGGCTGTAAATGCACATTTATCTATAATGTTTTGAAAAACCATTTTTATGCATGTTCGTGAATTACAAAATTTTACTACTAGGTATATTTTTCATAAAAAACTCCCCCCCGTGGATCCGCCCCTGCGATATGGTGCACTGCAATCTTCAACTGAACCACTATTAGTCAAGTCCAGCCCATTTTCCATTGGAGTTGCTATACCCTTGCAATCATTCATATTGAATTTATGTAGCATTTTGTCAAAATAGATAGTTTGATTCATTTCGACTTTATTTTCATCAAATACGACGTGTACACCAAGGAATGGGTTTATTTTTCCAATATCAGTCATCTCAAACTCTTTCGTTAGTAGACGTTTAATGGCACTAATAATATGAATATCTCTCGCTACAATCAAAATGTCATCCACGTATAGCAAAATATAAACTGTAGATTTTTCGTCAACCCTTATACAGTACTGATTAAAATATTAAGACCACCTACTATTCGACATAAAACTCTGACTTCAAATTACTATAACTTTTTAAACTATAGATGTATTTAAGAAAAAAAAACCTCAGAATTTAGCTTGTATCCTAACATCGTACATCGATATTATCTCGTACATCGATATTATCTACCCAACAATGAAGAACATATCAAAATCCACCCCAAAAATAAGGGTAATAGTCATAATTAACGGTGCCAGAAGTAATACGAATAAACTCTAGCCTAGAGGATGTTTCGGTATTACTTAGTAATGAGATAACTCAATACCTAGAAATACTTTCTCATATAAATTTTTTTAAAGTATTGCAACTATTCATATTTTAATCAATAGCGAAGTTTATTTTTTTTTCTACTGAGTTTACTGTTCAAATTTTTTACTAATAATACATTATGACACAAGCTAAATTTTGAGTGTTTTTTCTCTTAAATACATCTATAGTTTAAAAAGTTATAGTAATTTGAAGTCAGAGTTTTATGTCGAATAGTAGGTGGTCTTAATATTTTAATCAGTACTGACTAAGGATTCCTCAAATGGGCCACCAAAATTGCAATGTTAATGAAAAACTCTAAATTTTGTGCAATCGGTAGCCTTAGTCGAACAAAAAATAATTGCCAATTTTCAGATTTTTTAATTTAACAATTTCAAAGTTATTAACAATTAAACTTTTATGATATTTTTTTTGAAAAATTCATAACTCCGAATCTAGTTGATCGATTTACTTCGAATTAGTCTTGATTAAAAGGGGAAATGTTGAACTTTACGATGAGCTATTGTTTTTTTAAAAGTTATTAACTTTTACCATTTTTTATTGCAAATGTAAGTTGTAAAATGAAAAAAAATCATGTTCTATAGCACGGAAAAATTTCAAACTAAAACCAAAATGAAGCTTATTTAATAATCTTTCATAATCCGTTTATAAAATACAAGGCCCGCAATTTGTTCAAAAGTTATCAATTATTATGTAGCGCGACGCGGCGCCGAATCAGGAAAAAACATGTTATAGACTAAGAGCCCAGGCCCGCCAGACCAACGTCATTTTCTTAAAGCTGATATTTCGTGTATACATAGTGTGATACGCAGTTAAGAACGTATGCACACTCGCTAGCCCGGAGAATGGGCCCTTTTGTAGATATAGGGTTTGGGGGGTAAAAAGGCGGGTAAAATTGAGAAAAATGTCTGTCGCTGTGTATGTAGGTTCTACTAGGGCTAAATAACCGTTAAATACTGGTGGCAGTAATTTTTGACCATTTGCTTGGGTGTGAGGGGTGAAACGGCCACTTCAGCTAGGGGTGGCTTGGGGAGGGTGCAAATGGTCAAATATTTCTGCCACTAGTATTTAACGGTTATTTAGCCCTAGTAGAACCTACATAAACAGCGACAGACATTTTTCTCAATTTTAACCCCCTTTTTACGCCCCAAACCCTATACATATCTACAAAAGGGCCCATTCTCCGGGCTAGCGAGTGTGCATACGTTCTTAACTGCGTATCACACTATGTATACACGAAATATCAGCTTTAAGAAAATGACGTTGGTCTGGCGGGCCTGGGCTCTTAGTCTATAACATGTTTTTTCCTGATTCGGCGCCGCGTCGCGCTACATAATAATTGATAACTTTTGAACAAATTGCGGGCCTTGTATTTTATAAACGGATTATGAAAGATTATTAAATAAGCTTCATTTTGGTTTTAGTTTGAAATTTTTCCGTGCTATAGAACATGAGTTTTTTTCATTTTACAACTTACATTTGCAATAAAAAATGGTAAAAGTTAATAACTTTTCAAAAAACAATAGCTCATCGTAAAGTTCAACATTTCCCCTTTTAATCAAGACTAATTCGAAGTAAATCGATCAACTAGATTCGGAGTTATGAATTTTTCAAAAAAAAATATCATAAAAGTTTAATTGTTAATAACTTTGAAATTGTTAAATTAAAAAATCTGAAAATTGGCAATTATTTTTTGTTCGACTAAGGCTACCGATTGCACAAAATTTAGAGTTTTTCATTAACATTGCAATTTTGGTGGCCCATTTGAGGAATCCTTAGTCTACTGTATACAAGCAATAATCCGACAAACTTCTTTTGAAACTAATTTTAATCATGTATTGATGAAAACGTTCATCCCACATACGCTAAGCTTGTTTGAGTCCATACAATGATTTCTGTAACTTACATACTCTTCCAGTTTCATCAATAAATCCCTCAGGCTGTTGCATATATATTTCCTCCTTCAAATATCCGTTGAGAAAAGCACACTTAACGTCCATTTGATGCACTGATAAAATAAATAGAAAAGCCTTTTCTTCCAAAGTTCGATTCAGTCTTTCTGAAACCGAATTCATCTCAGGATTGTATGGAACGGTATATAACAACTGTATCCCCTTTTGTTTACAAAAATCCTGAAATTCATTTGATTTATATTCACCTCCATTGTCTGTTTTGATCCTAGGAATTTTCCTACCATGAAATGCTTCTGCCATTGCAACAAATTCTTTAAACTTCTCTAATACTTCACTTCTGTTTTCGATGCAGTATTATCACTGATGCTCGTGAAAAATCGTCGATAAAACTGACGAAATATCTAGTACCATCCCATGCTGCTTGTGTCATGGGTCCACATACATCCGTATGAATGAGCTCCAAAACTCGTTGTGATCGATGACGTTTATTTCGTGGAAATGATGACATCGTTTGTTTACCATAAACACATGATTCGCAAAACCTTTCTTCGTCTTTGACCTTTAAGCGATCAATTCCATTAACCATTGTAGTTAATTTATTTAAGTCCGAGGCGTTGAGGTGTGCTAAACGAAAATGCCAAAGATTTTTAGTAGCGAAATTCAAATTCTTCTCACCTGAAATTCCAGCGAAAGTATATCATACTCTAATTTGAAGTCCACCTCGTATAGTTTTCCGTTTTTGTATGCAATGAATTGGGTTTTTCCTCCCTTAGTGATGTATAGTAGGCACAATCACCATCAAAAATTATTTTATATCCCCTTCGTGTTGGGTTTGGAATAGACATTAAATTACATTTCAAATCCTGAACAAAAAGTACGTCCCGCATGGTTTTCCTGTTGCAATCACCATTAAAAATCGTCTTTATCGTTATACTCCCATGTTGATTTGAGATCAATTTTTGATCCTTCTTAGCTACTGAATTCGCTATTTCATTTATGTTGCGCAGCTCGTTGAAATATTCCGAACGATTTACCATGTGACCAAAATGAATTTGATATGAATGTCAACACTTTGTGCTTCCACATGCGACATAACGGCACTCTCGTTTTTGGATAAATTTGGTTCTTCATTGTTGCTGTCGATCGCACATAAAAGATGTGAATCTGTTGTGTTATTAGCACTCTCGTTATTCCTATTCACATTCTCCTTCCATTTATTCGGTTCCTTCGATTTATTTGGCTTCTTTGATTTACAATGGGACTTTATGTGCCCCCTCTTACCACATTTAAAACAATTTGTTTGACATTTGCTCAATCCGTTACGTTTTCCATACTCATCAAGTAGCCTACCCTTGACAAATTCCAAGGTTAAATCCTCCAGTCTCATTGTTTCTAATGCAGTGACTAATGTAGCGTAGCTTTCCGTCAACGGTAAAAATAAATTGCAAATTACTTCATTTAATTCAACTGCTGCACCAGCAGCCCTCAATTCGCGAACAATTTAGTCGTATTCCAACAAATGCTGTTGAATGCTTCTCCCTTCATGCATTTTCAAATTTGCTAATCGTTTTCGCAAATAAAATTGACCCGCAAACATTTCTTTTGCAGTTTCTTTTTCAATAATATATTCAAGCTGATTGTCATGAATACTTTGTACAATTATTGATTTGCATGCTTTTTCTTCCTTTCTCAGCTTATCATGCTTACTTGGTGTAGCTGTTTCTAAAAGGTCTTCCAAATCATTCTTAATATGCCGTTCCAATCCTTATTCTTCCAAAATGATTTTGATTCGGTATTTCCAGTTGCTGAAGTTTGTCCCATCGAATTGCACTAGGGTTACCATATTGTTTTTTGTAAAAAGAGTACACTTTGTTTTCAGAGGAGACCCATCCTACCTTAAATGCAAAAACTCATCGAAAAACAACCACTTTATTTTTGAAAACTGAAAAAAAAAATTTAAAAAAAAAATTTAATAAAAAGTAATATAACAAAATTAAAATATGTATTTGTTCATACAAACAAAACATTAATACAGTCTTTTTCTTTAGTATTAACTATAGTTATAAATATTATAATAAAATAAAATTAAGTCAAACAAAACATTAATACAGTTTTTTCTGTAAGTATTAAGTAATTATAAATTATAATAAAACAAAATTAAATTCACAATACAATAGGTTTGTATTTTTCGTTACTTCGGACTGCAGCTAATAGGGCTTTATTATGAAGACAAAAATCATAAAATTTATCACACTTTAAGTCTTTATAGTTAAATTGAACCATAACTAAATTTTTAACTGATTCAGGTAACAGTCTATTCCTTTCGTAAGTCCACTGAGCATTCATAAGGCTAAAAACTCTTTCGGCTACAGCATTATGTGCCGGTATAGCGAAGAAAAAACTAAAAATTTATGGCTGTGGATGCGGGTATAAACACTAGAGGTAGGAAATGCCCGAAATGAAAAAGATATTAGATTTTACACTTTAATAAACAAAGATAATTTCTTTATAATAAAACTATACAAAACTTCTAATTATGAATAACAATAATAAATACGCTTTTAAATTCAATGCGCGTCGTTTTTGCGTTCATCGCCGGTGACAAGTCGAATGTTCTTTTTGAACTTGGCTTAGCTTTCATGTGCTGCCACAATACTTTTGGTGCTGCCACAATACTCCCCCCTGTGGAGAAATCATCTGAAACGTACTGGAAGCCTTATAGTTCTTCCTGCTTTTGTCGCGGTGCTTTTTAATGCTGGTTTGAGATGAGGCGGCTCCTTAGGTGCAATCTGTGTATCCTGTTTTTCTGGGGCCTTCATCGGGTTTTCGCTTTCCAAAAATGCTGGTTTGACACGATCTATGGATACTCGTGAATTTCGTCCATTTATGTCGACCTCAAAACATTTTTCATAGCGTTTAATTATTCTATAGGGTCCATCGTATGGTAATTCTAGAGGTGCGCGGACCTTGTCGTTCCTTATAAACACGTGTGTGCTGTGCTCTAGGGCTGGATGCACGAATGGTCTCGCTGTAGCATGATGTGATGTCTGTTGAGAGCGCAGATCGGTCATTCTTCTTCTTAAATCTTTGACAAACTCCGTCTCGTCCATTGATTTTTTGTGTGAATCCTTTACGAATTCTCCAGGTAATGTTAACGGGCATCCATAAACCATTTCTGCCGCGGTTGCTGATATGTCCTCTTTATAAGTGGAGCGTAACCCTAACATTACGTAAGGTAGTGTATTTGTCCAGTCGGTACTGTTGTGAGCTTTTAAGGCAGCCTTTAACGTTCGATGCCATCTTTCCACCAATCCATTTCCCTGAGGATGATAGGGTGTTGTCGTGATGTGTTTGATTCCCAATACTCTCGTCACTTCTTTGAATATGTTAGAAGTGAATTGGCGTCCCATATCGGTAGTGACTCTGGCCGGTACTCCATATCTTGATATCCATCCCGTAATGAATGACTTTGCTACTGCTTCGGCTGAAATGTCCATCAAAGGAATAGCCTCCGGCCATCTGCTAAATCGGTCTATCATTGTCAATATGTAGCGAAATCCTTCGGATGACGGGAGTGGACCGACTATGTCGACGTTAAGATGTTCAAACCTTTTATCGATGAGCGGGTACGTAGCGGGAATAGTTTTTGTATGGCGTTGTGTTTTGACTCTTTGACATTGGATGCAATTTTGTACTATTGGTTTGATTGTCCTTGACATGTGGTTCCATACGAAACGTTCCGCAACTAACCGTTTTGTCGCTTTATATCCTGGATGTGACAGGTTGTGAAGCTTATTGATGACTTCTTTTCTGTGTCCTTCTGGTATCCACGGACGAATTTTTCTGCGAGAGGTATCGCAATATAGTTTCGCAGTTGTTTCCGGGACGTGGAAAGGTTGCAATCGGAGTGAAGTAGCTTGGCTATTGTTTAAAAGCTTTTGTAACTCCGGATCTTGTTTTTGATCCTGTGCAAGTTTGTTGAATTCTATGATGTTACTGTTTGTGTCAAGTGAATTTATTCTTGATAACAGGTCGGCTACGCAATTATCTTCTCCTTTTACATGTTGCATATCGGTGGTATATTGTCCTATGTAATCCAACTGGCGTGATTGTCGTGGAGAGGCTTTATCTGGATTCTGATTGAAGGCAAAAATGAGCGGCTTGTGGTCCGTCATTATTGTAGTTGTACGTCCTTCGATGTCGTGCCGAAAATGCTTAACTCCTTGATATGCTGCCGTCAGTTCCCTGTCGTATGTGCTATACCGAAGTTGTGGTTTGGTCAGTTTCTCTGAGTAGAAACCTAATGGTTGTAGTTCATTTTTAACTAACTGATGTAATGCGGCTCCTAATGCTCGGTTTGACGCATCCACGAATAAAAATAATTTCGCTTCCGGAATTGGATATGCTAACATTGTAGCGTCCGCTAATTGGTCCTTGCATTTGATGAAAGCTTGTTCGGCTTCAGTCGTCCACTTTATGACTGATTTGTCATTTTTTTTATTGCCGGATATTAATTTCTGAAGTAACATCTGGTTCTCGACAGCGTGAGGGATAAACTTTCTGTAAAAATTTATCATTGCTAGGAATCTTTTTAGTTGACACGCTTGCTCTGGCTTTTGAAAATGAAGGATTGCTTCAACTTTTTCCTTAGGCGGTTTGATACCAGTAGCGGTGACTGTATGTCCTAAGAAATTTATTTTTTCCTTTCCTAATTCACATTTGGAAACGTTTATTGTTAAACCATACTCTCTTAATTTTTTGAAGACGATATATAGGTGCTCCTCGTGTTCCTTTATGTTAGATGATGCAATTAGTAAATCATCTACGTATGGGAATATGAAATCCATGCCTAAGAATATCTGTTGGATGTATCTCTGGAAAGTCTGTGCGGCGTTTCTTAATCCGAATGTCATAAATCGGAATTCGTACAATCCGAATGGAGTTGTTATAGCGGTTTTAGGAATGTCTTCCGGAGCTATTGGAATTTGGTGGTACGCCTTTTGGAGATCTATTTTTGAAAATAATGTTTTTCCTATTAAAATTGAAGTCATGTCATTGATGAATGGTAACGGGTACCTATCGGGTACTGTTTTGGCATTTAGCGCTCTATAATCGCCACATGGTCGCCATTGTCCGTTTGGTTTCATTACTAAATGTAATGGGCTTGCCCAAGGACTTTTCGACGGTTGACATATTCCTTTTTCCATTAAGAATCTAATTTCCTCTTTTGCGGCTTTAAATTTTTCCGGAGTCAATCTTCTGGGACGGGCTGAAACTGGAGTACCGTTTGTTTGTATGTAATGTAGTACCTTTGTGTGTTGTGCCGCTTTGTTACTGTTCAAGATAGTTATGTCCTTGAATTCGGTGATTATTTTGGAGAAAACGTCCTCTCTGTTAAATGTGAAAATACTATGGATGTTGTGATTTGCTGCGACGCCTTTTATTTCCAATTTTGTTTGCTTATCTATCAAGGTAGCCCTGCGTGGATCTACTAAAAGGTCGTGAGCCGTCAAAAAATCTAAACCTATTATTGGGTTTTCCACGTCTGCTATAACAAAAGTCCATGTATATGACCTACGTAGTCCAATATTTAGACGGAGTACTTTTTTTCCGTATGTTCTAATGGGTGTCCCATTTGCGGCATAAAGTTGGAATGCTGTTGATGGGTGTTGTGAAGCAACTCTCTTTTGTAATGTCGTGGCTGGTAAAACGGAAATATCGGCGCCTGTGTCGATCAAGAATTTTGTTTTATCGTTGTTGTCCCTAATGAATAACCTACAAATTTGATTGGCTGGTCCACCTCGGTAGGTATCAGGTGGCCGGCCTTTTTTTAGTTTTTTTGTGTAGTACTGCTGTTGTTGTATAAGCATGGTTGTTTACATTTTTTCGCCTTTTCGCCAAATCTATAGTGATACCAACATTTTGACATCTCGGCTCTGTTTCGACTTGTTGACCTGCTACGTGGGCGCTTCATGTCTGTTTGTACTAGGAGCTGTTGGACCTTTTTGGTCAACTGTGAAATTTCATGCCGAAGCAATGAAGTGTCACTCTCTGTGGGCGGTATTCCCTGTTGAGTCACTACTGAACACTGGAAATCTCCTATTTCTAATATACGATCGGCTAACTTTGCTAAACCTGAAAGATCTTCGTTAGATGCCTGTAATATTGCTCGTACCTGATTTGGAAGTCTTTGAAGCCAAAGAGATTTTAAAAATTCGCTGTTGATCTGCGTTCCGCCCAAATCACGTCGGGGTCACCATTTATGGCTGTGGATGCGGGTATAAACACTAGAGGTAGGAAATGCCCGAAATGAAAAAGATATTAGATTTTACACTTTAATAAACAAAGATAATTTCTTTATAATAAAACTATACAAAACTTCTAATTATGAATAACAATAATAAATACGCTTTTAAATTCAATGCGCGTCGTTTTTGCGTTCATCGCCGGTGACAAGTCGAATGTTCTTTTTGAACTTGGCTTAGCTTTCATGTGCTGCACAATACTTTTGGTGCTGCCACAAATTTTTAAAAATTCGGAGTTTGTGCTATCAGTACAACCTTTGAAATAATTTATCCATTTTTCATCCAATAACATTTCCGAGAATTATGTCTGCCATGTCTTTTACAAAAAATTTTTAAATTAATACTTTGGTCAAATAGCACTCATCAATTTGAACGCCATTTTCTTGTAGATATTGAACTGATTCTTCGATGCTGTTCCAAGATGGTTCAACGTTTAGTGTCATCCATTCAAATATTTTGAATTGCTCAAAAGTGCTCGTCCATTTATTTAAATAAGATATCCCACGTTCATAAACATTTAAAAATTAAAATTTTATTGTAGCACTTCTAGGGTTTTCGTCGTTATTTCTTATTATTTCTTTAACTTTTAATGGTAAGAATTGATTAGTTTTTCTTTCAATTAATATTTTTTCAACCTCACTCAAAATTAAGCTGATTTCCAATAAAGAATTTTTGTCTCTTTCCATTGCCTCCATTCTGCTATGAAAAATTGACATTAAGGAGTGAGCAAACCATAAGTAGCTCTCGTTGAATGAATTTTCAAAAAAGTTTTTAAGGCCTATTGGAGGTTGATCTTCTGATAGAAAAAAAGATTGTAAAGCAGGAAACATTTTAAGTACTCTGTTGATGACAGGAAACAAAGATAAACACCTCGTCTTCGAATGAAATAGTAGTTTTCTGTACTCAATTTCAACAAAAGTACAAAATTCTTTCAAGGCTTCAGTTCGTACGGTATAAATCGAAAAAAAATTGTAGATTTTCAAAACAATTGTTTCCACATCTATAGTTAATCCGTCGAGAGCATGATGTACGCAATTATTTAATAAATGAACCGGGCATCCAATTCCAATCAACGGTTTCTTTAAATATGTTTCTAATCTACAGAAAACATTGTTTGTTCCTCTACGACCAACACCACCAAAATTTGTATGGCAATTATCCCCTGTAAATGCAATACATTTACTTATTAAATTTGAATACTGCAATGTATTAATTATCAAATTGCAGATCGTCTCGGACTTCTCATCAGTCACTGATTTAAAATCCAATAAACAATGCGTAATTCCAGATTCTTTAGAGAAATACTGATCTAAAATCGGGAACATTTTAATAGAACCATGATTTGACCCATCTGCACAGACACCAACATATTAAATTGTTCCATCTCTTACCTTTTGAAATGTATTTTCTAACGACTGTGGTGCCAAGACCATGTTCACAATAGCTTCCGTTTTGGTTCTTGCTGACGAATATTTCATGGCTTATTCCGAATCTGAAAATATGCGCCGATATAATTTTGTAGAACAATCGCACGATTTGTAGCTTTGGTGATGCTTCACGGTATGAAATGCCATGGCTGCTTCGGCTGCCAAAATTTTGTCTTCTATTTTGCTGTTTCGTTGCACAAAATAAGCATTCAAATTTTTTGACTTACTGGTAGATTGTATATTCGATTTGTGCTTTGTTGATTGCAAATGCTGCTCCAGATCTGCTTTACCCTTGTTGCTTATTGAAACTATGGTATTGCACGATTCACAAGTAACCTTAAAATCAATTTTGGTTCTCTTCAACATTGGATATTTTGCTTCGAGTTCTTTGTTAAACTTGCATTTTCGCCTAGACATGGTGGTTTTGTTTTTAACTAATCATATTTAAGTTTAATTAAATAATATAACTTTATTAATAATTCTTACCAAATCCAAATAAAACAAATGAAGCGCGCACTCCAGCTCAATCTCAACACAAATTTATTTTTATGACTTTTGACAGAACAGGATAAAATTTCCCAACACACATTTCATCAGAACAGAATAAAATTTCCCAATAAACATTTCATCAGAACAGAATAAAATTTAAAATTTCTCGACAAAAATCTACCCAAAAAAGCTGGTAAAAATTTTCAGTAAAAGTGTGCGCCAAGGACCAAGCAGCATATCAACTTATTATGAAACTTTTGAAAGCGAAATTATGCTATAAAACAGATAAAACACTGTAAACAGGTTGGAGGTACAAAAGAGGGAATTCAGAAAAAAGTAAAGAGTACAAAAGTACAGACTTCAAAAAGAGTCCTTGTACTCTTAAAAGAGTACGAATCGTAACCCTAAATTGCACGCTGTTTGATTTTCTGTCATTTTTCTTTTATACTTTTACAATAAAATTTTTTTCCATAAAATCTGCAAGAAAAAAACAAATTCAATGTGTCGGGGCCGATAACCTGATAAAATAAATCAAACGCCTTCTTGATTTGTTTTATATTTATTAGTAAAAATTGAGCTGTTTACTCAGCGACAGTTCAAATAAGAATGAAAAAACATAACAAGTCTACAAATGGGTGACGGCGTTTAGACTGTAGCTTTACATGTATTGATTAAACTACTACTACCAACAGGAAAGTCGTCGCTTAATGGTGTGGCCACACTACGCGGTCTTGGGTCGTACGCGCTTTTGCCTTTTTTTCATATGGAGTTTTATGGCTTTTTTACGACTTTTTTACGACTTTGTCCATGGTAAAGGCCGTGCGGCCAAACAACGCGGACAAAAGGCTGTGGTTAAAAAGGTACATTGTGCGTCCACACACTATGAGCTTTTCAAAAGCGCGTACGCCGTTTCAAATGAGAATTGATTTTTTCTCACTAATGACTCAGAAAATTAAAAGATCACGCGCGCTTTTGGCTGGTCGTACGACCAAAAGCGCGTGGATTCTAAGTCCGCGTAGTGAGGACGGGCCTTAAATCAACTACCAGCGGACTTGGGTCGTACGCGCTTTTGCCTCTTTTTTCATATAGAGTTTTATGACTTTTTTACGACTTTTTTACGACTTTGTCCATGGTAAAGGCCGTGCGGCAAAACAACGAGGA
This sequence comes from Thereva nobilitata, assembly GCA_963855945.1. Taxonomy (NCBI): domain Eukaryota; kingdom Metazoa; phylum Arthropoda; class Insecta; order Diptera; family Therevidae; genus Thereva; species Thereva nobilitata. The sequence continues at coordinate 132,656,439 of OY979696.1, forward strand.
CAAAAGGCTGTGCTTAAAAAGGCACATTGGGCGTCCACACACTATGAGCTTTTCAAAAGCGCGTACGCCGTTTCAAATGAGAATTGATTTTTTCTCACTCATGATTCAGAAAATTAAAATATCACGCGCGCTTTTGTGTGGCCCTACGGGCATAAGCGCGTGGGATCTAAGTCGGGACGGGCCTTTAGACGATAATTAAGGCAACCGTGGGTCTTCAGGAACCTTCTTATTATGTTTAGTTCCCAGCTCTTGAAATTTAAAAGTTTGCCCTCTTTAGCTTTGTAGATTTGAAAAAATCGTTTAGCTTGATGACCCCCTTGGATCCTTGTCCAGCTATGACATGGCAACTCGGCCAAATTTCTGAAGGCCAATCTTATGTGGCAGCTGGCTAAGCTGCAGAAAGGTTTCGGACCAACAAGTGATGAGTTTGCGCCTACTGTAGCCAGGCCTCTAATAGGCAATTTTATTACTAATGCGAACTTCGTTGCCTGGTATGCACATCAGCGTAACATTGTTGTTTGTGCTGAGGGATTTCAGAGATAGGAGTCAATCCAGGACAGCCTTCGTTTACCAAAAGACCGTGCTTCCTCTAAAGGTCCGGTTACACGCAACGATCTGCTTGTGCCAATTGGCTTGCGCAAGTCAATTTGCCCAAGTGAATCGTTGCGTTGGTGTTTTGGCATGAGCGTTTAAATTATGTTCAAGCCGCAGCTACAACTCTCAGCATGCCCTTGGGTGAATGGTGAAATTTTATGACGCTCCTCCGACCTTATCATAATCAATATAATATAATAATCGTGTCAAATTAGCGTCATTTAGTGTCATTTTCCCTTATTTTATTTGCACCAATTGACTTGCGCTAGTCAATTTGTACAAATAAATCGTTGCCTGTAAACCGATTAAAGTTCATTCAGTTTATTTGCACCAATTGACTTGCGCCAGTCAATTTGCACAAGCAGATCGTTGCGTGTAACCGGACCTTAAAGAGGGCCCTGCCATATTCCCATTCTGATCTACTCTTCCGCTACCGTCATAAACGGTTTGTCAAAGTTATTGTTATTTATTGGGCAGAGTACACAAGATTGCAATCTTTAAGAGTTCATTAACATTGCATTACATTTTTTTTTATGTGGAAGACTAGAGCTCAGGGAAAGCCCTTTGTACTGTTGACTATCTATTTATTTCGTATAGAGTGCAATGTCGAACAGCAAGCTCTAGTCGACAGATAGTGAAGGGAAAGAGAATTGAAGGAAGGAACTGCCACAAACACCTATTCCCAACTATTTCTATCGCGACTCTGGCATCAGGGCAACACGAGAAACAACTCGCTGGAGTGTTATGCCTCCTGAAACGAGTTGAATCCAATGGGCATATTCACACAGTGCACATTCATGGCGCCTAAAACCGGTTTTATAGATGAGAGAAGGAAGGGAGCGGAAGAACTTAACGAAACATTTTTCACACAAAAGCAAACGCGTGAAAACTGGCACACATATAAAAAGTTACTTCTATCTCTTGCATTCCTTAGCTCTGTTTTTCTCTAACAAGTAAATTTCATCTGCAATACATTTAAAGGTTCCTGTATAGCATTCAAATTTACTACACTCATTTACGCCCCGTCTGAGTTGCTAGGAGTTTAATAAAACCGGTTTTACTCACCACAATTATGGCAGCGTGTGAATATGCCCAATCATGGTAAATAATCCAAAAATCTTACAGCTAGCTTAAGATAAGGGAGCGAAAAATTGCAGAAAAGTAAGAGGGAAGTAAGAAAATGCGAGACAAGTAGAAAAAGTAAGGAGAGTAGAGCAGAGAGTATAGGAGAAAGTACTAGAGTGAAACTGGAAGAGAAGATAAAAAAATATATGCCTGCTTTCTGAAAGTCGTGGCTGCTCTGATTTTTTGGATGGATAGAGGAAGTCTATTCCAAAGTCTAATCGCATGCACAAAGAAGGAACGACTACCAACCAAGGAACGGTGAAATGGGAAAAGCAAATTGAAAGACCTCAAGGACTGCATCGGGACAAGGACGTTTAGAGTAAAATATTTTATGTAGGAGAGCTGGTGTCATTACATTAAGAAAAAATGGAAGAGCCGACATCCCAGTAACCGACACAGGATCAAATCAACGGAGGTGAAAAACAAATCTCAGACAATCATTGAATGCGACCCTGAGTCGCTGTTGTCAGGACGAATCAAGAGAAATATAAACAAGAACGCTACAGAGAAACTGTGGCAGAATAAGGTATTTCACAAGCTTGGCACGGGTAGAAGGTGATAGCAGATCAGCGAACAGGCACAGTTTACGCAAGGTACCATAAATCTTAGACGGCATTAAGGAGACATGATTACAACAGGAAAGCTTACAGTTAATAAATATCCCAAGGCTCTTGACACAATCAACGTCAGGAATAGGAACATTACCTATGAATAGATTAGGAGAATATTCAGAGGATAGAGGACACCGGCTGATAAGCAGTACTGTGGCGGCGGATTAAGGATTAAGTTTGAGGAAATTATTAGAGCTCCATTCACAGATTCGAGATAAAATGTTATTCATATCAGCAGTACCGGATACAATATAACTAGGAGGAAAACAATTGTACAACTGAAGATTATCAGCAAACATATGAAAAGAACAGCCGTCAATGACAGAGGAAAGATCTTTTATGTACAGGGAAAAAAGAAGAGGATCTAGTATGGAGCCTTGAGGAACACCCAAACGCACGGGCAGAAGGAAGGATGTAATGCCATTGTGACAATCACATTGAAATCTATCGGAAAGAAGAGAGGAGAAAAGACGCGTAGCAGACGAAGAGAAATCTTAAGTTTGGACAACAGGAGTGGATGGACCACCACCGAGTCAAAAGCCTTAGAGAAGTCGAGTAGAACCAGTAATACCCTGATCAATCGCAACCCTAAGATCAGTTGTAACTCTTAACAGAGCAGTCTCACAATTGTGCGATTTACGAAAGCCAGATTGAGAGATAGAGTGAAAATTATTACTCTCAAGATAGCTCATCACTTGGGTAAACATAATTTTTTCAAAAGCTTTGGCGAGAAAGGGAAGCATGCTAATAGGACGAAAGTCGATTTATCAGATGGTGACAGTATTTTAGGTAAAGGAATCACAATGGCTTTTTTCCAGAGCAAAGGGAATTCAGATGCAGTGAGACAATAGTTAAAAACATGAGTGATGGGTTCAGCAATTAGGGGAGACAGAAGCTTGAGAGAACGTGGAGAAATTCCATCAAAGCCGATACTGTTCGAGGAGATAGAGAGTAGAGATTCAAGAACTTCTAAAGAATCAACACAACGGAAGTAAAAGCCATCACTGAGCGAGCCAGAGGAGGAAGAATTAGAGAAAGAGGGGCTATCGTAATTCTTGGAGAGAGAATGAATGATGAGTTGAGGAGCTCAACATCAACATCAAAAGGCTCAGATACGGCAGAATGAACACCAAGTGAGCGAAGGTTAGACCAAAGTCGTTTCGAACCTAGGTCAGGATTAAGCTTGCGGGCATAGAACTCAGGTTTAGCAGCTTTGACTTTGAGGTTGATGCGATTACGAAGCACTTTGTAGTCAATTAGGTAACTGCGAATTTTAGTTCTACGGTAACGCCGGTACATAGACTCACGCTGGATTATCAAATCCCGGACCTCGCGTGAAAACCATGGACAACGAAAAGTTTTGACTCTACGCATGACTAGCGGTACACATTGGTCATACAATGACTGAATGAAGGAGGACAAGACAGCGACCTTATCGTTGACAGAGGTAGAGATATAGATGTCATACCAGGGTACAGCTCTTAAAAGCCGCTTAGGATTGATGTTGTTGTAGTCACGGTAGGAGAATGAAGAAGACGAAGAAGAAGGTAGGAATGAGAAATAAATAGAGAGAAAAAGGATGCCACTGAGCCTACAGACGTAACAGCGAGAGTATCAAGCAACGATGGATTTCGGCAGTTCATAAACGTTGGGAGTTTATTTAAAACATGAAGTTCAAAGTCGTTAGTGGCAGAAATGGCATCGGACAATGATGGTAATGGCCCTAGATAAGGTCCTTTGAGAATCGATAAGTGATCCACAAGGTCTCCTGGCTTAAAGGAAAATAGCCCCGCAGACGCAGCGCTCCCGCCAGATCCTTCTTCTTCACTACTAGGTGGAGCAGAAGAAGGTTAAGTAGGACTTTAATAGCCGCATTCGGACAGGTGCTTTTAGTTTCAGTTAGGGGTGGCGGAGCATAATCATTATGGGTGGGGAGCACATGAATTACCGTTAAAATGTATAAAGTTAAACGGTCAATTTATTTACCAGCTTTAAATTCTTTTTTTATGGGGTTACGCCTTTTAGCATTTTGAGGTAAGAGTACAGCAAGGGCCCACTGCCTCATGTGGACCCAGTGTGGATTACCCTAAAAGGCCCACACAGGGCATCTAGCGCCCCCTTGAGGTAAAACAATTGGTACCCGATCCCAAGTGGATTTTGAGAATTTCGGCGTGGATATGTGAGTAATAACTGCGCCGGTGTCGAAAGCCTTATATTTTTAAACGCGAGTGTTATTTTATCAATATGGCCCCCAACTGAGTACTAATCACATCCAATGCTGCTTCACCTCTGTAATCGAACCAGAATCGGGCTATTGAGTATGCTAAATGACACCGTTTACAATCACCAACATAATTCCTTGAGAACCCCTTATAGGGCCCCTATGAGAAATTGTTAAGGTGTGGTGTCCATGAGGAAATGCCCCTCATTGTGGTGCTCATGAGGGGATGCCCCTTTGGGCATGCCCTTCATTTGCCACATGGAGTCCTCATAAGGAACCTACGATGAATCCTTTTTTGGCATGCACCTGAGGCAATCACCTTTTTAAATGCTAGTCACGTGGGGTTTTAAAGGGTTAGGCTATACAGTTATAAGATCTTAATAGCTCTAATATAATATATTTAGTTTTCGTATAAAAAGCCTTGCTTGTGTGCGGCCCTTCGAGCACGTTCCTTCGTCGCCAATGACCGAGACGGCCCTGCAACGTTCTGGGATGAAATATTTCCCCCCGCCCCTGGCTCCAGTGATACCAAGACAGGCCAGTCTTTGCACCTCACAGCACCCTCGATGACCATGGGCGTCTTAACCGTCGTGTGTTCTGTTTATCCCTAGAGTTAGATTTGGTGCTTCCCCACGAGATGCGCATTGACGTAGTTTCGCCAGAGGTAGGCAGGTATCACCAATTTAAAATTCAGCTGCATATGAAATTAGGGAATTTTATAGTGAATATTTGCGGATATCCTTGAAACCTATGCTATGGAAACCTATAGCTACAGATAGTATGAAGGCTACTGAATCCTCAATGAAAAATTAAAATGGACTCGTTATATACGATTGAAAATGTCTACCTGCAGAATACTCGGCGGACCTGAACTAGTAAAAACTACAGAACCAATGGCAATTTGTGATGTTTTTATAACTTATAGGCTTAACCATTATTTTCTATATGGAAATATTTATTAAAAAAATTAAATAAGGCTTAAATACTGTAAACTTTCCTAAGAATAGAACAATTATTATCATAAAATTAAAAATGTGATTATCGCTGCAATGTCAATTCATATGAGATAAAAAATTGACGTATTTTAGCTTTCTATAAAACGACAAATTGCTTTAAGTGCTTAAAAATTCTAAATAATTTTTTTTGGAATGTAGATAATCAATTCTAATAGAGAAGAAAGAAAGCCCGCAATTTATCTAATCTCTGTTTTTGGCTTATTATTAAAATTGTGAACCAGAATTAAAAGTTAATCTTGCAATCTATTAGAGTTGTTAACTTATCTAGTCAAAAGACATTTCCCGAAATGATTTTTAATTAAAGCAGTTAAACGTAATTCTAGAATGATTTTGGGGTATATAAAAGAGTTTCGCGGATGATTTAGAATTACTTTCGTTCCGAATCATTCAAAATGAAAGGTTAGTAAAAATATTTACATTTTATAATTATAAAAAAAATCCTTGATTATTTCGTTTATTATTTATAGGTCAAACTGCAGTTTTCTTGGCGTGCTTTGCATTAGCTGCATCAGCCCCTACTTCAAGTCAGGATAGCTTGAATGAACTTTGTAAAGTTCACGGACATGGATCGACTCTAGTTCATCCAACCGATTGCACCAAGTTTATTCAATGTGTTGGTGAACTTGCAAATGTTTTGTCATGCCCTAATGACCTATACTTTGACATTGCAACAGTATCCTGTGAATACGACAAAGCTGTATGCGATCACAAAGCTCAAGGAAATACCGATCATTCCAGCGATCACTCCAGCGATCACTCCAACCATCAATCCAACGGTCACACCGGTAATAAGAACGATTTCAATGGTGCATGCGATAATCAGCCCAATGGAGCTTTATTGGCACATCCAGATGATTGCGGAAAATTCATTCAGTGTGTTTGGGGCGAACCCAAGGAATTAAGCTGCCCAGCAGGACTCCATTTTGATACTAAAGCAAAGGTGTGCAACTATCCAGATCAAGCAGGATGCGAAGAGTCTTCCAATCATAAAGTCGATACAGGAAAACAAACCCTATCTGCATCTGTTGACGCAGATTTAGTTAATGCCTGTGTAGGAAAATCGAATGGAGCTCTAGTGCCCCATCCACATGATTGTTCCAAATTTTTGTATTGCTTAGGTACTCCTGTAGTTCGTGACTGCCCCGCTACCTTACATTTCAATCCTAAATTGAAAGTTTGTGACTGGCCAGCAAGTGCTGGGTGTACATCGACGCCATCTGTACCAACCACTCCAACTACACCAGTCGATCCAACTGGTCCACTAGTCGATCCAAGAGGTCCATGCTATGGAAAACCAGACGGCACCTTTGTAGCAGACCCTAGCGATCCTACAAAATTCCTCAGCTGCTTGACATCAATAGGCCACCCATTAAATTGCCCTCCAGGACTCCATTTCAACGGATCATCTTGCTCCCGTTAATAAAAGTAATTTCCTTTGAATTTGTGTAAAAAATGACGAAAGAATGAGAATTTTTTAACAATAATAAAAGATATCAATTGGAATTCGGGTTTCCTTTTAAAGTTTTAAAATCAGTAGTACTTTTTTAATGAGATTGTAGTTGTTCCTAAGTATCATTGGAGTGCATGAGCTAAACATATTTTTCCCCACGAAGCATTGATTTGGGTTTCGAAGGGATTTTTTTATAAACTTAGGAATCACTATCCTCCAAACTAATGTCTAAGTCTACTGATGATGTTCTCCAGTTTGTACCTGTAGAAGTGAAATCGTCGACCTCTAAGTGTCTTGTTGTTTCTAATGTCCCGCTAATGCGTATAGTGAAGAGAATACTGCTGAACTCTTAGCAATGCTCTATAATTGCTCTGATAATTATAAGGAAATCGTTGTTGTTGGGGATTTTAATGTGGATCTTCTTCAGCGCAATAGCGTCACAGAGCTGTTCAATTAAAACATGCAGTCTAGTAACTTGAGTATCCTGAATTCTTTGCCTACTCGCTACAGGCTACAATCCCATTAATCCCTCTTCCTCATCTCTGCTTGATGTCGTTGCTGTTACCAATGACGATGCAGTAATTCGTCATCAGCAATTATCTCTGCCCAGTTTCCTCGACCATGATATCTTGTTCCTTTCCCTCCGCTTCCGTTTCTTAACTTTAAAATCTCTTGGAGTAGCGACTTACAGTTCAGTTCAGTGCAATGGCACTACAGCCCAAATCGAGCCTTGGCCTCCTTCAGTTTTCTCCTCCAACCTTCTCGCTCACTGGCTAGAGTCTTCCAATTTCGTAGGCCTAATAAGTGTTCAGCGTCTGCTTCTACGGCTTCGAACCATCATTTCCTCGGTCGTCCTGCTGGCCTGTCACCGATTATGATTCCCTTATATATTTTCTACACTGCTCTGTTTTCCGTCATTCGCTCTACATGTCCTGCCCATCGTAGTCCATTTATTTTTATATAGTTGACGACGTCTATCTCTTTACAGGTTTGGTACAGTTCGTCATTGTATCTGATTCTCCAGATACCGTTTACCTTTAATGGGCCAATAACGTGTCTTAAGATTTTTCTCTCAAAAGCGCCTAATAAGTTCTCAACTTTTTGGGTCATGGTCCACACCTCCGAGCCATAACAAACCACAGGCCTTTTAAGAGATTTGTATAGTTCAAATTGAGCCTCGCTGAGTAACGCTCTTGATTGAAGTACTTTACGCAGGGAATAGAAACTTCGATTGCCCTGTTGTATTCTGCTTTCTACTTCGTCCAGCTCTTCATTTGTTGACGACACTATTGTTCCTAGGTATTTAAAGTTCTTCACTACCTCTATATTGTAGCTATCTACCGTGAAGTTGATCCTTAGACGTGTCCTTTCTGATCTAGTCTGCAACATTGCTTTAGTTTTGTCTTGATTAATTGTTAAACCCATGTTTTTAACGGCGTTGTCTAGACCAGTGATTCCCAAATTGGTCCATATGGACCCCTGGGGGTCTATGGGATGATACAGGGGGTCCGTGACAATTAAAAATTATTTTGGGGGTGCGCGAAGAACTACCGGGGGTCCGCGAAAAAGATCGAAAGTTTTCATATAAAAATTAGAAAAATTTAAAACGCGATGTTTCCCGCGTGACCACGCGCCGCGGACGAAATAAAAAAACAAACAGCTTTATTTGACTGACTTATTCGCCAAATTTGATGAAATAAATTTAAAGTGATCAATTAAATTTTCCCAAAACTAAAAGTATTATATCTGCATTTGTTACAAAACTTTTGTTATACAAACAGAATTTTGGAAGAGGAGAATGTTCTCAGACGTTCTCAGGTGGAACGCTCTTTGCCTATATCCTTATTTTATTAAACTTTTCGTTAACGTCCAACGCTTTTTACATTTAAGTAAGTTATATTTATAAATTTTACCAATAACTTCATTAATTTCATTCTGAGCTTGATTCTGAAAGGTAGGTTGTTCCCATATAATGGCTGGAGCAATAAAAACTTTACATACAAAATTGTTTTTTCATTTTAAAATAAAATCGTATTTTTTATTTTTTTTAACTATTTATTTTTAGTTTCTACTTTTTAGTCTATTAAATGTCTTCCGCCATTTAGGCGGCCGTCACTGTATTCTACTCGTCATACCCTTTCATTTGATACCCATATTGAGCGGGTTGTTAAGAAAAAAGTAATCCGCTATTTTGTGATGGCTGCCAGTTTGAATTTGGAATGGAGCAACACAGCTAATTATATTCTACTTGTCATACCCTTTCATTTGATACCCATGTCGCGGGCTCGGGGAACACCATTGCAAAATTCTCCCGCTAGCTTGGAACCGCCATATTTATTTTTTTTACAAAAAAATCAGAGTCCATTGTCACGCGAACTATGTATATGTGCAAAATTTGAAGTTGAAAGGATATATTTTCTGCTTTTTAATTTATTATGTCTTCCGCCATTCGGTTTTGGCCGCCATTTTGTATTTAGAATGATGCAACACAGCTAATTGTATTCTACCTGGCATAGGGCGCGTTTAGGCCCAAGTTACTCTGTTAAATTATCGCTGCTAACTTAACACCGTTCCTAGCATATCATTTGACAGTTCTCATTTTACAACTAATAACAACTAAAAATTATAACATTTCTCATTTTATAAATAATAGGTAACACGAAAAAAAATTAATAATAATATCTTCGTTTATCTTCGTTTATGCCGTTGTTAACATGCCTATTGCAAAAATCGGCTGCCATCTTGGAACCGATTTGTTTTTTTTTCAAAATGGTCAGATTCCGTTATCACGCGAACTATACATCCATACATATATGTGAAAAATTTGAAGTTGATGGATATATGAATAAGTTCCGGTTGTCGGAAAGCTTTTATTTTTGTTCGCCTTTTGCAATTATTGTTTTTTCGTTTTTTTTCCAAGGGCGGGTGTAGTTTTTCCAAGCGGGCCCCGCACTAAGTACTAGCCACGTCCAATGCTGCTTAACTTCTGTAATCGAAAGAGAAGCGGTCTATTGAGTATACTAATGACACGATTTATGGTCATTAAGATAATTGCCAGTTTTGCTCGTCCTATACAATTTCTGAAAACTTTTGTAAGCTCAAAATCAGCTCCTTTGAGCAGCGCTCCCAATTTTTCCCGCTGGGATCTATTAAGTATTAAGTACCTATGTACCTATATTTTCAAGCACAATTGCATTTTCTCTTTTGTTTTCTTAACAATTAAAAATATGGACCTAATTAATTTAACTAGCAATTGTCTTCTCAGAGAGAACAGATTAAAGTAATTTTAGTAGATTTTATTATATCATAAAATTTAATTGACTTGGATTTGGGGGTGCATGATTAAGTTTTTGTTATAGTAAAGGGTCCATGACCGAAATAAGTTTGGGAAACACTGGTCTAGACTTATATGGCATTCCTTTACTCCTAATAGTGATCTACTTACTATGTTCAGAGCATCAGCGTAGCCCAATATTTGCACCGACTTGTAAATTAGTGTTCCATTCCTGTGTAATGCTGTTCTTCTGATGACAGCTTCTAGGGCTAGGTTGAATAACATCGGTGCTGTTTGAGTCCTTGCTTAACGTGGAAGCCTTCAGTTAAAGAGTTTTGAACCCTTACCTGGGCTATTGTATCTGTTAGGGTTTCTTTTATTAGCCTCACTAATTTTGTAGGTATTCTAAGGTCTATAAGGTTGTCAATGATATTCGTTTACATTTTTCTCCCTGCACTTCTCCAAAAGCTGTTTTAGGCAAAATAGCTGGTCGGTCGTAGACACTTTCTTACGGGAACCAGCTTGGTATTTTCCAGCTTTTTCTCAGCAATAGGTTCTATCCTATCTTTTAGGATATTGGTGAATACTTTGTAGCCTGAGCTCAGTAGTGATATACCCTTGTAGTTTCTGCAGCAGAGTCGGTCTCCGTTCTTGTACACTGGACATATTTCCAAATTTCTTCTCCGTGGGAGAACCGAAGGGAATTTATATAAAAGCCTGTGGCAAAAACACCTTGGAATTCCTATTTTCGTTGGGCATTTTTGCCAAAAACACCTGGCAACACTGCTGCGTATCATGGTGTATCGTGCATCCTCTTTAGCATTCATCTTCTCGGCTGAAGACTCGTTACACCGGCTATAAGTAATAATTTAATTTAAATTCAGGGGTGGAATCACGTAAGTTGTTTCAATCGACCTCTTCATACAAAAATTCAAGTGCTACAAAAATTTTTGTATGAAGAGGTCGATTGAAACAACTTACGTGATTCCACCCCAGTTCTTAGTTTCTAGTGTTCACTTTTAATTTAATTTTAATTTTAATAATTTGAATAATATGTATTTTCCTTTGTGAATTGATTTTATTGTTATAGTAGGTACTAAATAAGATGTCAATCTTCTGTACTTTTTTGATTAATTAATAAATATCTCAAATATCTACTTTTGTACTACCTGATGGACTAATGTCGCTCAGATCATAGGTTTAAGCTTATAGTCCAAGAGCCGGCCGTATAAAAATGAAGGTATAAAACATCCTAACAATTTTTTGTGAGGGAGTAGTACTGCCACAGGCCTAAAGGGAGCCACCTTTTATATAACCTAATTGAGGAGTGACTTTTCAAAAGGCCTTATTTCCATTTAGATCAAATTTTCAGAAACCGCGAATTTCTGTGGTACGTACCAAATATGTGAAATTATTTTTTTTTTGCCTCATGGTATGCTCTAGTATAACTAAAATTTTACAGTGGTAGATAAAAAATATTGTAAGTGCGACGTTTTGTTTGGAAATGTGTTCTTTTGTTTGAAACTTTTTGAAATAAGACGTATGGACGTCCATAGGAAATATGACTTTATTACATTATTATAATTATTTTTACATTATTCCTAAATTCCAAGGCACGACATATCATCAGGTTCATGGCATTCACATATTTCTGGAAAATTGTTCACCATTTTTTTAAAACCAAAAATCACGCCCTTTTGTTTGAAATTTTGTAAAATACAATTGATTCACACAGGAAATGTGGCGTTTTGTTTAAATTGAATACACCGTTTATTTGATATAAGAAAATATGCCTTTTTTGACTGAAATTCCTATATTGGTATCCATTTTTTATAGGAAAGAAGGCATTTTCTTTCGTCCTATTGACGTGGAAAGGTGCTAATTTAGCCTTGCTAGTGGATTCCGTCAAAATATGCTCTCAAATAAAAAATGGAAATAAGGCCTTTTGAAAAGTCACTCCTCAATTTCGCCCGCGTCATGGAATTTTGACGTCACTTCCGGTTACGATTTTTGGTGTTGGTGACGTCATAAAATATCCTAATAAAATTTACATAAAAATGAAGGTTGGAATGTGTACATTAAGATTACACTAGGGTGCAAGGCCTAAACCATCCGCAACCCTGTGGCACCCTCGTTTTATTTTTTTTACAAGCTTTTTTCTTTGTTTGGGACAAAAATTTCGATCCATTTTTCAAGTAATTCCCGATGTCCGGTGATGCTCAAATTTGGCACACACCATTGGTTCTGGAGGCAATACAATATAGTATATTCAATTTGATGGTACATCCAATATGGCGTCCAGCATTAAATGGCGGATATTTCGGGGGGTAGAATCTTGCGATTGATTTTTTGGCCACTTCCCGTAATCCAGTGATGCTAAAATTTGGCACAAACTTTTGGTTCTGAAGACAATGCAATATAGTATATTCAGTTATATGCTACATCCAATATGGCGGCCACAAATGGCGGATTACCTTTTTCTTTACAAACCCCCCCCCACATGGGTATCAAATGAAAGATTATAACGAGTAGAACACAGCAAGCTATGTGACGTCATTTTAAACCGAATATGGCGGCTAAGATAAAATGGCGGATTACCTTTTTCTTTACAAACACCCCCCACGGGCATCAAATGACAGAGTCTGACGAGGAGAATACAGTAAGCTATGTGACGTCATTTTAAATCCAATATGGCGGCCACCACGAACAACCCCTCGATATTGGTATCAAATGAAGGGTTATGATAAGTTGAATGCAATTAGCTGTGTTAGTCAGATATGTGACAGCATTTTAAAGCCAATAAGGTGGCCACCATAACATGGCGCATGAGACTAAAAATTTAAAACAAGCTTTTATTAGATAAACTAAAAAATATTAAATAATAAAAAAAGTTTTTAAACATGCGTTAATAAGATGAACTAAGAAGTATCAAATAATTGGGCGCGTTTTATCAAATTGTATCCTAATTAATTTTCGTATTTAATAGTTAAATCATAATATTTTTTGCATTTTTGTTATAATATGTGAAACATTTGTTAAGGGGTCGTCTATAAATTACCCGTGGCGTTTTTGGCGATTTTTCGACCCCCTCCCCTCCCCCCTTGATGAGATGCCGTGAGATTTGGCTGGCCCCCCTCCCCCTAAATCTCACGTGAGATTTTTAAAATTTAAAAAAATGTCTAGTATTTACACTATTATGCGTATTTGTAGTGTAAATACGTTCATGTGTGCTTGATTGCGTTGGATTTATTTAAAAAACCATAATTTGTGTTGAAGAACAGTACCACAAAATTATCCCAGCACCAACTCGGCAGGCACCCAATATAAACTACAAAACCTGTGGATTACCATTTAGCAGGTGATTCAGCCTATCCTTTGGAAATCAATCTCATGATGCCTTACATGTGTGGCGGCAACGATCGAGTGAGCTACTGATCCATGAACATTCTAAAAAACCCATGGAAACAAGTTACGTAGCTGGATACAAGTATCATCGCCGTGCCGTTATCACAGCGATCGGTGATAAAGAGATTTGAAGAAACTATCAGTCTTCACTCGATCGTTGTCGGTACTGCTCCCACTAAAAAATCGTTAGTACACATATCTGTAAAGGCTGATCTGTAAACCATATAGAACAATAAAATTCGGTGAACCCTTTTATAAAAAGATCGCGTTTGTTTTAAAAGGCCGTGATGGTGTAAACCACGAATTCCCATAGTGGTGACCCCGACGTGATAAAAAATAGCATTATTTTTTTTGGGATTATGATAGTGGTAATAAGTACACGCGGCAAGTGAGTTGCAGCTAATTCAGCTAAACAAAAATCAACAAGTACCGGTCAACACGGTTCCCCAAAAGGAATCCAAAAGAAATAAGGAACAAAAAGGAGATTCTAACGGACATAGAACCCGTAAAGCGGACATTTTCAAAGAAGGCGACAAGATAAAAAAGGCAACGAGGGAAGACACAAAAGGAAGGAAATTAAAACGTTACAAGGATACATCGTCCACGTTGTGGCTAGAAGCAGGAATACCGTACGCAGCACGCGAGGAAAGCACGAGGCGACCACGAGGACATCATTTTATCCCCAAATAGATAAGTTAAGTTAAATTCAGATTATATTTTTCACAAACGAAATCCAGGCCCATAGTGTAAAGTTCCATTTATATTTTTTTTTAGGCAGAAAAGTAAAATTGGAAAATTTAAAAAATCAAATGTAACGAGCATAGCGGGACTAAGAACAAGACGGAATTTGGAAAACCGTTAAATCAAACAGTAAGAACGTAGCAAGGAGAAACTGTAAGTACGTAGAAATGTAAGGGTGTGAAAGTGAAATTTAATATGGAAATAGGAACTGTAATAAAAGTGCGAATAACAAAAGGTTAAGTCAAAGTAAGCGAATACCATAGTGCATTCCCAGCAAAAAACCGGTTTGATCTCTCGAAATGTGCAAAATAAATAAATAGTGAATAATTAAGATAGTCATGAACACAGGAAAGGAACGGATTTTTCTAGCGGATGAATTTTTACAGTGAGTGACTATAAAAGAAATATAAGGTCACTTCTCAACTAGTGAAACAGGCGATATGAAAATATTTTTTTGGCATTTTTAAATATATTTATATTTATCTATATAAATAAAATTATAAATAACCTAAGACACATCGGTAGGAATCAAAGAACATTCTATAGTGACGTAGCAAATCAAGTCCCTATCACGTGAATTATTATGTGGTATGAATTATGAAGTTTTCTTTCAATGGGAGAAACGGGAAAACTTTACATAAATATTAAAATATAAAGTCTATTTTTCTAATCTTAAAATTTTTTTATTACATTATAAATTGTGCAAGAATGAAAAATAAATACCTATGTATGTATGTATAAATCAAATTACATATATGTGAATAAATCGTAAGTTGAAAAGGAGGTCATTAAACATATCGTTAAATATTTTCAAGTTTCTCTCCACCACCTATTTCTTAAACCAAACTGAGTACGGGCGCGTAAGGTATAAATTGCCATGATTTTTTCGGATCTTGTCATGCAATTAGAGGTATAAAGACGAGTAAACGCAAATAATGCGACTAGCGGTTTTCCTTACGTCGTCATCTATTCCACAGTTTTGTTAACAAAAGGAAGCGCATGAAATAAATTCAACAGCGGTAAATAAAAATTGAATAATACCCGGGACAGACTAGCACCATTAATGACGAATATGACGTCAGAATGACGTAGACCCATATAAAAGATATGGAAGTAAAATGGAGTCTACGTCATTCTGACGTCATATTCGTCATTAATGGTGCTAGTCTGTCCCGGGTATTAGTGGAGACAGAGCGTAATTCTTTTACATAAAAATAAATATGAAGCGAATTATTCTATGAATTAACCTTAATAAAGGGATTATTTTATAAATTATTAGATTTAAGAAATGAATATTTTTTTTTGGAGAATTAAATAAATTGGGAATTTAAGAAAACATAAATATTAAAAGTATAGCGCGCACGAAAGGAAACGTCACGATTATTAAATTTAGGTTCGGATACATTGATTTTATAACGCAAGCAAAAGTACCAGCGAGTTTCAAAAAGAGGTAAAGGATATTAGTAGCGACAAATCGTTTAATAGTAAATGTTGGAAAGCGGAATTGGTACTGCAAGAAATTCGCAAATTTCATAGTGCAAAACTGGAAACCAACTGTGTGAAGGAGCACTATTAGGTTGCACAAATACCAGTGGGGGACCGGATACACAAATAACATTGGAATAAGTTGTAAATAACTAGTATAGCTGTCAAGTCGGTTCAACCCATTTTTTAAGCCCGTATTGATCGCAAAGTCAGAATTTAGCATCTCAAATAAAGGCTGGAAATACTGCAGGATACTAATATCTTCTTAAATAGCATAAACACTATAGTAAACGGTACAGCCATCCGAAACTATCCGTCATTGTTGGAAATTCAGTCCTTTCGTTTTCATTTTATACTTTCCTTCGCGGTAATTTTCTAGTAGAGGTAGTTAGAGCCGTGGGGGAAACGCGTCTTAGTAAGCGTTAGTAAGCAACGTACGTAGTACGATGGTCGACAATGAGGGCCCTGGTCCCAGCAAGGTGGACGTCACGCGCAACGAAGAAGTATCTCGGATATCACTCAAAACACCACCGTTTTGGGAGGAATCACCGGAAATCTGGTTCGCTCAGATGGAGGCGCAATTCGCCACGTGCGGCATAATAACAGACAGCACCAAATTTAACCACGTAGTGGGCGCGATAAATGACAGAGTGCTCCAAAAGGTTAGGGATGCGGTGCTAAATCCTCCTGAGTCGGAAAATATGATAACCTGAAAAGATGTCTACTGAAGAGATATTCGGACTCCGATGAAGCCAAAATTGCCAAGCTACTTAATGAAGTGGCGTTAGGAGACAAGCGGCCATCGCAACTCTTAAATGAGATGCGGCACCTGGGTGGACAAAGCACCACAGACTCCTTGCTGCGTTCGCTATGGCTAAACAGGCTACCTGTCCAGGTTCGCGCCATATTATCGGCAAGCAAGGATGACCTTGAGTCATTATCGTCCATGGCCGACAAGATCCTGGAGGTTAGCGATTTTAGCAGAGTGGCAGGAGTCGCCGAGAAAGCACCTAACCACCCTTCGCAAATGACAGCACTAGAAGAGAAGGTCGACAGATTGACAGAAGCGATTTCAGCGCTGCACAGTAGCCGACCAGCATACAGGTACAGGGGAACACGATCGACATCGAGGAGTAGAAGCCGCTCACGTGACGGGATATGTTTTTACCACAGGAAATTCAAGGAGAAAGCCACCAAATGCCGCGCACCTTGCAAGTACCACAGGAAGCTGACGCCGGGAAACGGAACGACCACCTAGTTACGGAGGCGACATTGGGTGGAAAAAGGTGCAAACGCCTCTTCATACGAGACGAAAGGACGGGGACGAAGTTTTTAATAGATTCGGGCGCTGACGTCTCCATAATCCCACCAAATGCAAAGGATAAAAAGCACATGCACCCAGGACACCATTTATACGCGGCAAACGGGACGCCCATTCCAACGTACGGCACAAAGCACATTACACTTAACCTCGGGCTCCGTCGTAAGTTTACGTGGAACTTCATCATCGCGCAAACAACAAGCGCCATAATCGGAGCCGATTTTTTAGACCAGTTCGGGTTGCTAGTAGATATTCGGGGCGCCCGGCTAATCGACCGGAATACAAACATCTCGGTGGTAGGCGCAGTAAGGTCAGTAAAGGTGAGTCGAATCACAACAGTAGACGCGAATAACCCATTCGCGGATCTAGTGCAAGAGTTCGTCGATATTACGATGCCGTCGCCGGTTATACACAAAGTCCCGTCGCCAACTGCAGTCACGCACCACATAGAAACAAAAGGACCACCAATATTTGCGAAACCCAGGAGGTTACCGCCGGACAAGTTGAAAATAGCAAAGGCTGAGTTCGAGTACTTACTCCAGATGGGTATTTGCAGACCGTCAAAGAGCAACTGGTCTAGCCCCCTGCATTTGGTAAGGAAAGCGGACGGTGGGTGGCGACCGTGTGGCGACTACCGTCGTTTAAATGCGGTTACAGTACCGGATAGGTACCCCATACCTTTCATACAGGACTTTTCAACAATCTGTTTCGGAAAGAAAATTTTTTCCACCATCGACCTCCACAAAGCGTATCACCAGATACCTATTGAACCGGAACACGTCCCGAAGACAGCAATAACTACGCCCTTTGGGTTGTACGAATTCAACTACATGACCTTCGGGCTCTGCAATGCAGGTCAAACCTTGCAGCGATTTATGCACGAGATCCTTAGAGGGAACGAGAACGTGTTCTCATACTTCGATGACGTCTGTGTAGCGTCAAGTAGTGTGGAAGAGCATCGAGAGCACCTGCGCGAAGTCTTTACCATCTTCCGAAAACATGGCCTGACCATAAATGTGTCTAAGTGCCAGTGGGGAAAAGACGAGGTGAAGTTTTTGGGCCACGCCGTCAACAAGGATGGCATTCGGCCACTGGAGGAGAAGGTCGCGGCCGTAAAAAATTACGAGCTCCCGAAGTTAGCAAAGGACCTAAGACGATTTCTCGCGCTCATTGCATTCTACCAACGGTTTATACCACACGCAGTAAGGAACCAAATGGTGCTACGTGAGATGATTCCCGGGAACAAGAAAAACGACGGCACAGAACTAGTGTGGACACCAGAGACGACCGCAGCGTTCGAGGGATGCAAAAAGGACCTTGCAGACGCAACATTGTTGGCGCACCCCTCACCGGACGCCGAGCTCGCAGTGCACGTCGACGCTTCCGAGGTTGCGATAGGGGCAGCCTTGCACCAATCGGACGGAAAACACTTAAGGCCGTTAGCGTTCTTCTCCAACAAACTTTCACCAGCTGAAAAAAAGTACAGCACGTACGATAGAGAGCTTCTGGCGATATACAAGGCAGTCAAGCAGTTCAGGAATCTACTGGAAGGAAGGACCTTCGACATAGTCACTGACCACAAGCCGTTAGCCTTTGCCTTTAAACAAGTTTCAGATACCAATTCGCCACGACGGACAAGGCACCTCGATTATATAAGTCAGTTTACCACAGACATACGCCATATAGCAGGAAAAGAAAACGTTGTCGCTGATACATTGTCTCGGATCGAAGCGACGTCCACCAACTTGCCATCAGTCGACTACCGCCAGCTAGCGGATCAGCAACTACAGGACCCAGCTCTCCAGGAAATCATCAAGGCACTCGAGAAGTCCTCCATCGTGTTGAAGCAGTTGTCCCTCCCGAACGCCGAAACTGCGGTATACTGCGACATTTCGCAAGACCAGGTGCGCCCGTTCATTCCGGAGACCATGAAACACCAAATCTTAGCGGCCATGCACAACATAGCACACCCCGGCGTAAAGGCCACGACCAAGCTAGTTGGTGACCGATTCGTCTGGCCGAGCCTCCGAAGAGATTGCGCAACATACGTAAGGGCTTGCATTCCTTGCCAGCGTTCAAAAACACAGCGGCATACGAAGACACCTGTGACCAAATACACGCCTCCCACCGAGCGTTTCGCGCACATAAATGTCGACATCATCGGACCGTTACAACCGTTTAGGGGATACCGGTATTGCCTAACCTGCATCGATCGTTTTACTCGCTGGCCAGAAGCCATCCCGATGCATGACATTACGGCGGAAACTGTGGGTCGACACTTCCTGGAAGGATGGATAGCGAGATATGGGGTTCCGCTGAGGGTGACCACAGATCAGGGACGGCAATTTGAGTCGTTGCTTTTTAAGGAGCTGACTACGACACTGGGGACCACGCACCTCCGAACAACTCCGTATCACCCACAGGCAAATGGCCTGGTAGAGAGGTGGCATCGAACCCTAAAAGCCGCCATTATGTGTCGGACAGAGAACAGGTGGGCGGATGCCTTGCCAACAATCCTCCTAGGATTGAGATCTACCTTCAAGCCCGACCTACAGACGACGCCGGCAGAGATGGTCTATGGTACCACGCTCCGTCTCCCGGGGGAATTCCTGACTGAGCCCTCAAAGAAATATATCGCGTCAGAGTTAGTAAACGATCTTCGCAAAACATGCAAGCTATAAACCCCACAACCACCGCACATCACGATACCCCAAAGGTCTTTGTCCAGGAGGAGTTAAGTAATTGCACCCACGTATTTGTGAGGAACGATGCGGTTCGGCGATCCCTTCAGCCCCCTTTCGATGGTCCCTACAGAGTGACCCAACGCAAGGACAAATATTTCCAAGTAGAGGTGAAAGGACGCCGAGTCAAAATCTCTTTAGACCGACTTAAGCCAGCGTTCTCAACATCGGAAAACGTGGACTCTCGGTCGGAAAGGGAGACTCAAGGAAACCACAAGGAGGAAGAAATTCAAACAGACAAAGAAGTGACGACGCGGTCAGGCAGGAAGGTACGCTTCGCAAGAAAGGTCACTCTGGTCCGATCACACGATGCGAAATCCCCCCCCCCCCCAGTCCTAAATCTGTACGGCCAACCGACTGGTCGAGTCACGACGCTTGTAAACCATCCAACACGTCGAGTCCAAAGTACGCGTGCACCGCCCGAGAGATCAAACCATCCAGTAAGAAAAAACCTTTGCATTGAGAGTCCCCTAGTTCCATAGAGAAATTTCAACGCCCCTATTAAGAGTGGAAATGTCTCACTCTTTAGAGTGACACCAAGTATGCTTACTTAGTCCCGGTATGGCCGACTTAACGCTCAAATAGCTTATATTCGAATTACGAAATCAGAACATAATAAATATCAAAAGGTAGAGGTAGCAAGAAGGAAGTACCTAAATCATAAGTTACGATA
Organism: Thereva nobilitata; assembly: GCA_963855945.1. Taxonomy (NCBI): domain Eukaryota; kingdom Metazoa; phylum Arthropoda; class Insecta; order Diptera; family Therevidae; genus Thereva; species Thereva nobilitata. The sequence goes on from OY979696.1 coordinate 132,677,096, forward strand.
GAGATAAGGACATAAGTAAATTGAATTAAACGAAATAAAAATAAAATTATACTAATTACTTTTTAATTATCATTAATATATTTTATTCTATTGTATAGCTTAAGCGAAAAGTCAAAAGAAATGAAAAATTAACCGAATCTAAATGGAAACTGCAAAAAAAAAAAGAGAAAGAAAAAAGTAGTTATTTTAGGATGTAAAAAACGTTAGGAAATTTGAAATAATAAAGAGAAATGTACTGTTTTATTTAGCAGGAAACCCAAATAAAATTTTTTTGCTTAACGAAATAATTTTTATATATACTAGAAAAACATTGCAGAAATAGTAGTTCGTATACACATTGAACACGTTCTGATAAATATGTAAAACTTATACACATAACACATATAAATACTATACACCTAGCAGCTATTATTAGACATAAGCAAAAAACTACTGTTACATATAAAAACATTAGCGTTAGCATAAGAGTAGCGAAGTTATTAAAAACCAAGAGTAAATATGAAATTAAATCTTTAAAATTTTTTTGAAAATAAAAAATCATTGTAATTTAGTCTAGGAAACGTAATATATTTGAAATGCAATGAAATGAAGCACTCATGTAGAACAGACATTGATTGATTTAATAATTTATTTGGATTCAGTAAAATACACAAAGAAATTTCAGTACTTATATAATATAATAAAAAATACATTGTACATATATTTTTTTCAAAGGTGGAGGGGGAGTGATGTGGCGGCAACGATCGAGTGAGCTACTGATCCATGGACATTCTAAAAAACCCATGGAAACAAGTTACGTAGCTGGATACAAGTATCATCGCCGTGCCGTTATCACAGCGATCGGTGATAAAGAGATTTGAAGAAACTATCAGTCTTCACTCGATCGTTGTCGGTACTGCTCCCACTAAAAAATCATTAGTACACATATCTGTAAAGGCTGATCTGTAAACCATATAGAACAATAAAATTCGGTGAACCCTTTTATAAAAAGATCGCGTTTGTTTTAAAAGGCCGTGATGGTGTAAACCACGAATTCCCATACATGCTTTTTTAACAAGAGAACTGACAAATTTCATTTCCAGTTTGAGCTCAACTGGTGTATTTGTAGAGTATATTCGATTTAAAATGAGGTCACATAGCTTGCTGGGTTCTACTCGTTATACTCCTTTATTTGATACCCATGTGGGGGGGGGGGGGGGGTTGTAAAGGAAAAGGTAATCCCCCATTTGTGTCCGCCATATTGGATGTAGCATATAATTGAATATACTATATTGGATTGTCTTCAGAACCAAAAGTTTGTGCCAAATTTGAGCATCACTGGATTACGGGAAGTGGCCAAAAAATCAATCGCAAGATTCTACCCCCAGAAATATCCGCCATTTAATGGTGGACGCCATATTGGATGTACCATAAAATTGAATATACTATATTGTATTGCCTCCAGAACCAATGGTGTGTGCCAAATTTGAGCATCACCGGACATCGGGAAGTACTTGAAAAATGGATCGTAAGATTTGTCCCAAACAAAGAAAAAAGCTTGTAAAAAAAATTTAATCGAGGGTGCCACAGGGTTGCGGGTGGTTTAGGCCTTGCACCCTAGTGTAATCTTAATGTACACATTCCAACCTTCATTTTGATGTATATTTTATTAGGATATTTTATGACGTCACCAACACCAAAAGTCGTAACCGGGAGTGACGTCAAAATTCCATGACGCGGGCGAAATTAGGTTATATAAAAGGTGGCTCCCTTTAGGTCTGTGGCAGTACTACTCCCTCACAAAAAATTGTTAGGATGTTTTATACCTTCATTTGTATACGGCCGGCTCTCCGACTATTAGTTTGAATTACGGAAGAAGATAGGATAGATAGGACTGTCTGGGGTGGGCCCATTTACATGTCGATAAATATTACGCGTTCATTTCGATGGATCATTATGGTAATATGTTGTCTAGCCACGTTAAGGCAGTTTTCGACGAGCTAGTTCAAAAATTGCATTATATTCACAGCGAGACCTAATGCAGGAGTTGTAGATTGCTGACATACATAAGAAACAGGTACAGATACTAGATTTCGCAGATGACATGGTTATATTGGATACAAGGAGGAAGACGTAAAGGAAACTTTTTAAGAATGGTAGAAAGTTCAATCGAAAACAAAGAAATAATTGTATCAACAATAGAACAACTAGTAGAACAACTAGATAGTGATGTAGTTGGGAAGTTGTATTTTGTTTTTCTTCACATATGTTAAGATAAAGCGAAAAAAATGTTTCTGCAAAATCGGGCCTGTGCTGCGCGAGAAAATTGCATAAATGTACATTTTTGATGCATTCTGAGTGCATTGCTACACTATTATTTTGATTTCTCTAGTTCTGTTGGACGTAGAAAAATAAAAAAAGGAATTTTTTATTTTTTTCAAAGTCCTAAAGTGGGCAGTTTAAGTAAAGTAACGAAGTATGTCGTATTCTCACAAGAAAGTACATACATAAAAAAACCTACAATTTAAAAAAAAATTTTACTCTACGATGATTGGGCAAAAAATGACGGCAATTTTAATGTTTTTCGAAAAGTGCCAATTGTTTTACGACAACAAAATCAAAATTTTATTTTTGAAATTTCAACCACGTTATTTATAGCATCAAAATACACATTTTCTCAACTTTTATCAAAATTCGACTATTTTCCCGTTATTTATTGCATTTTTAGTAAAAAAAACAAAATTCATACATTTTGGTTTTTTGAGGTTAGGATTCATTTTTAAAGTATTTATACCGAATCAGTTCCGATAGTCTATTCATTCACGAGTATTTTTCAATTTTTTTTATTTTTCTACGACCAACAGAACTAGAGAAATTAATAAAATTGTGTAGCAATGCACAATGCATCAAAATTGCAAAAATTGTTCGTACATTATTCATAGGAAATTGTCCAAGCTGTCTAGCTTTGGAAAAAAAATATTGTTAACTACGTATTTTTTGGAGAAAAATGTGGTTGAAGTTGATATTTTTGTTACAAAAAATCACAATATTGACTTTGATGGCTCATTACTCTGGAAGTTGGCAGGATAGAACCTTAACTTTTACAGTTTTAGATAGGTGGGAGTATTCTGCGTAAAAGAGTGCGTTAAGCTTATAGCGTTACTGGCGACACTGGCTTTTTCGTAGGCTGAAAATGCTGCCTTGGCGAGGATGAAAATGACGAAATCTGTTATACTGTATGACAGAGATAGCATGTGAGAGTAAGAACGATTGTCTGATTATTATAACAGATAGTTGTGAGTGAATACAGAAGGAATCCCCCAATTCGCAACCCCCTCACGTTGTAATAAGAAAAATATGTCTTCCCCGCCTTGAAATTACTATTGGGAGCCCCAATTCTAAACATTTACCCCTTCACTTCAAATATATCTATTGTCACACTTCAATTATATATATTGTCACTTCAATTATATTTATTTCCACTTCTTATATATTTATAATCACTTAAATTTTATTTATAATCACTTCAATTTATTGTTATAAAAAGTCGAGAGATGCAGCAAACTGGTATAAAAAGCATAGAAAAAAGAACATGAATCTCATTCTTTTCCTATGCTTTTTATAACAGTTTTCTAGACTTTTTATAACACTTAAATTCCAGCCAAGAGAAGTTTGAGTATACTCCTCTCACTCTAACATATGGGAAAATCTCCTTTGAATTTTTTCTTTCAGGTTTCAGCCTAGCCAAGGCAGCATTTTCAGCCTACGAGCCAGTGTCATAAGGCTATTGGTTCTCGAGAATCTGGCAATAAATGGAAAAAAATGGATAAAAGCCGTTTTGCTAATTTCTCGATAACGGTTCTTTGGAAAAATAAATGAGTGTCATTTTCGTTTTCAGCCACCTCAAATTAGGCCAAAAAACACTTTTCTTATTACGTACCCGCAATTGAGAAAAAATTTGTAAACTAGTGTTATCTATTCTGCAATCGCGCCTATCTGCAGGTATCAACGAACCAACATGGCTTTCTTGCAACTCGTTCCACTACCAACAATCTTCTTGAGTTCACTTCTCATGCTGTCGAGGGCTTCGTTTCCGGTTGCCAGACTGATTGTGTTTACACTGATTTTAGTAAGGCATTTGACAAGTTCTCCCACTCGATTAAGCCCGGGCCACACATATCCGCACCGCATGACGGCCGTGTGTTGGGCAACAAATGTACTTCTTAAATTAAGGATGTTAGGCGTTCCACGAGCCCTTCTAGCATGGTTCCAGTGTTACTTAGCTGACTGGACCTAGCAGTGTAGCCAACTCTACAGTTTTAACTGTAGATTTACAGTTTTTTGGAAATCTTCTCAGTTTTTAGTTTAGGCCTGCAAATCTACAGTTTTTTATTTAGCGCCATCTATCTCGTAGTAGGCCATATGTTTCTCAATTAATAAAGGCGATGGATCTGTACAATTTCCACTATTATCGAATTTGACCAAAAAGCTTCTGTGTCTGCCGCTACGGTACGGCTACGGTAAAACACTTGTTTTCGAGCATTAATGTTATGAAAACGAAACTTAGAATAATCAGAAATTGAAAATTGGTTCGAGTTCGAGTTCGATGCGCACAATGCCTATTTTAAGAAATTCAAAAAAAAATATGTATGATTTCATCACCGCCAAAATTTTTGTCATTTTTCGTCCATATCTTTTTTATTATTAATATTAAGGCAAAACATTATTTACGAAAGTTGTAGATAATTTGATTATCTAAAAAAAATATCTGTACAAAAATTCTATAGGACTCAGGGTTCCGAGAAATAAGGAAAACTATTTTTACCACTCAAAACAAGATGGCGGCCGAACGTCACGCCCCCGGATCCCGAAAACTCGGTTTTATACTCCCAACCAACCCCCTACACATTACAAAAAAAATTGCTGTTTTCATAAAATGTTCAGCGAAAGTACCATTTGACTGGACTACTTCCCCATTATCTGTTTTATTTATTATTACCATTAAGTAATACAATATAAGAAAAAAACGGTAGATTTACCGTCTTTTAATTAATATTTACAGTTTTCTACAGTTTTGTTTAAGCATGTATGTAGTTTTACTCCAGGATGGGGTTGGCAACACTGGGACCTAGCAAATTTTTTTTCTTGGATCCAAAGCAGTAACCATTGAAGTGTCATCCGGTGTTCCTCAAGGAAGTCATCTTGGTCCCCTGCTCTTTATTCTATCAATTGATGACATTGTTCCCTTGCTAAGACACTGTAGAATCTTGATTTACGCTGATGACATCAAATTGTATCGTCACATAAACAGTATCGAAGATTGCATACTTTTGCAAGCTGACCTTGACACCTTTCACTCTTGGTGTGTGAACAACAACCTGGTTCTCAATATTAGTAAATGTGAAACCATGACTTTTGGGAGAAGTCGTAATCCTATAATTTTTAACTACACCTTTTCTAACGAGAGTGTCCCTCGTGTTAATTTTGTAAAAGATCTCATGATTAGATTTGATAGTAAGCTCGATTTTTCTGCTCACATTAACTATATTGCTTCCAAAGGTAGTTTAGTCCTGGGTTTTACAAAAAGGTGGTCTAAAGAATTCAATAACCCCTTGGTTACTAAACAATACAATACAATATAATAACAATTTATTGGTATAATATACAAGATTTACATCTTTTATAGTACATTATGTTTGGGGATCTTAGCTAAGATAAGAGAAGTACATACATATGTATATGGGGAAGTAAGGAAGAGAGATAGAGATTAGAAATACTAAAGAGAAGAAGAGGATGATACAGAGAGAAATGCTTGCCTTCTGAACATAGTTAGGTAGATTATTCCAGAGTCTGAGAGAGTGCACAAAGACTACCAGTTAAGGAGCGGTGTGCGGGAATAAGAAATCTAATGGAACGTGGGGATTGGAGAGGCAAGAGGAAGTCAGAAAGGTAAGAAGGGCTTTTAGTACGAAGAACTTTATGCAGGAGAACCAATGCCATGATATGAATAAAGCGAAAAAGGCCGCAACCTACCAAGGAATTTTGCACACCAGATACATGATCACACCTTCGCATGTGAAAAATAAACCTTAAACAATCGTTAAATGCAACTTGGAGACGCTGACGACATGAAGAATCGAGGGATATGTATACAAGGGCACCATAGAGGAAGTGTGGCAGAACGAGGGATTTAACTAGCTTAAGCCGAATAGATGACGATAAAAGACTAGAATAGAGCCAGAGTTTGCATAATGTGCCATAAATCTTGGAGAGCATAAATGAAACATGTTTACAACAAGATAGTCTGGAATTAATAACAATACCAAGATTATTGACACAGTCAACAATAGGAAGGGGAGTATTATTGAGTAAAACAGATGGAATGTTGTCAGGGGACAAGGAACGACGACTGAGGAGAAGTACTTGGGATTTATTGGGATTTAGTTTAACCCTCAACCGGGCAAGCTAAAAACATGACGTTGGAAGGCAAGCCGGGTCCATTGGACCCTTAACAGATTTTTCATTGCAAGCTTAAGAATAATGATTTAAAACAAGTTAATTTATTTTAAATAATATTTATTAATTCAAGGGAAATAGAGAAAATTTTAAAAATAAAGTGTTTTTATTCGCTGTCTGATTCATTTAGCGCTGGCAATTTGGCACATTTTTTGCATTTGATTGCAATAATTGCGTGTTCATTACAAACATGTTTATTGCAAACTGAACATACTTGTCGCACCTTTCTGTCTTTTGATGAATGACAGATTACACATCGCACTTTAGTTTTTTTTTGCTAGTGGTACGATCGATGATGTTCCACTAGCCGTTTCTGCTCTTGACAATGTGGCGTCTTTTCCAAGAACGGATTCTATAGCTTGTCGGTGTTTTTGGTCATACACCAAATTATCACATAATCTTGTCAAGAAACGTTTTCTTTGAGAACCCACTGGTTGACCGCTAATTCCAGTAACACTTCGGTGGATAACAAAAGCTGCAATTGCAGCAACATTGACTAAATTGAAGAAAAATGCATTTGACCAACGGTTAGTTTTACGTTGAACTGTGTATGTATGACACATTGGATCAAGGACATCGACGCCTCCTTTTGTATCATTATAAAATAGATTTATAGCTGATTTTCCATTTGCATCTGTTTGGTTGCTAAAATGCAATGTAGACAATAACACGACAGCTTTATTTGTTTTTTGCACGTATCACTTGGCACACTTGCCAATTTTCTGAAACCAAACAAATTACTTCATTCCGAGCGTTGTCTATTTGGAAGAAATTCGCGTGGAATAAAAGATTTATTTTTGCATACCGTCCCAACATAGGTCAAACCATTTCCTTTAAAATTTTGAGCTAAAGCGTAACTTGTAAAAAAGTTATCCATGGTTACATTTCGTCCTGTGCGGTGATACTGCTCACACAATTCAGTCTTTTTTTGAGTTAACATGCTGTTTATACCTAACACTTGAAATTTTAGGCGCGATTTTGTCGCCAATCTTAAAGGAGCCTTAGAACGGGAATATGATATAATAATAGGGTCCAATGGACCCGGCATGCCCTTTTGAGGGAGTTTCAACTTTAAATGCTCTTTAGGCGTTATCTATGAGTGACCGTTGCGGAACTCTTGAATTTTTATATGACTTACAACTAAATTGGCAGGAATTTCCATGCTGAAGCTTTACATAATTAGAAATCGTATATAACTTGAATTAATCCAACTGGCCAGGTCCACTGGACCCGCTTGCCCGTTTAAGGGTTAAGGAAGTTGAAAGAGCACCATTTATTAATTTGGGATAGTATACTATTGAATTCGGATATACAGAGATCTAACTGATTAGAAGAACAAGAAGTATACAGCTGGAGATCATCAGCGTACAGATGAAAGGAGGGGCGATGGATAACAGAGGGAAGATCATTGACATACAGCGAAAAGAGAAGAGGGCCAAGTATAGAACCTTGCGGAACTCCCAGAGGCACAGGTAGGAACGAGAATTTAACATTGTTATGGCGAACACATTGAAATCTATTGGAAAGAAGAGAGTGGAATAGTTGAATAGCAGAAGAAGAAAACTGGTAGAGTTGACCAAGTTTCGAGAGCAGACGAGAGTGAGCCACAGAATCGAATGCCTTGAAGAAATCCAGTAGAACCAATATCGCAATGTCACCCTTGTCGAGCGCAGAGCGCAGATCACTCGTGACCTTTATTACAGCTGTTTCACAACTATGGGATCTGCGAAAGCCGGATTGGAATTTAGAAAGGAGATTGTTCGATTCAAGATGTTGCAGTACTTGGGTATAAAGAATTTTTTCAAAACCTTTGGCAAGGAAAGGAAGACTGCTGATAGGAGGGAAATCAGTCATGTCAGCTGGAGAGGATTTTTTTGGTAAGGGAATGACTATAGCTTTCTTCCAGAGCGAGAGCACTTGAGAAGTTGTCAGGCAGTAATTGAAAATGTGAGTAATAGTTTCCACGATAAGTGGCGAGAGGATCTTAAGAAAACGGGGAGAAAGTTCATCACAGCCAATGCTATTAGAAGAAATGGAAAGCAATATCTCAAGGACTTCAAACGACTCAACACAACGAAAGTTAAAGCCATCAGAACTAAGTGAGTCAAAGGAGAAGGGACAAGAAAGGGAGGAGGACGCAGAAACAGGAGGAGATTGGATGAAAGACGCATTGAGAAGATTCACATCAGCATCAAACGCGATGACCATAATGTTTTAGAACTTAGGGTGGGATCAAGCTTCCGGGAATAGTACTCGCGTTTCGCAGATTTAACCTTGCTGTTGATTAGGTTGCGGAGCCGTTTGTAATCATTACGGAAACTAAGGATCCTAGTCCTGCGATAGCGTTTATGTAGGAAGTGAAAGACCTAGTGGAAGATATAATGCTTTTATTTTATTTTATATAAATGTTTAACTTATTTGTTTGCGATCCTTTCGCTACAACGGCTGGCTTAGCAATAAATATTATTTCCAATGTAGTTTTCTGTTTCCGTTTCGTGCTGTTTCCCTTCGTTCCATTAGGGAAGGATCGGAACCCTTGCCTAACCGGAACCCACATTCGTCGCGCTGATCCATCCTTTTTCTTCACTACTACTATCGGACTTGCGTATTCCGAGTTGCTTTCCTCGATGATCTCATCTCTTAACCATTCCTGGATCTGCTTTTGTACAACCTCTTTTTCACCTGGTGACAATCTTCTTGGTTGTCGGTGGACTGGCGTTTTGTCGTGTAATTGCACCTTCAATGTAATACATGAATTTTTCGGCTTTTCTGCTTTATATGCCCTTAATAGTTTTATAAGGGTAACTGCTTTTTGTTTGTCTTCTATATTTTTCACGGCTTGTAATATGTCGTCGTTGGGGAAAGTACTGATGGTATTTATTTTTTGCAATGGCATGTCATGTGATTCTGCTTCTTCTTTTTTCTTTAGCTTGACTTCTCCGTTAATGATGGTTAAACTTGCTTCTGTAATAATGTTTTTCCCTATGATCATGTCCGTGGGTAGCCAACTATTCGGTGTGACATGACATTCAGTAAAGTACTCTTCATTGTCTATAAAAATCGAAGTGGAAAAGCATTTTGTCGTTTTGATTTCCCTGTTTTCTCCAAATCCCTGTACTCGGCTGCCTTCTTTGTGTTGTTTCATCTCGGCATTAATGTTGTTGTATATTTCCTCACTTATTATTGTTATATCACTGCCTGTATCTACTAGCGCAATTATATCCGCGTTATCTATACTCGCTTTTACGTGCATCCCTGGCAAGTTGCTTTTCCCTGCTGTATAGGTTATTTGATTGCACCTTCTTTCGATTGCGGTGTTCTCTTTTCCATATCGTTTGCAATCTTTGCCTTTATGTCCGAATGTGTTACACTTAAAGCATTTATAACCTTTGTCACGGTCTGGGCATTGGACGACAGCGTGCTCCGTCGATCCACATGCGAAACAGTGAGATGGTTTTCGTGTTTGCTCGCGGTTGAATGGGTTAGCTTCTTTTTTCGGAACGAAGAATGTGCTTGTCGGCTTGCTTTTAATACATTGTTTGATATGTTCATATACCTGTATTTTTTCTTTCAATTGCTTTATTGTGGTTGCTTCGTACAAAATTGCTTTATTTGCCGGATGATCAGGTATGCCATTTACTATGTATTCTATTTGGGATTTTTCATCTATTGTTCCTCTGTTTCCTATTGCTATCATCCTGTAGATATATTCTTGGTAAGACTCTGTTACGCTTTTTTTCGTCGATCTTAATACATTATGTAGTTTGCTACTATGTATTTCTGCGGGGAATTCCTCCTGTAGTTTTAACTTTAATGTGTTCCAGCTTTTTATGTCTAAACTTGCTTCGACGAACAGCCTAGCTGGCCCTTCCAAAAGCTTTCTTCCATACATATATCGCAGTACGTCATTCCAATTGCAAAGCGTTGCAGTGTCCTCCAGGTCTTTGGTCCACTTCTCGACGTTCGTTTTTGCACTGCCATCAAATTTTTCTAAAGCATCTTCCACGTCCTTAAAAGAAAACGCTGCCATACTTACTTTTTCTGTACCGTTGATATTATTAGTTACACTTGTTGTAGCTTCGGTGTTATTGGTTATATCTGCTTCTGCGTCTGTAATGTCTGCTTGATCTGCTTCGTCTTCTGTATCTATTATGCTGGAGCTGCTTTCGTACATAGACCCTTCCGTATTACCTTTCTGCTTCGCTTCTTCTTCCAATTCGGCTTGTACTCTTTTTATTAATTCTTCTTTTCTAGCGTGTACAGGTTTACCTCGGCTTCGTAGTAATTCCTGCAACTCTTTTACTTTCAGTCGTTTTAAAGATTCTACTTCCGCGCTATTCATAAACGTACTCGCACCCGGACTTTACAATAATTATTAATAAATTTTATTTAATATATTTATTTTACAACTTTTTTTATTTTATATATGTGTTTTCACTTCAATCAAATCGTTTTATATTTTGACACTATATTTTAACTTGGTATTAAACCAAAAACGTATTTGCCTGAAAATTTATTGCAAACTAAACCGCTTACTCCATTTTAATAAATTTTTCTTTTAACGTCAAATAATTATTTAATTTTAAATTGTTCTATTTAAATTTAAATTGTGTTGTCTTTTAATTTCTTGCTTCTTTTTTCAATTGCTTGCTTTATTTTAGGAAACTCCGTCAGCCTCCGTTTTCTTTCTTCGCAAAATTTTTTTCTTTTTGAAAATTATAGGAGAATTACGTAACTCCTTGTGAAAATTTTTTCTTCCTAAGCTTCTAATTTTCTTTGGTTGAGCCCCCAATTGTAGGAAGTGAAAGACCTAGTGGAAGATATAATGCTTTTATTTTATTTTATATAAATGTTTAACTTATTTGTTTGCGATCCTTTCGCTACAACGGCTGGCTTAGCAATAAATATTATTTCCAATGTAGTTTTCTGTTTCCGTTTCGTGCTGTTTCCCTTCGTTCCATTAGGGAAGGATCGGAACCCTTGCCTAACCGGAACCCACATTTATACATGAACTCGCGCTGAATTATCAAGTCACGGATTTCACGAGAGAACCAAGGACAGGGAGAGGCAGGACTACGTGTTCTTGTAACAATGGGTACACATTGATCAAAAGCGGATGTAATGAAAGAGGTCAGGATATCAACTTTGGTGTCAACAGAAGTTGTGTTGTAGATAACACTCCAGGGGATAGAGGAGGCGACTTCAGAGAGTAGCTCGAAATTGACATTTTTATAATCATGATATGAAAATGAGGAAGTCGCGGAGCGGGGAAGAAAAGCAAAACGAGAGGAGAGGAATAGTATGTCATGATCAAGAAAGCTGGGAGGAGAGATTTGATGATATTTTAACACTGAATCAATGGAGGTAGCAGTCAGAATATCAAGTAAAGACGGGTTTTGACAGTGCAAAATAGTTGGAAGTTGATTTAAAACATGTAAATCCAAAGATTCAAGAAAATGTCTAAGGGTGCTCGCACGCGTATTAGCCTTCAACAAATCAACATTAAAATCGCCAGCAGCAATTATATTCTCATAGTGGCGAGAGAGAAATAAGATTGTAAAACTCAGAAGCGGTGTCAGGATTAAATAAATTAGGAGGACAGTATACATTGATCACAACACAGCTGTCACCAGCAGACTTTATTTCAGCGGCAATGAATTCAAAATGTGAGCCACTGGACTTGCCAACCACTCTAGACGAGAACGACGAACACCTTTATATCTTTCTTGTCAGACCATTACTCGAGTATGGGTCCAAATTTGGTCTCCTCACTACTCTTCGCACGTTGGAAGAATTGAGTCAGTTTAAATGAGGTTCGTTCGATTCGCACTGACTCATCTTCCTTGGGATAACCCATTAGTTCTTCCACCATATGAATCCCGGCTTAAGTTACTCAACTTAAGCTCTCTTTGCAGTGTATTTGTTCATCAGCTCCTTAATGGAAAGGTCAACTCCGGTTTTCTGAGTGGCCGTGCGTCGTTCAGAGAGAGTGGATACAATTTGAGAGGGCCACCTCTCTTACACACCAACTCCTCTAACACGAATTACGGCAGATTCGAGCCTGTTAATCGCATGTTCATTAATGTGAATAGAAATATTGATGTTTTTAGCGTGAGCATTAGTAAGGACGTCCTTAAAAGGAGTCTTTTCAATCTCACTTGACTGACTTTTCTTGCACGCTTCTTTGTGTATTCCATTTCTTTCTGTTTTAATTGAATGTGCGGTTTCGGAGGGGTCACATCTCGCATATAAAATTATGCGAGGTGTGACCTTTTCGGGATTGAATATTCAATTTATATGTTGAATGCTTTAGTTGAGCCTATCTCAGTGCTACTTGTGCTTAGCTGGTAAATTTGTCTTGGCCCAGCTAAGAAGTGTACCTTCTGAATTATAAGGGCTACCTCTATTGCATGATTGCATGACAAATAAACGTTTCTGTTCTTTATACCACATTGAAGAGTACAGTAAGAGTACCTACCTAAAAAACAAGCCTTAATATGTCGCTCTACGATATATCTGTATAGCAGTTATTAAAGTTTAAGTACATTAAAAACTTTTCAAAACGTATTTTCGTAAAGACCCTGTATCTCAGTAGATAGGCCTCAATTTTTACCAAAGAACAATAGAACAATTTTTTTTCCAAATATTCTCGGGAATCACCCCTTAACGGATTAGCATTTAAGTCTGAAACACCCTGTATATTATGGACATTTTTGTATATCTAGTGCCGTGCGGGCGGTATCTGTACAAGCTGCACAGGGCGTCAATATGATACGACAAAATACGAAAACCAGAAACAGCAGCGGCCCTTTTGAGGATCATATCAGTGTTAGTAGTGTCGCCACGATAAAAACATAACACAGACATTTTTAATATTGCCGATGTTTGTCTCAAGCCGGAACGCTTTTATTCAATTTTTTTAGGGGGGAAGTGTGCATTTTTGAGCTGAAAAATGAGAAAATGTTAATAATAATAATAATAATAATGTTATGGGCGAAGTTCTGCATAGGCGCCAAATCTTCCCGGCACTGCAAAATCGACGCGAACGAGATTGCGGGCGAAAGCTAGTGCTAAATAAGTAATAATAATCAAATTTTTCAAAAATCAAGTTTTATTGCAAAAGGCGCCATCAAAATTTTATTTTTCGCTCGAAATTGTTTTTCACATTCATTTTGGCGTCCCTTACACCTGGCGCCTAGAGCCACGGCTCCCCTCGCTCAACCCTAGGGCCGGCGCTGGTTCTCCTCCACGTTGTTCTAGGTCTTCCGCGGATGACATCCTCCGGAACAGTTCTCTATCTGCGGCTGACGGGCACGTGATCTGTCTGGTTTCTCGTTCTACCATAGGGCGATACCCAGGTCTCCTTGTGAATCTACTTGTGACAAAAGCAAGTTCCACCTACCATGAGTTGGTGGGAACTAGAAGTCAACGAAAAGCTCAACATTGCTATTAGTAACTTGGCTTAGGCCTTGATTTCCAATTGTGTCTTCAAGGCCAGTGTTCTTAGGGCAGATCTGTTCGTTTAAGTCACCCATCAAAACAATGACGCCTCCCCTTGGACTTTTTACTCTGGTACGCATGCGCACGGTAATAATCCTCTCAGAAACTTGTGACCAGCTCGCTTCCTAGCGAGTATTACGCCAACGGCACTCCTACGGCTTTCGGTTTCATTTCTGCCAGAATAAAAGGAGGGCTCACCGTTTGATCAGAGATTTTCCCCCGCATCGTGCCATATGGTCTCTCTAAGTCCCATGATCTTGATTTTATATCGATTCATATCTTGGAGGACTTGATCCAGCCGTCCATCAAAAAGCAGTATTCTTACATTCCATGATCCGATTCGTGTCCTGGTTCGTCGTCGTCGTCGTTGTCCATCTGATTCCGAGGCATTGTTTGCTGATTCGTATCCGTGGTGTTTTTTTTTGTAGCGAATTGCTAACTCTCTCGCCCACCCTGTACTGTAATTGAGGAGCAAGCATGCAAAACGCGTTAAATCCATTTTTGACATTTTGGGAGTTTGATGTAGTTTTTATATATTTGGGCTGAGATAAATCCAATGGCGAGGTCAGAATCGAGCTAAACGCGTTAAAACCTAGTGAAATTCTCGTTTAAAAACTCGCAAATCAAGCATAGTGTGTTAAATCCAAACGGAAAATCGAACTCGAGCAAAACGTGTTAAACCCTTAGCTTACTAGATGGCAGCGATTTTTTCTCCTCGTAAGTACTTGCGAGTACATCACTAATGGAACACGATTTTTGACAATTACCAGTAAAATATAACATGCAATCCCGAAATCCTACGTTCTACACGTGGTCCGAAGACCAAGCTGGACGAGCGTCTGAACAGATAGGTTCAGCACTTTTAACCCACTTAGATTCTTTAGACCTAGAGGGTGCAAAAAAGGGACGATTATTTTGCGATGGCTGAGGAGTCCAAAACATAAGTTCACATATAATTCACGAAACTTTAAATATCATTACCTTGAAGAAATCCATTTCAATCAATCAAAACGGGATAAATCCAAAACAAGGTGCGTATATCACCCAAACGGCCCCACACATTTTTTTCAAAAATTACTAGTAATATTACCTCAACACCTTCTACAACATTGGTTTACAAAAATATTTCTATTTGAAACGGACCTGTAGTTATAACATTTTTGCGATTTACTCAAAACTAGTTTAAGTGGATTTATCGCGTTTTGCATGCTTGCTCCTCAATTGAGGGACGGTAATCGTTAACTAATGCCAATAATTAATGAATAATTTTCATTTAGAAGATAATTAATCAATAATAATAAATAATAGAGTTGATCATGCTTTATTTTGAGCTCATGCTTTATTTTATTAGTAATAAAATTGTTCGGCTGAATTTGCTTTAATCATAAATTAAATTTTCAGCTAATCTTTTCAGATTACTTCATTTTTCGAACCTTTTTGTGGTATTAGTATTAACCGAAAAACAAATGTCTCCGGTATATAAAGGAACGGCGCAGAATATGTAAAAGTTATTACAAGTAGATTTTTGGTCAAAATGGAAGGTTAGTAATACTTTAGTGTTCAGAAATTAAGATATTATAACTCGTGATTATTGTTTTTTTAGGAAAGTTCACACTTTTGGTAGTTTTGGTGGCGTGTGCTACTTTCGTTCGTGCATCAGCCAGTTTGAGGGTTGAAAGCTCCTGCGACGATGAGAAGCATGGAGCCCTAGTTCCACATCCAGATGACTGTGGAAAGTTTATTCAGTGTGTTTGGGGTGCACCACATGTACACAAATGCCCTGTAGGACTTCATTTTGATGCTAAAAAGAAGGTCTGTAATTTTCCCGACGAAGCAAAGTGTGACATCAAACGTGTTGCAGTTAAACATAACTTAGCTTTTGGCGCTGCAGATGATGACGATGATGATTTGGTTGAAGCATGCAAGGGAGAGGCATTTGGTGCTCTAGTTGGTCATCCACATATTTGTACGAAATTTTTGTATTGTTTAGCAACACCAGTTGTTCGTGATTGCCCAGCTGGATTACATTTTAATCCTAAATTGAGAGTTTGCGATTGGCCTCAAAATGCTGGATGTGCAGTAACAACGACACCATCACAAACTGACCCAACTCCTCCAGAAACAACTGAAACAGAACCAGAAACAACTGGAACAACTCCCGGGACAGAAGAAACTGAAACCACCGTCGGAACAACAAATGACCCTGAAGCAACTGTACCAACTGAGAGCTATGGTAAAAAAGGGCTAAATTTGTGAAGATAAAGATAACATTTAAATGATAATAAAATTAATTATTTGAAGAAATTATTATTTATTTTAAAATTTTTTAGAACAAATTCGTAATCATAGACATACCGATAAGGCAAGGGTATCTTTGTGACGTTGGTAAAAATTGTATTTTTTACAATAAAAACTCGTTCGTTGTACAAAGTTTATTATTAATCAATACTGTTTGTGAATAATTATTGTTCTCCAAAGGGCTAGTTAAATTGGTAGTGTAATCACCATATTATCGTTTGTGATAACAAACAATGGTAGTGGTAATGGTAGCGATAACTAAAACTAAAGCTTGCTTGGAGGCACAATTAAAGGTCGATTCACACACATTAGCCACGTCACAGTTCAGTCACTGTTTCGAATCAGAAATGTCGCCGTCCAGGCTAAGTCAAAATGACGACTGTATTCACATACTTATGTCCGTCAGTTTTTTGACGGGAATACGTCTGTAAGTTTGCTTCCATAACAAAATACCGATGATAACGAAATTATGGCATACAGTTTTAAGTTGCAGCTCAAAAACTATTGTTTATATCGAAAAAAGAAATATACCATCACGTAGATGAAGAATCAAAGAATTTTTATTGTTTACTTTCAAAATGAAATTCAAAATGGCCGCCGAAATGTGACCGAAATTCAAAATGGCCGCCCAAATATGGTTGAATTTTCCAATTCTGTTCCGATTTTAATGAAAGTGGGTATCTAAGGGCTTTTAAGGTCGTAATTAACGAATTTGTGGTCAAACCCTAAAAATTTCAAAATGGCGGCCCCAATAAGGCCGACGAATTTGCCAATTGTTTTCTGATTCCAATGAAAATTGGAAGGTGGGGTTTTTTAAGGTAGCAAATAACGAATTTAATGTGAACTACTCCGTGCAGCCTTAAGATTGCGTAAAATGGGGATTTTGGCTGCGGTGAACACCCTGGATGGCCTTGTACGTATTTAACGTAGCAGAGATGACTGCCCCAATTTGGTACATGACTTATCTGAGCTTGAATGTCCATCCATCGAAACATTGGAGTAGTGGAGTTCCAGCATATGATAGAATAGATTTTTTAATCTGTGTTGCATTACTTTTTTTTTGATTTATAGTAGAGGGAAATAGTCATATGATAGTGATGTAGTTGGGAAGTTGGATTTTTCTGTTTTTTTTCTTTACATATGTTAAGATAAAGTGAAAAAAAAATTTCTACAAAATCGGTCCTGTGTTGCACGAGAAAATTGCATACCTAAATGTCAATGTTTGATGCAATTTGAGTGCATTGCTACACTATTTTCTTAATTTCTCCAGTTCTATTGGTCGTAGAAAAATAAAAAAAATTGGAAAATACTTGTGAATGAATGACTATGGAACTGATTCGGTATAGATACTTTAAAAATGAATCCTAACCTCAAAAAACCCAACCAACCAAAATGGTATCGCGGGCCACTTTGAAAATGCATTATGATCCTGCGGGCCGGCGTGATATATTGGGTATTTATTTTAATATAATTTAGGTAGAGAGTTCCAAAGCTGTGCAAGTTCCAAAGAAAGAACGCTGACCAATTAACGTGCGGAAACGCGTAATTATTAAATTATTATCTGTGAGAGATTGCGAAAGCTGCACGAACTGGTTGAGGTATGCAGGTTTGCAATCGTGTAGGATATCGTAATACAGTCGCGAAACCTATACTCACGATAGCAGCCCAAAACAGAGTTCGAGTCGGGTCAAATGTGATCAAACGGCGTAAAAAACAAAACGTACACAATCGTTAAACGCTACTTCAAGTTTATGAGCGCAAAAAGAATCGAGAGAGGGATAGATGGACAGCCCTTTTCAGCAAGCCACAATGGTAACGAAGTTGAAATAGGAGTCCGTAGGTTTTACTTACAATGAAACTAATGTGATAGCAGCAGGACGAACAGTATCAGAGTGGGAGGGATAAAAATACAATGAGATTTCAGGGAGCTGCAGTAAATTTAATGTCGACCATAAGGATAAATGACGCAAGTCAATAGCAAGCTTCTCCACACACATATGTATTTGATCTCTTAGAGCAGGGAAATTGAATATTAGAATATCGTTAATAAAAATACTGAATAAAAGTGGCCCAAGAAAGGAGCCTTGGGGGACGCCAGCGTGGAGTTGGGCGCTTGAGGTACTTTAGCCACCTAGTTTAACCTTTTGAGAGCGGTTAGATAAGAAACAAAAGTTTAAAAGCAGAAAGAGAAGAATACTGATAGAACTGAGAAGGCCACTTGGGAATGGGTATGATTAAGGCCTGAAACACATTCAGGGTAGCAAGCACCAAGCTGCAAGTACCAAGCATCAAATATAAGTTTAAAACAACGTAAACCTTATGACAGCTTTCACATTCGCGGTAGCAAGCATCATTTGATACCAGTACCAAATGATGCTTGGTACCCAAGTTTGGAAAATTTTAAATTTTGCTACTTGATGCCTTAGTTAAGCCAACAGAAAAATGTTATTTTCATAGCTCTCAAAGTGTCGACAGGTTGTGTTTCCTTTGTGGCAAATAATTTTTACATTAATGTGTTATTATTAAAAATGGAAGAAAAAAAATAGAGAAAACTCTGTCAAAACAATTTGCGTTGTTCGGGTTCATTAAGTTCTCTTGTCCAAAGCCTTCTATTATTTATTACGAAATCAATCATAACCATAAATTGCATTGCAGACCAAAAGCAATGTTTCACATTCGTCTTCAAAATCCATATTGTTTTCTTGTTAGTAGTGACAATTTATAAATATGTTAAGTTGCCAATACTGCATGATACTCGAGGCTTGGAGCTCTGAATATGGTTTCTTTCGGTATCAGATGCTTGGTACTTGCGACTTGGTACTTGCGGCTTGGTGCTTGCTGCTCTGAATGTGTTTCACGCCTAAAGCATGCTTCCAAGTCGACGGAAACTTGAATACCGTGAGGCAGGAATTCAGAATTTAATATAGGCAATAGACGAGGTATGACCATTTTTAAGAAACTAGGTGAAATGTAATGAAATTGGTGGTGCAGGTTTTCCTCAGACAAGGTGGCCCGGAATTCATTTTTCGTAAATTCCATTTTCGAATAGAAACGATTCCACAACTTTTTGTCCGAGACATCTCAATTTACAAAACTTTTCTTTTATATCATAAAAATCAAGTTTTGAATCTGATGCCTGAGAAAGGGTGTTTCACATTCAGGACCTCAAAAATATTTTAAATAATTTAGCACCAGAAAGTAGTTCGACAGGCTTAAGGTTAAATCCGATTAAAACTAAAGAAATGCGGATAAATGCAAAAACCATTGAACGCACAGCATTGACTAATGGTGTAACGGACGCCCTACACGAGCTAGTCCACAAATTATACATTTGCTACCTTCCGTAAAAATATTTTTCTTACTAATGATGCCAACTTTCCTTGCCCCAAAATTTTAAATTTTATCCGTTTTGTTTTTCTTCTTCCAAAACTTTCCAAAGAAAAGTTTGACAACGTCTGATTTGAGAATGTCTGTTTTGTCTGGTAGCTGGGGATAGAAAAACAAAAGACGATAGAGGATGGATCATGGAATGCACCGGAACGGGAATTTTTACCGTGATCGAGGAGTCGAAGTTGAGTCTTGCGAGCAGACGGCGGTTTTTTTCGGAGAACCGCGAAAAAGAAAGTCTTGAGTTTTTTTTGGGAGCTCACGACTGCCTTTTTATCTTGGTTGAGATACGCAATTTTATTTCGAAAAATCGCGAAAAGGAGTTTTTGTTTTCGTTGGGAGATCTACCGCGTAATCTTCGCGAGATGAAAGAAGTGTGTGAGTGGTAAATTGGAGGAGTGTGAAATCGTCCGGGAAGATTCCCTTCTTTTTTTGTTGGATCGAAGTTTTTGGGAAAACAAATTAATCTTGATTTTAAACTTGTGAGTTGGTTTCTAAAATTTTCATGCGAGATTTCTTGGAGGATGTGTAAAAAGGGATAAAGTTTTCTTTCCGCACCGAGAATTGCGGACAAGGACACGTGTTCGACTGCGTATAAAAATTTGCCGCTAGTATAGAAATTTGAATGGGTATTTTCGTTTCGGAATCTCGGAAGGTGTGCGTGTTCACGCTAAAATGCGTCATTTCTTTTGTGCGCAAAAACGCGCGAAAGGCTACCAGTGGTTGGGAGAGTTTGCTTAGATTTTTTTTTGAATGCCGGATCACCGCGTGTCTTTCTTGGAATTAAATCCCTACTAAACAAGGAAAATGAAAATATAGCCATTTTATTAAAAATACTGAAACTAAAAAAAAAATTTGAGTACTTCTAAAAACATATGACGAATTGTTTGAGAATGAAAACGAAATATAACTGAAAAGAAAAACAAAATATGTATATATAAATAAGGGACGGAGAAATACAACAAATTGAACTACTGGGAAACCAAACATTTATAATCAATTGAATAAATAAAATGAAAATATAATACATGTAATAAGAATGATGAAACAAATACAAAAGTTTTTGAGTAATTCTAAGAACTTATAACCAACCAACAATCAAACAAATTTACCATGAGATAAACGACTTAAAAGAATACGGATAAGAAAATAATTCACAACTAAATCAAGTTAACATAATTATAAGAAAAGAAACAAATTAAATGTGGACAAATCAAATGGACTATTAATGAAATTAATTTAAAATACGAATTTAATATAAGAGTTAAACTGATGAAATTAATTTAAAATAAATAACGGATAAGGGTTAAACTAATGAAGTACATTTAAAATAAATAACGATAAGAATTAAACTCAAAGTAAATGATGAACACAAAGTTTAAAGCTGAATAAGTAAACAACAACAAATGCCGGAATAAAAAGTCCACCCGTAGGTGTGGCCCCGGATTAAGGATGCGCCCAGACCAAGGTAAGTGCCGCCCACCTAATTTTGTATATTGTCTGACATTATGTAGTCCCCTGAGAAGGACAGGTGACCAGTGACCACTCTATCTCTTCTTCCCCCTTTAGCCCCCTCTCGTTGGCCCTGGACGATGTTCCACCCCCGTCGCCCTTAAATTCAGTTGTTGTATAGGCACGAGTAATTTCAGTTTGACTGTCACCCCTTCGGCATCCCTGTACCGCGGACCCCACCCCATCCGGCGAGCTAGTCAGAGCATCGCTAGTCGTGCCGACAACCGGTGCATGGAATGCGTTTCTTTCGCGACACTTCTCCGGCGGTCGAACCGTCCAAGCCACTTCTTCTGTAGGCCCTCTTCCCCGACTTCTCTTTGTAATGTTGGTTTTCTTGACCTTTATGGCAGCTCCCTTCTTCGTGCCCCGGCACCAAATCCCCCAGACAGTTACAATGGTCACGTGGAATTTTTTTTATTTATTTATATTAATACAATCAATCTAATTCAGAAGGTACATTTCTTAGCTGGGCCAAGAAAAATTTACCAACTAAGTACAAGTAGCACTGAGATAGGCTCAACTAAAGCATGCAACATATAAATTGAATATGCAATCCCTAAAAGGTTTTTATATGCGAGATGAGATCCCCCCGAAACCGCACATTCAATTAAAACAGAAAGAAATGAAATACACAAAGAAGCGTGCAAGAAAAGTCAGTCACGTGAGATTGAAAAGACTTCTTTTAAGGACGTCCTTACTAATGCTCACGCTAAAAACATCAATATTTCTATTCACATTAATGAACATGCGATTGACAGCTCGAATCTGCCGTAATTCGTGTTAGAGGAGTTGGTGTGTAAGAGAGGTGGCCCTCTCAAATTGTATCCACTCTCTCTGAACGACGCACGGTCACTCAGAAAACCGGAGTCGACCTTTCCATTAAGGAGCTGATGAACAAATACACCATCGGCCACCTCACGACGCCTGCAAAGAGAGCTTAAGTTGAGTAACTTAAGCCGGGATTCATATGGTGGAAGAACTAATGGGTTATCCCAAGGAAGATGATTCAGTTTGAATCGAACGAACCTCCTTTGAACTGACTCAATTCTTCCAACGTGCGAAGAGTAGTGAGGAGACCAAACTTGGGATCCATACTCGAGTAATAGTCTGACAAGAGATATATGTGTGTAGTAATCAAGGGGTTATTGAACTCTTTAGACCACCCTTTTATAAAACCCAGGACTAAACTACCTTTGGAAGCAATATAGTTAATGTGAGCAGAAAAATCGAGTTTACTATCAAATCTAATCCCGAGATCTTTTACAAAATTAACACTCTCGTTAGAAAAGGTGTAGTTAAAAATTATGGGACTACAACCTCTCCTAAAAGTCATGGTTTCACATTTACTAATATTGAGAACCAGGTTGTTGTTCACACAACAAGAGTAAAAGGTGTCAAGGTCAGCCTGATAAAGCTTGCAATCCTCGATACCCTTTATGTGGCGATACAATTTGATGTCATCAGCGTAAATCAAGATTCTACAGTGTCTTATCAAGGGAACAATGTCATCAATTGATAGAATAAAGAGCAGGGGACCAAGATGACTTCCTTGAGGAACACCGGATGACGTTTCAATGGTTACTGATTTTGATCCACGAAAAAGCACTTGGTAGGTTCTGTCAGCTAAATAAGACTGGAACCATGCTAGAAGGGCTCGTGGAAAGCCTAACATCCTTAATTTATGAAGTATAATCCAGTGCGAGAGCTTGTCAAATGCCTTAGTAAAATCAGTGTAAACACAATCAGTCTGGCAACCGGAAGCGAAGCCCTCGACAGCATGAGAAGTTAACTCAGGAAGATTGGTGGTAGTGGAACAAGTTGCGAGAAAGCCATGTTGGTTTGTTGATACCAACCTCTTTAGACTCTAATCCGAAGCTCCCCAATCCCTCTAAGCCAGTTGCTTCGACAGAAGCAAGCCCCTCAACTGCACCCGTGCAGTTACCCAGTGCCTCTGAGGAGGCTAACAAAAATGTTA
Source organism: Thereva nobilitata (assembly GCA_963855945.1). Classification (NCBI taxonomy): domain Eukaryota; kingdom Metazoa; phylum Arthropoda; class Insecta; order Diptera; family Therevidae; genus Thereva; species Thereva nobilitata. The sequence goes on from OY979696.1 coordinate 132,700,263, forward strand.
TGCCTGCCGGCTCTAAAGGCGCTCCGCCATCAAGGGTGAAGTACCAAGAGCAACGCACCGCCCAAAGAGTCCTTGCTCGATTCAAGGGAGTTGCGAAGGGTGATATCACCGAGAAGCAACTGGCTTCAATAAGGTGGGCGACGCAGGTTGTCAGCGAGCATACTTCGCAAACTGACAACCCTACACCAAAGCGTCTGAGGTCCCTTGAAGAACCCAATCACCCTGAGGCTAAGCGTAGTAGGAAAAGTAATATTTTACTTTCTCCTACTACTAAGACCTATAGCCAAGTGCTAAAAGGTCAAATCGTGATCGCCGTTATCGACGAGAGCGATCCAGATGGCACCATTCTGCCTGATAAATGGAGGAAAATTGAGGTCAGGCTCGCGACGATTTTCCTCCCAATTCTTCAGGAGCATCCTGGCACTGCTCCTCACTGTCGCGATGGCGGATGGTATCCGGGCCGCGTGAAGCTTATCGCATGTGCCGATCAGAGATCCGTCGATCTCTAAAAACTTGCCATATCCAGAATCGGGGAAGCATGGCCAGGCGCCAAACTCAAGGTCGTTATGAGGGAGGATATCCCGAGTCGACCGAGAGCGCGTTCCTGGATCCCAGCGGAACCAGCCGAGCCTCAGGCTATTCTGGATATCATTCGGTTGAGTAACCCACAGCTACAGACGTCATCGTGGAGGATTACGAAACTGGAGGATCCGAAAGGTGACGGCCGAGCGGTTACACTCGTAATTAGCAAGGAGTCGCTAGGACCTTTGGCGGAATCTGATGGCGTGATAAGTTACGGGTTCTTCTCCATAACTCTGAGGCCTTTTAAAAAAGATTATTTGCCCTTCAAGCAGAGTGGAGTGGTTTCAACTGCTCCACCTGCGGCTGCAGAAGGTGAGCCCTCGGGCACTGCGGGAAACATGGGTATGGAAGTTTCTGAACCCAACGTACCTAGCACTGCGGGTGACACAGTTGCGCAAGTAGCTGAACCCAATGTGCTTGGCACTGCGGGCGACACAGGAACGGAAGTAGCTGATCCTAAGGTGTCTGAGGATACTCACCCACTAAATCTGGGTCCAAAAGACCCTCCTCTCTTATCCGAAGAGGATATCAATATCTCTGGTGTTCCTTCGCCGTCAACGACGGAGGACGAACTGGGGGACTTTGCCCAACTTCTTTCGATGGGAGATGATAACATTAGTCTCACACCGGAGGAAGACGAGGCTGACATAACGGTGATCGAGATTGATCCCGCTACTCGCAACCACGATGTTGAGAGTAGCACAGATTAATCTCCATCACAGCAAGGCTGCATCCGCCAGTCTCTGCTTACGCCTTTCGAAGGCTGATTTAGATGTCGTCCTGGTACAGGAGCCTTGGATTGTCCGGGGCCTTGTATGCGGAATCAGGACTCCGAAATACAGGTTGCTATATCCCAGAAATGGGGAAGGTAAGCCTAGAACCTGTTCAATTGTTAATAATGACCTTGATGCTTTTATGTTGTCTAAATTTAGTAATGCTGACACGGTGGTGGCTTGCTTGGACAGCAGAAAGGGCGGCAAGGCTATGTGGATTGGATCTGCCTACCTACCATATGGGGGAAATATAGACAGCTCCACTCTCTTTGATGCGGCAAAGGAAGCGGCTAAATTCGGAGCCAGCCTCATTATTGGATGTGATGCAAATGCTCACAACTCCATTTGGGGCAGCTCAGACACTAATGTAAGAGGTGAGTTGCTTTTTGACCTTTTACTCCAACATAATCTCTTGCTGTGTAACAGGGGAAATGAACCTACGTTCGTTACAAGAGTAAGACAAGAAGTCTTGGACATTACTATTGTTTCCTCAGACCTGCTCAATTGTGTAGAAAACTGGAGAATATCCAGTGAACACTCCTTTTCTGACCACAGAGTCATTCTTTTTAATGTCAATACGTGCTCAACTGTGAAGAAGGCCCCTGGTTACAGGAATGTCCGAAGAACAGATTGGGCCGTATATAGACAAGTAGTGGAAAGATCACTTCCCGAGGATGTTCCCACCCACTTTTGGAACGCTGAAGATCTCGAAGATCAGGTGAAGAATCTCAGCAACCTCTTAAATAATGCATTGGAAGCAGCCTGTCCCATTAGGAAATTCAGAGGTAAAACCAAACCTCCTTGGTGGAACAGTAAGCTTCTCAAACTAAGGTCTGAAAGTAGAAAGGCCTTCAATAAAGCGAAACGGTCTAACTTGGACCCAGACTGGGACAACTACAAAAGGCGTCTTAGGGAGTTCAAGTACGAACTGCGTAAGTCAAAGAGGGAATCCTGGAAGACCTTTTGTGAGACAATAGAAGGTTTTTCGGACACCGCAAGACTTAGAAAGGTTCTCTCTAAAAGCCCAATGTGCTGCAACAAGCAGACGGTACATGGACCACAAGCAGTCAGGACTCCTCAGGACTCAGGAGTCATTGAAACTTCTGCTCGATACTCACTTTCCTGGCTCGACATCTCTCGCGGCATCCGCAGAAACAGGTTTTGGGAGCCCTACTAGTGAATATAATTTAGGTACTATTGACAGACTGATAAACAGGGATTTACTCCTATGGGCCATAGAAGGCTTTAAGCCTTATAAAACACCTGGACCGGACGGAATTTATCCTATTGAAATTCAGAAAGTCATTGACCTAATTCTGGACTGGCTTGCAACCATCTATAGGAGTTCCCTACGCCTAAGCTACATTCCAACATCCGGTAGCTAAGGTGGTTTTCATTCCGAAAGCGGGTAAAATCTTCTACCACAATCCAAAGAACTTGAGACCTATATGTCTCACATCTTTTCTCCTCAAGATCCTCGAAAGACTCGTGGAGACTCATATTAAACAAAGTATTGATAGAAAACTGCTTTCTCCCTCGCAGCATGCTTACACGAAAGGCAAATCAGTTGACACTGCTCTCCACTCCCTGGTAGCGGTCATTGAAAAATCCCTTGAATTCAAGGAGTTCACTTTGGCTGCTTTCTTAGATATTGAAGGTGCTTTAAACAATGTTGAATCTTCTGCGGTCACGGGGGCACTCCAGCGTCTGGGTGTTGACGGGTGCTCCATGTCCTTTATTGATCAGCTGCTGAAGTGAAGGGTTATAAAGTCTGGTCTGGGGCTCTCGGAAGAAGTCAGACGGGTTGGAAGAGGCACACCGCACGGTGGGATCCTATTGCCGCTCCTTTGGAATATAACAGTCAACGAGTCCTAAGGGAGTCTGGGTGCACCACTGTGGCCTATGCTGATGATATTGTGCTGGTGGTGACCGGCAAGTACATCTCAACAATAAGAGACATAATGCAACGAGCATTGGACACTCTTGTTCAATGGGCTACTACAAAGGGTCTAGGCGTTAACCCAGCTAAGACTGAAGTAGTGCTCTTCACAAGGAAGCATAGACTTCCCGATTTTCCTTCTCTAAGACTCTGCAATGAAAGACTGCAACTTAAAGAGGATGCGAAATTTCTGGGTCTCATACTGGATAGGAAACTAACGTGGAGACCGAATCTTTTAGAGAGACCCAATAAGGCCAAAACAGCTCTCTTCTTATGCCAAAGAACGATGTAGTGGATGTAGTATGTGTACTATCAAAAGCACTGTAGAAACCTACTATGAGAAACACTTTGACATAAATTAATTGTAACTTGATTTGACTATTATTATTAGCTACTGTAGATTGTAAATAAAATAATTATGTAACGAATAGTTTTGTAAGCGCAGTAGGATTAATTAGGAGTATAAATAGTCGTAAGATTTCTGTAATTTGGGCAGTAGTTCCCTGAGATCCAATCCGGTTCATACGAGCAGTAATTTGCTTACGGGACAAGATATATAAATAAAGAAATAATAAATATATATATCTTTTATTAAAACTAAAAACACAAATAAGGCAGTCACTAGACGCCACATGCAAAGGCTGGTTCCGCTAGCCTGGAGAACCCAACACAAAACAACACAACGATCTGAGCGGAGTTAATTGGGGCCTTAAACCCCGCATCGTCCACTGGTTGTATACAGCCGTAATCAGACCTATACTTATGCATGGCATATCAGTATGGTGGACTGCATTACAGAAAATTACGTATCGGAAGATACTGGAAAGAGTCCAAAGAACAGCTGAGCTGTGTATTAGTGGCGCAATGAGAAGCACCCCAACAGCTGCGCTGGATGTCTTATTGCATCTTACCCCTTTGGACATACATGCCGAGCAAATGGCAGCCTAGACGGCTGCCAGGACAAAGGCTTCTCTTGGATGGACTCCATATTTATATGGTCACTCATCCATCCTTAGGAAGTTCACCACCGCTGTGGACAACCTAGATTACACTACACCAACGTGGACCTTGGAGAAAGGTTTCAATACCATCATTCCGGCCAGAGATGACTGGACAGATGGTGTTATCCCGACTGGGTCATTATGTATTTACACAGATGGCTCAAAAATTGGGAACAGCGTAGGTTGTGGTATCTTTTCCGAGGCATTGAATATAGATACCTCTCTTCGTTTACCCGACCATTGCAGCGTCTTCCAAGCGGAAGTCACTGCTATCTGGGAGGCTCTCGAATGGCTGAAGATAAATAATATATCTCATAAGAATATATGTATTCTATCGGATAGCCAGGAGGCCCTCAAGACTCTTAATTCGTCGTTACAACATCCACGACTGTTCTGAACTGCCGCAGGTCTCTGTGTGAGACTGCCACTCAGTTTTATATAACTCTGTGTTGGGTTCCTGGACACAGAGGGATTAGGGGAAACTGCAGGGCAGATGAGCTTGCTAGACAGGGAACCGAAGTGGAAAGGACACCCCACTTAACCCAGATGGGAATGCCCTTAGCCACCTATAAACTGGCTGTGAGAAGAATCAGCTTAGCTCGAGCCGGGCTAAGATGGACCACAGCAACAGTGTGCCGCACTCTTCACACAATATGGCCGACCTTGGACGCAAAGCGTTGAAAATCTCTTGTTCAACTGAACAAAAAAGAGATAAGCTATGTAGTGAAGCTGCTGACCGGTCACTGTCCCTTTGGCCCGCACGCTGAAAGATTGGGACTTCCCCACAACGACTTATGCAGAAGTTGTGGCAATGAGGATGAGGAAGAAACTGTCTCCCATCTTCTCTGTACATGCCCGGCCCTCGCGAGGAAAAGAGGGACCTTCCTTGGCTCACCTTTCCTTGATGGATTGAGTGAGCTGCGAAACACTGGTGTTTTTGACTTCTGTCGCTTTATTAAAAGCTCCAAATGGCTTGAAATGGCCTAAATTTTGTCCCTACACTAGAATGGCATCATGGGGGAGCAGCCATCTCAACCTAACCTAACCTAAGGGCGAATTGAATTTTCATTGACGTCACAGATGAGTTTTCTTCCGCAGCGAGGCATGTCGTATGACTTGCGGTTAAGCGCAGTATTGTCTTGAAGTAGTAAGTTCAATTCTTCATCTGCTTCCTGCTCGTTCGCATTTCGTTAAAGTCGACGACCAAATGTGATTTCGTTAATGCGCGATAAACAATCTGCTACCAAGTTGTCTTTTCCACTTATGTGTACGATGTCGGTCGAAAACTGGCTAATAAAGTCCAATTGTCTGGTTTGCCTTGGCGAAAGCTTTTCCCACTTTTGCTGAAAAGCGAAAACTAAAGGTTTATGATCAGTTAGTATAACGAATTCGTTGCCTTCCACAAAATATCGAAAGTATTTGATTCCAGCGTAAATGGCCAACAATTCCCTGTCATACGCACTGTATTTTCTTTCTGCGTTGGACAGTTTCCGGAAAACACCTAATGGTTGCCAGTTTCCATCAATTTGCTGTTGTAATGAAGCCCCAATTGCATTATCCGATGCATCTGTCATTAATGCTATTTTCGCCCCTTCTTGCGGCATGGCCAACAATGTTGCCTCTGACAAATTTTTTTTCATCTTGTTGAAAGCTTCCTTAGCTTCTTCATCCCATATGATTTTGGTTTTATTGTTACCTTGTCTGGTAATGGCTGAATTCCACCGGCGCTCACAAGATGTCCTAAAAACTTAATTTTTTCATATCCGAATTTGCACTTTTCTGTATTTATTTTTAGTCCATACTCCCGAAAGCGTTGAAATATTGAATCTATATGGTGGATATGACGTCGTCGAGATATGCGTAGCAAGACGGTACATCTCGGAGTATTTGATCTATTACCCTTTGAAACGTTTGTGCAGCATTTTATAACCCAAACGTCATGTGGGTATATTCGTATAACCTTACGGGTGTTATCACTGCGGTCTTTTGCACATCTTCTTTTCTTACAGGGATTTGATGGTAAGCTCGTTGTAAGTCGATAGTGGAAAATATATTTTTTCCTGCAAGATTGCTTGTAAAGTCCTGGATATGGCGAATCGGATATTTATCTGGTTACAGCGTTTAATCGTCTATAGTCACTACTCACTCGCCATGAACCATTTGCCTTTTTGACTAAATGTATTGGGCTGGCCCAGGGACTTTTTGATGGGCGACAATAACCAGCTGCTATTGCCTTATCAATGTCTTTTTTGCTGCCTTCCACTTTTCAGGAGTTAGTCTTCGGGCTTTCGCGGTAACTGGGAGTCCTCTTGTTTCGATTGTATGCTCTACTGATTGTAGTTTCGATTTCTGTCCTGCTGAAATATCTTGTGTGATTTCGTTGTATTTTTCTAAAAGTTGGTAAAAATGCGAATCTGCGCGTATTGATTCGATTGTTTCGGATTTTGGGACTCTTTTCCCTTTGGTGCGTACTTTTGTTGTTTCATCGATTAAGCAGTTCGCCTTGATTATGGGTTTGGAAACGTTTGCTACAATGAATGTCCATGGAAATAATCTCCTTAAGTAAAGATCTAACACCAAAGTTTTTTGTCCATATGTTTTAATTGGAGTATTGTTTGGTGCAAATAATTTAAAAATGGTAGGAGATATCAACGTGTCTGCCTTACCTGGTGGAATAAAACTTCTGAGCCCGTGTCTATCAAAAATTGAGCATTCGTTGTCTTGTCGCGCACAAATAAGCGGCTGGACTTAGAGGTGCTATCGGCTGCCGCAACGGTCGACGCACTAACTAGTTTAAAGATGATTGTGTTTTCTTGAAATTACAGGATTCCCTACAAGTACGAGCTTTAATGCCGAAACGTTTGTGATACCAACAATAGTTTTCCGTATCGCGTGATTTGGAACGATTTCTGCTACGCGGTCTAAAGGTATTATTGTTGCGATTTGCTTCCAAGCGTTAAATTCTTGATGGCAGGACCTCAATCTGACGATATACTGTATTGCTGCTGTTGTTTCCATTGCTGGCTTCTATTTCATTACAATATGTTGGTTGTGATACTTCTATCTTCTATATATATAAAAGTGAAAGTATGTCTGTAAATGTTCAATAGACTCCGAAACCGCTCATCCGATTGGCCTGAATTTTTGTATATAGGGGTTTTCGGGTACGGCGGGTGTTCCTACGCGGTCTATTTTGCTCTATCTCGAACACTTCGGGTGGCTGTAGTGTACCGATATCCGTAAAATTCGAACTTTTGTATGGGAGGTACTCTTCGAATTACTGCTAAAGAGCTCAGATCTATATTATTTTGGTTTTTTCCGAAAAAAATACGATTCCCAAAGTTTCAGATCGATCGGTCCAAATTTAAAATGGCGGCCAACTCAAAATGGCGGATTACCTTTTTCTTTGCAAGCCATTCGGTGTGGGTATTAAATGAAAGGGTATGACAAGTAGAATATTATTAGCTCTGTGTGGAGTCATTCCAAATTCAAAATTCATATCACCTGATTACTACTATTGGTTTATGGGTGCAGCATAGGCGCACCGGCTCCCAGCTAGTCTATCTATATATATAAAAGTGAAAGTATGTCTGTAAATGTTCAATAGACTCCGAAACCGCTCATCCGATTGGCCTGAATTTTTGTATATAGGGGTTTTCGGGTACGGCGGGTGTTCCTACGAGGTCTATTTTGCTCTATCTCGAACACTTCGGGTGGCTGTAGTGTACCGATATCCGTAAAATTCGAATTTTTGTATGGGAGGTACTCTTCGAATTACTGCTAAAGAGCTCAGATCTATATTATTTTGGTTTTTTCCGAAAAAAATATGATTCCCAAAGTTTCAGATCGATCGGTCCAAATTTAAAATGGCGGCCAACACAAAATGGCGGAATACCTTTTTCTTTGCAAGCCATTCGGTATGGGTATTAAATGAAAATTCATATCACCTGATTACTACTATTGGTTTATGAGTGCAGCATAGGCGCACCGGGTCCCAGCTAGTATTTATATAATTTTGTTAGCCGTCTCCGCCATCTTGTTAACGTCGCCATCGATTGTTGACAAAATCATTTGCACTTGTTCGGGCAATCTTTGTAACCATAATGATCTGAGGATTCCGTCCGATAATTTTCCGCCTGATAAATCTTTCATTTCTCATAGTAATTGTGTTGGCTTTCTATCGCCAAGAGGAGGTTCTCTCAATAGTTTTTTAAGTCGCGTTTCCTCTGAATCCTCGAATTGGTTAGTGAGACGACTTTTTAATGATTCACATCTATTATTTTTCGGAGGATTTAATATAATATCACTGACTCGCGCTAACACGACGCTTTCTACAGTCGCTACTAGAGTGTGATATTTAGTTTCATCATCTTTTATGCCCGACTTTGTAAATTGCGATTCTATTTGAGAGAACCACAAAGCCGGATTCGGCTTCCAAAAAGGTGGAAGTTTGACATCTCGGATATTTTTGTCTCTAGGTTTCTCCTCGTCCTCCTCAGGCATTGCCGGATCCTGCCAGAAATCCATTTTTCAGCGCTCCTATGCTTCTCAAAAAATTGAAACCAAGCACCCACCGCGTTTTGAAAATGTTCTTTTTCGTCGGGGTCACCACGTATTTAGGGGTTTTCCTAAATAACTTTACACGCGAAATAATTTAAAGAATATTAAGTTAAACACGACACTAAACAATTTAATACATTTATTCAAATTACTCTTACAAAGTTTAATTGCGCGCCGCTTTCATTCCACGTCAAGAACAAGTGAAGTCGATTCTATATCTCATGGGATAGAGCTTTTTCCTGGTCCCTTAATTTTGTGGAGCGTGTGGCTCTGTTTACGCGAAATGCTGAGCTGCTACACTTATTTTGGTTTTTCTTCTTATCCATTCCTACTCCATTTTAGTTCTTGTAGTCCAACGATGAGTATTCTATATCGTTTTAGTATCGAACTTATTATTACTTATTGTATTATCAAAATAAATTTTTTACAGAATGAAAAAATTGTTTTTTTCGCTATAATTAAAATACACAAGAAAGTTGTACATAAAGTTAAATAAATCTCAAGAGGTGATCTATTTACTTTATCAAGATGTAATTTCCGCCGGCATTGAAGAAAAATACTGGTAAAAAAACACACGGTCTGTAAGTGCTGCTCTTCAGAAATTCCAATTAAACGTCAAATAATGAAATGACGTGCTATGGTACCTTATACCTTATTGATTTGCCCTGAGGATTCCATCGCAAGAAGCAATCTACCATTCTTTGAAATACATATTAAAATATTGTCATAAGACTTGCAATGAATTGCGCTTATCAGAAGAACATGGACAATGAGTTTTTTGCATGATAAGATTGTATCTGATGTTGAGGTGAAAGCATAACGCCGATGACCAGTTCATGTGTCGTTATCACCGTCTCGATCTTTACGTTGTTTGCTTAAGAGAAAGAATATAGATTATCAATTGTTCTATAAAAGCAGGTGAAATGAATTGTTACTGATAATCGACTTTTCGTTCAATCGAGTCAACTACGGGAAGGTTTGGTGGATCATTTTAGGCAATTTTATAGTTTTCGTTTTTTTATTACTAAATATTGTGTTTTGGTGATTTGTGTGTTTTAAAGTGCTTACAATGGAAGGTGGATATTATTGTACGATGTTCTGCTATCAAATTTTAATATGGTGTTTTCTTTTTAGCGAAAATTATACTTGTTTTGTTAGCGGTTTTGTGTATGCTAGGAATATCAACAGTAAATGGATATGACGATGTAAGTTTTAGTAAATATTTTAAGTGTTTTAGTATGGGAGCTGGCACTTGAAAAAATCGTGTCGTCCCAACCTTCTGCCGTTTGGTATATAAGCTTTTCAAGTAATTACAAGCATTTTTTATAATATGACATTTTTTCCGGAAGTGGACCCATCTCGAGTTAGGGGGTTTTGGGGGTAAAAAAAGGGGTTATAATTGAAAAAAATTTCTGCCGCTTAGTATGTAGGACCTTTTAGGGCTAAATAACCGTTAAATACTAGTGGCAGAAATTTTTGACCATTTCCTGGAGTGTGGCGGGTGAAATGGCAACTTCAGCTAGGGGTGGCTTGGGGAGGGTTCAAATGGTCAAAAATGTCTGCCACTAGTATTGAACGGTTATTTAGCCCTAAAAGCTCCTACAGACTAAGCGGCAGAATTTTTCAAAGTGCCAGCTCCCCTACTATTTTTAAATAAGCTTCTGGGTCGATTTCGAAAAAATAATTTCAAAATCGAATCAAGACTGATAATCTTATTCCTTTCCGGGTTTGTGTTTTTTTTTCTAACTACACACCATACTTGCCAAAAATGGGTTAAAACTTATTAATTGGTTTCTCATAAATTGAAGCTGTGATAGCATGCTTATCTTCTATGGAGAAAAACACTCACTCACTTGGTCATCACGATATCTCCGCGACTATTATACCTACAGATTTGGCATGCGTGTTTCTTTTGTTTAGTAGAGATCCACTGAGAAAGGGTTTTGCAAAAATCGACTTCTAAGGGGGGTTGCCGGGCGTTAAAAATATAAAATGACAGTTTTTCAACTATATCTTCTACAGACCGAAATTTGGTAGGGATGATGAGTAGAAATCCGCTATGGAGATGAGTAGGGATCCGCTAAGAACGAGTTTTCCAGAAGTCGACTCCTAAAGGGGGTTGCTGGGCTCGAAGGAAAAGCAGAAATATTGAAGTTTCCTTAACATAGTTTATGAACAAAGCCTCATTCTTATTGAAGATATTGTCATAGCTATGTCACGTAAACCACTCCAACAGTCCGGTCTTCTATCACCATCACGAGAGGAAAGATTTGTTATCAGAAACCTTCAATATCTGAATGAACTCGCTTACGATGTCGTCTATCTTGCGTTCCAAAATTAAATCAAGAACAGAAAGAAGCCCATGACGTAATATTATATAGTGTTACTTCTGATCCTGACCAGTTATATTTTCTTAATTCACCTGCTGGAACTGGAAAAACATTTTTAATCAATTTTTTACGTACCAAAATCAGGAGTGAAAGAAGTATATCTATTGCTGCCAGGCGCGTACGCAGGGGGGGTTACTGCGGGTTAAACCACCCCATGATTCCAATAATAATAGGAAAAATTATAATTAATAAATATATCAACTTATTAAACAATTAAAAAAATATTCCGATTAACGATGTATAATATATGTTTGATTCTTTTCAAACGGGATAGCAAAAAAATAAATATCTCTCAAACTTTGGGCATATGTTCGTGAACTCGATGTGATATACCAAAATTTTTTTAGCGCAATTGGGTGCGCCGTTTCGGAGTTACAACTGTTATTGAAAAAAACGCGATTTTTCAAAAATCACGTATTTCTCATTTATTTATAGCTCTCGGCAAACTCTGAGTTTCGGGATGGCCACATAGATTTTTGTAGGAAATTTCCGTCTTTTCAGATGAAATTACGCAAAAAACAATTGGACGCATTTTTGGCCTTTTTTGGGCAAAATTTGAAAAAAAGGAATTTTTAAATTTTTTTTCATGTCACCAATCGATTTTCTGATTCAAAAACTACGCGCCACCAAGTTTTCAGAGTAGTTCCCTTCTTTTCGGTAAAAAAATTGTAAAAATGCCCTAAATCAAAGTCTAAAATTTTGCGCACACCACGAGACCATGATTTTTGGAGAAAAACAAGACATTTTATGATATTCGAAAAATGGTCAAAAATTATTATTTATGTTTCTTCCCAATTTTCAATAAAAAAATTGCGATAAAAATATACCTATAGGTAATTATTTTTATAGTGAAATAACATAAAATATAATATAAGTACATAGTCCTATTACATGAGTAAATTTTTTTTTACCCAATATGTGTACAAAATATGTTTTGTGAAACCCCCCCCCCATGGTTTCATCCTGCGTACGCTACTGATTGCTGTCGATTCCTCGGGAGTTGCAGCTACGTTAATTGACGGAGGTAAAACAGCACACATTCTGAGTTTAGTAATTATAACATCTCCAAGCAAAGTGATAAGGCGCATTATTAGAGAAGCGAGTATGAGATTAGGGCACTATGGCTCATAAGAAAATTATTGAGGCTCTAAACAGGACGATACAGGATATTAGAGGCTGCAAGCAAATCATGAGAGGTATAAATATGCTATTTTCCGGTGACTTTAGACAGGCATTACGTGCTGTAATACGAAGAACACGTGCAGTTGAAGTTAAGGCTTGCCTTAGGTCCTCTTTTTTATCGCCTAATGTAAACGTGCTATCTTTGGGAATTAATATGCGTGTTCTTCTTCAACATGACTTAAAATCAGAAGAGTTTTCAAAGCGGGTAGCGTGGATTTCAGAAGTGACTGTTTTTCTCATGGTTTAGTTTGATGTGGCATGCTCAAGATGCAACTTGGCCATTCTTCAGCAAAAAAATTAAACAAAGGACGTTGCTTAAATGAAGTATTATTTTGTTTTGATTGTCTATCTATATCTATACTATTATATTGTATAAAGAGAAAAGATTTGATTGTTTGTTTGTTCCGGATAAACTCAAAAACTACCTAACTGATTTTAAAAATTCTTTCGCCAATAGAAAGCTCTATTATTAGCGAGTAACATGGGGTATATTTTATTTTTCAGAACATAGAAATTCAAAATGGCCGCCGAAATATGACCGAAATTCAAAATGGAGGCAGAAATATGATTGAATTTGCCAATTCTATTCCGATTCCAATGAAAATCGGTATATGGGAGTTTTTAAGGTCAAGAACAAGTGAAGTCGATTCTATATCTCATGGGATAGAGCTTTTTCCTGATCCCTTAATTTTGTGGAGCGTGTGGCTCTGTTTACGCGAAATTCTGAGCTGCTACACTTATTTTGGTTTTTCTTCTTATCGGTATATGGGAGTTTTTAAGGTAGCAAATAACGAATTAATGGTCAAAACTTATAAATTCAAAATTGTTGGACCAATATGAAACCAAAATCGGAAAATCTTGACATTCTAGCTACAAATGGAAAAATATTGAACATAGTGTATCCTGAAGCTCTCTAAGCAATCGGTTCAGAATTGATCATCAAGGTTTTTTTGGTAAGATGGTAAGGAAAAGCGGAAATGTAGCCCAACGTGTTCCAGCTAGTACAATATATAAAAACACTATTACGTGTGTTCCAAAAAATTTAGGGCGAATTGGAAACACAGGGAAATGTAGTCTAGTAGATAGAAAAATGACAATTAGTCCATCTTTTATACAATTATTATTGTTCTAACAAGCTCTAGTCGGAATGAATGGAAGCCTACCGCATCACGAGATTTTAAATTTGGTCAAATGTTCCGCAATGAGTCTGAGACAATTTTGTGTGCGCCAAAACGCACATACTCATGAGCTGTGTGCGTTTTTGTTGTCCTCATTACTCACTCATTACTCACGTGAGCTGTGTGCGGTGTAATAATTTCGTGTGCGCAGATGAGTCGAAAAATGATTTTTGAGTCATTCGTGGGCGCACATGAGTATTTCCAATTACTCATGTGCGCACACGAACGACTCAAAGCTCATTTTTCTACTCATGTGCGCACACGAAATAATTGAAGTGCATACAGCTCACGTACATGAGTAATTGACAATTGTACTTATTACTCACGCAAGTGAGCGGTGTGCACTTGAATTTTTTCGTGTGCGCACATGAGTCGAAAAATTAGTTTTGTGTCGTTCGTGTACGCACGTGAGTGTACGTTTCCGAACTCTGGTCTGAGAACTTGGTTCTATTTTCTGATGTGCCAGACCAACGTGCGTAGTAGTGGTCTCGAAGTTTTTCATAATCTGTGAAAGTAAAAATGCTAAAAATTTGCAAAGAAGACGAAAATCGCCTAATAGGTATTGTCATGAACATTTCCACTCAGATTGTTAAATACCTCCTATTACCTGATCACATATACGGAAAGTTCATATTACAATACAATTTTACATTTTTCGCATGGAGACTGTTCAAGGAGCTTAAACTCTTATGGGGAAAATGATAGGAAATGGATGGGTTGAAGAAACTAAACTTCTAGTTCACTTTTGGCCACAGATGTCACCTTTGTCCGATGTACCCCATATGAAGTTAGCTGAATTTGACCTATTTTGACGATTCGTTTAAAATTAAGTTAATCGAAATGGGGCAATGCGAAAAAATTCATTAGAAATTAATAAAAATTCATTTGAAAATCAAAAAATTGATTAAATATGTATAATCGCATTGATATAAATCGAATTTAGAAGTTGGTTTTTCAAATTAGACGTAAACATACAGGGCTGTCGAGAGGGAGGGGGAGACGGAGGAATCTCCCGGGCCCGTCCTTTCTAAAGGGGCCCGTAAGTCTTATTCACCAATAAAAAAATTTTGTATTTTTTTCTCCTAAAATACTTACAAATTTGAAGCAATTTTCCTAAAGATCGTAAATCTATATATATAAAATTCGATGTATGTATGTATGTTCCCTAATAACTCCTAAACCATTCAACCGATCGCCACAAAAATTTAACCACATATTACTTACATCAAGGGGGTGGTTTTAGCATCGGTGCCTACTTTAAAAAATCACTCCTAGGGGGCGCCGTCTTGGACAGCTTTAAAAAGCATAATAATATACGTTCTACGAGGGTGAAAATGTATACATAGAGGTTTCTGGGTACGAGAAAGCAATTGGTGATGTTCATTACTTTCGCAAAGATGGCGGTTCCAATATGGCGGCCGAATTTTGCAATTGTGTTCCCCGACCCCCGGCATGGGTATCAAATGAAAGGGTATGACAAATAGAATATTATTAGCTGTGTGGCGTCATTCCAAATTCAAAATGGCCACTTACACAAAATGGCGGATTACCTTTTTCTATGCAAGCCATACGGTATGGGTATCAAATGAAAGTGTATGACGAGTATAGTACAGTAAGCTGCGTGACGTCATTTTAAATCTAATGTGGCGGTCACCACAAAATGGCAGAAGACATATAACAGTCTAAAATGTAGAAAATAAAATATAGTTTAAAAAAACTAAAATATACACTTTTAAATTAAAATGAACTAAAAAATCGAGCGAAGTTCTGCACAGGGCGTCTACTCCTCTGGCATAGCAAAATCAAATCTGATCGATAAATGCCAAGTCAGGGGATAGTTTTTATTATCTCGATCAAAATGTCAGATCCCTAATAGTTTCACATTTTGTTATTTGGAATCAAAAATACCAAAAAATTGCCTTTTTCAAACTCTTCTACTGTATATTAAAATTCATATCACCTGATTACTACTATTGGTTTATGGGTGCAGCAGAGGCGCACCGGGTCCCAGCTAGTTATCAAATAATAACTGAATTTAGAATCGAAAGTAAGAAATTGTTTAGAATTATTTATTAAATTTGGCCGTATATTTTACCGTGCTGCTCGTGCCACGATTGAATGAAGGCGCTACTTATAGGCTTAATACACGAGCACGAACGAATGAACATTGAAAGAGGAATGATCATTCATCTTGGTGTGTCATGTGAAATGGCGTTCTAATGACCATTAATATCTTCATTCGTTTCTTTTCTGAATGAAGCTAAAAGAACTTCATTCGTCTTCAATGAAGCTGGAAGCTGGAAGTTTTCCACTATTTAAAGTGTTTAGAAGTCAAAAAATTTGTCTGTAGTTTACACCCGTGTTATAAAAAGAGAAGGAGGAACAATCTTTTGACGTTTTGAATGAAACTAAATAATTTATTCTTATTAAATTTAAAAATATATTTTTCCTTTTTTTCATCGCTAATTTCTTCAATTTCCTTGATTTATTGCGCTTTAAAAAATAGTTTAATATAACTACATTTAGTTCATCCATTTTGAAAGCTACTGTCACTCAATTGTAACTTCAGTACTTCTTCCCCGTGTATCAACGTGTAAAACGAGTTTTCATTCAAACGAAGGACACTGGAAGAATGATAATTCGTTGCTGCTCGTGTATCGACTCCATTATGCTTGTTGGCTACGATCGCTGTGTATCACGACACTCGATGCTAAACGACACTCGATTTGAGCCACGTTGATCAAACTACGTTTATTTTGCAGTACGTCCATTTTAACTAGAAGAAAAAGATATTTACAATTCACGAAAGATTTCTGGCTTTCGTCGATTGTAACCAAAAAACTGGCCAGGCCATAGCTGGTTTAATTGTCGAGAAGAGTATAACATTCCTTTGGAAGACTGTTGAGCACAAGGATACGACAATGGTGCTAATATCGCTGGTTTGCGAGAATAGTGACGTAACTAAAAATGATTGATTTTAGAGAATGACGTTTTTTAATTTTTTTATAAATTACTGCAGAATGTTTTGTCTCAAATGAATGATGACGATATATCTTTCTAACGATAGTTGACGCGAAATCGGCGTTGTGTCTCTGTTTACTATATATTATCAAAAATTGTTGGTCATTCGGCATATTTAGTTTGATTTTACAGAATTTTTACTTGCGTCGTTATTCTCGCAAACCAGCGATATGTAACGACCATATAATGGGGCACAACGTCATATTCTGGAGAAAAATCCAAATGCTGTTTATTCGCCCTGTGCAACTCATAGTCTTAATTTCTGTGGTGTTGACCTGCAGAATGCTGTTAGACAGCAATCACTTTTTTCAGAGTTGATCAGAAATTCTACATCATTTTTAGCAGCAGTCGACAACGTTGGGAACCTCTCAAAAAAATATAACGGGTTCCCTTCACAGACTTTCAGATACAAGATGGTCTGCTGTGAGTTCAGACAGTTAAACCTTTTACATGAGGCAGTAGAAGGTTTAACTAAACTTAATCTTACTGCAGAGACACGTAGTGATGTCAACGGCACGTTCTGAAATTTGATCGAAGATATCGACAGCTATCAATGAAAGGAGGATTATTCTTCAAGCTAGAGACGCTACTATCGACATCGAAGTTCAAAATCTTGAAAGTTTGCTGTCTGACTTGAATTTGATTCGAAATCAATGGGATCACACTTTACGTGAATGCAAAACGGTTGCCGTTCAATTGGGGATTTCATCAACCTTCTCGACGGTACTGAACATAAAATATCTTAGTAATTAACGAACTTGAACCGGATAAATACAATCGGCCATGTTTTTTGGGGTATATTTGACTGCAGCGCCACCATTAATCAAACGAAAATTGGCAACAAGGAGATTAAGCTCCTTGTATGGTTTTTCGAAAAAAAAATCAACATGGCAGTTCCAATATGGCGGATGAATTTTAGCAATTGTGTTCCGATTCCACTAAAAATTGCACTAAAAATCTATCATATGAAAAAAAAACTCTTTTTTTGCCAGCCGAGCCACACGTAAGTTTGAATATGGAAAAATAGGACAAATTCCGTAGACTTTGATGAAATACTTTTGGACAGCGAATTACAGTTTTTGCGTTTTTAAAAGAATTTGGACTCAGCACCCTCAAAAATTTTTGAAGTTATACTTCTTTAGGCGCGTTTTTAAAAATCTTATGAGAGTGAATTTTTAGGAATATGCGAGACGCAACGATAGGCGAAGGGGTATGGAGGGCAAGCATTTCAACTCCCATTCTTTAGCTGATGTCTGTCCACGATGTCGATGGGTGAGGGGGTTTTTATCCCTAGGCTATGGAGGGAAATAAATTTCTTGTACGATTCATCAGCTAAGCGAAGGTTTGGATTTTTGTAGGCATGAAGATTCGTAGACGATTTTACTGTGCACGACGTTGCTGGGTGAGGGGTTCTGTCGCGAGGCTATGGAGGGAAATCCGATCCGTGTTCTATTCTTCACCTAAGCGAGAGTTTCTAAGGGCCAGTTTTACACGTGCCGACTTTTTCAGAAGATTTTTCTTGGTTGTTTGTCGGCTGGCCAAGATAATAATAAAGCTATATGGCAACTGTACAATAACAACCGATAATTATTTACTGTTTTACTAATGATTTTGAATGGTTAAAACTTAATATAATTACTCAATCAGAAATTAGTTTGAATATATAACACAAAATATTTACTGTTATTATTTGGGAAAATAAAACAATGAACAAGATATTAATGATTTTATTTAGCTTGACCTCGTATATTTCTTTGGTTCAAATCTTGCGACAGCTTTTTCAACTACTTCTACTATACCGAATCTTATGAAACTTTGCACACACATTGAGCTAACGTGTCAGTGCAATCTGGCAATTTTATAAAAAAATCAAGATGGCGGTTCCAAAATGGCGGACGAATTTTTCAATTGTGTTCCAATTCCATTGAAAATCGGTATCGGGGGCGTTTTAGGGCCACAAATGACGATTCTGTGGTCAAAATTTGAAAAATAAAAATGACGGCGCCAATATGGCGGATGAATTTTGCAAATGTGTTCTGAATCCATTGAAAATCGGTATCGGGAGGTTTTTAGGGCCACAAATGACGATTCTGTGGTCAAAATTTGAAAATTCAAAATGGCGGATGAATTTTGGAAATGTTTTCTGAATCCATTGAAAATCGGTATCGGGAGATTTTTAGGGCCACAAATGACGATTCTGTGGTCAAAATTTGAAAATTAAAAATGACGGCGCCAATATGGCGGATGAATTTTGCAAATGTGTTCTGAATCCATTGAAAATCGGTATCGGGAGGTTTTTAGGGCCACAAATGACGATTCTGTGGTCAAAATTTGAAAATTCAAAATGGCGGATGAATTTTGCAAATGTGTTCTGAATCCATTGAAAATCGGTATCGGGAGGTTTTTAGGGCCACAAATGACGATTCTGTGGTCAAAATTTGAAAATTCAAAATGGCGGATGAATTTTGGAAATGTTTTCTGAATCCATTGAAAATCGGTATCGGGAGATTTTTAGGGCCACAAATGACGATTCTGTGGTCAAAATTTGAAAATTAAAAATGACGGCGCCAATATGGCGGATGAATTTTGCAAATGTGTTCTGAATCCATTGAAAATCGGTATCGGGAGGTTTTTAGGGCCACAAATGACGATTCTGTGGTCAAAATTTGAAAATTCAAAATGGCGGATGAATTTTGGAAATGTTTTCTGAATCCATTGAAAATCGGTATCGGGAGATTTTTAGGGCCACAAATGACGATTCTGTAGTCAAATTTGAAAATTCAAAATGGCGGATAAATGTTGCATATGTGTTCCGAATCCATTGAAAATCGGTACCGGGGAGTTTTTAAGGTCACAAATGACGAATCTGTGGGCAAAATTTAAAAAAAATTAAAATGGCGGTGCCAATATGGCGGTACGATTTTGGGAATTACGATTCGATTTCACTGAAAATTGCTATTTGGGGGTGTTTTAACGTCGGCAATAATAAATATGGTATGCATAACAAATCACTTACCCAGAATTTTGTAAAAAGTATAATCCAAAAATGACAGAATTAAGACTAAAAACAATATAATAAACATGGGTAAAAAACTTTTAAGTTAAATGGTTTTATTTTAAATCTGCTGTACCAAAAACTAGAAAATAATTAGAACACGATCATGGACCTTCTGGAATAGTAGCAGTGCTGTCTTCTCATGTCGTTTGCCAAGGGGCATTATGTGTCGCTGCGTCAGCGAATTAAGTAATATTCTGGGACTTTTAACAGACTAAAATAAAAACATGGAGGGCATAAAAACCTGTATAACCTCTGTAAATAAGAACAACTTGTCTAGAAAAATGTGTTTCCAAGTCCACCAAAACAAAATAGTTCAAAGGCACTTCGTATCATATTTCAGTTACCTAAAGCTGCTCAATTGAATTGAGAAGAATCTAGGGAATTGAACATAATTTAGAAGTGACGTTTATTTCAGTAGTGGAAAGGAGGTGGAGTAAGTCTACCCAAGGTCGATGGACCCACAGGCTCATAACAAATGTGGAGGGAAGGGTCACGGGAGAGCATGGAGAGATGAGTTACGACTTCGCACAGTTCTTGAGTGGACATGTGTGTTCCAGAGCATACCTCCATCGGTTCCGACAGGATGTCTTCGCTGTACCCGGCATTCCTAAATGTGATAGAAGACACAGAGCATGTCCTATTGGAATGCCCGATATTAGCCGAGCAAACTGCTGCTCTGCAAGCGACAGCTCAGGCACGACTCAGAGTAGAAAACATCATAGACTACATGGTGACATCGGGTGTTGTAAAGAATAAAGTGGAGGAGACGCTAAATATGCTCCATCAGAAGGTAAGGCGCAAAGAAAACAAAAGGAAGAGAGTAATGCTTAGAAATATCGGTAGTATTAGCAGGTAGATAAAAGCTGATCCAGCTGGCGAAGCATTGCTGAAAAGAACCGACAAGCTGGAGCGTGTCGGCATCATGATGCTTCCACCTGCCAACGCACGCAAATAATAAAAAAATCCAATAAATTATTTGCATACAAATTAAACATTAGTCTTAAGTCACGCCAAAGAAGTATAACTTCTGATGCACGTACATAAGTACACACACTAACTTTTTTTCTTTTAGAAATGTTTTTGTTACAGCTTTATATATCACACTGTATTATTGTATTGTAACCGTACCGTACGCAGAATACTCCTACCTATCTAAAATTGTAAAAATGACGGTTCCACCCTACCAACTTTCAGATTCGATGGGCAGGACATGTTGAAGGTAGCAATGATGACAGCATTGGCCTGCTACGACATAGATTCTCGTAGGAAACAGATTTAGTCGAGGAAATAAAGCACTAAAAACTGCCGAACCTAGGATTTTTTTAACAGTTAGATGGATCTTAATGTGGTTTTTTGTGTTCGATTCGTGAGAGCGTCTACAAACTTTGTGACCGGTAGTGATGAGTTCATTTTGAAAAAATGCATTTCCTGCAATAAAAATATGCATTTTAGAAGTACATCTCAAAAAGACACTCTACCACTCGGTAAATATTGATGGAAATTAGTCGAGTTTTGCTACTCGGGGGTTTTTGGGGTCGCTGAACACGAAAATAACGACGGAACGGTCTCCAAGGTACCTGGTGCCCAGGGTAGACTGTAA
Source organism: Thereva nobilitata (assembly GCA_963855945.1). Taxonomy (NCBI): domain Eukaryota; kingdom Metazoa; phylum Arthropoda; class Insecta; order Diptera; family Therevidae; genus Thereva; species Thereva nobilitata. The sequence goes on from OY979696.1 coordinate 132,721,547, forward strand.
CACCCCTTTTTAAGGGGTTTTCGCGATAAATTCAATAATAATGAAAAATAATCCAATGAAATACACTTTTTTCAATATTTATTTGCGAAGGTGTTAAGGGTTAAAACCACCCCTAAATCGACTGAAAATAAAAAAAATTTTTAAACATTGTTTTTTTCAAATTTATGCTTTAAATTCCATTGTATCCGCATTGTCAGGCAAAAATAAATTTATTTTCAACCCTTAAGGGGTTGAAACTTCCCCTACAATTTGCAAAATCAACTTTAAATAAAAAAAATTGCAACATTTTTTTTACTATTTGCTTGAAATTGGGTTGAATAGTTATTATCAGCCAAGAATATATTATTATCAACCCTTAAGGGTGTGAAACTACCCCTAGATTAAAGTTGTATTTGAAAAAAGATTGAAATTACGTTCGTAAATGGTGATTATTCTTTTGTACCTAATTTATGGGGCGGCAAATCTTATAGGCCCTGGGCGCCAAATCTTAAAATACGCTACCCAAATAGCATCGAATACTGAGGTGGAGACTTCATTACTAATATTATATTTCGCCTTGAAGAAATATTTTAGTCCAGGGATGAATTAGATCAAACGAAGTACTATACTATATAGTACTAGTACATTAGTATATTAAGGTAGTGATCAGATATCAGTAGCCAGTATCCAAGATGGTTTCACTTGTTACAAGGATGGGGGCGTGGTGAAGCAGATAGCACTAATGAAACCCACGAATATTACAACACTCAAAACAAAAAAGTTTGTATCAGGGGTTCATTTCCACCCCTTGTTACCTTAGCGGTAAACGGCCGAGCCGGTAGCACAACCGTCGGTGTTAACGACAAACAGCTTCGCAGGAGTGTTACACCTCCTGAAACAAATCGTCAACCAACCATTAAAGGTTTTAATGCCGGGTTGGCCAAGTTCGATAAGCAGGAAGGGGTTAAGGAACACTCATTTGGCATCCTTCAGAGATTAAAACCCTTAACTACGTACGATCCCAGAGGTCCGTGGTTAAATTCCACTCCACTCATTCTTGTTTTTCCTCTTTATAACAATGCCTTGCCTTTTCTTTTCCCATCGCCTCTGCAAGCATTATGAGCGAGGAAGATATCGCATTCCATTGAATTCTGCAGTCTTAACACTAAATTTAAATGATATTAATTACATCTTTTGTTTATCTTTTCAGCCAATCGTCTACAATGGAGAAAATAAATATGAAAAAAAGCTAACTTCATTTGCGTACGAAGAGCCAGTCCCTAATTCAAAATGTCCACTTAACGAGAATCCAGAAAATCCAACACATCTCCCTTATCCTGGGGATTGTACAAAATTCTATAAATGTCTTGGAGGACTTGCTTACCCTATGTCATGTCCTGCGCCACTTCATTGGAGTATCGATATGAATCGATGTGAATGGCCTGGTACAGCTAAATGTATTGCGAACACTGTTCAAAGACTGAATATAATTCCCATGGCTGTCAATAGCTTAAGCGAAACTGATAAAGAAATTTCCCTAGAGGGCGGCGAAGGAAATAGTGAGAATTCTGCTCAATTCAACTCGACTCAAATAAATTTGGTAAACACAATTCAAACAAATCTGAACAAACAGCCAAACAACTCCACTCAATGGGACCAAAACAACTCAACTCAGTGGGATTCAAACAACACCACTCAATCGAACCAAAAGAACTCAATTCAGTGGAATTCAAACAACACCACTCAATCGAACCAAAAGAACTCAACTCAGTGGGATTCAAACAACACCACTCAATGGAACCAAAACAACTCAACACAGTGGAATTCAGATAACTCCACTCAATGGAACCAAAACTCAACTCAGTGGGATTCAGATAACTCCACTCAATGGAATCAAAACAACTCAACTCAGTGGAATTCAGATAACTCCACTCAATGGGACCAAAACAGCTCAACTCAATGGAACAACAACTCTACTGAATCGAACCAAAACAACTCCATTTCCAGCCAAACTAAAACGTGCGCCCACGGAGGAGATTTCCTTCCACATCCTACAAATTGCAATGCATTCATCCGATGCAATCACTTCGATGATATTGTAATGTTTTGCCCACCAGATTTACACTTTAATCCAACTCTAAAAACTTGCGATTTCCCATATCGAGCAGGATGTAATTCTTCTACTGATGCCTTTGCACCCAAAATGCGTGCCCTTTCACCAGTACCAATCGCAATTGAACCAGAACTCCCTTTTCCCCATCCAAGCTGCCCAGTTAATGAGAATCCAGAATTTCCAACACACCTTGCACATAAAACGAGCTGCTCTAAGTTCTATAAATGTTTGCATGGTTACGCTTATGTCCATGATTGCCCACCAACACTTGAATGGAGCATTGAGTTAGACCGTTGTGACTGGCCAGAAGTTGCTAAGTGCCAGCCTAATAATCCAGAATCGAAACCAAACGTATCAGAAGAAGGAATGCCTACTATCCACAGTGAGTGCCCTATCACAGATGATCCTCATCATTCAGTTCATATTCCACATCCAAATTGTGCAAAATTCTACAAATGTGTAAATGGTATTGGTCATCCCCTCGATTGTCCACCCAATCAACATTTTAGCGTTGAACTTAACAGATGTGACTGGCCTGAAGTAGCAAAATGCAACACAAAGGAATCAATCAGCACCGAAGCACCGATACTAGATGAAGAAGCACAGTACGGATTCGAATATTCAATCACCGACGAATCACCAATACTGAATGAAGAAGCACAGTACGAATCCGAACTCACCGCCGAATCACCAATACGGGATGAAGAAGGACAGTTCGGAGAAGAATATTTATCTTCAAATCAAAACTATGAAGAATGGGCAACAGAATGGCCCATGTAGCCAGTTCCGACGGACTGTAGTCAATATGTCCAGTGCAGCTACGGAACTGCTTATGTGTTACCATGTCCTAAAATTCTTCTCTTCAATGAAGAAACCATTCGATGTTATTACGCAGAATTAAAAAAAATCACACTAAGTAATTGGTTAACTTTTGTATCTAAAAATGGTAATAATAAATCTACATTGAAGTGATGTTTTTCTTTACAATAATAAATTTTTCAAGGTTATGATTAGTCGGCTATACAAATAGGATTCGGTCCCGGCTTCTTGCAGCTGCTCACGTGCACGTATTTGTAGCGTAGGTAGCTCTTGTCTAACTCACCTCTTAAAACGTATATCACGTTACCAGATCACATATTCAACCCCCACTTCTAAACCTATAAGTAATTTGTAGTGAATTTGTAGTGAAAGAATTGATTTTGTAGAACCTACCGTTCTCGGAAAATCAGGTGATCTGCTGGCGTGATATCACGCTAGCAGATCACATGTGCATTTTCGCAGCTATTTCAGCAAGTGAAAGACTATATTAACTCTGAGGATCCTTCAGACTGTACCCTTAACCTATCCTATCCTTTTACAATTTTTCCTTCAGATCAAGCTTACTACTAATACTAAACATTGCACCATGACTTGAACGACATGACGGACTAGTGGTACAAAGGGTGATTCCTGAGCTTCATGCAACATAAAAAAAAGGTAATAAAAAAAGTGGGTGTGTGTACTTATGTACGCGCATTACAAGTTATACTTCTTTGGCGTGAATTAAGACTAATTTTTAATTTGCATGCAAATAATTTATTGGATTTTTTATTATTTGCGTGCGTTGGCAGGTGGAAGCAGCATGATGCCGGCACGTTCCAGCCTGTCGGTTATACCGGATTCTAATCCTAACTAAAATCACCTACTAATCTAATCTAATTGCTCCTTTAATCCCTCATGGGACATAGGGCGGAAACAGTTGCCCTCCAGCGGACTCTGTTTTGCGCGACAGCTCTCAGCTCTGACCAGGATCTCCCGGTTGTTGCGGCCTCTGCTAATAGGGTTCTCCTCCACGTTGTTCTAGGTCTTCCGACTCGACGGGTTCCTTGCGGATTCCAGTCGAGGGCCTGTTTGGCTAGATTCTCGTTTTCGCGTCGCAAGGTGTGGCCAATCCAATTCCATTTCCTTCGCCTGATTTGGTCGTCTATCCTTTCTTGGCCGGCACGGCGCCATAGTTCTTCATTTGAAATTCTATCTTGCCAGCGGATTTTTAGGATACGACGTAGGCATCTGTTGATGAAAACTTGTAGGCGCCCTGTGATGAATTGGGTGACTTTCCATGTTTCGCAACCGTACAAAAGAACTGCCTTAACGTTGGAGTTGAACAGCCGCAATTTGGTGTTAATTGATATCTCCGTTGATCTCCATATGTGAAACAGGCATGCATATGCGCTTCTTGCTTTATTTATTCTGGAACTGACGTCTTCTTCTGTACCGCCGTTTTCGGTAATAATACTACCGAGGTAACAGAATTTATCTACCAGTTCCACGTCACGGTTATTTAGCGCTGTTGGTTCAAGGGTGTTTGCATTTATCCGCATTTCTTTGGTTTTAGTCGGATTTAACCTTAAGCCTGCTGAACTACTTTCTGTTGCCAAATTGTTTAACATGTTTCTGAGGTCCTGGTGTCTGTGGGCCAGCAAACAGATATCATCCGCGTAGTCGAGGTCCTTAAGGCGGTCTAACAATCCCCATTGTATGCCACCTGTTCTAGTATCTAGAGCGCTGACAAGGATGTCGTTTATTACTATAAGAAATAGTAATGGCGAAAGTAGGCATCCTTGCCGTACTCCTGAGCTCACTTCAAAGCTGTCGGAGAGTTTTCCATTGTGAAGAACTCTGCATTTGGAATTGTTGTATAGAGCTTTTATCAATTCTATTATTTTATCCGGCAGTCCACGTTGCCGAAGAGCTCGCCATATAAAGCTCCTATTAACCGAGTCGAACGCTTTCTCATAGTCTACGAAAGCAAGGTAAAGGGGGGATCGGAATTCAGTAGACTGCTCCACTATGATTCTCAAGGTGTTAATGTGGTCTATGCAGGAGCGGCCTTTTCTGAATCCAGCCTGCTGTCTTCTAAGCGTTCGATCTACTGCCTCTCTTATCCTTGATAGTAATATGTGGGACAAGATTTTGCCCACAGTAGATAATAGACAGATGCCTCTCCAGTTGTCACATATTGTTAGGTCCCCCTTTTTTGGTATTTTGACTATGATACCTTCCGTCCAAAATCACCTACTAGTCAACCCATTCTCCGGCAGAGAGGAAACACATTTTTCTAGACAAGTTGTTCTTATTTATACAGGTTATACAGGATTTTATGCGCCCCATGTTTTTATTTTAGTCTGTTAACCTTTAAGTACCGACGTGCTATATTAGTTACATAAGTACCGACGTGAGGTCTGCTAGACCACCATAGCTTTACTAACGAAAACTTTTATATTTTTTGATATTCTTCTAAAAAAACTGACCAAGATGTCACGCGCCGACAAGACCACTCTCCACGAACGCTGTCGAGCGACTGTCCGTGGGGACACTTACACATGTAACTAGACTTTTCAAACTCTGAAGGTGTCTGTCAAACCATAAGTCCCAGAATATTACTTAATTCGCTGACACAGCGCCACAAAGTGCCCTCCGGCAAACGACATGAGAAGACAGCACTCCTACTATTCCAGAAAGTCCATGATCGTGTTCTAATTATTTTCTAGTTTTTGGTACAGCAGATTTAAAATAAAACCATTTAACTTAAAAGTTTTTTTACCTATTTTTATTATAATCTTTTTAGTCTTAATTCAGTCATTTTTGGATTTTACCTTTTACAAAATTCAAAAGTGATTTATTATGCATACCATATTTCCAGCGTCATTTTGAATTTTCTAATTTTAACAACAAATTTATTATTTCCGACCTTAAACACCACCAAATAGCTATTTTCAGTGAAATCGAATTGTAATTGCCAAAATCGTACCGCCATATTGATTTTTTTAAAATTTTGCCCACAGATTCGTCATTTGTGACCTTAAAAACTCCCCGATACCGATTTTCAATTTCATCCGCCATTTTGAATTTTCAAATTTTGATTATAGAATCGTCATTTGTGGCCCTAAAAACCTCCCGATACCGATTTTCAATGGATTCAGAACACATTTCCAAAATTCATCCGCCATATTGGCGCCGTGATTTTTAATTTTCAAATTTTGACCACAGAATCGTCATTTGTGGCCCTAAAACGCCCCCGATACCGATTTTCAATGGATTCAGAACACATTTCCAAAATTCATCCGCTATATTGGCGCCGTCATTTTTAATTTTCAAATTTTGACCACAGAATCGTCATTTGTGGCCCTAAAACGCCCCCGATACCGATTTTCGATGGAATTGGAACACAATTGAAAAATTCGTCCGCCATCTTGGAACCGCCATCTTGATTTTTTTATAAAATTGCCAGATTGCACTGACACGTTAGCTCAATGTGTGTGCAAAGTTTCATAAGAATCGGTTTAGTAGAAGTAGTTGAAAAAGCTGTCGCAAGATTTGAACCAAAGAAGTATACGAGGTCAAGCTAAATAAAATCATTAATATCTTGTTCATTGTTTTATTTTCCCAAATAATAACAGTAAATATTTTGCATTATATATTCAAACTAATTTCTGATTGAATAATTATATTAAGTTTTAACCATTCAAAATCATTAGTAAAACAGTAAATAATTATCGGTTGTTATTGTACAGTTGCCATATAGCTTGATTATTATCTTGGCCAGTTTCACACGGGCATACAAACAACCAAATTCTTCTGAAAAAGTCGGCCCGTGTAAAACTGGCCCTTAGAAACTCGCGCTTAGGTGATGAATAGAACACGGATCGGATTTCCCTCCATAGCATCACGACAGAACCCCCCCCCCCCCCAGGAACTACGAATCTTCTTATATGTACCTACAAAAATCCAAACCTTCGCTTAGCTGATGAATCGTACAAGATATTTATTTCCCTCCATAGCCTCAGGATAAAAACCCCCTGACCCATCGACATCGTGAACAGACATCAGCTAATGAATGGGAGTTGAAATGCTTGCCCTCCATACCCCTTCGCGTATATTCTCCGTCACCGTCTCGCATTGCGTCCCGCGTCTCGATTAAAATTCACTCTCATAATATTTTCCAAACGCGCCTAAAGAAGTATAACTTCAAAAACAGAATTTATAAATGTTACTTGTTTTATTTTAAATATAAAAATTAAAATATGAAATCATAGGTTACTCATACCACTCGTTGAGCTATGTGTTCCGAATCCTTCTAAGCACAATTGCTTTTTTCCTTCCATCTTGCGCATGGCCGAAATTGTTTTCAAACTGGTTGGAAGCCTGCAATACTTGCCGTGTTTTTTTAATGAACTATATAGTACTTCCCCATACAAATCTGAAAACCCAGGTTTTATCCAGGTTTTTATCCAGGTCTTGGGACATTTCAAAATTTCCCTTTCTTTTCGGAATGTAGCATACTTACCGGCTGTCGGAAAAACGTCATTTAAAATAAAAACAACATAGAAGTGACGAGAGGAAATTTGAAGGCGTGAGGAAACAAATAATTTATTTTTTAGAAACTTATTCATTATTTTCTAGAGGAGAATTCGTGTAACAGTTGTTTACTGACACGCAACTTCGGATTAATTTTAATATATTTAAAGCACTGAAGATGGCGCTTAGTGAAATTTCCCTTGTCGTTTTTTTAATGAACTGGATCGAAGACCTATATAGTTCATTAAAAAAACACGGCTACTATTGCGCAAGTCGAAAATCTCTTGTCCACACTGGCAACAAAATTCTCTCGCAAGAACTTTCTGCAATGTTGCAGGAGTATTGCGCAAACAGCTTGCAAGTATGCAATCCGAAATCAACTTGGGCAATATTTCTTGCAAGTGTACACGCACCTTAAGAATAAAATAACTCACAAAAAAAGCCATTGTAAATGGCCAAATGATAAAAAACCAAGAATATTGGGATTTTTCTCATACTTTGATCCTACATATCTTCTAAATGGAGTCACTAAAGTTTCTGTTTTCCGTAAATCAGATCACATGTGCATTTTCGCTAATTACAGGGTCAGAAAAAAAATAAAAAGGTGAGCTATTTTGTAGCTGAGTTGTAGTACATTTATAGTGAAAGAATTCATTTTGTAGAGGATACCGATCTCGAGGAATCCGCCAGATCCGTCGACTCAAGTGTAAGCGAATATATCTAACTTTCTTTCTGCCGATTTAGGGCTTTAGTAGTGTACGAGGTATCGTGTGCAAGAAGTACAAAGAGTTAACTTCGTAGAGCCTACCGATCTCGGGATATCCAATGATATCACGCTAGCAGATCACGTACGTGCGTATCTGCCCGCCTCGGGCTCAAAAAAAATCAAACTAGTGAGCTATTTTGTAGCTGATTTTTAGTAAATTTAAAGTGAAAGAATTCATTTTGTAGAGCATACCGATCTCGAAAAATCCGCCAGATCAACCGACTTACGGCTTCAAAAATGTATATAATATATATTGTATATATTTTAAAATGGATGAACCGTCCAACGGCTCGAGGGTGCATTTACTGTATATTTACGGCTCATATGATCAACATATACCCCATATTTCGAGTCATTGTAAAATAAAGTTGTCTCAGGGCTTTTCTTTGTACCAGTTCCTATTGCTACATTAGGGTGCATTGTGCTTAGTATTAGAACGTTTTTATTAGCCTTAGCCAATAGTCAAATAGTCAAAGAAGTGTTTTTTTTCTTAGTACAAATGTACTATACAATTCTTCTTTTGAAGTCTTCACGCTAGTGTATTTTTAGATTTCAAATATTCAGCTAATGGTAGCGCAGTGAATGTAAGAATATGTAAGCAATGATTTCATCTCCTGCTAGATTAGTCGTGGTAGCTCGATGGGAATAGTAACTTCAGATTTTTCGCATGAAGAATTTGAAGTGAGTTCTTCTTCCGCCAATAGTATTAAAAACTAGTAAAATATACCAATTGAATAAAAGTCCAGAAATTTAATGATCCTAAGTAAAGAACATACGAAGTTCGAGGTGATCGTAAAAGTCGGTGGGACAAAATTGGGACGCTGGCGGTTCTAGTGTTAACTCCCTGTGCCACCAGACACAGTTACCTTGTGTTAACTAAATATGTAAATAAATCTTTTCAGAAAGTCGGTTAAATATAGCTTTTCAATTCAAAGGATAATACTCTTATACTCTGCATGAGTATGCATAAAATTTCTCATCGAATAGTTTGTAATTTTACAACGTTAATTGAATCAGAATCGGTTTAAAAAGAAGAAAAAAAAAAGAAAATAAGTCGAACGCCCGTCCGGGGTTTGAACCCGCAATACTTACTTCCTCGATCAACGCGCTTACAAAGTTATGCGGGAACAGGACCAAAAAATACCTACGCGTCGATTTGATAACCTCCTCCTTTTTTGAAATCGCTTAAAAATTGTACTAAATGATTCTGAAACAAGAAATTTTTGCCGTGTTTTTTTAATGAACTATATAGTTCTTCCCCATACGATATTCGCACTTACGATACGATATTTCGTCTTTTACATTACCTTGTTTCTGTATACCGTGCTGAAAACCCAGGTTTTATCGAGGTTTTTATCCAGATCTTGGGACATTTCAAAATTTCCCTTTCTTTTCGGAATGTAGCATACTTACCGGCTGTCGGAAAAACGTCATTTAAAATAAAAACAACATAGAAGTGACGAGAGCAAATTTGAAGGCATGGGGAAATAAATAATTTATTTTTTAGAAACTTATTTATTATTTTCTAGAGGGGAATTCGTGTAACAGTTGTTTACTGACACGCAACTTTGGATTAATTTTAATATATTTAAAGCCCTGAAGATGGCGTTTAGTGAAATTTCCCTTGTCGTTTTTTTAATGAACTGGATCGAAGACCTATATAGTTCATTAAAAAAACACGGCTCACGAGGTTAAACGATGTCATCTATCGCATATAAAAAGGTTCGATCGGTAAGAACGGGACCTGTAGGAAACTGTGTTCGGGACGAATATTAAGTAAGAAGGGGGCAGTGTAACGGCTAACCGAAAAAGGAAAGTTAAAATTCCAATTCACACAGAAGTTTCATGTTCAGAGGCACCTAATTGAATGCATACATAACGCAGTGTCACATCTCAATTTAGTACGGTTGTTCTAACAGAACCGCCAAGAACAGAAAGGAGGAGCACATGTGTGCAAGAAGTTTTGTTTTGAAATTAAAGTTGTTAAAAAGAAACAAATTGTTCCAATTAATCCCTGACGAATCCGAGAACGCTCGAGAAGAAATATTACAATATTTTTTATAGGTAACTCTAAATTTCTGTATGGTATCCAAAATCATTGTTTCCAAATTTTTTGTTGTTTTCATTATACTTTTTTCCTACCGCGGACTGTGCACACATAAACTTTTTTTATTTGGAGGCGTTGCAACGCACGCGGGTTTTTTACTAGTGCTTAATACATTAAGATAAAAATAACTTTTTGGGGTTGCTGCAAAATATATACGTCTTTTTTCACCATCATTCACAAAATTACTGTATCTGTAGCTAAGCCTGAAAATGTAACTGTAGAAAATGTCTGGTATACGCGATGGTCAGCTAGGGTCAATGCCTATGTATATCTGTCTTTCTTGTTGAGCTCTGTGCGCGGTATCTACGGCTGTGGCTTTGTGACTTATTTCTATAAGGGGACATCCATAAATTACGTGAGGCGTTTAAGGGGGAGCGAATCTCACCAAATCTCACGTGGGGGAAGGAGGGGGTCTCGGCAAATATCACGTATTTTTTTCCGCAAGAAACAGTGTAAAAATGCGTAAAGACTGAGTCTAATTAATATAACAGGTAAATTAAGCCGAAAAAAGCGAAATATGTAGCGGAAATAATTAGGTAAAGGCTGAAAATTAGCAGACAGCTTCCTTTTAGGCTTCCTTAGGGGTTATAAAGTCTACCTACCCGGGAAGCCCACTTTTTAGGGGGTTTTAGCCCTCAAAATTGGTATTTTCGATTTTTCTGCAACTTTTTTTGCAATTTTTCTTAATATCTTTTTGTTTTCTTCAATTTTAAGTACAATATCTGTAAATGAGAAAATCTTTAAAATCGTCTTTTTGGATACGCACTTATCATTCACTAAAAAGTTGGGGCAGTCTCAGATGAACATGGTGAAAGGTTTTATCAATATACACTCCGCGACAACTGTTTAGACTCACCCAAATTTTTTCCAGTTTTTCAAAATTGGTCAATTCCAGAAATAGGGGTTTATTATATGTGTTGACCGGAACAATTGGTAAACTTTTGCTGAAACAAAAATTAAGTTACATTACACTCAGAAATTTCTAGAATTTTTTTTCTAAATTTGGCACATATACACTGCGACAACTGTTTAACCTCACATGCAAATTCAGTTGCAAAATAATGAAAGAAGTAGGTAATTTTAAAAAACAAACGTGAGAATGGTTTCTAAGTGTTATAATATTTATTATTCAATAATCTGTATTTCCACCATTTCGGTTTATAGCTTGAAATATTCTTCTTGGGAGAGAATCAGATAAATTGTGTAGTATGGATGTCGGTACTTCTTTCCAGGCATTTTTAATGGCTGTTATTAGCTCATCCGTGGTACTATACTGCTGACCACTTGAAAAACCCCTTCTTGATAGCCATCCCCACAAGTTTTCGATAATATTAAGGTCCGGCGACAAAGAAGAGCAATCCAAAACTTCAATATTTTCGTCCTGAAACCAAGTTCTGACCACTCTGACGGTGTGAATTGCTGCGTAGTCGTATTGAAAAATCCAGCTGCCACCTTCCATTACTTCCTGTATTTTAGATTTAGTCGCAGAAAGCAGGTCTTTGTACTTTTCTGCAGTCTGTCTGCCGGTAAGGACCACCGTAGTAGGATATAGCCCCATAACATTACACCTCCTATTCGGCTGTGTCTCCTTGCTAAAAATCTCTACTACTTCCGTAGATCGTGGAAATAATAGCAAAAACCATCTGGACCATCCAATGAAAAACGTTTTTCATCAGAAAAGATGACTGTTCTCCATGAGTGGTCCAAGACTTGTGGTTTTGCGCAAATAGAAGCCGACTTTCTTTATGGCGCTGAGATAGCATGGGCTTCTTTTTCAATCGTAGACGTTGAAGCTGTGGAGAGGATTTTATTACTCTCTGTATAGTGCGTACAGATGCTGAACTGTCTGATTTTTCTCCTATTTTCCGAACTGACAACGATGAATTAGAAGCTTCTCTTAAAATACTGCGCTGTTCTCTTTCTGTAGTGACTGTTTTCTTTCCTCCATTTTGCCTTCTTCCATAATTCTCGGAATCATTTACATAATTATTAACAACACGAGGACTTCTACCAATTCTCCGTGGGGTTTCCCTATTTGATAGGCCTTCCTCACTAAATGCTTTAATTTTACCAATTTCTTTTGCGGTCAGTATTTTTCCTTTTCCCATTTTAAATAAAAAACACTGCAAAGATAACTTTAAGTTACATCGCTGTCACTGGATAGTCGTAACCCTCCGATACCTTAACACAAATGAGATGAGGTTAAACAGTTGTCGCAGTGCATATGGGCCAAATTTAGAAAAAAAATTCTAAGAATTTCTGAGTGTAATTTAACTTTATTTTTATTTCGCCAAAAGTTTACCAATTATTCAGGTCAATACATATAAAAAACCCAGATTTCTGGAATTAACCAATTTTGAAAAACTGGAAAAAATTTATGTGAGGCTAAACAGTTGTCGCGGAGTGTACATATTGCACATATTGAATCCATTACATAAAAAGTATAGGTGATACTTTTACAAAATTTCGACTCAATAGCAATTGGGTGGAAAAATTCAGCCACTTCCGTTTACACTGTATTTGTTCACTGTTTCAAATACCATCCAACTGGAACATCCAAAAAAAGTAATGAAAATATTTAAAATATCTGGGAATGAAGAGTGTATGGTGTGATGAAAAATTCTTATCATTTTATACAATGGCCTGGGAAAAACTGGGAATGTAACGTATGCATTGACTTATACGATCATTTTTAGGCAGATTGCGACCCTACGCTGAACTAGTGTGGTGGCCTAAGCTGGAACAAAACAAAAACGCCCAGAAGCCCAATTGAAAAACCTGGAACCTAATGCCCTCATAAGTACCTCAAGTGCATAATAGGTATACCTAATCCTACGGCAAGCATAGAGATTATATTAAGAATCGGCTCTTTTCACATCAATCAGAACACATGCTATCTGTGGTGCATTGTCACTACAAAAAGCAGACATTTACACCAGGCGACATAATTAGCTATCTAAGCATCTTACATGATTCGAATTTTGAATCGACGACCATTTGCTCTGACATACTAGAGGCCAAGATCGATTTTGAAAACCTTTTGTTGTGAATATCAAGAACTGTGAAGAATGGAAGTCTAAAGGCAGAAACAGATTGGCGAATTGGTGAATCTGTTTGCGCCTTTACAGATCCGCACTCCTTGAATCTATATCCTGGTGTGCAGGCGGCTCAAACGCCAATTTGAGAAGCTGGCGGTGACTTCAGACTCCGCCTTCCTAAGGGTGAGTGCAGTACGCAGCGTAGATGGTAGAGTAGAGCATAGCTGCGCATACTCGCTTATAGAACTCTCAATGGGTTTTAAATGGGTGTGTGCATAACGAGGCTCGCTTTCCGCTCGCAGAAAAAGCGAGCTGCGTTATGCACACACCCATTTAAAACCCATTGAGAGTTCTATAAGCGAGTATTCGCAGCTATGCTCTACTCTACCATCTACGCTGCGTACTGCACTCACCCTAAGGCGCCCATTACACGATAGGTTTTGCTATCAGTTTTGCAGCAGTCAGTGCTATGACTGACGGAAAGCCTACCGTCTAAGGTAATGACTGATGCTTGCATAAAATTGCTTGACGATTATTTAGATATTTTCATTTTTCGCCATGCAAGCATCAAGCATGCCTTTGGAGTGAACGTGTAGGCACATTTCGTTAATCACCCCGTCAGTAAGCGCTAGGACAGCGAAGAATTCGCACATGGTTCCCGTCCAAGAAGAGGCGACTGTGCACCTGCGGAGCGAAACAGCTTCGCTCTCTTTGAAATTTTGGATATGACTGACGATCAGCCAGAATGAGCGTCTGAGGTCCGTATCATTCCATCAGTAAACATCATTCAAAGGTAATTCATGACTGATGGAATTGATTGTCGCTTGCATGAATGTGTAATGGGCGCCTAATGCCTGGGTCAGTCAGTCACAGGTTTTTTACCCTAAGGTGACAACTATAGAAGAATGCTCCGAAGTTTACATACCTCCATCTTTACAATAAGATCGTGATTGACTATGCATGGCATAATTATATGTTATATGTCAACTTTCCTATGTCAATATAATGTAAAATACTATTTTTTTTAAATTCAATATACTTATACTATATACTCTACAAATACACCAGTTGAGCTCAAACTGGAAATGAAATTTGTCAGTTCTCTTGTTAAAAAAGCATTATCCCTGTAAGGCATCATGAGATTGATTTCCAAAGGATAGGCTGAATCACCTGCTAAATGGTAATCCACAGGTTTTGTTGTTTATATTGGGTGCATGCCGAGTTGGTGCTGGTATGATTTTGTGGTACTGTTCTTCAACACAAATTATGTTTTTTTAAATAAATCCAACGCAATCAAGCACACATGAACGTATTTACACTACAAATACGCATAATAATGTAAATACTAGAAATTTTTTTAAATTTTAAAAATCTCATGTGAGATTTGGGGGGGGGGGGGGTCGAGCCAAATCTCACGGCATCTCACCAAGGGGGGAGGGGGGTCGGAAAATCGCCAAAAACGCCTCACGTAATTTATGGACGACCCCTAATGTGTCTGTGACTGGTTCTCTTGGAGATCTCTCCACACACAGTCAAATTGGATCTTCATCGAAGTGCGGATGTACAACCAAAATTATCGATTGTGATCCGGTCGGCCGATCAAAGCTCGTTGCGCCCATGGGTTTGATGAAAATCTGGATGTACATCCAATTTGACCGTGTATGGGGCCTCTAGTTGAGCGATTTTCGCCTCGAGCTCCCATGTCTGACTTGTGGACTGTCGCGAGTGCAGGGTACATGCAGAGTACCGGCGGTTACTTCTAAGACTCGGGCCGGGATCTCAGCCTTTTCATCTAGTTCGGCCGTTGATGCCGATACTACCTGTCATACTGATGCCGGCAACGCTTTTAACCAAAGGTTGGTGATGAGTGTTTAATGTGCATTCTGGCCAGCAAATCGGCGCATTTCCGCCCGTAACGTTGTTGGCTTTTGGTAGCCTAATTGTACTGATAATAGTTCTTCCATCCTCCTCATGTCACTTGTTGGTAACGTGTTAGTACCGCTTGTCGAAGGAGTTTGTACGAGTCGTTATTTGGGGTTTGCTTGATTATGGAGTAGAAATTGGTTGAAACCGTGACACCGTGTGGAAGTGTAGCCGCGAGTCTCCTCTATAAAATTCAAAACCCCTCACCCGTCTCGTTAGTGCACAATAAAAAATATAATTAAGTGCAATAGTGAAATCTGCCCGAGAAATTGTTAATGTCAGTGTGTTTTTCCTAAAATCTATTATTTCCCGTAATTTCTGTGTCACAATTATTTCAATTTGGACTTTGGACTCGCAAATTATTGTGTCACCTCAACCCATAATTTGTTACAAAATGTATAAGTGCAAACATAACGGTTGCCCCGCTGAAAACTTTTCATACGCTGACGAAAGTGAATGGCTAGTGTGTAATGGAATATGCGATGGCTCATTCCACGCGTCATGCATCGGACTCTCCCGCACAGCCATCAAATCCATAAAAGAATATCGACTGTCAAGGTGGATTTACATATCCGACGTCGCGCCGGTGTTTTTTAAAATTTCGACCAATCAGAAACAATCTCTGCGACATCTTGCCGTCACGGCGAAGAGCTGAATAAACTTCGACTTTTTCTGTGGCAGGGTGATAGGAACAGCTGATTGTAAGTAAAATTTGAGGTTATGTGTAACTGAAATGTTTGTTTATTTGGATTTGTTTGGTTTTGCTTGGAAGTAAAGATTATTAAAATTTGTTTGTTAGTTGAGTTGTTGTTGAGTGACTGTTTTAAATTATTTGTTACTTTTTTTGTGAAATTTAAAGTTTTTCAAAAGTGTTTGCCTGCGACAGTCGGAAATGTAAAATGCGTATTGAAAACCTGCGACAGAAATGATCAGCTGTTATGCTGCGCAGCAGAAAAACGTCGGATATGTAAATCCACCTTAAGTCTATAAATTTGTCGCATATCTTGTTGGCAATTAAGTCAAACAATGATAATTTAATAAACAACCGAAACCGTCAATGTTATGAAAAATGACCACGAAGCTCGCAGCGATAAGATGATCAACTTGGTAAAAAGCTCACACCTTCTGTTGGAAAACGTTGATGAGCTTTCTTTGGCAATTGACCATATCGACACCAATTATGTCACGAAATATAAAAAAAATTTGAAATGACAAAATGCCGACTGGATAATTTATCAAATGATGATATATCCTACAAAATTGAGGACTTTTAAAAATTATTGAGATTTGAATTGAATACGATCAATTCAAGCATTAAAAAACTAAAAATTAACAGAGAAAATAATGCTTGCCCGGACGAAAACAACCAGGAACTCACTAATTTGCTGTCCAAAATCGGTAACTACGTCGATTAGCTCTCTTCCTTCGAGCACAAAATAGCAGAGCTTAAAATGGATCTAAAAACTCAGTTGGATCACGTGTTGTCGGAGTTATATAGTTTAAGATCTTCACTGAAAATTAATAGTGAGGTGGAACTACCAGTGCTCAAAGTGGTTGTGTCTACGAATGCCGGGCTGAACGAGCGGAGAATGTCTCTCTATGAAGAATTGGACAACGATCGCCAAAGCAATGCAGCCGCCACCACCATCAACAAGAGCTGCGGGGATAATTTTACATTAGGTCATCCCAATTTAACAGGGAAACTTGTCAACCAAACGGTATCCATCTCGTCAAGCCCATCCCTCTATTTGCCACCGATGCACTTACCACAGCCTACTATAGAAAAATTTGGAACGATATGGGCAACAGGCGAATGGGATAGTAGATTAAAAAAAATTAGCGCATGTAACAAGGTGAACATGGCAAAGAAGAAAAAATCTAGTAAGGAAAAGAAATTACCTCGAAGCACCAAAAGAAGGACGGTCATCACAAAGGCGCCAAAGGAGCAACAAAACAAATCAATACCTCGAGGTCGGAACCGGAACACGTCAAGGCCTTCGCAGTACGATAACGACATTTCAATCTACTTCCTCAGAGGCGCACCAGCACAAGCAGACTCGTCTTGGGTAAGCAGATTATTTCAGAAAGACGTCTCCATCAAACCGATCAATTGCGAAGAGGTAGGATCCCGTAAAAAGAAGTTCAAAAACTTTAAGGTGTCCTTACCATCTAAATACGATTGGCTGTTATTCAGCTCAACATCCAACGTCTTGAAATGGAATAAATGAACTCTCCGTCGTTGGAAAAACAGGGCTACACCGAGGAAAATTGAACCGAAGTTAGTTGTAAATAAGATTAACTCTAATAATATAAACACTAACCCTATCGTAAGCTCCAAAAAATATAAAAATATTAACATACTAACACAGCATCCAACATCCCCTAAAAATTTCCGTAGTGAAATTAATTCTAAAATCATCAAAACCAATGCTAGCACATTCCCACCACTGGTGGAAGAAACACCAATTTCAGCGAGTTCTTCCGAAAATGTCAACAGCATCACCGCAACTAAACCATACTTCTTGAACCCTCTACAGCCCCCGAACGTAAAGAACACCTTAATCTCGGCAGACTCAACCGAGGGTCGTTACCCACTATCTCGCCTTAGAGATCGAAGGATCTTCGATAATGTAAGGCTCTTCCTCGCTTACATGCACAATAAACCGGACTCTACATGTGTAAATGGTAAGACCAGGACCAGCCTCATTATTTCGATCTAACAAGAAGGTCTCCCGATCGATCGAAGTACCCTGCTGAAACTCTACACTGTGTATCATGAGCGATACCAGATCTTTTCTCAGCAAGTATGCAAGGATCTTGCCACTTAGGCCTCGCATGTGAGATCACTTCATGTGTCTCAATTGCAAAAGAGCCGGGACGGAATGGCTAGATATTGTCGTCCTTAACTAGTCACTTCCCCGACAAATACCCACATCTCAACTAACCTAAACCCACCTGTAGCCATAAGGCACTTTTACCACAATTGCAGTGGTATGAGAGGCAAACTTAATAACCTTTTTGTCGACTCGAAATCCTGCAATTTTAATGTACTCGTAATCACAGAAACGTGGTTAAATGAAACTTTCCTAAACTAGGAGATCTTAGATTGCACCTGGACGATATACAGATGCGATAGAGACTACAACTCAACCGGTCTCTCAAGAGGTGGAGTTCTTATAGCGGTCAAAAACTCCCTAAATAGCGAACTAATCGCAACTAACAGTTCGAATTCATTTGAGCATGTTTTCGTGAGAGTTAAATCGGGCAGGAAACACATATTTAAAACGTTTATATAAGCTCGTTTTCTTGTCTGTCTGTTTGTCCGGTACAAATTTTGCAATCGATTTTTTGAATACTTCCGCTTATCCTATCATGCTGAAATTTTGCACACAGCTTTATCTCCGATGACAATACCATCACACCATCACTATGTCGAGAGGGTTGTGAAGAAAATGTTAATTTGCTCTCTGGAGGCGTTCGCCATGGATTTAATGGTTTATTGAGTATGCTTTATTGGAAAGGGTGTGATAAGTAGAATACAATAAACAATATAGTATAGTATAATCAATACACCGTTATATCCATGGCGGCCGTCTCAAGAGCACGGGTTACCATTGTCCCGGTACATATTTTGCAATGGAATTTTGGGCACGGATTGAGTTCCGATGACAATGCAATATAGTATACTCAATATACCGTTACATTCATGACGGCCGCCTCAAGAGGAGGGATTAACTTTGTCTTCACAAGCCCCTCGGCATGGGTGTCAACTGAAAGGGCATTATAAGTAGAACACAATAAGCAATATAGAATACCCAATATACCGTTAGATCCATGGCGGCCATCTCATGAAGGCGGATTATCATTTTCTTCACAATTCCCTCGACATGGGAATCAAATGAAAGAGTATGATAAGCAGAATACCATAAGCAATACAGTATACAGTATGGCGTCCGTCTCAAGAGGCCGGGTTACCATTTTCTTCACAACCCCTGCGACATGGGTATCAAATGAATGGTTATGATAAGTAGAATACAATAAACTATGTCGTTAGATCCAAGGCGGCCGTTTCATGAGGGCGGATTACCATTGTCTTCACAACCCGCTCGACATAGCAATCAAATGAAAGGGTATAATAACTAGAATACAATAAGCAATATAGGATACTCAATATAACGTTAGATCCACGGCGGCCATCTCAAGAGGGCGGATTACAATTGCCTTCAAAACCCCCTCGACATGGAAATCAAATGAAAGGGTATAATAACTAGAAGACAATAAGCAATATAGTATACTCAATATACCGTTAGATCCATGGCGGCCCTCTGAAGAGGGCGAATTACCATTTTCTTCACAACCCCCGCGACATGGGTATCAAATGAAAGCTTATGATAAATAGAATACAATAAGCAATATAGGATACTCAATAACCGTTAGATCCATGGCGGTCGTCTCATGAGGGCGGATTACCATTTTCTTCACAACACCTTCGACATGGGAATCAAATGAAAGGGTACGATACGTAGAATACAATAAGCAATATAGGATACTCAATATACCATAAGATCCATGGCGGCCATCTCAAGAGGGCGGATTACCATTGTCTTCACAACCTCCTCGACATGGGTATCAAATGAACGGGTATAATAAGTAGAATACAATAAGCAATATAGTATACTCAATATACCGTTAGATCCATGGCGTCCGTCTCAAGAGGCCGGGTTCCACTTTCTTCACAACCCCTGCGACATGCGTATCAAATGAATCGTTATGATAAGTAGAATACAATAAACTATGTCGTTAGATCCAAGGCGGCCGTTTCATGAGGGCGGATTACCATTTTCTTCACAAAAACCTCGACATGGGAATCAAATGAAAGGGTATGATAAGTAGAATACAATAAGCGCTATAGGATACTCAATATACCGTTAGATCCATTGCGGCCATCTCAAGAGGGCGGATTACCATTGTCTTCACAACCCCCTCGACATGGGTATCAAATGAACGGGTATAATAAGTAGAATACAATAAGCAATATAGTATACTCAATATACCGTTAGATCCATGGCGGTCGTCTCAAGAGGCCGGGTTATCATTTTCTTCACAACCCCTGCGACATGGGTATCAAATGAATGGTTATGATAAGTAGAATACAATAAACTATGTCGTTAGATCCAAGGCGGCCGTTTCATGAGGGCGGATTACCATTTTCTTCACAACACCCTCGACATGGGAATCAAATGAAAGGGTATGATAAGTAGAATACAACAAGCAATATAGAATACTCAATATACCCTACCGTGAAGCCATTGGCAGCCTACTTTACCTGGCAACCGTGTCAAGATCTGACATTAGTTTTGCTGTGAATTATTTGAGTCGATAATGCTGCAACCCAATGAATAGCCATTGGAAAATGGTAAAACGAGTATTTCAATACTTGAAAGGAACTCCAAATGCAGGAATTCGTTTTGGAGGAGATAAGATCTTCAAAGTGTTCACTGATGCAGATTTTGGAAGAGAAAAAGAGACGATGAAATCGACGAGTGGAGGACTGATCCTCAGGGCAGGCCCCCTAGTTTGGTATTCACAACGACAGAAACTTGTGGCGACTTCGACAGCAGAAGCAGAATATCGTGCGGCATGTGAAGCGATCGACGATGTGTGCTGGATGCGAAGATTGGCGACTGAACACAAGATCCTGCAAGAAGATCAACCCTTTCCCTTGTTTGTTGATGACAAGTCAGCTGTTCATATGTTGTTGAACACTCACGCGGGTAAGGTAAACAAAGGAAAGAAGCACGTTGAAATCGCACGTAAGTTTATCCAACAACATGTTGACGTGACAGTGTCTGTCACACATGTTGAAGGTACAAAACAAACGCCGACATTCTGACTAAACCTTTAAACAAAAGCCAGTTTGTTAAATGTCGTTATTATTTGATTGAGGAGGAGTGTTGAGATAAATCAAAGAATTGTCAAAACTCGCTTTATCGAAAGAACAAAAAGGTATGATCTTGAATTATATAGAAAAGGCATATTTTTGAGTTAGAAAATAATCGTTGCACATGTCATGTTTATTATTATAAAAATACCTTGTTTCAAAACTCACGAGAGTCTGTTGTTGCTTAACTCAGTAAACATTATTATTATTACTTTAAAATATCGCAATTGTTTTGTATTGAAAATGTCATTGTAAAAAACGGAATTCTTATGTACACTTCGACTAGATAGGTACTTTTTGGGAATCAGTTTCAAAACATATTTTTTTGTAAATTTGCAAGAATAAATCATTGTTTACATCAATTGGTCAACATTTCTTGGAGAGCCTTCGGACAAATTTCATCAGAATGTTTGTCTCCGTTTGTTTGCTATGGTAAGAAAGCAGCTCATATTGCCGCGACGGAAGACGGAAAAACGGTAGGATATTTGGCACCGCTTACTAGTATCTATTTGAAGGTTTTGCGAAATCAGTGGAAGTACATTGAATTCGTGTTCATCGATGAGATTTCCGTGGTTTCATAGGAAATGTTGTGCATGATCGATTCGAGATTGCAACAACTGAAAAAATGGAAAATTAACCATTCCGTGGTACCAACATTATGGTTTTTTCTAGATTTCTTTCAGTAGCCACCTATCCGAGGAGCTCAGGCATTCCACCAGTCTACAAGATCTATTCCAGCAATTAATTTGTGGAGACTCTTCAGCCTTGTGGAGTTGCCATTTGCCGATCCTCTGAATGCTCTACGCGTGAGTGAATTGAAGACTCCACATTTTGCTCTATTGATGTCAAAAATTTTAATAGAGGCATCTGGCGATTTCGCATTTATACAACTCGTGCACAAGTTAATGCACACAACATAGCTGTCCTTGAACGATATCAAACCCAAGGAGTGCAAATTTTCAGAATTCGGGCTTAGGATGTGCTGGTGAATGCGACAAGAAATGCCGACAATGTAATCTTGGACTCTTGGAATCTTGTGTCAGTCGCTATAAACAAGACTAGAGGATTACAAAAGGAATTGGAGATTTTCAACGGAGCGAGAGTGATGCTTCGCCCAAATATTAATATAGAGCAAGGTCTTGTGAATGGTGCAATGGGCAATATCACCCAAGTTCATTGGCCTTTATTCCGTCGTGATCTGATGTACGATACCGACATTCCATCTGTTCGTATTGACTTTGGCAGAGATGGAATTCATTTAATCAAGTCGAAATCAATACAGTTTCCGGCCCTCCGAAACTATGGATCAGTCGAACGAACAATGCTCCCAATAATACTGTGCTGGGCCTGGACTGTGCCATAAAATGCAAGGATGTACAGTAGACCATGCTGTTGTACACAGGATCAGCATTAATTGCTAAAGGACAGGCACAAGTCGCATTAAGTCTTGTCAGAACATTGGAAGGGTTAAGAATAGAGGAGCTCGATTGCTCAAAACTCACTGGGCGAAAACTAGAACTTTCAGCACCATAAGTGAATCATATTTATAAATGAAATTGGTAACCAGAAGAAGGTATTAATTTGTTTTAATATGTGTAAGGAACACCAACTTTTTGATAAAATTTTTGACGTTATTTCATTTACATATACTTATACAAATAAAAAATTATAACTAGGAGAATTTACAACATAATTGAAATTAATACGGTAAATTGTTTAAAGTAATAAAATGAAAGATAATAGCTGTAAATAATTACGACTGAAATTTAATTTATAGAAGTTTTTATAAGAAGAAAGCAGTTAAACACAATCAAAAGCGTTTTTCAATAAGTGAAAAATAATATGAAATAGTCCCCAAATGGCGATTTTGGACTAGCGCATTGCAATTCCCTAACTACAGGACAGGTACATTTACTCGTATGTTAGAGCAAGAGTAGGTGCCCGTAAACACGAGTGAAAATAAGTAAAAATGATCAGAAAAGGAACGCAGATAATATTGAAATAAAAATCATATAAAATAAATTTAGCTTACTTCATTATTTAATTTTTCAGGAATATCAAAATTAAACAGTTTGATGTTATTAGTAGATTTAGGTAACAATTTTCCCCATGCATCTGCCATAATATAATCAAGATGTTCAAAATTGATTGCAAAATTTCACACACAAAACTAAAAAGCAGCAAATAAATACATGAATAAAAAAAAACTTTTTAATATAAAACGTTTTTAAAACGAACTAAAAAGTATAAAATAAAGTCTCCTAGCCCCATACAGATTTATAACCCCATACATATTCCTAACACCATACATATAGTCCTGAAAATTTGTAATTGTGAATTTGTAATAGCTATGAAAATATTTGTAAGACTTAAAACGAAAAAACGTGTGGGGATGCATGATTTATGCGAATGATTTCTCAACCCAGCTACTCTACAGTCTTTAGTATTGTTTATAGTACATCCCACAAATAATGTATATTTACTACACAGTTGGTAAAAATACGTAAAGTAGAATTGGAATATTCCTAATAATATTATATATTGCAAATTTACAAAACTGCTTATGAATAAAACTTCCAGTATTTTTTTTGTAAAATTACCACAGACATTTTTTACAGTGTAGATAACATATCCCTATGCGCCGAAGATATCATGACAGGTTTAAACAATCTAGATATCAACAAAGGTCATGGTCCTGACAATCTGCCTCCTTGCTTTCTGCAGTGCTACTCAACTCAAATTTTGTTGCCCCACCATCTTATTTTCAACAAATCCTTAACGTTAGGAAAATTTCCCAGAATTTGGAAAAAATCCTACCTCATACCAATTCACAAAGCATCTCACAAGCATTTGATCGACAACTACAGGGGCATTGCAATCTTATCGGCAATCCCTAAACTTTTCGAAAAGCTTGTTTACGATAAGATTGCTCTAATAGTCGATCCACTCCTTAATGACCAACAACATGGCTTCAGAAAAGGGCGCTCGACCACCACTAACCTTATGACACTAACCTCCGAACTACTTTGTGGTATGGAGAAGGGTCATCAAGTCGATGCTGTCTATACTGACTTCAGTAAGGCCTTTGACCGTGTCGACCACCATATTTTAAAGACAAAACTACTAAAATTTGGAATATCTGGCCCTGTTCCAGGATGGATAAAATCATATCTCAGGGAAGAACACAGGCCGTTCGATTTCAAGGATTTCTGTCAAAAGAAATCGAAGTAACTTCCGGAGTCCCTCGGGGTAGTCATCTTGGCCCACTTTTATTCAATATATTCATCTCAGACGTGTCAGAAAAACTAAGGGATATACGACATCTCTTTTATGCCGATGACCTCAAAAGTCAAAATATATAGTGTCATAAGGTCGCGTGATGACGTAACTCTTCTTCAGTCGAAACTAAGATATTTACAAAACTGGTGCTCCACCAATAAACTACAACTTAACACCAGTAAATGCCACGTAATTACCTTCTCTCGTAAAAAAGCATACAGCTGCAATGCTATTATCTCAACGGCAAGGCACTAGACCGTGTTGATCAAATTGTAGATCTAGGTATTGTCCTGGACAAAAAATTAAATTTTAATTTGCACTACGATAATATTATTGCCAGCGCTAGCAAACTTCTAGGGTTTACAAAGAGAAGAGCCAAGGAATTTGACAACGCACGAGTTACAAAAACCCTTTTCTGTTCGCTAGTCCGCCCAATTTTAGAATGCGCGTGCCCGATCTGGGATCCTATGTACCAGGTAAGCAGTAGTAGGTTTGAGTCAGTGCAGAAGAAATTTCTACTCTTTGCTCTGAGAAATCTACGTGATTTCCAAAGCCTACCGCCCTATACGGACAGGCTCAAAGTGTTGGATCTCATGTCGCTGTTTCATAGGCGTAAGTTGCTTGTTTCATGCTTTACTTTGGACGTATTAAACGATAAGATCAAAGTTCAGTTTCTGTCAGACAGGATCAAACTCAACGACGAAGTCTGTCACAATAGACATACGAAAATGCTTAGGGAATATTCTCATCGGACCGAATATGCAAAGAACGAGCCTGTAAACAGATGTTGTATGATTTTTAATAGCCACAGTTCCTGCTTCTCCCCTGGAATTAGCAAAATATCCTTAAAAAAATTGATATCCTTCCTGTCACCCGAATTACCTAACTAACTAACTAACACTATAACTAAGTTGAATATCCCTTTGTTACTCCTTTGTTCTCGTTGTACAATGAAAATATACTCTGTAATCACTTTGTGTGGCAAAAAAATAAATTAGATGCCAAAGTTGACTAATATGAATAAGTTATCCCTGTGTGATATAGTTTAAGTTGCTTTGTTTGGCGTAAAATAAAATAAAAATAAAATAAAATAAATCTTTCGTATTTCTTCCTAGTGCGACTACCTGGGTATGATATTTCTGTAGGCTTAACTTAATCTGATTTATCTAGAACATAGAGTCTAGCGTGATTAGCCATGGATCGAGGTCCAATGGGTCGAAGAGCGGGACACTGATTTTATGTATTATGTATACAATGCCTGATGGGGAAGTTGGAGTTGGCCCCATAAAACTCCAAAATTTATACCCTTGATCTTGCGGAAAATCTACAAGACGAATGTGTCCTTTTAAAACAATTCTTGGCGTCACATTAAAAAAAGGGTTTAAGGAAACTCAAGCTATCTCTTAAGCACGAGGAATTGAAGGAAGCATTTCCATATACAGACATATCTTAACGTATCTCAGTAGGTATTGGGTAACTTGAGCCTGGGAAAACTTCTAGTCACCGGAGTGTAGAACTTTCGTTTTCCGTTTAAAAAAGAATAAAAAATTGCCTACGTTCCCGGATTAGGGAAGAATATTTGACGTTTAAAAACTCAGCATTTAATAAATGGGCGCCCAGGGCGCCAAACCTTAAAATACGCCGTTGGCTAAACTGGAATTCAAAAACTAGAAAATGAAGTAAATTTTGAAATGCTTAAGAATGCTGTATCTTGATTAAACTTGACAAGCGATGTTTCAGTAGAAAACTTATATCAAGAATTTAACTTGTTTAAATCATCCTTGGACGTAGTAATGGGAAATTGTAAAGACCCCAGTGCACAAAAATGGCACCAGCTCTTTAAAAAGTTTTTAAATGATACCAAGAAAATGTTTAAAATAGTTCCCTTCATATTAAGTGTCCCAACTTGCCAGAAATTAATGCTCCGTAAATTTAATGAAAGAAGAATTACTCATCCACTCCAATCTGTAGCTGAAGACTTTTGTTTAACTATATATATTAAAGATGAAAAGGAAACCTTAAAGAAGTTAAATCTTCAGAGAAATGTAAATGAGTAATTCGTAAGTAATGTAAGACTTATTTATATTTCTCTGATGACTTAACTACCTTACAGAACCAAACAGTTATTGGTATTCGTATAGTAACGCAGAGTATTTATTTGGAGCTCTGTCATCATTGTAAACTTAATTTGAAACTCAAATAAAAGAATAAGTAAGGAGAAGGTCGAAATATGGGCAGTGGTCCAATTATGGGCCAGTAGGCCTTTATGATTTATTCATTTATTTATTTATTTAGAAAAAAAAACAAAGTGTACAAAAGAAGAACAATTTCTTAAGTGTACGCATACTGACAAATATTAGATAAAAATAGTGATAAGAAAAATAAAAATAAAATATGTACAAAATAATAGATTAATAGATTATAAATTCCTTAATGATAACAAAAAGCATGAATAATAAAAAAGAAAAAAAGTATGAATAGTAAAGAAAATATTAGATAAAGTAAGAATACAAGTGAAAATAAGACAAAAATTAAAAGAAAGGAAAACAAAATTAAAAGAAAAGAAAATTACCATTTTATATAAAATTAATAAGATTAATACTGCCCAGGGTAATTGTGCTAAATATTTGGTTTATAAGATTTCCCTAGCCATGATATAAGAGAACAGTTGAGACTTAAATCTACCGATACGACCTTCTCTCTTAAGACCAGCCGGTAGTGCATTCCATAACGTAACACCATGGATAAAAAACAATAACTTGGCAATGATGCCTAGAAATATTTAAATTAAGAGTTCTATTGGAAGTCGAGAACGCAATTTTAGTTTTGAGATAAGTAGGGTCAGAAAAAATGATTCGGTGCATAAAAATTAACATATTATATTTCAGATAAGATAATAGCGAAACCCCTAAAAATTTCCCAGTAAATGCAGAAATATGATCGAACTTCCTCAGTCTGTATGCGTTTAACAATAGAGTTAAATGCATTTGATAATATACGCAAAGAGGCATAATCCAAACGGCCAAACACCGGAATACCATATTGAATATGAGGCATAAGTAATGATTTAGCTACCTTCACTTTTGTGAGCAGCGGCACATAAGATGAAGTATGTCACAGAGTTCGCAAACCACAGTAAATTTTGGAAGCTATATCAAAGATATAGTCATTCCAAGACAGAGTTTGATTTAGAACTACTCCAAGATACCTAACCCTGTCAACATATGGAATCGTTACACCATTAATGTGAATCTTCGGAAAAATCGCCACATTTAACACTCCTTTATAAATGACAATACTTTTAGATTTGTCAGGATTTAGTTTTAACTTATTCTCTTTCGCCTAACCTTTCCAAGTCACCATTGATTTTAGTAGCACAATCCTCAATCTTATCCATGGGGCTTGTTTGTAAAATATCTTGTAGCGAATTAGAGAATTCATCCTCAAATATCACATCTGGCGGCTTGTAAATGCAACCCAAGAGTAGTTTATCACGTTTATTGCGTAGCTCAATAAACAAATACTCAATATTTTGATTACTCTTTTTGATTATACGGAAATTGAGCATTTCACTCAGAAATATTGCAACGCCACCACCCCTACGATCCACCCTATCATGCCTAATGATACCCAGGTAAATGCACAAGTTTATCATTAACCGATGGTTGGAGCCAGGTTTCAGTAACACATAAAGCATGCAAACCTGAATTGGAGATCATATTCCGTATTTCGTCCATTTTATGGAGTATACTGCGTGCATTTATGTGTGCTATACGCAAGCCATTTACCTTTATTTTGAAAATGTTAAGTAGTATTTCACCAGGAGTCACGTTACAGGCACCACACCTAGCACTTAGAGCCATTTGAGGGTAAACAAAAGAGGAAATCAGCAAATTGAAGTCCCAACTGAAGTCTCACAGGAAAAGTCACATTATTAAAAATAGTATAAATAGTTAACCTGAAAGCAATGGACTAACAAAATTAGTTGCAAATATAAAAACAAAAAAAACAAGCAAAGGTAAATAAAAGAAGAATAGAACAAAAGCATCCTTCCTGTCAGTCACAATGACGAGCTCGCCGCATTAAGGAGTATCCACACACATCAGGGCCGTGTCCGGGACGTCACAGGGCCGAGTTATGTCATGTGTGAACGAGCCCCTGCCCGGACACGGACATGTGTGAACGAGTAAAGGAGTATCCACACATATTAGTGTTCCGTCAGGGGTTCAAAAAATATCGGTGCGTACACTTTATACGAACTCGTTCACACATGTCCGTGTCCCGGCCGGAGCAAAAATCGAAAGTCCCGGGCACGTCCCTGATGTGTGTGGATACTCCTTTAATCCGAACTGGGTCACTAACAGAGACATCGGATTCCATTGCCTTGCTGAAAGTCACAGCTGTTTGAGTTGAGGAATCATCAAGTAATAGCCGCAGTTGATCAATCGACGTAATATAGATCGGCCCACTAGTTGCATTTTTTCTAACAAAAACACGACCATGGATCGTGTAAACTGAGTGCAATAGCGAGCAGCTTCTCAACTTGAGGGCTTCTAACCGAATCTCACGATCCCGTTTCGACAAACTCTCGGAAATAAATACTTTGTTTTTCGAAGTCATCTCAGGATATAGGTCATTCAGCAATAGAGATTTGTGTATCCTGATGTGGGCAAAGAATTTTTGTAAAAAATATTTCTTGTCGTATATGCTCGCTAGATTGATGATTATGACCGGAACATTTTTATTTTTACTGCCAGACTTATTTTTATCAATGATATTTCCTCTGATATTTTTAGGACGTACTCTAAAAATATTTTTGATAGCGACACTTTCGCAATTGAGAGTTTTGCAAATATTGCTGAAAACCATTTTCAGATTTTCATTTTTAATAGGTGGTACTGCGAATAGGATCAGGTCTTTGGAAACAGCTCTTCGTTCCAGTGTATTAAAATTGTCCCGCAAGATACTCACCTCATTGGATAGCGCTTTATAACCACTCTCAGCAGTATTTAATTTAGCCTGAAGGCAATTGTTAAGAGCAGCAGCAGACTCCAAACTATGCTCCAAGGCAAGTACTCTTGCCTCAACTGCTGCAATTTTTTTAAATTTGTCCGCTAGAACTGCTTGCAATGATGTTATGCTTTCCACATAATCTGATCGAAGTGCGTCAACTTTCTTTTCCAGAGTTTTCAACATATTTATAACCTCCAAATGGTTGGGTTGAGCTTGCATGCCCGCTGGTGATCCTTTTGCGGCACGAAGGCTAGTTAAGGTTTCTCTGGGCATTTTGGAAGTAGACATCAGCTAGAGCTTGAGTAGTTTGTTAGAAGAGATTATAAAAACACAGATGGCAGCTGTTTGTTTGTTATGCGTCACAGAGATGAATTATTAACTGCGCACTGTATTGATGTGTTTTTTTTTAAATAAAACTTTCTTTAGTTAAAATTCACAAAAAGAATTAAAGAAAGCGAAAATGAACGCAAAGTTATAAGAGACGTGACATATAATGATAAATTATTTTTCTTCACAACAGCGACGCCATGTGAAATAACTTGGCAAAAACACAAACACGGAAAACACGACAACTTCTCAAGACAATTTCAGTGACAAATAATATAATATTCTAATTAATTTCACTTTTATAATGTTATCTTATAAGTAAAGAAACAATTAAAATGGTTTTTTCACTAATTATATAAGTTTTATAGTCAAATATTCACTACAAAAATTCCTGAGCACTTTATGCGATATTGACAGTTGACCGTTACATAGTAGTAGCTGCCATCTAGTAGAAAAGTTTTAAAAATCTTTCTCGACACGTTAGCTAACAGCAACAAATCGAAGCAGGCGTGTTCAGTGTTATGAAATACTTTGTGTGGTGACAATTGCATTGTGTAAAGTTTTAAAGAGGTCCTAAATTTTATAATTTTTTTATAATTTGTTTAATTTTACACTTAAAATATCATTACAAGGTAAGTAATGAATGTCAAAACAATATCGTTTTCGTACAAATGGAGCTTTATTGTATTTCGAAATATTTTTTTTGTCAATAAAAGTTTTCATGGCGGTTGGTCTAAATATGGGCTACCATGCGCGGTCTAAATATGAGCTAGCCCATATTTAGACCTGCTTTCAATGGGGTTACATTTTTAGCGTTTTCTACGTTACAGAATGCCAAGAACTACTCCAAAATATGTTAAACAAGGCAAAAGAAAATGCTGGCAGCCTGATGACATGGAGCGAACAATCACAGCTGTAAGACGAAATGAAATGGGAACTTTGAAAGCGGCAACAACTTTTAAGGTGCCTTGCAGTACACTGCAGCGATTATGCAGAAAAGAAGATGTGCCTCCGGCTCAAGCTGTTTCTACCAAGCTAGGTAGAAAACCAATTTTAGGAGCAGAAATCGAAAAATATCTGGTTGCTTATCTGCTAGTAATGGAACAAAAATTCTTTGGTTGCACTATGAGTGACTTGCAAAGAATGGCATTTAAGTTGGCAGAACGTAATGGCATCAACACTCCTTTTACATCAAATGAAGCTGGCAGAGCGTGGTGTGATCTTTTTCTGAATCGTCACAAACAGTTTCTGTCTATCCGAAAACCATGTGGGACTTCATTTGCAAGAGCTCTTGGGTTCAACAAGGAAAATGTATCCTGTTTTTTCAATTTGTTGGAAGAAGCCTTCGAGAAACACAACTTTACTGCTGAACGAATTTACAACGTAGATGAGACGGGACTTTCCATTGTTCAGAGCAAAATCCCTCATGTTATAGGGCGGAAAGGAAAGCGACAGGTAGCAGCGCTAACCTTTGCAGAGCGGGGCTCTACCATCACAATTATTCACTATGTCCCTCCGCTTATCATCTTTCCAAGAAAAAATATGACAGAAATCTTGATGAAAGGGAGTCCGCCAGGATCCATCGGACGAGCTCACCCATCTGGTTGGGTTCAGGCCAATCTTTTTGCAGACTGGTTCAGACATTTTATCGAAGGGGTTTCTCCAACAAAGGATTCACCGGTGTTACTCATATTAGATGGCCATTACAGCCACGTTCGTAATCCTGATCTTATAGACATTGCTAGGGAAAATTATATCACAATTATTTGCCTTCCTCCTCACTCAACACACAAACTGCAGCCTCTCGATAAAACTTTTATGGGCCCTTTAAAAGCACTGTATAGTGAAGAGTAAGGCAGTGGTTCAGAGATTCACAGCGACCTTTGACACCGTAGGACATCATGGAATTGTTTGGGAAAGCTTACCTTAAAGTGCAAACTGGAGAAATTGCAGTGAATGGCTTCAAGTGTACAAGATTATATCCGTTAGATAAAAACATATTTTCAGAAAGTGACTTCATATTGCCTGAAATAGAGGCGCAAAAGACTTGCAGCATAATTAGAGCTGTGACAATTGCTTCAATGCCGTCGACTTCAGCCACAACCACTTCGATGCCGTCGACTTCATCCACAACCACTTCCATGCCGTCGACTTCAGCCAAAACCACGTCAATGCCGTCGACTTCAGCGAGAACCCTTTCAATGCCGTCTATTTCAGCGACAAGCATATCAGTGTCATCAACTCCAGCCGCATCTAATGCAGTCAGTCCATTGGATATTTCACCTGTACCATCCATCAAAAAAAGATGCAGCAATCGCGGTCGAAAGTCATCAGGAGCTTGCCTGGTCACTGGTTCTCCATATAAAAATGAGCTATTGCAGTCTTTGAAGAACTCTGCAGCTAACACGGAGAAAATGCCTAAGGTAACTAAGAGAGTAGGTGGTAAGAAGAGAAGTGCTGGTAAGAGCTCTAGTAAACGCCAGCGGCCACAACGGACGAAGAGCATTAGTTCGGGCTCTGAAAATGAAGCCATTACGCCATCTCTGGATAACGATGACGAAAGTGATTCTAGTTTATGCCATGGAAAACAGCCCGGTGATAAAGATGCCGAATGCATATTCTGCCAAAGCCTGTTTTCACATGACACCAGAGGGGAACTTTGGGTTCAATGTTTTCTGTGTTCGATGTGGGCACACAATGACTGCGCTGGTGTAGAAAAAACACCTATATTTGTGATTTTTGCAAATAATTTTTTTTCTTTTGTGTGCATTTTTAATCATTAGATATTAACTAACATGTAGGGTCAAATATGTAAGTGAATTTTTGTCAATAAAGTACTAGCCCATATTTAGACCACAATAAAAAAATATCGTTTTTCGTAGGATTTTTGTTTTAATTTATTTTTAAAAAACCTGAAGCCTTATATTGCAATAAAAGTTCAGATATCATTTTTGAAATACTAATTGATCAAATGGGAATCAAATAATGTCGATTTCCCTATAATTGAAAGAAACAACCCAATATTAAAAGTGGTAGCCCATATTTAGAACAACTCCATAAAAAACTACTGACTATTTACGTTTTTTACTTTGTCCCGCTTTCGACGAAAAAATCCCGCTTTGCCCGAAAAAAAATCTGGCAACGCTGGAGTACGCATAGTTAATGATACACAAAAAGGGGTACGTTCATTGGCAATGGTTGAGAATCCCTGGTCTACCAGATTGACGTAAAAGGGTTGGCAGGCTTTCATAGAAAATTGCTAAGCCTATTCGATGCGCCCAGACTCTACATATTCGTCCCTATTATGACTGTCGAGTCGATATTCGATTCTAAAATGATGACTGAATCCGTATTGCGAATGTCGACAATGCGAAATATTTGTCGATTTTATCGACATTTAAAGTCGATAACTATGCTTTTCCTGTTTGTTCAAGTCGATTCTCTTACGCAATACAAAATCGAAATCGCCTCGACTAGAGATTGTCGGGTCAATTGCTAGTCGACTCGACAACCGCAATAGGGGCCATAGGCTCTTCATATTTTCCTCTTTGTGCCCCTCGTACAGCTCCTTGTGGTGTTATCAATATTTATGTTTATCACAAGACAGTAAAAAAAAGTCTATTTAAAATTTTTCCAAGACTCTAAAAGGCTCCCAAAAACATATTCATAATGAAAAAACAGAGGTTTGATTAAAAAAACTGACTTTCCGAGTCTGGCAATTAACCCAAAAATAACATGGGGCTATTGTAGATTGATTGGACTATCACGAAAGAACGCTGACTTTGGTGATTCTGCTTATAGGCGATGCTTATTGTGCCATTATGGCAAGAGAAAGTTTTTTGTAGAGAGGACAGACAAGAAAGAAGGAAAGTTTTCTGGCTGGGAGAAACAGATAGACGAACGACAATGCCACAGAGTGAATTCGAGCCACGGACTTCTGGGATGGTAGCCGGGCGCCTTAAAATTTAGGTAACCAAAGCCGACCGGTTTTTCGCATTCAGTACACACTCTAGGCTAGGGTATTTACTATTTTATCAACTACCGCACTCGACTTGACTCTATCCTCAAGTGCGTGTGAAAGTCTCACCTTTGTATTTACTCTGAACTGTCCTCAGTTCATTCTCTTTGTGTTTCTATGAGGATTCAGCTTGCCTCCCCCAGATTTATAACTGTGTTCGAGGTACTTGGCAGTGGCGTGGGGTGCTTTGAATTTGAAGCGAAGCAATCTGATCAAAATATTTTAGTATTAGGTACATTTGCAGTAAACATGGATGCAATGTTAATTTAATCTACTGTCTAATACTAAAACCTCTCTCGTTTGCTGCTATTTATGCACCCAATTAATTTAAATATAATTTCCCCAATTGACTTGACCCTCATGGTATCTTCGAAAGGCTTGCTCCTGACATGCCCTTAAGTTTTCGAAAATATCGATTCTTGATCGAGTCTGCCGAAATTAAGGTGTTTTTACCACCGGTGGGCGAAGCGGGTTCAGAAAAGGCGAGGTGGTTGGGGCAGATTTAGGCCGATGTTACAATTGGGGCTTTGACTTTACTTTGACTTAACTTCGGGCTTGGATTACATGTAATGCCATTAAAGCTGATTAATGCCTGTGACACACTATACTTTCATTATGATGGTAACTTTCATTATGATGGTCAAGGAAATTATGGGCTGACACATTACACTTTACTTTCATTTGCATCTGGCATATCAAGTGGGGATATAAACCTGCGTGTTTTTCGCTTTAATTTTAAGTTGTTTTATTTTGGAATATTTAAAAATATATTTTTTAAAGTAGTAAAGAAAACATGCCTGCAAATTGTTGCTTAACTAACGTCAAATCAAATTATTTTATTTTAAAATGTAGTTTTCAATTTTCCAACAGATGTCACTAAGCGAAATTACTGTCCAAATGAAGTAAAATACTTTCATTTTGGACTTTCATTATCATGGGTTTTTGCCGCGATAATGAAGGTTACTTTCATTATGATGGTTTATGTGTCACAGGTATTAATAAAAGCTTCGACTGAACATTGTCTGCGACTGTATTTCGACTGCAGTCCGGCTTTAAGAAAATTCAAAGTATCGTCCGCCGGCAGCCAACTTGACTTCATGTCCACTATTTTAAAGCGAAAGGAACGGTTTTGAATTTCGAGTATTTTTATAGACTGCGAACATTATTATATTAAAAAAATTCCAAAGCATTTTGTTATTAATTTTCCTTCTTTGCTTCTGCTTTGAAAGGAAACAGCTGATTGCAGTCAAACCTACAATTTAATTTTAAAGTCGAAGTCTCTGGGGGCTTTCTTTGCAGTCGGAGTTCAAGAAATTAAAAATAGTCCGTTCGTCCACTCCATTTTTCATAGTGTACGCGTGAAGGGCTCTTAGTGAGATGAACAGTTTTTGAAATGCTCGTCTGTGTTTATACGGACGACCTCGAATCGCACCGCATGAGATTGCGCCTGAAATTACCTACTCGCGGTGGATCCTACGCACCGCTACAGACTTGCCGGCGGTTCCACAGAGGACACTCTTCCCATGGTGCTCCGTCCGCGTCTGTCCCCAATATCACGCACCGTGCGAAGCTGGGTTAAGAGAGGTGGATTGTTTGTGGGTATCTCGTTGACATTGGTAAATGAACGACTGCCGACGATGATGTTATTCGGGAAAGTGAGAGTATAATGTCAATGGATTACCGTGATTTTTAGATTTATAAGTAAGGTAGTGTTGGGTTTCATCGAAACTAAACAGCGCAGGATATCTGCCGGTGCGCCAGGGTTCAATTCCAAATTCTTCCTCTTTTCCTAATATTTATAAACGACCTTCTCTCAGTCCCCTTCATCTCACTTCACAGATTCGCTGATGGCGGTCCTTTGCCTTAGTCTTTGCAATTTGCGTTTAGTTCATTCATTCTTTATTGAGATCACAAGAAGCGTGTTGAACGTCTCCAAAAAAAATTGCCTGATCTCCAATAAAACTTGCTCCACAATGGGCAGTTGGATTTAATGGCTGATTTATCTCTTATCATTCTAGATGTGACATTAACCAATGATCTGCGATACTATGCCGACATATTCCAAATGACGAAACAGACATCCCAGTACTTGGGATTTCTTAAGAGACGAAAATTCCTCCTTCAGCCAGCAGGCGGTACCGTAACCACAAGTCCTACATTCGACCTCGTCTTGCTTACAACTCGTTTTTGGGCCTGCCTTCGAAATTAAAATCTCCTGGCTCCACGACATCTGGTACGTATCATGACTTACTATTCCATTCTACTCGTTTTACTTTTGCTCCCTCTCCTTTGCCTTCTTCTTTCTCATATCTTGATTATAGAAACATTAATTTAGACTTGCTTACTGAACTAGTCTCCTCTTTCCCCTGGAATGTCATCTATAATACAACTTGTGTTCCTCTTGAATTCATGTAAACCTTTTGACTTCATTTATTAAGTCTCTTTACGATCAATCTGTTCCCTTAGTCACAAGAAGGCGCAGTTCATCTTCCCCATGTCCTTGGTTTTTTCGTGAAATCTGCGACTTAATAGTTCAGCGTGAGTTCATGTATAGACGTTATCGTAGAACTAGGATATTTAATTACCTTACTAATTATAAACAGCTTCGCAACCTCATCAATGCTAAGGTTGTCTGCCAAAAGTGAGTTTATTTCCGTAAACTTGATCCT
Organism: Thereva nobilitata; assembly: GCA_963855945.1. NCBI lineage: Eukaryota > Metazoa > Arthropoda > Insecta > Diptera > Therevidae > Thereva > Thereva nobilitata. Next base: position 132,758,057 of record OY979696.1, read on the forward strand.
GCTCTAAATTCTAAACTATGGTTTAATATTCGTTCGCATTCAATCTGCTTCTAATCCTTCATCATCCTATAATCCTAATTCCACTTCCTTTGATTCACTTAGCTCTGATGGTTTTAACTTCTTTCGTGGTAACGCATTCGAAGTTCTTGAAATATTGTTTTCCATTTCCTCTAATTGCAATGGCTACGATGAAATTTCTCCTCCTTTCCCCCTTAATTGTGCAAACTATCACGTATATATTCAATTACTGCCTGACCACTTCCCAACTTCCTTCGATCTGGAAAAAAGCCATAGTGATCCCTTTACCAAAAAAGTCCTCACCCTCTGACTTATCAGATTTTCATCCGATCAGTATTCTTCCATTTCTTGCTAAAGCCTTTGAGAAGACTCTCTTTATCCAAGTCCTCCGATATCTTGAATCCAATAACTTCCTGGCTTCCGTCAATCCCATAGCTGTGAGACTGCTTTAAGGTGACTACTGATCTTCGTTCTGCGCTCGACAAGGGTGACTTGGCGATATTAGTTCTTCTTGATTTTTCTAAGGCATTCGATTCTGTGGTTCACTCGCTTCTACTTTCCAAACTTAGTCAACTCTACCACTTCTCTTCTTCTGCTACTCGGCTTATCTCTTCCCTTCTTACCTCTTTTCTTCCCGTGCCTTTGGGAGTGCCACAAGGCTCAATTCTTGGCCCTCCCCTCTTCTCATTGTATATTAATGACCCTATCCCAAATAATTGAAAGGAGTTCTATCAACTTCCTAAAACTAAAAATGCTAAAAAATCTCAAGTACTTCTTCTTAGCCGTCGTTCTCAATCCCCTGACAGCATTCCATCTACTCTACTTAATGGTGTTCCTCTCCCTATTCTTGAGTGTGTTACTAATCTTGGCATTGTTATTAATTCCAAATTATCTTGCTGTAATCAAGTCTCACTTATGCTTTCCACGATTTATGGGACTCTACGTAAACTTTGGCTTTACGGTAGTCTTCTGTCGTCCGTTGTTCGGCTCAAGCTTGTTAAATCCCTCATCGTGCCACATTGCCTCTTTGCTTCCCTTGTATATATTTCCTTAGATTCATCCTGCCGTCAACGCCTCAAAGTGGCATTTAATGATTGCTTAAGATTTATTTTTAACGTGCAAAAATCAGATCATGTGTCGAGGGTGCAAAATTCCTTGCTAGGTTGTGACCTCTTTCGTTTTATTGATGTCATGGCTTTAGTCCTCTTAAATAAGGTTCTCTATTCTAAAACCCCTTCCTAACTTTTCACTTCTTCTGTCCTCTTCGTTTCTTGCGTTCACCAAATTTCTTATTCCATCTCATTGTTCGGTAATTGGTAGTCGTTCCTTCTTCGGGCATTCGTTTAGAATTTCGAGTAGACTACCTGTTTAAAAATGTAGTACTCTAAAAGAGTATGATCTTGTGTACCCTTCCAATAAAGTATTATTATTATTATCTCTTCTCCCGTAATAGAACATTATGTTTATTAGCACTAGACTAACATGCTATACACAGTTTCAATTACATAAAAATTAGACTTGCAACGAATATTCGGTTATTATTCGGTATTCGGCCTATTCGGCTACTTTTGTCCTATTCGGCCGAATACCGAATATCTAGATACTATTCGGCCGAATACCGAATAGTTAAGTAATATGCTTTGTTGTAATAGATAATTGGTAAAATGAAAATATTGATTTATTTTTTAATATTGGCCTCGATTGCCGAATCCGGTGGATCGGAAGTTAGTGCGGATTTGACTCCTTGCGATTCCCTAATCCGCCTTGTGTATGAAATCGTGAATTCACCAATCGCCGGTTCGCCAATCGAGGCCAATATATTTTTCTTATAATCAACTTCATTACAAAAAATAACAAAAAAAACTAATGGATGTCTATGCACTTGAATTATCGTAATTAAAATTTAGAAGTGGTAGATTATGATGCAGAAACACTAATTTTTCTGCATTGTCAGGCAGTAGTTTACTTCTTTTCTTCTCGTAGGCAATCCCAGCTTCTGAGAAAAACGCTCTGAATACACACTACTGCCGACAAATATTTTGCTGCAAAATTTATCAAATAGTACAGGTAAATCTGTCCTGAAAAATGGCTGTTTTTGGAAAAAATTACACCGCCGAATTTTTTTTCATACATCGTTAGTGGGTCATGGACAGAAGCTTAAATCCAAATTTGTGACCTCCCACTCTTTGCAGGTTTTTGTAAAACTCAAAAAGTTTTTGAAAGTTGAATCAGTGCACTTTAGAGAAAAAGTTTTTAAACAAAAAATGTAGAGGACATTGCCGTCTACAATTAATGTCATTGAGACAATTCTGTACGACTTGAAATGCAAAAAGTAAGTGGCGCTAAAGTATCAAAAAAAGTGTTTTTTCGCTTTTTCACACAGAAAACATTTATAATTTAAATGGAAAAGTTGTTCCTCTTCAAAATACAAACAACATTTATTCAAAACCTTTTTTTCTTTCGACTTGCCGTTTTCGAGCTACAGCTTACCGAAGTAAGAAAAGTGTACTTTGTACAAAGCCTAAGTACGGTGCCGTTTTTCGTGCGTTGCTCACAAGTGATATAACATGCTTGTTTCGATTGATTAACAATTAAACTTAGTAATTACTTTTATTTAAAAAAAATTATAATAAACAATTAATGATTATAATCAATAATTTGATATTTTCAGTGAAATGTTTGGATAATAGTTCAAATTGTCCTAATGCATTGATATTAAATGATAAATTAATTTAAAAAAATTAATAATAATAATCATAATATTCATAAATTTTTTTTCCAGTTCCAGTGATTCAGGTGTATAAAAAAATGCCCTGTACCAAAGCCTTCTACATTTACAAGCCATGCACAACGAAATCTCACACTCACATTCAAAGAAAATGGGACTTCAATTTATCTGAGAGAATGGACTTCAGTTAGAATGGACTTCAATTTAGCTGTGAGAAAAGCAATTTTTTAACTTAGTTTTTGGAATAAAAAGTGGTAAAATATTGTATTTTATCACTTTTTAGTGCACACGGATTATCAGTGATAAGTTATTTAGTGATCTGAGTCCATAAATTAAAAAAAATTAGTGGTTAAGTGTATTTTAAGAGTGTTAATTGATTAGGTGACGTTTTTGTTTACATTCGCGGTGTTTTTTTCGTGTTAATTTTGGGGAAAAAATGTTGAATTTGTGTAGTAATGGAATTAAAAGTGAATTTAAAGTAGTTAAAAATTATTATAGAAGAGTTATTAAAAACATAAGTGCAATTACTACCACACAAAATGAATAACAATAACTTTTTCACTTTTCCTTCACATTTTTCTGCACTTATGTTTTTAATAACTATTCTATAATAATATTTAATCACTTAAAAAGCACTTTTTATTATATTACTACACAAATTCAACATTTTTTCCCTAAATTAACACGAAAAAACCAACGCGAATGTAAACAAAAACTGTCATCTAATCAATTAACACTCTAAAAATACACTTAACCACTCACTTCTTTTTAATTTTTTTTATTAAATCACTAAAGCACTAATCACTGATAATCCATGTGCACCAAAAAGTGATAATATACATTATTTTACCACTTTTAAGTGCAAAAACAAAGTTAAAAAATTGTTTCGTACGGCTTCGGCAATGTTAATTCCACAATTTTAGCACTTCATACACATACATGCACATACCTGGGGCATGGCTTGTAAATATAGAAGGCTTTGCCTGTACCAATTACATTATGTGTTTGTTTGACAACGATCGTAATAAATGCTTTTTTCTTGTACACAGTTACATTTTTGATCCAATTTACACGTTTTGATGATATGAAGTTGGGAGCAGTGGCGTACCTAGGGGGGGGGGCGGTGGGGGCGGTCCGCACCGGGCGGCACATATTTTGGGGCGGCATTTTTTATATTTAGTTTTAGTTGTAAAAAACAAAGGGTTCACTTCATAAGTTCACTATTCAATTTCTACGAATTATGAATTACTATATGATTTCGAATATTTTTCCTCATCGTCAAGTCAAAATGCAGGATTGAAAATATTCTCTCTAAAAATTTTGCTCGGATAGACATCAATGGTGTCGATGTCGAGTAGAAGTTTTTTCGCAGGGTTGCGAAGTCGAGTTCAAAATTTGCGACTCCGAGTCCAATTTTTTTAAATTGTAAATCAGACTTCGACTCTATATAATAGAAAATACTTAAATTTGTAACGAAGAGCAAAAAGTATTGAGTAGCGTATTCTTTGACCACGTTCATCTTTCTTTATTCCAGGAATTCCCGTAATTTTTCAAAATAAATTGTAGAGTTTACCAGCATTAAGGCCTAACCACAATGAGTTACGCACATTGGCCGAATCCACACTAGTATTCCTTCAGCAGCAGCAAAACCGGTTTTTTACGAGAGAGGTATAGAAGGGACAAGAGGGTAGTGTTCACCACAAAATTTCGGCGTATAAACTTAACGCATACACAATGTGCTTCTGCTTACTCTCTTACAGTGAATAACAAAAATATCGGCACACACACACACCGATATCTCCGTGCAGAGACAAGAAAGTTACTTGCGATGAAAAAATACCAGTGTAGACCTAGATTAACTTGTAAAGCCGGTTTTTGCTGCTGTTGAAAGAATACTAGTGTAGATTGGAACATTATGTGTAGTTCTTTGTAAAATATGTACTTCATTCAATAATTAATAATTATTATAATTTGTAATTGTGGTATTTTGCACAAATAAAAATTTGAAAATTGTCATATGAACAAAATAATAACTTTTTTCCTGGAAGAAAACAAAAGCAAAAAATTTCAATATGCCAATTGTAAGAGGGTTTTCAGGGGTTTTTCCGATTCCGACTCCAGTAACTAGAAAATTCCTTCCGACTCCGACTCCTCGACTCCGACCCTGGCTCCCCGACTCCGACTCCGTGGCCCTGGATGTACTACGCCGTTTCAAGCCTTTTCAAAGTTATTCAATGTCAATCAATTGTTGAGTGTTTTTTGGAAACTTTGACCTTGAATAACTTCGAAAGGGTTAAGTTTACGAAAATATGACAGGAGGGCTTCTTTATAGGCAATAACGTTTCGTATTAACTGATCAAAAATAAATTTCGAAAAAAGCAGGTTTTGAGTGATTTTTTGGCCAAAAAGTGATTTTTGATAACGTTGACCTTGAATAACTTTAAAAGGGTTAATCGGGTCAACATTTTTGTAAGAACTAAAGTTGTAGAGAATTTCATTGTCAACAATTTGGCCCCTCGCATGGGGTTGTACGACCTATAGAAAACGAGATACAAGGAAAATACGGGAAAAGCACGATATCACCGGGGGGCATTGTTTTTTTTTTGATTCCGAAATTGTTTTTTTAAAAAGTCCCAAGGAAGCTGTGGACCAATTTTTAGCCATTTTGGAATTTTGTCTTCTTTCGTGCATTTTTTTGCTAATTTCCCTGGGCTACAACTTACGCGTTTATTACTGCCTAATTTAAATATGGCAACCAATGGTAAAAAAGTTCCCCACCTGTAGTGTGTCTCAATTACAATTATTTATTTATGTTTATTAATTTATAAAAACCAGCATTTCATTTGACTTAGAAAGGGCGGCAAATTGGAGACCGCCCTGGGCGGCAAAAGTTCTAGGTACGCCACTGGTTGGGAGGAATAGTTTTATTGCGTGTCACTTTCAGAGAAAAACGCAATCAAAAAACTTTTTGAGTTTTCCAAAACCTGCAAAGAGTGGGAGGTCACAAATCTGGATTTAAGCTTCTTTCATGACGCCCTAACGATGTATGAAAAAAAAATTCATTAATTTTTTCAAATCAAAAATACAGATTGACTGTACTAAAACACGGAAATTTATCTTTTCTTGCTTGCCACCATGTGTATGGATCAGTGGCGTAGGTAGCATTTTGCGATGGGGGGATATGACTTAGTATATTTTGATTGATGGGATTTTCACAACTTAATTCATCAGAACGGGGTCTTTTCGCGGTTGTTTCTGCAGATGATTCTGCATTTCTATGGTTTTCACCATCATTTTGCCGAATGATTTTATTGGCAGTAAAAATTTCTTCATTCCGAGACAATAAACAAAATAATTTTAACAGACTTTTACAATTATAAACTAGAGTAAATTTGACAATTATAAACTAGAGTAAATTAATGTTAACGCTCCAAGGAACGTCTTCGAATTGTTGATCGCCTTCAATCCTCTCCGTTCTTCCTGATGTGGACACTTCCATATGATGTGTACAACATTGAACTCGTTGACTGAAAGAACGAAAGAGAACGAAGCCATGTGACCTTAAGCGTGCACGGCGATTCGATGGGAGGACCGAGAAACATACACGTCGATACAAGTTTTCCCGCCACGCGCTGACCGAATACTTTTGCCTAATATTCGGCTATTCGGCCAGAAAGTACACAGAATATTCGGTATTCGGCGTATGACCGAATATACTATTCGTTGCAAGCCTAATAAAAATACTATTTGGGACCTGGCGCGCCTATGCTGCTCCCATAAGCCAATAGTAGTAATCAGGTGATGTGAATTTTAATATACAGTAGGAAAGTTTGAAAAGTGCATTTTTTTGGTATTTTTGATTCCAAATAACAAAATGTGAAACTATTAGAGCCGTATTTCACCGGGACACCATGGCGGCGCAACCAGTCGCCGCCACCAGCAAAATGTATACAGCTTTATGGAGAGTACCTCACCTGGTGTCCGCTTGGTTGCGCAACCAAATTGGCGGCGCGACCAGCACAAACGCGTGCACAGAATATTACTGGCCGCGCCGCCACGCTGGTTGCGCCACCACTAATTAGTATAGCGCTGTATGGTGCAGCACTCACTCGGCCGCCACATTTCATTCACACGCGTACACTTGATTGTCAAGACCCGTTGTTAGTTAAGATGGATAATTTCGACACGGAAAAATTTATAATCGAAATTGAAAATAGAGGCTCTATTTGGAATAGTTCTTCACCAGACTATTCCAATAGAGACTTAAAAAAGAAATGTTGGGAGGAAGTTGTCGTGTTATTTGGAAGTCAGGGGCAAACTGTTGAACAAAAAAAGGAGTTAGGTAAGTAAACATTATGTTTTTATTAATGAATTATTATTATTGAATATAATTATTTTGCCATGGAAGTGGATTTTCGCTTACAAAATAATCTGTGAAATTATCTCGAGTTGTAGTAGCAGCACGCCCTCCTCTAGTAAAATTTCGCTGTGCTGAAGTTTCAAAACCCGTTATTGTCAGAGTATCATCATATGAATATCCATCTCTAGCACGTACAAAATTGTGTAATACACAACATGCTCTCACAATTGATTTTGCTAATTCTGTGTGGACATTTAATGGTCTGTGAAAAATTCTCCATTTGTTTGTTAAGATGCCAAAGGTGCACTCTATGTAACGGCGAGCTCTCGATAGTCTGTAGTTTAAAATTTTTTTTTTGACACTGAGGTTGTTTCCTCCATATGGACGCATAACATTTGTGCTCAACCCGAATGCTTCATCGCCTACAAATACGTAAGGGAAAAGCGTTGGGTTATTTTCCGAAATTTGAAGGGGCTCGGGAATATTTAAAGTATTGCTTATGAGCTTCTTATACAAATCAGTTTCTTGGAAAATAGCAGAATCGCTACTTTTCCCATAGGCACCGACATCTATATGAATGAAATTATAATTAGCATCACATACAGCAAGCAGCACTATTGAAAAGAAGTGTTTATAATTATAATACAACGAGCCAGAATTAGCAGGTTGAATCAGTCTAATGTGCTTCCCATCGATACTACCGATGCAGTGTGGAAAGTTAGCATGCTTTTCGAAACCATCTGCTATTTTCATCCAGTCACTTGCAGTAGCTGGAAGTGATAAACATGTTTGCAAATTATCCCAAATCACGGCACACACTTCTCCAATGATTGCGCTTAATGTTGTTTGTCCTAGACGATAGATATAATGCAAATCCCTCATTGTACATCCACTTGCGAGGTACCTGTAATTAAGAAAAACTATTAATTAGTATCATTTAATTTTCAGGGTTAGAGTTGCAGAAAAGGTGGAAGAGTATCAGATCATGCTACGCGCGTGAAGTCAAACGTCAAAAAAATGTAAAGTCTGGTTCTGGAGCTACTAACCGCAAAAGCGAATACATATATTTTAAGCAGTTGCAGTTTCTACAAAAAGTAGTAGCTATCAGAGAAGAAGAAGGTGAAGGAGAAGAAAATTTGGATAACGTTGAAGGAGAGCGACCTAAACAAAAACTCACAAATAAACGTAAACGTCAATCTGTAGACGATGACCCGTTTGTTCAGGCTTTGAACAATTCTATTGAGCAGAGACGGCGTGAGACAGCAGAGGTGGACGAAGACCGGCTGTTTCTCCTTTCATTGTTAAGTACACTAAAAAATCTACCTCCTCACGTTAAAATGACTACCAAAATAAAGATGCTAACTTTGTTGAACGACGCGTCAGATTTTTCCGGTAATAGGACGTTTGATTATGCTGATCGTTCATTCCGGCATACTTCAGAAGTTAATCCAGGTGGCAGACAGGTTAGTCCTCGTTATTCGACCCAACGGCGGCTGGTTGCTACTGAATATGCTGGCACGAGTAATAGGACAAACACGAATTATCCGAATGAAACTATTACAAATAGTCCTAATTCTGGATATAATTCTATAAATACAATTATAGTTACAAGTTCTCCAAGCGATACACATGATTCACTGGACTCAGAACTATATGCGGATCTGTTTAACAGTCAAAACTCTACCAACTAATTCTAAAAAATGTTTTGGCTTGTTTGTTTACCTACATTATTTAATAAAACTTACTTTAAAAAAGTTCATGGTTTTTTTGGTAAATGTTCAGATTAACTCCTCCACGCCCGATTTTGATAAAATGTTTACACAAGGTACAGTTAATTATGTACAACTCAGGTATGTTAATAAAAAATGTCGGTCTAGTCCCGTTATCTTGTAATTCCACCTCAAAGTGCCGAAATTTCAAAAATTCAAAATGCAATTATTGCCATATTATTTCACCAATATTGATGAAATTTACACATATTGTATATTTCGATGTGGACAATTTATTTTTGGAAAAAGAAATTGGCACTGATGCAGCGTTTTTTTTTTATTTAACTTTATAGTACTTAAATTTCCAAAATGCGATAATTGCCAAAGTACACCACATTTTTTTATGAAATTTATATATAATGTATATTTTTGTCTGCATAATAAATTGGTTTTAAAAAAAATTGCCTCCTATATACCGTTTTATTAATACATTTCTAAAGCACGTCATTGTATGGGAGTATGAAATAATAACTGTCACATTCGAATTTTAATTATTTTAAAATTTATGTGTTTCATATATTGGCAAGTATAAAAATGGTAATTTTAATATTTAAACTTTTTAATTATTTGAAATGTATGAAATATATAAATTTATTTCATACTCCCATACAATGACGTGCTTTAGAAATGTATTAAAAAAAACGGTATATAGGAGGAATTTCTTTTTTAAACCAATTTATTATGCAGACAAAAATATACATTATATATAAATTTCATAAAAAAATGTGGTGTACTTTGGCAATTATCGCATTTTGGAAATTTAAGTACTATAAAGTTAAATAAAAAAGTAAGTAAATAATATAGAAATTATGACCTGTTCAATTTTTGAAATTTCGGTACTTTGAAGTGCGATTACAAGATAACGGAACTTGACCGACACTTTTTATTAACATACCTGAGTTGTACGTAGTTAACTGTACCTTGTGTAAAAATTTCATCAAAATCGGGCGTGGAGGAGTTAATCTGAACATTTACCGTTTTTTTAACTTACCTTAATGTTACAAACAACTTTTCTTCGGGACTGACTGGCTTTCTTAATATTGTATCTTGTTTCAATAAATCATTTCTACATAGAGTCAGTAACTCGTCAAAGGATCTCATGGACATTCGCACATAGTTAAAAAACTTATCTGGATATCTCCTCAGATCTTTGTATATATGGACAAATTGTCCTTTCTTAGGGCGATCGGCTAAATAAGGATGAACCCACCACTGTTTCTTTTTTATCTTTAACTTTCTTTTCCTGCGTACATACAGCAGCAGTGCTAACTCTTCGACGTCCATTTAGATACTGTGGACTGTGCCCGTAGTGTGGTGTGTCGATTCTGGTGTCTATATGGTGTCTCGTTTTGGTCGCTCAAAGACACCACGGTTGCGCGACTGGTTGCGCCGCCATGGTGTCCCGGTGAAATACGGCTCTTAGGGATCTGACATTTTGATCGAGACAATAAAAACCATCCATTGACATGGCATTTTTCGAGATATGAATTTTTATACATAGATGAAGTGTCTCAATGAACCGCTTATTTTCAGTATTTTGGATAGCTGGGGCCCGGTGCGCCTCGCTGCACCCAACGTTTAAACATTTAAAATCAATCCAAATCTTCAAAATTCAACTCTTCTTAACCATTAACTGTTAAAACCATGCACGTTAAAAGATTTAAAATTAATGCAAATAGCAGCATCCAGCACCCGAAATTCGAGAGCCATTTTCTATAGCTTTTTTTAATTTAAATCTAGAAGTCTTCAATAACAAAATTTTTCGAAAACAATAAAACAAAATCAACAAATGAAACAAATATTTTATAGTTGGAAAAAGCAATGCCAAAATATTGAAAATCAAACTATTCGTAATATCTAAGGAAAGAACCAATACTTATTTCTGTAAAATTTGGAGACATTAAATTCAATATGCTTTCATATTAGGTGTGACCAAAATTACCTATGTATGTATTCTTTTACAAAACTTGCTGGTAAACTATGTTTTTCGCTGCACCCAACCTTAAGACATTTAAAATTAATTCAAATCTTCAAAATTCAACTCTTCAACATATATTTATAAGCATTAACGAAAAACCAATTATTCCTATAAAAGTTCGAGAGTTTGGATATTGGTTTGTTTGTCTAATTCTGCGAAGTATGTTTTCAGTCTTGTATTTTTCCCACAAAACCGATGGTTCTGTTGGGTATGATGCCGTCAATATAATTGCGAACAGTTGACGAATGTTATTCGGCGTGAATGCAAATGCTGCTGCATCAGTATTGCTTCCAGCAATTGCAACTCGCGACATGCATCTTGAAATGTATTGAATATTTGACCATTGACTGTTCGTAAAAATTCGAAAGACGTTGGTCCTGGAACATTCAGCAACAACAAACGCAAAAAGAAACATTCACGTTGTTTTGGATGTACTGTGTGGGACGACTTTACACAGTACATCCAAAACAACGTGAATGTTTCTTTTTGCGTTTGTTGTTGCTGAATGTTCCAGGACCAACGCCTTTCGAATTTTTACTTGCTTTCATTGTCCTTGCTTTCAATACGCGTGCGATAGTTGGATGTGTTTCGCCTTGTCTACGTGGCTTCCATTTTTTACCTGATTTGTTCCATGTATAATAGCGAGGGACGTCGGTATATAACAATGTTGTTGCGAATTGTCCGAAAATATCAGGTTTTTGGCACAGTGTGAAAAATTCAGTAAGTGTAGTTTTTGGTGGCTGGAAAGCTCGTTGGAGAACATTTTCTTCAGTGAACTATACACGTTGACCGTTTTCAAGATGTACCACAATCTGAGGCATAATGCAAAAACTCGACATTTATATATTTTCTTATTAACACTTTACTTAATCGCACCAATTAAAAGCTTTTACGCATTTTTCGGTGGAAGTATATAAAGAACAATGGATGCTAATATTTTACAGGTTTCCCAATGTTCACAAATATTTTTATTTTGTATATAAATTATATGTTTCTTAACTGGTGTGTTTTTGCGGGCTCCGATAGTAATAGTATATACTAGTATGTCACTCGTAGCACCCACACTCGTAACACACACTGCACACTCAGTACACTCAATACACTAAATCATATAAGGCTGGTACAGACTAGGCCAGTATTTTAGTCGAGTGAATAAGTAAACCAGTAAGGACAAACAAATTTAGTCGAGTAATTTACTAAAATCATCTATAATCCAGTGAATTTGTGTATAAAAGAGCCCCTAGTTGGAAAGTTTTGGGGTAGTTTTGATTTCCTCGGTTTCTTATGTATTTTTGGGGTGCTGAATCCGAATCCGAGGTTTGCTGACAAAATTTCGTGACGGAACATTGAGAAAACTGCAAAAATATGAAAAAATTCGGACTTTTTCGCGGTTTTTCGCTTATAAATCGGAAACTATCAACTTTTCGTCAATAACATTTATATACTAAATGAAAGAGCACAAAATTTCCTACAAATCTCACTACTCAAGTATCTCTATCCGACTCACCGTTTTGGTTCTAGCGGTAGTTGAAAATTTACCTAATTTTTCTAAGTCAGTAAAAACCTGATTTTCTAATTGACAACGCTATCATACAGGGTGTATCCTTTAAGTTTACAAAGCGGCCGGCTGTTGATAGGTTTTGGTTGGACGAACAAAAACTCTTTTGGGCGGGGGCTGGAATTCGTAACGGTTTAGCCGCTAGGGCGTTTTGAAGTTTTTTCTTTAGAGTTTTACATATCACGCTGTATTTTTATAACCCTAGGACCTATTTTCATGAGTAAGGTATCAGTGTACGCAGAATACTCCCACCTATCTAAAACTATAAAAGTCAAGGTTCTACCCTATCAACTTCCAGAGTAATGAGTCATCAAAATCATGTGTGGAGAATGATGGAAGTGGCATTAAAGGCCATCCTGGTTTGGTTTTTTTTAACTAAAATATCAACTAAAAACACCTTTTTCTTCATAAAATACCCTGTATTATTGATGGTTGTCATTGTCCCATTTTTCTCATTGTTTTGGATAATTTTGTTGTTGCATATTTTACATAACGAGTAAAATTATATACGCCGGTATCGTTTTGAGATCATTCTCCACATATGACTTTAATGACTCATTACTCTGTAAGTTGATAGGGTAGAACCTGTGCTCTTTCATTTAGTATATAAATGTTATTGACGAAAAGTTGATAGTTTCCGATTTATAAGCGAAAAACCGCGAAAAAGTCCGAATTTTTTCATATTTTTGCAGTTTTCTCAATGTTCCGTCACGAAATTTTGTCAGCAAACCTCGGATTCGGATTCAGCACCCCAAAATACATAAGAAACCGAAGAAATCAAAACTACCCCAAAACTTTCCTGATTTAAACACTATTTTACTGGACTACTAGTCGAGTCAATCCATTCCTGTTCTATTTTTTCGGTCGAGTAGCGGCAGGACGCCATGACATTGTCATGCAAATTGATTAATTTAATAATTTTTACTTTGCTATCTTGTCGTCTGTTCATTTTGACACTTTACTTACTAATGCACTGTGTTCGGACACTTTTTAGCTACTAATACGTTTTATGACGTTTAGTGGTAAGTAAATTACTCGCCACTCGACTAAAATGCTGGCATAGTCTGTACCAGCCTATACAATGTCACTCCTAAAAATCGGAGTGCTTTTTTTAAGCTAACGGTTTTTTATATGTACACGACAATTAAAATTAAATATTTTTTCGCCCCGCTAACTTAAATATAATCAGTGAAACATTGAAATTCTCTATATTTCGACAAAAGCTTCACTTATCTGGACCAAAATTATCCTTTCTTTCAATCTAGAACCAACCCTAGACATTCCCAAATTTTCATTTAAATCTGTTGGACGGTTTCGGAGATTAGCGTGTACAAACATTGTGACACGTAGTTTTTATATACATATTAAGATAAAAAAATGTAAAGTAAATAAAATTTATGCAAACAAATAATGTAATCGAGTCACAGACCCAATTGAAAACATGGGGCATCCCCTCACGACGATACGACCTGAGGCGTTACTCAAGACGCGTTCTTCCTAAACTAGAATTAAAACAGCAAGAACAAACATGAACAAAAATTGACCTTTTTCCTAATCAACGAATTATTTGAAAATCATTGAAGTTAATTAATCATCACTTAATAAAAGCAAAAATAAAACCGCTTTTAACGCAATAAAAGTTATCAACAAAATTTCGAACGATTAAGTGGAAGTTAATGATAACAAAAAATAATTACGGAAGTGTTTCCCCGTCCCTTTATCAAGGTAAAAATGTTTTCTTATTTATTTGCCAGGAATTTCAAGCACGCACAAAAGGTTTGATATGAGGTTTCTAAGATAAAAAACTTTCAATAGAATTCACCTTTTGAATGATGATAGGAAAAACTTTTTTGTGTTTTACCTTTTATTTATGGAAAATGTTTTTATTGCACCTTTCTTGGCTTCATACGCCGTTTTCGATCTGATAATATAACACACCCAAGTATTTTCTGAAGAACGTGAAATGCTAGTATTTAAGTTGAGCAAAAAGTTTCGAAGTTTGTGCGATTGAAATTTTTATTCCAATTCTGCCTCAAACTATCTTTTACATGGGTAAGGTACGGATTTATGTTTATTGGAGTTTTCATGACATGTTTGAAAGGAAACTGAGTACACTCTTACATTTGTTCAAACTAGTAAAGAATTGTTATTATGCCCCGCAGCTTTACAATTTTACTTTTATACTCAAGTTCATGTTAAACAGGAAATCGTTTCAAACATAATATAGAAATTTCTTTCCAATTTAAATTGTGACCTCAGATAAATCGTACTACCTGTGTGTGAACACAGTGTAGTTTCAAATCTCAACTTGATATAATTATACATAAGAAAGGACCCAGTCGACCATGACAAACAGGATTAAAGGGAGCGTGCTTTGTTATTTCTACTTTGCAACCTAGCACTGGCCTTGGGGGGTGTTAAGCAAAAACATATTTTCAACTCCAAGATCGACCGAACTTAGCATAGTGCCACATCTTACCCGAGGAGCTCCCAAAGATAAATGTCAGAGAACGACTAGAAGGGCATGTAGTCCATCCAAAAAGGGGGGGGGGTGTTCCAACATAACACCGTTAAGAAAATCGAACCCTACAACGATTTTGGGTCCTGATGGTAAAATATTATTAAAACATTTGGAAAATTTTATTGTAACCCCTTTTTTAAAGGGGTTAAATTGGATGAATAGGTTCTCTAGGGCAAAAATCTTCTTCTTTAACGGCTCTACAACCGGGATCCGGTCCTGGCCTCTCGCAACTGTTCTCTCCACCGGTCCCGATTCTGAGCCGATGCCATCCAGTTTGGCATCCCTATGCTCTGAGCGTACTGGTCTACGCCATCCTTCCAGCGGAGGTTGGGTCTACCAGCGCTGTCGCAGCCCATAAGTCTTACCGCAGAGGGCAAAAATAGATAGGCTAAAAAATATCAAGGCGGAGGGGGTGGCGGCGGGCCTCCTACACTTGCTCCCTTCCCCCTTCCTCCCTTTAAAAAAGGGGTTACAATAAAATTTTCCAAATGTTTTAATAATATTTCACCAAAAATAAAATTTGAATGCAAAAAAAAATTAAATTTTTTTCAAATTCAACTTTAATCTAGGGTAGTTTTACCCCCTTAAGTGTTGAAAATATTTAATTTTTGTTTGATAAAACCTATGCAACCAAATTTCAAGCAAAAAGCAGATAAAAATTTTTTTTGCAAATTTTTTTTATTTAAAGTTGATTTTTCAAATTGTGCGGGTGGGGTTGTTTTAACCTCCTAAGGGCTGAAAAAAAATTATTTTTGCCTGACAATACGCATACAATCGAATTTGAAGCATAAACTTGAATTTTTTTTATTTTCAGTCGATTTAGGGATGGTTTTAACCCTTTAGGATCATCCCTTACCTTAAATTTTAGCTTGATTTAGTATAAATCAACCACCTTCGCAAATAAATGTTGAAAAAAGTGCATTTTATTGGATTATTTTTCATTATTATTGAAATGATCGCGTAAAACCCTTAAAAAGGGGTGTTTTTTTGCATTTTTAAGGGTGACGCCCATATTTTAGGACCGCGGGAAATCCTTGTAGGGTTCGATTTTCTTAACGGTGTTATGTTGGAACCCCTAATGCGCGTTTTGAATGGACTAAATGTCTCGACACTCAACTAACAAAATACGTCGAAACTAGAGAGGAAATCAGAATGCAACCCACAATACAAAGGTGTGAAAAATCGTAGAAAAACGATTAGTGATACTGCTTTAGTATATCAATAAACGATGGACCACAAACCAGTCGAATTCCCGTTTTATCTGGTCTTTCTGTAGTTAAAAGCGCAGCTACAACTGACCGATACACAGAGATGTGATTTATTTGAAATACATAGATTTGAAATGCAAATACAAAATGCAAAATGCCTATTTTAAAACGTTTTTATTAGCTCGCTTTCTTGTCCGGTACAAATTTTGCAATTGATTTTTTGAATACTTCCGCTTATCCTATCATTCTGAAATTTTGCACACAGCTTTATCTCCGATGACAATGCAACATAGTATACTCAATATACCATTAAATCCATGGCGGCCGCCTCCAGAGGGTAAATTAACATTTTCTACACAACCCCCTCGACATGGGAATCAAATGAAAGGGTATAATAAGTAGAATACAATAAACTATGCCTTTAGATCCATGGCGGA
Organism: Thereva nobilitata; assembly: GCA_963855945.1. Lineage (NCBI taxonomy): Eukaryota > Metazoa > Arthropoda > Insecta > Diptera > Therevidae > Thereva > Thereva nobilitata. Next base: position 132,774,634 of record OY979696.1, read on the forward strand.
TGTCTCATGAGGGCGGATTACCATTTTCTTCACAACACCCTCGACATGGGAATCAAATGAAAGGGTATGATAAGTAGAATACAATAAGCAATATAGCAATATACAGTTAGATCCATGGCGGCCTTCTCATGAGGGCGGATTACCATTTTCTCCACAACCCCCGCGACAAGAGTATCAAATGAAAGAGTATAATAAGTAGAATACAATGAGCAATATAGTATACTCAATATACCGTTAGGTCCATGGCGGCCGTCTCAAGAGGGCAGATTACCATTTTCTTCACAACCCCTTCGACATGGGAATCAAATGAAAGGGTATGATAAGTAGAATACTATAAGCAATATAGTATACTCAATATACCGTTAGGTCCATGGCGGCCGTCTCAAGAGGCAGATTAAAATTTTCTTCACGACCCCCTCGACATGGGAATCAAATGAAAGATTATGATAAGTAGTATGCAATAAGCAATATAGAATACTCAATTTGCCGTTAGATCCATGGCGGCCGTCTCAAGAGGGCGAAATACCATTTTCTTCACAATATCCTCGACATGGGCATCAAATGAAAGGTTATGATAAGTAGTATGCAATAAGCAATATAGAATACTCAATATGCCGTTAGATCCATCGCGGCCGTCTCAAGAGGGCGAAATACCATTTTCTTCACAACACCCTCGAAATGGGAATCAAATGAAAGGGTATGATAAGTAGAATATAATAAGCAATATAGAATACTCAATATACCGTTAGATCCATGGCGGCCGTCTCATGAGAGCGGATTACCATTTTCTTCACAACAGCTACTCTACACTCTTTAGTATTGTTTATAGTTGGGTTGAGAAATCATTCGCATCAATCATGCATGCGCCCCACGATTTTTCGTTTTAAATCTTACAAATATTTTCATAGCTATTACAAATTCACAATTACAAATTTTCAGGACTATCTGTATGGTGTTTGGAATATGTCTGGGGTTATAAATCTGAATGGGGGAGACTTTATTTTATACTTTTTAGTTCGTTTTAAAAACGTTTTATATTAAAAAGTTTTTTTTATTCAAGTATTTTTTATTTTGCATTTGAAATACTTTTTTTCAAAATGTATTTTCTATTTTATTTGAAATACTTTATATAAATATTTAGTATTTGTAAAATGCAAAAATTTTTTAATTCATATTTCATATTTTCATTCCTAAATTCGAAATTGCTTTATTTATGAACGTACCCATCCTAAATGCTGCTCTTCAGTAGTTTTTCACCTATGTCGAAAAGTACCAAATACTATAAAGCCAATTTTAACATCATAATTGCTTATAACTACAAAAGTAGAGTCCGTAACATAAAAAAATGTTCCGATTCATAGGAAATACTCCAAGCTTTCTAATTTTGAAAAAAACAAGTATAGGTTAACTACTTATTTTTTGGAGAAAAAGGTAGTTGAACTTAAAATTTTAGTTAAAAAAACAAAATTTTGTCTTTGACGACTCATAACTCTGGAAGTTGGTGGGGTGGAACCGTTCCTTTTACAATTTTAATTCTGCGTACACTGATACCCTATTCATGAAAACAGGTTATACGGTTACAAAACAATAGGGTGATATGCAAAACTCTATCAAAAAAATTCAAAACGCCCTAGCGGCTAAACCCTTACAATGAAATCTTTGAACAAATACTGGTGTTAAAAGGTATTTTATTTGAAAAAGCTATTTTGAAAATACATATTTTGCATTTTGTATTTCAATACTTTGATTTAAAACCATTTTGTATTTGTATTTGAAATAAAAACATAACCAAGCATTTGCATTTTGTATTTAAATACTTTTAATAAACTATTTTGCACATCTCTACCGATACATTACCAAAAAAACCAAAAAACAAGAAGATGGCCCGCAAACAAACACTCCAAACCTAAGAGATAACTCCAAGAGGTGAACCGATGTCAAGATCGAAGTTCAGCCATGGCCAAATAATCAATAGTAACATGGTTCTCTGATGAAGAAAAGACTGCTTGCCACACCGAGACCTAGCTTTAAAGCGCTCAATAAAGAGGATCTGAAAAAAGATTCTTCAGTGGAATTGTCACAAAACAAGATAAGTGACTAATTGTTAAAGGGTACATCTCGGCCCCCAATTGAACTGCCAAACCGATTTCAGCACGACCAAGAGAAGCTTAAGGTCAGGGAACAAGCCCCTATAGGGCTAACAAAGCCTCATCACGGAATAATGAAACCCCTTTATGCCATAGGACTCACAGGACTTAATTGTGCTGATCTCAACAAATAAAAACTTGAGGTAAAGTGCTGGAGTCTCAGGCGTCCGCCCGCCATGAATAAGGTTTCTATAAAGTAGATATAGTGTTAGTTTGGAAGAACACCCAAAGTATTAATGTGTCGTTTGATGAAGCCAGTGCTATATTTAAGTTTAACGACACGAGTAATACACTATCATCACCGGGAAAGGTTTATATCACTCTGACTAGCCTACATTTGTACGCGTGCAGACTATCATTTTTTACCAGAACCAGGTGATTGACTTTTATCGGCACTTTATTCTTCTGCCACTTTCGTTTTTATTGCCAACTGTTCCAAAATGGAAAATGGAGCCATGTTGAAATCCATCCAAAGTTTCCAACGTGAATGAGAGTTTGGAAAGATTAAACATGAAACCGGTTTAAACCGTACGTAAGATGTTCGTATATGGGTCATTCTACGATAAGAGGTAATGTGTACGGCTTCCATTATAAAATAGCATTTTTATTCTACATGCTGTCATTTTATGCAATAAATCACAGCATCTTAATGCATTCTAGAAATACCACTATGATTAAATACACAATTATAGTACATTTTCCTGAAATTCCAAATTTAAGTCTGAAAAAGTTTCTACCCTGGCCAGTCCCTTTAACGTTTTTAGTTAAACATGCAGACAGTATATACCTTCTTTGTCGCCGTTGTTAAGTTAAAGTTTATTTAGCGCAAACTTAAACAAGTGTATTTAAGTATTATAAAGGGAAAATACAAAATAATTTGTTTATTTGCAATAATTTTCGAAATGCTTTTTTGTCCCGCTTTTTTTGTGTATCTCCCCTGGCGAATTTTGGCGCGTTTATGTAAACAGAAGTATTAGATGGCCATATTCTAAATGGCGCTCACGGACGCGTATCAATGTAAAGTTTGTAACACTAAACACAGGAGCCGTTAAATCGCTGTCATTTGTTAGTTGGAGCGACGCGACAGTGCGTGGCAGTGGTTTCGCAAGGTGATTGTGTCCCTCCCCTGGTCAGTCGTAAAATTTATAAAATTAACTTTATTTTTTTGTATTTACTGCCTAAATTCAACAATACTGTAATAGTGGAGGTGTGATATATTATTAACCCAATATTAAGTTATGTCAGTTAAAAATTTTAAATTTGTCACGAAAACGTCTCTCCCCTGCCGTATTTCCCCTGGCAAGCTAACTACCAGGGGAGATACTCACTGACCAGGGGAGACAATGTGGATCATAAGATGTTTGTGCAAACTAATTCAGATATAGCTAACTTCTAAAGGAGTATGGAGCATTCCATTTCGGAGATTCAGGTCAACAGATAAATTGGGCACATGGATGTAACTTATACAAAAGGTGAAGTAAAGGTTACATGCTATTGTTCTACGTCACAAAATTTGTTACATTCACCTCCAGCTATATGAGCTCACTTACAGCCAATTTTTAACAGCTTGCCAGCCGAAGTGGCAAACCTGCATTTTTGGAGCGATTGACCTGTGACACAATACCGCAACAAATATATGTTTTACTTTCTTGTTACTCATTTGGCAGAATTTCCCCCAAAACTTAATATGCTTTACTTGGAATTACCATGAAGCCGGACATGGTAAGGGGCTTCTGATGGCATCGGTGCTGCCTGTAAGAGATCAGCAGACCGATTGGTAGGTAGTGGCCGTGACATAGCATCTCTGAGCGAATTATCAGATGCTGTCCTAGCGTCAATGGTCTCCTTATTGACGACAAAAATATTCTAGAGAAAGACGCTTTGCTTGTTAGTGCCAAAAAACACATAAAGACTTTCCCTGGTTCTTTGCGTGTCCATGAGGTGTCATGGACCATTAAGGATCCAAAAAAGTGTCTCTACCCTGCCTGATGTATTTACCCTGGCCTTCTAAAAAGTAACTAAATATGGATAAAGTGACTTGCCCGGACATGAATGTGTACATAAAAGAGACTAAAATCGTATTATATGTGAATAATCAAAAAACTCCAACTTTTCCCCTTGGCCGCATCCTCTATGGACTCAAGACCTCTTATCGTAGAATGACCCATATAATACCTCAATAATTTCGACAAACGAATAAAATACTATCCTTCAAAAATGAATACATCCCTCCAACGCTTTTCTAACATTTCTACGCCTTTCTTACAGAACGATTTGTCAAACCTTTAAAAAACGCTTCGGTTTCGGCGATCACCTCCTCATTGGACCATATTTCTTTCGGGTACACTTACAGGTAATAGTCGTTGGAAGCTAAATCTGGACAATACGGTGGATGCGGAAGCATTGCCTTGTAGACGGAGAGATAGGGCCGAGTTTTGAAACCGATCTGTAACCCTTCAAATTTTGTTTTTAATATGTAAAGGGGATGTGAGGGAGCCATTTTCGACAACGGCGGATAACTTCCTTGAGTCATTCATTTAAATCGTGATTTGATGATTTAAATCGTGATTTAAATCAAATGATTTTTTCATTCAAATGTTTGATTTAAATCAGGATTTAAAAAAATCACGATTTTTTAACAAAAATTAATCAATATCATATTTTTAGAGTAATGAGATTTTACTGTTATATTCTTCAGTCAAGTTCACATTTAAAGTAGTGTGGTTAGTGCGAATCATCGATTAAAAAACATGAATTCATACGAACAAATACATTATTTATTAAGTTACCGCCCGTAGCTGCTTCTCCTCGTTTCGTTAGCTAAGTGAGAGACCGGTGTTACCGCCCGGGTTGGGTAGGTGACATTCTACTATGATAACTTTAAAACTCTAGGTATTTGTTGCACGCATTTTTGTTAAAATTCTTTAAATGTGAACAAATGAACAGAAGGTAATTTATAAATGCGTTTAAACATTTTTTGGTTTTTTATTGCAAAAATAGTACTGCTTTAACCGAATAATTTCATTAAATAATAAATAAAAATTATTTCATTTAACATGAACAAATAAAATATTTAAACTATTACGGCTTATAATAATAGTATTAGATTTTCTAGTTATACGATTAATTTTTCTTATATGATTAAGTCATTTAATTATTAACACTTTTACTCAATTTATGAGTATTGATGATTGGCTCGAGAAAAAAAATCGCTTTATTAAAAAATTCAAAAAGTAATTACTAACTGAATGAGCACGCACGAAGCGCAAACTGCTCTAGTAACGTAAAAACAATTTTTTATATGACATTTTTGCAATAAAATAAAACTTGATTTAAATCACGATTTTTTTGATTTAAATCAAAAAATCCGATTTTTTTGTTTTTTTTAAAAATCGTGATTTTTTCTAACCCTGCGGATAACTACGTCTTGCCAAAAAGCTGGAACACAGACTATAATCGCTATTTTACAACCTCTATATTAATTTCGTTCTCTGTGGGGGATAAATCTTGCGATCAGATTTTCGACCACTTCCCGATATCCGGTGATGTTCAAATTTGGCACACAACTTTGGTTCTTAAGACAATACAACATTCAATTTTAAGGTACATCCAATATGGCGGCCACCATAAAATAGCAGAGTCCCCAAAACCCTCCCCGTTCCTACATACCTCTAACCGTGGTACAGATATGGTTTTAAGGAGCGAAACCAATGTTTTGCAGCCACGTAGGTTAGCTTAAGCGTGATCGATGTCATACAGAATACAAAGATAGACTATGGCGGAGTAAGACATAGTGGATGTGTCGCAGAAGCCATGAAACTCAAGTGCCAAGGTTGAACTGGTCGTTCCAAGCCAGCGATTAATGTGGATGTTTTCTAGGAGTATTTGTGTTAAGTGCTCTTGATAATAGAATTCTGACGCCAACTCTATCCCAATCGGCGCAGATTATAAACAAATCAATCCAATAGGACTATTTAAATAAATTTAGACGTCATCTACATACTTGCGAAGTTTACAATTTGTCACGACACTGCAGAGGTCATATATGTGCATGCTCAAAAGCAACGATCATATTACGGATCCTTGCGTCCATTGATAAAAGATCCGAAATTGAATTTTGTGGCCATAGTTTTAAGTAATCCCGAATTAAGGAGTTAGGGGGCGTTCAAGTATTACGTAACGCAATTTGGAGGGATGGGGGTGTTGTAAAACGTAACGATGCGTTACCGGGGCTGGAGGGGGTCCGAACAACGCGTTACGTAACATTGTTTTTTATTTAAACAAGCAAAAACCCACGTGCGTTGCAACGCCTCTCAATAAAAAAAGATTATGTGCGCATTATGTGGGAGGAAAAAATTTGCAAAAATTGATTTTGGATACTTTAAAAAATTTAAATAGGTTACAACTTTTTTAGGATTCGATGATGTAAATTGTGTACTACGAGGACAACAGACACGTAGCGAAACATATTCAAAATCGTCCGCATAGATTTTTCTATGATAGGGGATTAGACGCCTCTTGCAGAAGTTCGCTCATGGCACTCTCCTCCGCTCCAAATTGTTGTTCCCAAAAAAGCCCAAAAAAGCACAATTTGCTGGCCTAAAACAATCGAATAAATACATTACACACATATTTTCTCTCGGTTTTTTTCATTTCGTCGAACAGAAGGGGCAAAAAATTACATACAGCTGTCCGTGGGAGAAGCATGGCTTTATCAGATCGAGTCCAACAACTTTCAGTGATTGTCCTTGTGACTGCAGTAGTCTGTTTTATGCCTTCCGCCATTTTGTGGGGACTCCCATATTAGATTTAAAATGACGTCACACAGCTTACTGTACTATACTTGTCAAACACTTTCATTTGATACCCATACCGAGGGCGTCGTAAAGAAAATTGTAAACCGCCATTTTGTGTTGGCCGCCTTTTTGAATTTGGAAAGACCACACAAATAATAGCATTCTACTTGTCACACCCATTCATTTGATACCCACACCGAGCGCGTGGTAAAAAAAACGAAATCCCCCTTTTGAATTTGGAATGACGCCACACAGCTAATAGTATTTAACTTGTCATACCCTTTCAGTTGATACCCATACCAAGTGACTTGCAAATAAAAGAGTAATCCGCCATTTTGTGTTGGCCGCCATTTTGAATTTGGAATGACGCCACACAGCAAATAGTATTCTACTTGTCATACCCCTTCATTTGATACCCATACCGACTGGGTTTTAAAGAAAAAGGCAATCCGCCATTTTGTGTTGGCCGCCATTTTGAGTTTCGAATGATGCCAAGCTACTTGTATTCTACTCGTAATACCCTTTCATTTGATACCCACGTCGCGGATCGGGAAACTCAATTGCAAAATTCGACCGCTATCTTGGAACCGCCATCTTGATTTTTTTTGCAAAAATGTCATATTGCATCGTTACGCGAACTATACACATTGGCAAAATTTCGGGTTGATCGGTATCATGAAAGTTGGTCAAAATCAAGTTGCAAGAGGCGTAGAACGTAAAAAATGGTGACGTACTAATTAATTAATTAAAAAAAACTAATTAAAATTTCGAAAAACGGAAACTTTTAGTCACCTGTTTGGGTATCCATGCATCTACAAAAAAAATCGGATTTCTATCTCTTCTAGTTTGGCCCCAACGGGCGACGGTACGCACAAGCAGACACCCAGACTCACAGACACAAACTGACAGACACTTTCTTTTATTAATATGGAAAGATAATAAAAAACAAAGGAATTAAAATCTCCCAACTTGGCGAGTTAAAAATCTCTTGTTTTCTTTATTTTTACCACAAACGCGATTAAAACAGTAACAAAGGTATTTTAGCGACTTTCCGGTACTTTGCGCAACATAATTGTGACTTTTAGGTAAAAATGGTCACTTGGGAGTTGCGTAACGTTTAGAGAGGGGGAGGGGGGTACAGAAAAACGTTACGGCGTGTTACATGGGTGGAGGGGGTCAAAAATCTTCAAAAATTGCGTTACGTAATACTTGAACGCCGCCTTAGCTGAGGATGCACATCTCATGTGGTTTATTTAGCTTAGCTTCTAGAAGGTTAACACTGTCAAATGCCTTACTGAAGTCAGACGTATTAGCAATGTCATCAGAATCAAGAGCTTCACAACTGCTGCTTTTGCGGAAACCAAACTGTGCGTACATGCGATAACAGGGACCACGTTTTACAGTGCACTTCGATTTAGCATGACATTCGACTGCTACTATTGACCTAACTGCAGGAACAGAGTGTGTCGCTTGTCGCTGCCTTGCCGCTGTCGCCGTCACTGTCGCCGTTGCTGTCGCTATGCTTGTCGCTTTGATGAACAGAATGATATAGCAGAGTGCAGCATTCAAGTCGTAATTTTTGTTCGGAGTGCTTGTTTGGTATTACACTACTTTCCTTCAACGCAATCTAAGAACACGACTGCACACGTTCTCGAATTTATAATTTGTATACTAAAATTTCAGCTGTATATGTACTTGAATCGTAGCAATCCACACGAGCTGTCATTTGTCGCCCGTAAAATTTCAAATTTTCGAAAACCTGGCGACCGCGACTGCGGCAGGGTTAGCGACAGCGACAAATTCTGTTCGTGTAATAGGGGTGGCATGGTTTTAATATTTCACGGCGACGCACAGTGGTCGGAAATCAAAATCTGAACGAACTTAATGTTTTCTTTATAAATAGCAATCGTCATTTATTAAATTTAGATGGACAATGTTCAAATAAAATAATTATACACCATCACGGCATTAATCCTGTTGGTGGTGGCGAGATACATTAATTTTATAAGCATTTAACCCCTTCTAAGTATATTGACCTGTGTTGTGAATATAGGTATATTGCATAATTAAAATGATAAATAATTGATGATATATAAAGTGGAATCTTTTATTAATTAAATAACAAATAAAGAAACAAAGTGGCGACGATATCTACTTCTACTCATTTTCAGTATCACTGTCACTGTCACTGGTCTGAGATGTTGTGCCAAGATTAGGGTTCTTGAGCATATTTAGAACCTCTATAGGCAAAGGATGGTTATTCTTACAGGTTTTTTGTCTGTGACTAGTGATGACCGGGTCTGATGTTATTAGAAGCATATGCATCATATCTTCCATTGTTTCAGTTCTACTGAACTTCCGAGAATGAAACTCTCTAAATTGTTTGGCATCTTTGTTTCTGGCCTCTTGTGCCTCCTCCGACATTTGCCCTATAGGTAAAATGGCGTCGTTAATTAATTTTCCCGAATGTATTAAAATTTTATGTATGCTTTGAGGCATATAGTACCAATGATACGTGTCAGCATACAGTTGTGCTGTCTCTATGCAGAACTTTTCAAAATGGTTGGAGTTGATTTCATGCCCGGAAACTATAGTTCTCATGATGACGCTAAATCTATAAATTAGACGTTCATCAACTCCAGTAATTCGAGATGTTAATGATGGACTCATAAGAACCCGCCTCGCCGTATTTCCATCATTAGATGAACCAAAACCAGGTTTCGGTATGTCTATTAAAAGACCCATTTCTTTTCTAAATTTTTCTTGTATTTCCTTTTTTCTAGCTTCAACTATTTCTTTGTCCGTTTTCCTTATTTGCCATTTTTTGACATCTAGTCGGTAGGAAATATGTAATATACATTCCAAAATCTTGATGTATGCATGGAGACTGGATATTCCAAAGGATAAACTACTTTCATTTACAGGTCTTTGCATTACCTCATTTATATTATTCATTTGTTTTGGTTTAGCACCGCAAATATGACAACATTGAGCCGAAGAATCTGCTAACCAACTACATATTTTTCCATCGATCATTGTTAATTTAAAAACAGACTTACACGTCATCAGTTTTCCGTTGATATCTATTTGGTAAGGGTCAAGATCATTTATTTGACTTTGCAATCGATTGATTTCATTTTTAACAAAATTTTCAGATTCTTTCTTAAAAATAATTTTTATTGGGCGACAATATTTTGTTGATGATGTTGTTGGGTTTTGCCAAACTATTTTATCAATGTAATCATATGTCTCGCCTGTTAGCCGTAGAGGCACAAGTGACACAGAAAATAAGAAGGAATCATCGTCATCCTCATTTTCAAATCGTTGCTTATATCTGCTGTGGCCAGCTGCCCCGTCAGCTCCCCATTTGAAAATGATTGTAAGATTAGTAGCATCAATCTGAGCCAACACTTCATGCTGTACCACAATGAGCCTCTTTATTGTGTGATTCACAAGATCCTGAAGATTAACTTCTGCTGATGTCTCTGTCACATTGATATTATTAGGATAACACTGTTTTTTTGCAGCGAGAATGGTATCATAAGATGGATAAATATTAGCGTTACGAATTTTTGCATTTCTTCTTATAGCAGTGTATTGCCTCTTAGTCATTTTGTTGTCGACAAACAACGCCAAAGCTTCATCACCAGTCATTGGGATCGGGCATCGCACTTCCACAAAGCTCTTTTTCAACTTAGTAGCTCTTTTTGGCGAAAAGCAAGACACCTGTTTTATAATTTCCGCAGCATCTCGTTGACCTTTTAACCGAACACTCATTCTAGAAGCCAAACATAGTTCTTCTGAACTGTTAGATTCAACCAGATGTCGGACTTTTCTTCGTTTGACTGCATCAATGCAGTCTTCAAAGCGTTTCTTTGGTCTTCCAGCTGATTTTGTGGACCCGGGCAAGCTACCAAAGGTAATATTTCCACGTAACCATGCATCATGCTGCTTTCTAAATTTTTTTTCATTTCTATGACACTTCAGCCATTTTTGACGTAGTTGACTACAAAAATTTGCCAATGTTTTTCGAATGTCATCTTCACACAGATCGGATGTATCCATGTTGATGTTATCTTCAACAAATTTAATTACTCGTTCATTTTTCGAACATACATCAGTTCCTTCTTTCCAAACTTGAAATAATCGATTTCTCGAAATTCCACGTTCCAGCACTAAAACAAAGAAATATATATAAAAAGTTGCAGATAGACGCACTTGAAATTATTTGTAAATTATACCAAATATAATACTCAATATGTATACATAGCAAATTTAACCAATAAACACCAATCAAAAATTTGGCAATCCATAACATTCCTTTAAACATTATATTTTCGAAATAAAATAACAATTTACTTAACTGTATATATGTCACAATAATTGATACATTAAACCATGTTTAATTTACATTAATATTAAGGGCCTTACCTGCTTCACTTGAATCCATTGCAAAAATCACAAAATATTTAATAACCAGCACGACAGATCACTTCAAAAGGTACACATCAACTGGCCATTGTTCATTGTTCTTTTGTTCGAAACAATAAAACGAGTTTTGAGCGGATTTTTTGCAAGCCGCTGTACCAAAAAACAATTTTGGAATATATACTATAACGAGTACACATTAAGGTAGTGTTTAGTGCACATTACATTGTATTGTCGACATATTTTTTTTGTACATAAAGTTTCGCTAAATCGTTTACTCCTACCACTGTGACGGCGACAGCGACCGCGGCAGCGACAAGCGACACATTCTGTTCCTGCAGTAATGTAGGTAAATGATTTTACCACTTCAAATTCGCGTTCCTCTACCTTGATTGTGGGATCAATGTTAGGTGTTCTTGCAGACGCGGCCACTATGTACTTTCTTTTGCTTTCATTGGTGTACAATCCCAGCTTTCGTGCCGCGCGCCTTATATGGGTGAAAGCTTCCAGTACAGCCGTCTGCATAAGCCAGTAATTGGGTGGGTTTGTGGAGGTTGGTGCTCCTTGCTGTCACCCCAAATCTCGGAACACTTTTTCCAACGCCTGGTTGAAAAAGAAGCAAGTCATCAGACGGTTCGGAGTCCATTAAGGTAGAAACAGAATGGCACGGCGACCGTGGCGGTGGCCGCCGCTCAGAGTTTCCCATACATTTAATTTGTCCGCGCCGCCTGGGGAAAAATTAAATGTATGGGAAACTCTCTGAGCGGCGGCCACCGCCACGGTCGCCGTGCCATTCTGTTTCTACCTTTATAGATGATTATGGGTCTGGCCAATACTCCGGCTTGTCACATTGGTCATCGTCATCGCACATAATTATATCAGCTTATTGAGGATGCCGAATTCTCTTATGGCTTTTTAGAGTTTTACTCTGACTATTATATCATACGCGGCTATTAAGTCTAAAGGGGCCCATACACGGTCGAACAATCTGCGCAACGCAGCCCGTTGTGCAAACATTTTCCCCGTGTATGGGGCGGTTTGATGTGTAGCGCAACTGTTTGATTAAAATCAAACGCGTTTGAAAATTGTTGTGCAGCGGCAGCGCTGCGCATGTTGTTTGCTCGTGTATGGTGGTGTTGGCGCATTAAGTTATTAAAATTTTTCAAATTAAGTGAAAAAATGGCAGCGAGGAAAGCGGATGAAGAATTCTGGAGGGAATTTATTGAAATGTATCGTGTACTTCCAGAACAGAACTGAAGTTTGCGCAACTCGTTGCGTAGTGTATGGACAATCACATATTTTTGCGCAAACACGAATTTGCGCAAATTGTTCGACCGTGTATGGGCCCCTTTAGAGCTGGAGACGAAAAAGTGCTTTCATCTTCGACGTGGGCAAACGCGATTGCAACTCATTCTATTACTAAACGGGATTATATGTCCGAGCTCTCCGACACTTTTAGGGGTGCAGGACAAAGTTAAGAAGGGTAAAAGAAGTCATCTTCTTATAGAAAAAATGTCATCGATGTGGCGCATGAAAATTTGTAGGATGGAAGACTATAAGCTACTTAATATAAATTCCGAGTCTCCGACAGCTGACAAAATGGGTGGCTGACAGGGGTCAAGTTGCCGAAAATGTGTGCAAAAAAAATCATAACAGATGAGCTTTCCATTATCAGACATGTAATATAATGTAGAAACATTTTGAATTTCGGTCATATTTCGGCGGCCATTTTGAATTTCGAAAATCGGGCTTCAACGTGCATTAAGGGAAACCCCCGCGGACCTTCGTGCAAAATTTTGAACATGGAGATTATACAAGGAGCTTAAAACTCCGTGTTGTCAATTTTCGTTTGATTAATGGTGGTGGTCAGTCATCAGCGGAATAGGGGGAATAACATGTAGCATAACATGCACGTGCCGTAACTATTCCGGACTGATGGAAGTGCATAGCGGTGGCCACTGGTAACTATCCTATGAGAGAGGATAGGCTAACATGATCGGGCTAGTCGCTTCCAAGTAAGGTTGGCGTGAGGCTAATAACCTCACCCGGAAAAAAACATTTACTACGTATACATGATGAGTTGAACCCAGGTTGAACCCGAGTTCAAATGCATGTAGACGCGAGTCGAGTTGAGATAGGGTCGACTGAACTCGACTCAGCTCTGCTTCCTGGGTTGAGTTAAAGCTATGGAGATAGATGCGAGTTCAGTAGTTGAGTAGTTGAATTTAGTTGACAGCAGCATCTCTGTGTTTTGTTTGTGATTTTTGTCGAATTTTGTCGATTGTCGAAAATTCAACTCAACCTCAACTCAACTATTCAACTCATCATGTATACGTAGTAATTATTACGGAACGAGCAACATGCCTCGGATACTGGAAAAAACGACGATGACCACGGCATCGAAAAAGGCAAAATGATTTAAGAATTATCTCATGGAACGTACGAACTCTGTACATAACTCGGGCTGCACAACATCTGGCCGATACCCCTTGTCAACATATAAAGCTGACAATACCGCCATTCAGGAGATGCCATGGACAGGGAATGGTGTTTTGCAAAAACCTGATTATGAGGTATATTACAGCTGTCATACGAAACACCATGTGCTCGGGGTAGGTTTTATGGTCAGCAAAAGGATGAAGCCTACCATTATCGGCTTTAAAGCAATAAACGAAAGGCTATGTACCCTTCGTGTGCGAGGCAAATTTAAGAACATCAGCCTCATAAACGTTCACACACCTACAGAAGAGTCCCCGGACGATTAAAAAGAAGAATTCTTCGAAGTAGTTGAACGGGAACTTAATGCCTGCCCCAGATATGATGTAAAAATCATACTGGGAGACCTGAACGCCAAAGTAGGCCGGGAGCCCGTATACAGGCAATATGTCGGCACCCACAGCTTGCATGAGAACACTAATGACAATGGACAGCGAGTTATAGAGATGGCAGAAAGTAAGAACTTGGTCGTTGCAAATACCAGATTTGCGCGTAAAGATATCCATAAAGCCACCTGGATATCTCCTGATGGGGCGACTCGCAATCAAATAGACCATGCGTTGATAGACCGCCGCCACCGAGCGGAACGTACCGAGGTTCCAACTTCGAGATCACTATCTTGTTGGTATGGTGCTCCGAGAGCGCATTACAACGCTGAAAAGCTTTGTATCCGCTGATCAGGCTCGAATCAACACAGCTGCACTACGCAACGAAATGGCCAGAAACAGCTACGGTCAGGCGTTAGAACTAGCGCTCCGAAGAGTAAGTCCAGGGGATGAGATGCCGGGCGTCTACGAGAGCTGGACCCGCCTTAAAAATACTGTCATTAGTACTGCTGATTCCATCTTAGGCAGAAGTCGTAGAGATCGGAACGACTGGTTCGATAATGAATGCAAGCTGGCAACTGAACGTAAGAATGCTGCGTATCGAGCAATGCTACAGTCTCAGAGAACACGAGCACGCGAAGAGAAATATAAAGAGCTCAGAAAAGAAGAAAAGAGAATTTGCAAACGAAAAAAGGAAGCCTGGGAGAAAAATCTCGTTTGTGAACTAGAACAGTACAGAGAGCGACGGCCGCACCAGGCGCGGGAGTTCTACCAAAGAGTACACGGTATGACGCAATTCACACCTCGTTGCACATACTGCAAGGACAAAGAAGGGAATCTGATCACCGATCCTCAAGGCATCTTGGAGCGAAGGGAAGAACACTTTCATGAATTGCTAAATGGCGAGCTAACTGACGATTTGGAGGCTCCACCAATATCTGACAATAATGCTATGCTGTCACCACCAAGCTTAGCAGAAGTTAGCAGTGCCATCACCCAGCTCAAAAACAACAAGGCCCCGGGTGCAAACGGCATCCCTGCTGAGCTGGTTAAATATGGAGGGCCTACATTACACCAAGCGATTCATGAATTAGTTGTGCAAGTATGGGAGCAGGAAGCGATGCCAGAAGACTGGAGAAAAGGCATCCTCTGCCCGGTACATAAAAAAGGAGATATCACAACGTGCAGCAATTATCGTGGTATAACGTTGTTGAGTACCGCGTATAGGATATTCTCCGCCATCCTACAAAACTTAGTATCGTAGGCCAATACCAGTGTGGCTTCAGTCCAGGCAAATCAACAACCGATCAGATTTCCACTTTGAGGCAGGCTATTGAAAAATGTCTCGAGTTTCAAAATCAATCCAACACCTCTTCATAGACTTTAAAGCCGCCTATGATAGCATAGCCAGAGTAGAACTCTACAAAGCCATGAGAGAATTCGGCATTCCCAACAAGCTGACAAGACTATGTAGGTTGACCATGACCAATGTGACAATCCAAGTAAAGGTATCCGGAACACTGTCCAGACCAATCAACATCTATAATGGACTCCGACAAGGGGACGGTCTGCCCTGCCTCCTTTTCAACCTGGCGTTGGAGAAAGTGATCCGAGATTCGGGCGTGACATCAAGGGGCACAATCCTTCACAAGTCCACCCAATTACTGGCTTACGCAGACGACATTGACATCATTGGAAGAACATCAACAGCTGTACAAGAAGCTTTCACCCAGATTGAGCGGGCGGCAGGAAATCTGGGACTGCACATCAACGAAAGCAAAACAAAGTACATGTTGGCCTCGTCATGGAACCTGAAATACGCGCACTACTGCTAAAAGCCAACAAAGCCTACTATAGCCTGTCAAGGCTCTTCAAATCCAAGCATCTAACCATAACGTCTAAACTTTTACTATATAAGACGATGGTCTTGCCGGTCCTCACATATGCATCCGAAACGTGGGTGCTTAGCAAAAAGCACTCTAACCTCTTAGCGGTATTCGAGAGGAAAATACTTCGGAGGATTGTTGGCCCCGTATGTGAGGAAGGACGATTCCGGAGACTCTACAATGACGAGATCTACGAGCGCTATCGCGACATAGATGTTGTGAAGAAATTAAAGCTCGGTAGACTCCGGTGGGCAGGACATCTAGCTCGTATGAGTGAAGATGAGCCTGCTCGGAAAGTTCTCTGCGGTAAGACTTATGGGGTGCGACAGCGAGGAGACCCAACCTCCGCTGGAAGGATGGCGTAGACCAGGACGCTCAGAGCATAAGGATGCCAAACTGGATGACATCGGCTCAGAATCGGGACCGGTGGAGAGAACAGTTGCGAGAGGCCAGGACCGGATTGCGGTTGTAGAGCCATTAAAGAAGAAGAATGTTGGCGCTGCAGTCAAATGTACCCCAAAAAACATGGCCGATTGTATTTATCCGGCTCATGGCCAAGTTCATTTATTATTAGTATCGTTTCTTGCTCTTATACTTGCACAATTATTTCATGAATCCCTTAGAGTAGGGTGGGCCCTCCATATTTAACCACCTTCGCAGGGATGCCATCTGCACCCAAGGCCTTGTTGTCTTTGATCCGCTCTTTTCTAAGCTTGGTGACAGCAGCATAGGATGATCAGCAGATATTGGTGGTGCTGGAATTGAATTGGCCACACCTTGTGACGCGAAAACGAAAATCTAGCCAAACGGGCCCTTCACTGGAACCCGCAAGGAACCCGTCTAGCTAGAAGACCGAGAACAACGTGGAGGAGAACTCTATTATCAGAGGCCGCAATAACTGGGAGATCCTGAACGAACGTCGCACAAAACAGGGCCCGCTCAAGGGCAACTGTTTCCGCCGTATGTGTCATGAGGGATTAAAGGGGGAAGAAGAAGAAGATTAGTGGACCCTCCAAATCCTCAGCTAGATCGCCATTTAGTTCGTGAAAGTGCTCTTCCCATCGCTCCAAGATGCCTTTAAGATCGGTGATTAGAGTATCCCTTTTCTCCTTGCTATGTGCAGCGGAGTGTAAATTGCGTCATACGCTGGACTCTTCGCCTGGTGCTCTTTTCGCTCTCTCTGTACTGTTCTATTTCATAAACGAGATTTTTGTCCCAGGCTTCCTTTTCTTCTCTTCTGAGCTCTTTGAATTTCTATTCACGTGCCCGTGTTCTCTGAGACTGCTTCATTGCTCGTTACGCAACATTCTTACGTCCAATCGTCAGCTGGAATTCACCATCGAGCAAGTTCTTACTTGCTGCCATCTCTACAACTCATAGTGCATTCTCATTAGTAATCTTCTAATTTGGTTTAAAATTATGATTATAGATGCATTAAACAATATTTCTATGACAGACCTTTAATCTTACATAACTAAATGTTTCTGAATCTTCTTATCACGTTTCAAGGGTATTTTAATAACAAGATTAATATTTCAAGAATGAAATGTATAACTTCACCGTGCCGCCGTCCAATAAACAGATAAACTTGCACCAATCAATAACCAAAACAATCCTTATCAGAAATGAGACAAAATTCTGACTAGAATATATTACATAAAAATTTAAACGTGTGAAATTATCAAAAATGAATTGGAAATTGATAAGATCTTACAGGAAATCCAAGCAATAATTTCGCGTGCCTGCGCAATTATTGCATTTTTATAAATGATAAGTCCACACCCAACACAATTTTTTCCGTTGTGCGATTTTCTTTAAAAGATAAAAAACATCGAAACAATATCTTAAAAAGATGATAAAGCGTCAACTATCAATGCAATTATCGTTCTACAAGTAAATTCAATTAGTGAATCAGATATAGCAATTACTTTGTTGAAGAATTAGTAAGACTAATTAATAATTAGTAGTTTTAATTGCAAAGAAAAGTGTGCATACTTTCAACTAAAATTAAGTTCTATAGAACTAGACACGAAATTTTATAATAATGAAGAATTGAGAAAAGAACGTTAACATGTTCAAGGTTGATATGTAAACTCATTAACTGATGGCAGTAAAAACTTCTAGACACCAATGAAGTCGATCAAGAAGGACTTGACTGCATTCACTACTACTTCCATTATCTACAAGGCAGAAATTATATCACGGAAAAATCCAAGACCCTTACTACCAACTCGATTCGCCTCGCATTACTTTTTACCAGAAACTGCTATCCCATTGCATGCCAAGTGCTCCACACCAACGAATAAGTCTTCGTTAACGCTCGCGAGGTAGGTATGTAGTTTCCTCAAGGAACTCGACGCGAAAGAGTCCACTGTAATCGACAATATATCCACTGTCTATATCATCTTAAAAAATGGGCATCCCCTTCAGCTAAACCTATGAACTCTTTTCACTTACATACTTCCTCGAAATTTACCCCGCCTCTTGGAAATTTTCACATTTATTGTTTCTCGTCAAAAATTTTATTTTTAGAATGTGAAAACTGATGATTCTCAGGTACTATTTCCCATAATTATCATTTTCAGTTGCTAAATAGCTAACAATACGTAACCCTCTCGGTTGAACTTTGACCCGCTGTATCGCGGACATAATCGACATGGAGTTTCGACCAATACCTCGTTGGAAAGATATTTTCATTGCCCGTATTCCTGCCATTTACTACTTTTTCATATGAGCAACCGTTTACTAAATATTTAAAAAAAATTGCATTATCAATTATAACATTTGGCGAGTTAATTGCAAAAAAAACTGTATTCAACCCTCACCACACGATCATGGTTGAACTTGGACCGGCCATTACTTTGAGCCAAATTAACTTACAGAGCTCGTTGAGGGCTCATTTTTTAGATAATTTTATTCTCCAATTGCAGGCAAACGAGCTATTTAATATAAACAAGCTCTCCTCCTTTTTCAAGATGGCGGCTTTTCCCAAGCTACTGCGACCCCACAAACTTGGTTTTATCATTGTCACATGTACCCGAACAAATGCCAAAAAAAAATTCTGTACCTCTTAAAATGCAATTTCATCAACAATTTCTTAAGAAATAAAAATAAAAATTCAAATTTTATCAATAAATTATTCTTTTCTTTTACAAAACTTTTCTTTTTTATTTTATCATTCTGAGATTAACTTTATATTATTGCTGCTTTTTCTGGCCTCCACTGTTAGATATAAATTCATTGTATCCAAATGAGAAATTAAATGGAAGCAATATTTTAGTTTATGTCCATGAGCGAAAGTTCTCTCCTCCTTTTCTCTGAATTCGCATACGAAAACTATTTTGTATACGCAAAGAAATATGCCAGCGGACTTCGAGAAGCAGAATTTGAATTGCTTCCCTTGACTGTCCGTTGGAACGAACTTCGGTGCGAACTTGTGGATGAAGAGGGAAGTGGAGATGGGGGAATACAACAAACGCTTGTTCCTGTGAGCAGTTGTTTTGCCTGCAATTTAGTTGGCGCGATTTGTTTTGTGAGTTAAAAATAGTGTAGTTTTAAAAAGTAAGTTTGAAAAGAAAATTGGATAAATTGAAAAATATTTATATATTATTTATGGTAGTTTTTTTTAGTTTATTTTAGCGTTATTAAATATAATGGGTAATGTTGATGGTAAGCATTTTTGCATAATGGACGATTTTTTGCAGCAATGCTTTGGCTCGCGTTCATTTACGGAAAGGAAATCCATAATTGAAAATGGTAGACCGAAACCAAACATACCGAAATAAAACATGCACTATGCTTTTTTCTATTAAATTAAAAATTTTTGTTGGCCTTGCGTTTTATTTTCAACTGAAAAGAACGTTTGGCGGTCTTCGGGATTTAATGATTTAAATAATTTTCATAAAACCGTTGATAGGCATGGTCAAAAATCATCAGAGCATTTAAAATCGGGTTTAGCTCTTTCTAAATTCGCTACAGGCCATTAGATTGAAAATCTAGTAGACACTCATTATAAATCTTCAATTATGAGAATATGAGTTAGTTAAAAAGAACCGGAAAATTATTAAAATTTGTGTAGATGTTGTTTGCCACTTGGCATGTTACGAGCAAGCCTTTCGCGGACACCGTGAGGGTCAAGATTCTATTAATCGGAAAAATTATGTTGAATTAATTTCATTTTTGGCGCCTGGCTACTATCCCAGAGGTCCCGGGTTCGAATCGCGGCAGAGCCCCACGGTCCTTCGCCTTTCACACCTTCTTTCTTCTTCCCTCTTTACATTCCTTCTGTCATAGCCTTTCGCTAGCACTGTCCCGCTCCACCAAGCGCTTGTCATGGGTTGGTTGATGGGATTTAACACGTTTCAGGTTGCATAACACTTCAGCGAGTTGCTTCTCGTTGTCCCGATGCCAGAGTCGCGATAGAAATAGTTGGGGTTAGGTGGTTGTGGCAGTTCCTTCCTACTTCTCCCTTCCCCTTCACTATCTACCGACTAGAGCTTGCTGTTCGACATTGCACTCTATACGAAGAAAATAGATTGTCGACAGTACAAAGGGCTTTTCATGAGCTCTAGTATTCCACATAAAAAAAAACATAATCCAGAACTTAAAAATCAGCTTCAGTATTTTCTGGATTATCAAACAATATTCAAATTGATTTAATAATGGCTATTTCCTGAACTCTTACTAAACATTAAAATTACTTCTGAAATCCACAATTCTGAGTTTTTCCCAATAATTTGTGATGAAACCACGGACATTTCCTGTCGATCTATGTTGTCAACCACTCTGAGATACATTTCTTCCTCTGGTGACACGAAAGAAACATTCAATAGTTTTAAAAATATTTCCGATGATAGAAGAGCAGCTCGTTTGCATGAAAATATTCTTTCCATCAATCACAGGTTTCTCAAATTTCGTTAGTCACTCAACTAAACGAACCGCTATACTCGACTGGTTTTTAAAGCGAAAACTTCCAAAAGTAGCTCACACTCGCTGCGATTTGAATGAAAGACCTATTTTATCTATTCACGATAATATAGATAATCTTAATACTCCTTTTGAATATATAACGTGCATCCGCGGAACAAAGTTTTTCCACGCAAATTTTGCCAAATTGCATCCCCTATAATTCAAAGCACGCCACGCCACTGATAAGGAGGTCCTATACCTTATCTTCTCGATCGTTAAATCATGTCCGTGTCAGTTAGCAGGGACATTGAACTCATTCTGGAATGGAGCAAAAATAATATCGAATTCTATGCCTCCAAAAAGAAGTATTGTCTTATTTCCAATAAAATTTGCAGAAATTTCGCCAAATCATAGGGGTGACATTAACCAAGGTTCTATGATACCATATATTCTAAATCGCCAAACAAGCATCCATGAGCCATGAGTAGATATTAGTCAGTGGATCGTCAGCAGAATTGTAAAATCGATGTGCCATGACCAGCGCCCGCTCTAGCAGTTACGTCGCCCCGGATAAAATGACAAAACACCGTCCCAGGGGAGGTTCCTTGCTCAGGCCATGAAAATGGGTGATTTTCAGAAAAAAATGTTTGACACATAGAAATAATATATCAAAATGCGGTTTTTTGCAAAATGTTTGTTTGATATAAAACTATTAAAATCAATTTTTAAAAATAAAAAACAAAAACAAAATGGCGGCTCCCTTCAAGCAGCAGTATAGCCGGGCGCCCCGCGCACAAATAACTTTGCGACATCCTAGAGGCTCGTAATCTCATTGGAAACAAAAATCGTGCAAGTACCAATTAGTTTAATGTATTTGTATGACCCTTATTCAAGAAAATATGTAGCTACAAATTGAAATGTACAACAGCGAAATTTGAATCTTCACTTTCGCTTGTTTTTTGTTACTTTAACCGGCTTAAAAAATTATGTATTATTAACCGTTTTTAATAATCAAGGGTCAAGGTATCACAAATATGGTGTACTACAACTCCTCAAAATTTTAAGCTGATAAGCGGTTTTCGAGAAATCGTGTCGCGAACATTTGAAAAAGTAGTTTCGAGAAAAACGCGTTTAAAGTTTGTAGACGAGTAATTTTTACGTGTACTATATAGTGCACGCTCGCCTTCAATGAGCTGTAACTTTGTTAAAAATTTAGTAACTTCAAAATCGCTCTGGGGACGTATTCTCGACATGTTAAGGATGTGAAAAATGTAAACAAAAAAATTCGATATTTTTTATCCTGAGCAGGAGAACCTCCCTTTAAGAACATTATATGAGCCGTTTTCTTTGAAAGTGGTGTAAGTCCACTTATTTACACTTTTGATGATTTCAAATGAACTTACACCACTTTCAAAGTCAACAAAATCCCAGTAGGAAATTTGGAACACATTATCGACAGAATCGGTTCTGTAATCCATTGACAATACAGTAAATAAGATTACAATTGTAAAATTTTCTAATTCTAATGATGTAGTTCTTTGTCTGATTACATTGATACCAAAGTAATGCAAAGTGTAATGCAATCACAGCTGATGCGGCACATCTCTTAAAAATTTGAAAGAGACTGCAATTTAATTCATCCTGCATTACATGTAACCAATGAATGCAGCAGTTCTATGTAATGCAGAATGGAGGCGATTGGTTACCGCCTATGACATCGCCATGCAAATGTAATGCCTTATCTCCCTTGCTGTAATCTGAATGAGAACTAGTTGCTACTCCTTAGAACTACTTTCGGATCGATTGGGTAATTACTTGCTTTCCCTACTGGGATATGAAAATAATGCATTGTTGAAATATTAAATATGGGATTTCAATTGAATCAAACCAATTTTTCTTATGAAATTGTTATTAAATATGTTAAAAAAAACAAAGAAAAAGGCTTTATTCCAATATTTCTTCACGTAATGCCATTCATATTATAGTAGCTGGGACCCGGTGCGCCTATGCTGCTCCCATAAGCCAATAGTAGTAATCAGGTGATATGAATTTTAATATACAGTAGGAGAGTTTGAAAAAGGCAATTTTTTGGTATTTTTGATTCCAAATAACTAAATGTGAAACTATTAGGGATCTGACATTTTGATCGAGACAATAAAAACCATCCATTGACATTTTTCGAGATATGAATTTTCATACACACATGAAGTGTCTCAATGAACCGCTTATTTTCTGTATTTTGGATAGCTGGGACCCGGTGCGCCTTGCTGCACCCAACGTTTAAACATTTAAATTCAATCCAAACCTTCAAAATTCAACTGTTCTTAACCATTAACGAAAAACCAACTATTCCTTTAAAAGTTGGAGTCATTAGATTCAAAATACATCTATTTGGATTATGACCAAAATTACCTGTGTATTCTGTTTAAACCATGAACGTTGAAAGATTTAAAATTAATGCAAATAGCAGCATCCAGCAATCGAAATTCGAGGGCCGTTTTCTATAGCTTTTTTTAATTTAAATCTAGAAGTCTGCAATAACAAAATTTTTCGAGAACAATAAAACTAAATTAAAAATGAAACAAATTTTTTATAGTTGGAAAAAGCAATGATCAATATATATCAATATATATTACAATATATTCGAATTAAATGTAACGGATGCCATACGTTTCATAGGGGAATAAATTGTACAATTATTTTCTTATGTTTAGCGTTCTTTCGTGCCATGTATAAATAAAATTGCGATTCTGCATTTCTTTGAGCTCAGGGCTACACGGTGAAACAGTTTTCAATATTGTTGGAGAGTTTAAACTCTGTAAAATGGTGCCACAAAATAAGTGCTTATATGATCTAATAAGTAATTATATGATCTTCAAAATTAAATTCTTCATAACCAATAACGAAGAACCAAGTATTCCTATAAACGTTCGAGACATTAGATTCAAAATGCATTTATTTGAAGTGTGACCAAAATTTCCTATATGGGTTTTGTTAAAACCACGAACGTTAAAACGTTTAAAATAAATCTGCAATTGCTTGGCCACTGAATTCTCATCTGCAATGTCACTGACTCAGGTTTTATTTGTTTACCCAGATTCCAGCCTCTTCCCGTATTGCAGAATCCTAGACTTATACCTAAAAATTCAGATGTGACGGGTTTCTTTCCTTCTTATCCATTATACATAAATCATCCCACATTTTCGTTTCTCCTTACCATCTTTCCAGAAAAAACCTTGTTGATCAATTCTAACGCGATTGCTTAGAGGGCTTCAGGATACACTATATTCAATGTTTCTCCATTTGTAGCTAGAATGTCAAAATTTTCCGGTTTTCGAACTCTTGAACACCCTACATACAGCTAACCGGGAAATGACACTTATTTGGCAAAATTCTTCCGCCATATTTGCCCTACAATTTTGAATAAGTTTTGATCATAAATTCGTTATTTACTACCTTAAAAACTCCCATATACCGATTTTAATTGGAATCGGAATACAATTCGCAAACTCGCCGGCCATATTGGTGCGGCCATTTTGAATTTAAATTTTGATCATAAAGGCGTTATTTGCTACCTTAAAAAACCTCAGATACAGATTTTCACAATTTGCAAATTCGTCGGCCATTTTGAATTTATAAGTTTTGACCACAAATTCGTTATTTGCGACCTTCAAAACCTCTAGATACCCACTTTCATTGGAATCGGAATAAAATTGGCAAATTCAACCATATTTCTGCGGCAATTTTGAATTTCGGTCATATTTCGGCGGGCATTGTGAATTTCGAAAATCGGGCTTCGAGGTGCATCATAGGAAACCTCCACGGACCTTCATGCAAAAATTCAAAGCTCTGTGATGATTTTCAACGAAGGTGTGGGGTTCGTCGCTCACAGAAATAATAACTCGTTGTTCATTCAGTTAAATCATTTAATGTTGTAGGCAAGAACTGGTCACATCGACCGAACAATTATAACTCACTTAAAATTATGACAAGTTGCTTAAAGTTAAATAATAAATTAACCTATGCCTACTTACTAGAAAGTCTGGGATTCGCCGTGTAATGTTTGAGTGTTTTCGCTTGCGTTTGTGTACAGTGGTTTGCGGATGTATTGTGAGTTGTAGATGGCATTGTGATCGCATCGTGGTCGCCACACTACTCCCCTTCCAGCAACATCGTCCCTAGTCGTTGGGTGTTGCGAAATGTACTTGCTTCCTCTTAACGGCTGGTCCCTCGTATGTTCTTGGCCTAGGTATTGATGTCGTATCATATTCATTTGTCATGTCTTGTAGAATTGCTGGTTTCAATCTGTCTATTGAAACGCTTGTATGTTTGCCATTCATTTCTATCGTGTAGTAAGCGTCGCTATCTCGCTTAATCACCTGATGAGGTCCGGTGTATGGCTGGTCGAGTGGCTTCCTTGCTCCATCGACCCTCAAGAACACGTGTGTGCATGTGGCGAGGTTCTTGTGCATGAAAATCCGCGGCTTGTTGTGGTGTGCCGTTTCACTTGGGCGTAGTTCCCTCATATGTTCTCTTAACGCTTCTTTGAATAATGTCTGGTCCGCTTGGAAATTGTCTTGCATGAAGAACTCACCAGGTATCCGTAATGTCGTTCCGAAAACCAGTTCAGCGCTGGACGTGCCGATGTCGTCCTTGAAGCAGTTCCTTAGTCCCAACATTACTACGGGTAGTACTTGTACCCAATCTTCGTTCTCAAGGCATTTGATTGCTGCCTTGAGTGATCGATGCCATCGTTCTATGATGCCGTTCGCTTGGGGATGATATGACGTAGTGCGTTTCCTATGACTGCCAATCATTCGGGCAAATGCTTCGAAAATTTGCGATTCGAACTGAGTGCCTCTATCAGTTGTTATTACTGCTGGTGTACCATATCTCGCTATCCAAGTTTCAAAAAATGCATCAACGACCGTTTGTGCCGTGATGTCTTTTATTGGAGTCGCTTCCGGCCACCGTGTAAAACGGTCAATCATGGTTAAACAGTACCTGTATCCGCGTACTTCCGTCATTGGACCTACAATGTCGATGTGTACATGCTGAAACCGTTCATCCGGCATGACGATGTGTTCCGGTCGTCGCTTCGTGTGCCTACTGATCTTTGAACGTTGACACGGTAGGCAAGTTCGTGCCCATTCCGTTATGTCCTGGTTCATTCGTGGCCAGATAAATTTCTTCGCTATGGCTTTCCGTGTTGCTTTTCCGCTACAGTGGGCGGTATTATGCACATTATCGAAAATCCTCTTCCTAAGTGTCGTCGGAATGTAAGGTCTTATCGCATCAGTTGATACATCGCAGTATACGATCGTGTCAGAGTCTGATAATCGTAACCTCTTGAATTTTATCGCTCCTGGCCGCTCGATTAACTCCTTCATTTCTGAGTCTTTCTCTTGTTCGGTTGCTATATCTTCAATAGAAACGCAGGTTGGTAGTTCAATATCGTTTATCCGTGATAACGTGTCTGCGACTTCGTTCTCCTTACCTGCGATGTGTCGAATGTCCGTTGTGTATTGACTAATCAAATCAAGTTGCCTTTGTTGTCTTGGAGATGCCTTTGCAGCTCTTTGGTTGAAGGCGTACACTAACGGCTTATGGTCTGTAAAGATCGTCGTACCTCGTCCTTCTATCATGTGCTTGAAAAATTTTATCGCTGAGAAAATCGCGAGTAACTCCTTGTCGTAAGCGCTGTACTTTGATTGCGTTTCTGTTAATTTTTTTGAATAAAATCCAAGTGGCTGTTGTCTACCACTTATTTCTTGCTCAAGCACTGCTCCTATAGCGGTGTCAGATGCGTCCGTGGTCAGGTTTAGTTGGGTGCCTTCCGCAGGATGAGCTATGAGAGTGGCTCCTGCTAGTGTATCCCTGCACGTATTGAACGCTTTGTCGGCTTCCGCGTTCCATTCGACGGGTCTCTTGTCCCTCTTCTTCGCTCCAGCAGTTAAGGCATGTAGCGGTGCCTGTATTCTTGCAGCGTTCTTGATGCATCTTCTATAAAAATTGACCATTCCCAAAAACCTCCGTAATTCCATTATGTTGTTAGGTTTTGGGAATTCGAGTATGCCTTGTACTCTTTTTTTGAGTGGTCTAATGCCTTCGCAGGTCACCTCGTATCCTAGGTATTCAACCTTGTCTTGACCCCAGTGGCATTTGCTAAGTTTGATCGTGAGTCCAAACTCCTTCAACCTCTCGATGACTTGTCCTACATGTTCCAAATGTTCTTTATGCGAACGTTGATGCGATGATGATGTCATCTACGTAACAGAAACAAAATTCCAAACCTCTTAATGCATTGTCGATAAATCTCTGGAACGATTGCGCAGCGTTCGTTAGTCCGAAAGGCATCACATTGAACTCGTATAGTCCAAATGGTGTGATTAATGCCGTCTTTTCACGATCCTCGGGTGCCATGGGAATTTGGAAGTAAGCCCTTTCCAAATCCATTGTCGTGAAGAATTTACAACCATGTAGTCGATGAGAAAAGTCCTGTATATTCGGGACCGGGTACTTGTCTGGAAGTGTGATTTTGTTTAGTCGCCGGTAATCACCACATAGTCTCCATGTGTCATCCTTCTTTTTCCTCATTAGCATAGGGTTAGCGTACGGACTGCTTGACGGTCTAACTATGCCTTCCTCGATCCATTCGTTTATTTCTTTTCGGGCCGCTCTTAATCTGCCAGGTGATAAGCGGCGTGCACGTTCTGCGCATGGTGGTCCTCTTGTTATGATATGGTGTCTGACGTTATGCTTCGGCTCCATGTATATACCTCTTCTGGTGATGGTTATGTTGTCTTTAACCAGCTTCATGACTTCGTTGTCATCTACCACCATCCTTACCGTTGGCGTGTCGCTTTGTATGAGGATGCCGTACGTAGCTAGCTCCGTAATACCATCAATTAGCCTCCTGTTCCTGAGGTCAGGAAGGAGATGGTATTCGTATAGAAAATCGTTTCCTAGTATGGGTTGCGCCACTTCAGCTACTATGAATTTCCATGTCAATGATCGCCTTATTCCCAGGTCCAATGTGAGATTTGCCTCACCATATGTAGCAATCTTTGTGTTGTTTGCTGCGTAAAGTAAAAGTTCGGTATTTGCTGGACATTCTTTCTTATATGATTTTGGCAATACTGAGACGTCTGCTCCTGTGTCCACTAAATATTGAACACCGGTTTTCCGTTCTCGTATTAAGAGGCGTTTTGAGGCGTGTGGACGGCCGACGGACCCCTCAATGCCCATCGGCTCTTTTAGTTTTCCGCTTCTTGCTTCCACGAGCAAGGTGTGCGACACTTGCGCGCTTTATTTCCAAATCTTTCGTGGTAGTAACACTTGTCCTCCTTGCTTTTCGTTTTACGCCAAGGTGACTTAGACCTATCCCGGTCTTGACTTGAACGTTGTCGGCTTCTTGATCTCGTTTGCAAGTTCTTCACATCCCTTGATAAAGCCTCGATGACTGCTTTTAATTCGTTTACCTCCGAATGGGGTGTGTATACTCCTGCCTCGTGCATACCTTGGTCTATGTTTTGTCCATGCGATGTCCGTTCATGTCCGCTGACTATGTCTCGGTGCTGCGTCGTCCTGACATTCATGAGTTCAAACTGTGGTCGCGTTACTTCGGCAATGCGATCTGCCTGCAGCGCGTCAAGGTCTTCGGTGTTGTTCATAGCCAGTATTCCCTTCATTTGTTCAGGTAATTGTTCCATGAAGAGCGTTCGCATCACTGTGTTGTTGCATTGTCCTCCTGCCAGATTTTTCAATTTTTGTAGGTACAGAGATGGTTTCTCGCTTCCCATCGTTTGTCCTCTTAGAAGTCGTCGAAGACGTGTCTCAGAAGACTCGCCGAATGCCGCTATCACTCGGTTCTTCAAGGTCGTGTATTTTCCGTTTCGGGTGGCGAGTCGATGATGTCTCCAATTACTCCCAAAATCTCGCTGTCCAGATTCACTAGGATGTGTCTGAACTTCGTTAAGTCTGCTGTAATTCGGTGGAGTCCAAATGCAGCTTCTGCCACTGCGAACCATCTGGTGAATTCCTCCAGAACGGCCGTGGTAGTTTGACAGAAGAGACAGCATTGAGACTAGCGGTTTCAATCCCTTGTGGATTTTCTGTCGACGTGACATTTTGTTGTTGTTGCGGCCGCAGTTGAAAATCGGGATCAGCCAATTCGGGTGCATCCTCTGGCGAAGTCTCCATGTTTGGTCTCTACGTGAGCCTAAATGCTGCGATTTCAATAATTTGCGAACTTGCCTGCTATTTCGATCGTCGTCAGGAATCAATATGCGTGTGACGTTATACGTATAATCTGCACTTGATGGACGTTTTACCAATGGTAAGTGGAACTTTGAGCCACGCTATGCTCGAGGTGAACAGCGACAATGATGTGACAAATGCCCCAGGCGGTGTCTTCGCGTACTCAAGCTTTGTTCCCGTTCCAATCTGTATCGTAGTGGAGAGAGTGAATCGCGCCGAATCCCAAAGTTTCACATTAATTTAGTAATACGTACAACTTTGTGGGTAAGCCACTCTAACAATTCTTTGTGCGCCGTGTGGAGTGTACAATTAACATTTAACATTTAAATTTTAAATAAAGTATTAATAAACACTTATAATGATAACGTGTGACATTTATTTTCCATCTATGTGTTTTGTATTTATTTTCTTAATTGCGTACCTTGATTTCTCCTCATGTATTTGCGCCACAAGTCAGCTTAACCTGTGTGTGTCCACTTGTTTCTTCTTTCCTCCTTCTTCTCTCTTCCTTTTTCTCTCTTCCGCGGGGACTTCCTTCTTCCTACTTCGAGAAAAGTGTATGCCACGAGCTTCCCTCGAAGTGTTAGTTATATGTGCTTCTGCACCTTCGTGTCGCGCCTTCGGCCTCACTTTCGCACCAGTCTCGCGTCGGACTGGCTTCCTTCAGGGGACTGGTATCTGGTCGTCCTTCCTATATAGGATCGTCCTTCTTTCGGGACTATGGTGTCGTCCTTCCTTCGGGGCTATAGGATCGTCCTTCCTTCGGGACTGTCGTATCGTCCTTCCTTCGGGGCTATAATATCGTCCTTCTTTCGGGACTGTCGTATCGTCCTTCCTTGGGGGCTACAGGATCGTCCTTCCTTCGGGACTGTCGTATCGTCCTTCCTTCGGGGCTACAGGATCGTCCTTCCTTCGGGACTGTCGTATTGTCCTTCCTTCGGGGCTGTCGTGTAGTCCTCCGTTCGCTTCGTTCGCTTGCGGGCCTCCTCACGCCGGGGTCCTCCTTCTCGGGTTGCGTCGGGGCCTTCCTTCGTTAATCACGTCGGGGTCACCAATTTTCTGTGGGGTTCGTCGCTCACAGAAATAATAACTCGTTGTTCATTCAGTTAAATCATTTAATGTTGTAGGCAAGAACTGGTCACATCGACCGAACAATTATAACTCACTTAAAATTATGACAAGTTGCTTAAAGTTAAATAATAAATTAACCTATGCTTACTTACTAGAAAGTCTGGGATTCGCCGTGTAATGTTTGAGTGTTTTCGCTTGCGTTTGTGTACAGTGGTTTGCGGGTGTATTGTGAGTTGTAGATGGCATTGTGATCGCATCGTGGTCGCCACAAAGGTCTCCATGACAGCGCCATCTAGGAGTGACTTAAGAAAGTAATAAAATAGCCTATGTTCTAAGTTTTAATGTAAATAGCACATGGTTAAAATTTCATTAAGATCGGTTGCACGGTGTAGGAGCCTATTGCGTACAGACAGACAGCGAAACATTCAGTTTTATATATGAGGCTATCAGCGCAAAAGTGGTGTAACCCACAATTTAAACTGGTCGCGGTTTTGGTGTAATATGCAAATAAGGAATGTATATTACACCAAAACCGCAACCAGATTAAATTGTGGGTTACACCACTCTTGCGCTGATAGCCTCATATATGGGCAGTTCTACAAAAACTGGAATAAAATCGAATTATTTTTGGCCTTTCGTTTTTTTAATGTATTTCAAAATTGAAAATTGGATATAACGAAGATTAATGATAGTATTCTAGGTTTTAATGGGTCAGTCAAAATATTTGAATTTTTATAAGTTATAGCATTTTTAAGTTTTTGGAAGTGAGAATAGACACCGGAAAGTGACGAATATATCTCTTAAAAAAGTTTTTTCGGTTAATATTATAGTAAGTATTGCATTTAAGGGATACATTTATTAATATTTCTAAGAATAGAAAGCTAAATATGTACAAGAATGCCTACCAGGGAAGTGAGGTTAGTACAGAAAAAGCACTCGAGCAAATGTTAAGTTTTATTAATTTTAAACATTATTTCTTTCCTAGTCTGATTCCCCAATTCCGTCAACTTCTGCTCGTTGTTTTGCACAATATTTTACAAAACCTATTCGGAAATGCTCGCATTCAGTCTATGTCGACAGGCAAGTGATAGACAGGGAAGTGATAATTTAAATGATTTTGTCCCAACCCCCTAAGAACGCTGTATTTTATCATAAATAAATTATGCACCAATGATCAGTGTAATTGAAGCAAACACGTACAATTAATTAACATTTAATAATATCTAATAGTTGAAACGTAATTACGTGAGAGGGAAGTGAGAATTTGACTGACCCGAACTCCAAAATCCCCACTAAACTCACTCCCACGACTAATCGCTCACCGACTGAAACAAAACATAGCCGCTACTATTTTGACTTCACCTCTTTCTTTCAATCACCAAAGCGGAAAAGTCGTTGGCTACTCAATTTATAGGTGATTTTCACAGATTTTAAGATGACAGGGAAGTGATAAAAATGCGTGTCGCCTCTTATTTCAACTAATAATTTGAAGAAAATTTTGGCGAAAAAATCGAACTATATAAACTTTACAACTTTTTTGGAAAACAAACACTTATGATTGAGGTTTTTCGGTTAAAGTTCTTTAAGTAAACTGCTTGTTAAACGCCAGTATTTGTATTTGTATTTGGATTTACTGCAAAATCGCCCCACAGGGAAGTGATAATTTTGACTAATTTTGACTATTTGGAGCTAATGTGGAGCTTAAATACTTGTTTGAAATAACTGATTTTGAAAGCCCAATTAGAAACCGATGTAAAGTTTTATTTGAATTAAACTTTATGCTGTAAACATGCTAAGGGCGACGGCGAAACTATTTTCCACGGCGACTGTCAAAAACGAATAGAATACACGGCTTATATATGAAGGCGCACATTCTACAGACGACTGCGACGGCGACGTCACCGAGCGTGGCTACCGAATCAATCCAATTTCTATTTCGTAGCCGTCGCCTGTCAAAATTGCATTGGTGCTATGGCATGGGGTTGTGTTGCTATACTCGTGTGTTCCTGTGTGCGTGTGTAGCATGCGGCTTTCCAAGATGATTATTCCGGTGTGTGTTTTTTAATTTGTGTCGCCGTCGCTCTTAGTGTGTGCACACAACAAATTTGGTCGGGCAATTCGCCGTGGCCAAGGAAAATAGTTTCGCTGTCGCCCTTAGCATGTTCACAGCATTAAGGACATAACTTGTAAAATGATGAATCCACTAGCCGACCCCACTAAAATTCCTGTTTTTGTAGAACTGCCCATTAGTCCAGGCGCTAGAGCAGTGAGACATATAAATTTTGGTTTTGGCGTGATGTAACGGACTTTTTTGGTGGAATTGGTCAGGAATGGCATCCCCAACAAAATCTAGGGGGTGCGCAAACATGAAAACGCCTGGAAAATTTATGGGAGCCCAAAAACTGAAAAATTCACGAAAAATTCCCTGTTTTTTGACCTTTCTTGATAAATATTTCTTAACGAAGGCTTCTACGCGAAAAGTTTCTTGGACATGTTTTGTTCGTTATTGGATTTGCTAAAACTTAGCGTAAGTTTGATTTTTGAAATTTGAATTTTTGCATTGCAAAATACCGAAAACTGCGAAAAATGGTACCCTCACTTTAAAATTATACCAACAAAAGAAAATACCATTATTTTTCAATGTTATTCTGGAATTAGGTAGTTTAAGGTATGTTTAACTTATATCCAAAACATGATCACTGTCTGTCAAACAGTTTTTGCGTAATGGATTTTGCAATTAAGTGATTTTAAAAAATTAAATTTGTTGCAGCTCCAAAAAAAAAGCTCCCATGTTGGGCCTTAATTTTTTACGTATGCTTTAAGACTCACTTTACAATATCCAATCATAAAACTGCTGTTTTTTAAATTTTTTAAATGTATTTTAATTTTTTGAAAAAAAAAACCCGGGCATTTTCATAAATGCAGGTTGCGTGCGCAACTGACTTATTCAGCAACACACTTCCATTGCTGAATAAGTCAGTTGCGCACGCAACCTGCATTTATGAAAATGCCCCCCCCCCCCTTAGCTGCAAAATAGCACCAGAAATGCTCGGCGCGTTTCAAATTCGCTCGAAAAACAGCTAAATTGGTGCAATAGAAACTGAGTCCTTTTTCGAGCGAATTTGAAACGCGCCGAGCATATCCAAAGTAATGATATTTTGCAATTTTTTAAAAAAAATAAAAACTAAACAAAAATTAAACAACAGCAATTTTATGATTGGATATTGTAAAGTGAGTCTTAAAGCATACGTAAAAAAATCAGGACCAGCATGGGAGCTTTCTCTTTGGCGCTGCAACAAATTTAATTTTTTAAAATCACCTAATTGCAAAATCCATTATGCAAAAACCATTTGACCGACAGTGATAGGGTTTTAGATATATAAGTTAAGCATACCTTAAACTACCTAATTCCAGAATTACATTGAAAAATAATGGTATTTTCTTTTGTTGGTATAATTTTAAAGTGAGGGTACCATTTTTCGCAGTTTTCGGCTATTTTGCAATGCAAAAATTCAAATTTCAAAAATCAAACTTACGCTAAGTTTTAGCAAACCCAATAACGAACAAAACATATCCAACAAACTTTTCGCCTAGAAGGCTACGTCTCGATAGTTTCAAAATCGGCATATTTTAAAAGTTAATAATGTCCAGAAATTACCGCACTTTCAAAGTAACTATATTTGTAATTTCATTGACTAGCTAAATTTATATTGACAAAATGATGAAAATTTTGAAGGAGTTTTTTGGGAACTGTTTATAGATAAAAAGTTCATAGCATTGAATGTTTTCATTATCTAACTTTTTGTCAAAAACGGACTTACACCACTTTCAAAGAAAACGGCTCATATATTGGGTGATTCATTTTCTTCAAAAATATAAAAACTAGAATCAATTTTATCGGGGAATCTTAATTGTCGTACAAAAGAATCATTCTTTATATTTATGTTTGAACGATTATTTCTTTCAAATACCCGCAACTGCGGCAAACATGGTCCATTCTGAAGTTCTAATTCTCAATGACGCGTTCAAGCATTTCGAGTGGTATTTGGCCAATGCCGCGAGTTATGTATGCTTCAAATTGCTCAATCGTAGCCGGCTTATCCATGTAGACTTAAAGGAGGTGAGATATCACATAATCTAGGCGACCAATTCACCAGTCCGAAGCCTGAAATTAACTACTTACCGAATTGTTCTCGTAATAGAGTCACATAGAAGGTTCTTGAAAAGAAAAATTGCGGAGGATGAATGAACAACACGGCACAGCACAGCACACTTCGTACAGATTCATTATTGTTGAAGAAAACAAAAACTTAAATAATCTGAATACAAGCTATACAGAGCAATACAGAGTAGAGTGGCATGGAACACCTTAATGCCGGGTTTTCATTAGTAGAATTAATGGTAGACTATACTGGGCGAGTACTAACTATCCTGTGAACTCGCCTAATGAAAACTTGGTTATAGTAGAGTTGAATGGAATAGCACCGTGGTAAAGTACTCTACCACTTAAAAGTACGCCAGTTAATCTACCCCCAATTCTACTAGTGAAAACCCGGCATAACAGACAGATATGACAACAATTGGATTCCGGTCAACACTCATCTGCAGACTATGCTGGAGCAACGAAGCCAGCCAACCGAAACAAGACCAGACGCTACAGAGCTTGAGGGGTCTAGAAGGTCTAGGCATTGACACCAGTAGATGGGACACGTTGTTAATGTATTTATTAGTGCGAAAACTGCCAATCGAGACTCACTAGTCGTGGGAACAAAGATTGAGTCACAAAACAGATCTCCCAACCTTCAAGTAACTCATTCAGTGCCTTGAAGTACGATTCAGAATTCTAGAGGCAATAGATTCAAACCAAAACAAAATCACAAAGGTCAATAACCGTGGATATGGCCACCGAAATCAGGGCGTCAAGGCCTAAAAGGTAAGCAGTTTCCATATTTATAGTCAAGAAAGTTGTAATCTGTGCAAGGAGCTCCGCTTTAATCCAAGCAAGATGAAAAAAACATTTTGAACGGCTCCTGAATGATAATACGACACCACGTAGATATACCAACGAACGTGCGGATATACCAGATGATGGTATTAACACGGAACCCCCGACGCTTGAAGAAATAAAAGGCATAATAAAAAACTTTAAGAATGACAAAGCCCCGGGAATCGATGGAATAGCCGCTGAACTCGTTAAAAAAGGGAAGCATTGTGGAAGTAGAAAAATTGCATGAGCTGATCACCAAAATATGGATGGAAGAATACTTACCGAACGACAGGAAGGAAGCCATAATTTGCCCCATCCATAAGAAAGGGGGTAAACTACGCTGTGAGAACTAAAGAGGGATTTCATTACTTTCTATAGGATACCAAATATTCCCAACCTCCATAAAAAGTAAGCTGGAACCTATTTCAGAAAGTTTACTAGGCGAATACCAAACCGGCTTCCGGAAAGGAAGGTCTACCACCGGCTGGGAGAAAAATGATGGGAGAGGAATGTTCACGTATACCAGATCTTTGTGGACTTTAAGCGGGTATACGACTCCATTCCGAAAAAGAAGCAACTTCAGATCCTATTCGAATTAGGTCTGCCAGCTAAACTAGTAGGTCTGATACAATCATAGTCCGGGGAAATTAGCAAAAAAACGCACGTCTCAATTCCAAAATGGCTGAAAATTGGTCCACAGCTTCCTTGGGACTTTTTAAGAAAACAATTTCGAAATCACAAAAAATAAAACATGACCACCGAAAATATTGCGTTTATCCCGTCTTTTCCTTGTATCTCGGTTTCTATAGGTCGTACAACCCCATACAAAGGCCCAAAATGTTGACAATTCTCTACAACTTTAGTTCTTACAAACATGTTCACCCGATTAACCCTTTTAAAGTTATTCAAGGTCAAAGTTATCAAAAATCGCCAAAAAATTACTCAAAATCAGTTTTTCCGAAAAATTTTTTTTATCTGTTTGAACTTTATTGCCTACAAAAAAAACTCTTGTCATTTTTTCGAAAACTTAACCCTTTCGAAGTTATTCAAGGTCAAAGTTTCCAAAAATCACTTTTCCGACAAAAAATCACTCAATTGATTTTTGCAAAATTTTTCGAAAAGTTTTCGAAAAAATGACAAGGGTGCACAGTGGGGCCAAATCGAAAAAAAGCGGACAAAAGTCCAAAAAATGAAAGTCCCTAATGGGGATTTTTGAACCTAAGATTGGCTACAGTGGGCCCTGGTGACATCAAATTCTCTCATACTAGTTCCCCAACTCGACTACAGCAGCTTAGATATCAGTTGAAACATAACGTTCTTGCGAGTGATCGGTGTTTACGTTCAGAAGAGCGATACGTGTACGCGTGTTTGAATGCATGAAAATATTTGAAAATATTAGCAATTTCCTTCCAACAAAATGGAATCAACTCCTCAAAGTAAGTAAATTATTATAACCATTTGTGCAATTGCAGTGTATTAACCAAAAAATTATGAGAAGAAGAGCAGCACATGTGATTTTTAACCTGACAAATAAATAGAAATTTGTCGTTTCGAAGTGAAAAAGTAAAATGTTAAGCATTGTTAAGTCTTAAAAATTATTAGAGATCGTAGATTATCATATAACAAATGAAATATCAAAATTTTAGCTGCTCATATTTGCTCGTCTAATTTTAATCACACTTTGTAGCAAAATGCATGCGTTTCGTGAATAACAAAAGTTATTCACGTTAACAAAAGTTGCTGTGTATATATGTAAGTAAAAGCCGTAGGATAAAAATTGTCCAGACATTATTCATAGGAAATTGTCCAAGCTTTCCAATTTTGCAAAAAAAATATTAGTTAACTACGTATTTTTTGGAGAAAAAGGTGGTTTATTTTAAATTTTGGTGAAAAAAAACCAAACTTTTGACTTTGACGACTCATTACTCTGGAAGTTGATATGGTAGAACCTTGATTTTGACGGTTTTAGATAGGTGGGAGTATTCTGTACACTGATACCTTATTCATGAAAATAGGTCACAGGGTTACAAAAATACAGGGTGATATGTAAAACTCTAAAAAAAAACTTTAAAGCGCCCTAGATGCTAAACCGTTACGATTTCCCCCCACCCATACGATTTTTTGTTCGTCTATTTATAACCTATCCACAGCCGGCCGCTTTGTCACCCTATATATATATATATATATATATATATATATATATATATATATATATATATATATATAGTATATATTCTTGATTCTTTGTCACAGACTGCTCAAAATACCTTTGAATGTGAACATCTGTCCTTTATTTTTCTTTACTTTTTGGACTTTTGTTCGCCTTTTTACCATTTGGCCCCGCACTGTGCATCGTACAGAAAGAAGATTTTCTGAGACCAATGATGAATGGTTGAAGGTATTTATCAAGAAAAATATACTGAATTGCGAATCGTCCAATATGTAAATAACATTCATTTTGATGGTCAAATTTACTGAATAATTTTTATTTATTGTGTTAACTAAAAACTTGTTAATTGGAAAAAACAAAAACAAAAAAAACACTATAAAACTATTTCAATAAACTACTTTTAACTGTTTTTTGGTTTCAAAAAATCAATTAATGTGACATTCTTACCAATAAAGCTAAAAACCGCCATATTCTAATCTTGGGAAGAATCTACATATGTACATTTTAAAAACCTTGTCCGCCATATTGGATCCGCCATCTTGAATTTTGGAATTCTGAGTTCAGATTCGTAATCAGCGACCCCGAAAACCCCCGAGTCATCAATTTTATGACGATTGAAAACGATTATTTACCTTTTTGGAATTTTGTCCGGGTTTTTTCGATTTGGCCCCACTGTGGGGTGTCATTAGGGTAAGCAATTATCTTCTGTATAAATAGAACAAAAAAAATTTCCAAAAATTAGTTTCTGAGTCATGTTTTGATCAAAAACTGATTTTTTGAAACTTTGACCTTGAATAACTTTGAAAGGGTTAAGTTTTCGAAAAAATGACAAGAGGGCTTTTTTGTAGGCAGAACGTTCAAACCGATCAAAAAAAATTTCGGAAAAACCAGTTTTTGAGTAATTTTTTGGCCAAAAAGTGATTTTTGATAACTTTGACCGTGAATAACTTTAAAAGGGTTAATCGTGTCAACATGTTTGTAAGAACTAAAGTTGTAGAGAATTTCATTGTCAACATTTAAGGCCTTCGTATGGGGTTGTACGACCTATAGAAACCGAGATACAAGGAAAACACGGGAAAAACGCAATATCTCCGGCGGCCATGTTTTATTTTTTGAAAGTCCCAAGGAAGCCATTTTGGAATTTTGTCTCCTTAAAATGCTAATTTTCACGGACTATCAAGTTAATCAAGGGCTCAAACAGGGGGATGGACTGGCGCCTATGCTATTCAATCTACCCTTGGAAGCAGTCATTAGAAAGACGTCAATTCAGCGAAACTACACGCTGGTAAACAAATCCGCTCAGGTGGTCGGGTATGCTATCAACATAGTAGGCAGGTCAGTCAGAGCTGTTAAGGAATGCTACTCAGAGATTAAAGAAGCGGCCAAAGAAGTAGGCATGAGAAACAACGAGACGAAAACCAAGGTAATGCCGCAGACACGAGTAAATAGATCAATGATAGGTAGCAACCTGACGATAGATGAACATAAGATAGAAGCAGTTAACCATTTCGCATAATTAGGCTCACCGTGACGAATAAAAACGAAGAGCTAGAAGAAATCAGTAGGAGAATTCTACTGGGAAACAAAACCTTTTTCGCACATCAAAAATTGCTGAAATCTCGAGCAATGCATCGAAAGACGAAGTTTGAAGCAATACATCGTTCGAAAGGAAGATTTTGAAAAGCATAATAGGCCCAAATTGTCAGGAAGGTACATGGAGATTCAGATATAGCAGCAAGTTACATAAAATCTATAATGACATAGACTTAGTGACGTTCATAAAACTCAATAGACGTCGTTGGGCAGGCCGAGGAAAAGATGGAAGAATGCGGCTGTAGCAGATGCGGAGACACTACTCCACACACTACTCGAACTGGAGAACTTTGGCCAGAAATCGAGAAGACTGGAGGAAAAGACTAGAGAAGGCTAACACCGGTATTCTAAAACCAGTCATAAGTCATAACGCAATATCAAGTGTGCGGTGAATATCAAGTTAAGACAATTTGGTATTCTGATTTTGGTCTCGCAATTTTGACAATCCGCAAACACTCTCAACGACTCTCAAAATTATGACTGTATGGACATAGCAGGTCACAAGGGTATAAAGAGCACGTTTCTAGTATATTTTTCAAAATTTCACACAATCTCGACACAGCCAGCTTCGATGAGAGGTGCTCAATGTTTTTTGGCGTACGTTTGCTACTTGGTGCGCAGGCTTTCCTCTATCTCATTATACAAATACAAATTCACCATTAGAGGTGATTTTTTTTTACATTTTCTTGTGTTTAAAAACTGCAACAACTACTTTGATCTCATTTAATTTTTCATACAAATGCATAATTTTAGCTCAAAATCTAAAAAAGGCGGAAAAAGGCGAAGAAACGCCTATTAAATATAGCCTTGACCATATTTCGTTAGGCAACCCATCACAGTTACTTTTGTTACCTTATTTTTTATCATAAAAATTTGATTTCATTCGGTTACTCGATCGGTGAAGGTCGTTCTTGTACGGATCTTAGACTATTACCGTCCGCCTGTTTCTACCAATTCTTTCCTGGCAGAACCGCTGGGAATCTTAAAAGCCTGACTATCAATTCAAACGAACGTCAACCCAACAGCCAGGGTTATCCTGTCATCAGATAGTCAAACAGATGTGAGGGCACTACGCATTTTCTGTATAACATCCAAGCTGGTTGAAACCTGAAAGGAGCTCTCTTCCATGGCTAGCAGATACAGGATCATTCGACAGTGGGTACCGGCTCCCAGAAACATCGAGAGCAACGAGAAGGAGGATAAATTGGCCATACTAGGAGAAAATCTTGCAGGCACACCTGTGGAGAATGTACGGAGGCTTCTGTTTTTTTTTTACTTACGAGGAAGTGATGAGAATCTTACATCGGTCAAGCAGCAGGGAATGTGTGCGACCGCATATCTAAGGCTTCCATGCCTATGACAGGAGACTCCGCTGGGGGTACGCACCCAGACGGTTGTGTCAGATTCCTACTGACTAAACTCACCCACCTTTTTTTGCATGACGTTCAAGTCCAGACCGGTACGACCCATTAAAGGATTACTTCAGTTTGGCGTCATCAGCATGACCCTTAGAAACAAAGGGATCCCTCAAAGGTGCTCACCAGAGCCGGAACAGTCGAAGCTACCCAGCTGCACTCCTTGCATTTCTTTGCCTTTCTCTGTTTCTTTGAGCTTCATAATGCTTAAGCTTCTTGTGAATGGCCTTCAGCACCACTTCAACCCTTTCCCACACAACATCCGAACTTATCATATGGTCCAAGATGTTTTCAGGAGTTAGCTGCACTTCAGCAGCTGCTTCCAACGCAGTCCTGTGCTCCGCAAACCTCGGGCATTTAAAGAAGACATGCTCCGTGTCCTCTTTATCGTCCGGACGGTCCGGGCAGAACGGTGAATCGTCCAACCTGAAGCGGTGAAGGTATGCTCTATAACCTCCATGTCCACTCAGGAACTGTGGGAGGTATTAACTCACTTCGCCATGGTCCCCTTTATAACACACTTCTCCACATTTGGTATGATTCTTTGGGTCCATAGCGACCGCTTCTTGCGGGAGTCGTAGCATCATCGTACATGATGATCCACAGAAGAGGACCTAGGACGGAGCTTGCGGGACTCCGCAGGTTTTCCTATACTCCCTGACTCCCTCGTCTGACTCGCAGTGTAGTGTCATATACTTGTAAATCTATCACAATGCGCACTAGATACTTCGGTGTATCAAGTTTTATCAACGCCTCGACGATCTTGTTCCACCTCGCGGTGTTGAAAGCAACTCTTATTCACATCCATTGCTGCCCTTGCAAGGCTAGTCACCATATTGACAGCATCCGTTGAAACCGACAAACCACCTTTGCCTTTCCGACAAACCACCTTCCCCTGGACGGTTGGGAGTAGTCTGTTGTATATGACCCTTTCGAAAAGCTTGCCCAAAGTGTTACGAAGGCATATCGGCCTGTAAGCCGACGGGTCCCCTGAGGGGCTTACCCGGCTTCGGGATGAGCACAAGCTTTTGACGCTTCCATTGCTCAGGGAACACTCCTTCCCTCAGGCACGCTGTGGATACTTGGGCGAACTCACCTGGTGCCACAGTGGCTGCCAGCTTCACCGCTCTGTTCGGTATACCGTCCAGTTCAATTTCTTCCTCCCTTACCTCTGGAATGTCTGCTTCATCTACGTTTACTACAGGCAGGCTCTCCATGTTCTGTGGAAACAAGGTCCATACTATGTCTTGCAGCATTTCAGGGCAGGTAATGTTGTGGAGCGCTCGCCCTTAATCGATGACAGCACTACCCTGTAAGCACCCCCCACCCACACGTGTTACTATCCGCTTCCTTGCACAGACTCTTAAAGTTTTATTCTTTCGGATGGCATTTTTAAGCCCTCTCCTCGCCTCTTTGGAGTTCCTCAAATTCTAGCCGTTCCCGCCTTTGCTGACAGCGCCTTGTTGCCTTTAGGCAAACCC
Organism: Thereva nobilitata; assembly: GCA_963855945.1. Taxonomy (NCBI): domain Eukaryota; kingdom Metazoa; phylum Arthropoda; class Insecta; order Diptera; family Therevidae; genus Thereva; species Thereva nobilitata. The sequence continues at coordinate 132,816,597 of OY979696.1, forward strand.
TTCGACTCTCCTCGATTTCATCGTTCCACCAGAAGTTCGGTGGACGTCTTCGGGGTTTTGGGCGTGGTGGCATGGAGTTGTCACATGCCCGTTTCATCGCCGCGGTGATCCTTGCCCTTTCTTTTGCGTCGTGTGGGAAGTTCAGCAAGATCACGTCACAATCGCACCCGAAATTGAGCCACTATACAACTTACTTATTATAGGCATTTGCGACTAGAAATACGATTCTTCACACTCCTTTAAAAAAAAATAATTAATCGAAATTTTATAGCAGAGTCTGAGTGAAATTTATTTTGCAAAATTGTAAGGCGCTTTAGAAAGTTTTCATTTCAGAGGAGCGGAAAGGTGCACATAATATATATTCCTATATGGTCAGGCAAACCTCTGGAATGGAAATTTAATTAATCACTGTACTGCCTGAAGAAAATATGAAGTAAAATATTATTCTAACAAGTTGAGCTTGGGGTGGAGCTGCTCCTAGACCATGGCGTAGTTCTGGAAACTTTAAAGATACTCGAGAGAATCAAGTCAAATTGTTTTTTCACACTATGAGAAATGTGCGAGATAATTACTTGGTCTGGTATTAAATAAGCAGTTTTTAAAAATTAATATGAAATAAACGATGCAGAAGCAGAAGATGAACTTTTCTTGTAGCACTTAATTAAATATCGCGTAATTATGTTGTATGTTATTTCCCAATTGGTTTGCTGACATCGGAAATTTGAGAAAATGTATTTCAGAAGGGTTATGCGCTTTTTTCTAACGTTTTAAAGAAAACAAAATTAGCTTGTTGTTCACGCACCAGCAGAAAATCATCGGTTGACGGAAGAGAAAAATTCTTCGACATATTTGATTGACGTATGCAATTTAATCTTAAAATCATCCTGGAGGATTGGATCGCTAAAGTATGCCAGGAACACTTATTAGGCAGTACAGCTTTTCTTATATGACCTAAGCTCAGGAGACACCTAACTCAAACATGATACAAAAGGCATTGGTCACACATATTCCGTGCTATTAGACCATCATTGGGCAATGTCCTATAGTAAGCTTACCTCGATGTACTATAGGTCTTCACCTAGTCAAAAGGAGTCTGGGTTGAATGTGGAGGAGGCGGTAAACCCTGCGTTTGAACTATTAGTTGTTGTATGAGTTCGGGAGTACTGACTGTGGAAGGTTGTTCCACAATGAAGTGGAAAAATCAGGCTGCAGAGTGAGTCCTGTACGAGCGGGCTAGCCTTGTGTTACGGGAAAATATAGCCTTGGATGCAGAAGGTATCCGCGGTAAAATTTCGCCAGAGCTGCTACATTCCTGCGGTGGCTTAGTGAATCAATTGAAGTGCCATCACCAATAAGTTTTAGAACGTAGATATGCACCTAGTCCAGTCGAGCTGTTTTCGAGGCCTCGTACCAGATAAACAAAAATTGAATTTAAATTGGAGACGAATGTAGGTCTAGAAGTCCTACAAGTTATGGCCCGGGCCGACGACTGAAGGAGGAATTTGCAACTTCTAAGAAATCTCATGGAAATGCTTGTTCAGCAATTTAGAATATGTGATGATTCCAATTCAGATCATCGGCCAATGTTATGCCAAGGATTTGATAGGTTAGTTCTAAACCGTCCCCTAAGGCAAGGCGCGCACTGAGGTGATGAGAAATTGCCGCCGCGGTGGTGTGGCTAGTGAAATATTTTAATCACACGGAATCGAGGGAGGCAGCATTGAGATGGAGTGGCGGTGGTGTGGTGTTTTGCAAGTGGATTGGCACCATTTGGTTGCCACTAGTCTCCGACAAGCTTAATTTTGAAGTGGCATGCCATTTCACGGCCAACTTGGGCTTTTTTTTGGAAAATACGTACGAGGGCATAGGTCGCAATTTTTCTAGTAATTTAAAAAATGTGGCCTTGTTCATTCTATAAACAAGTTTAAACTTATTTTCTTCCAGGTGTAAATCACCTTTATAAACATTATAAATGCCGTATTTTGCATTTTTGTGCCACAGTGGATGGACCCAATGCACTTTTTTCTTTATTGTATGCAACACGCAACGTCCGATGACCACATTTTGACTGAAAATATCATGTGGTAATTCGACAACAAGGCTCGCAAAAGGGAGAGGGTATATAATCCTCTAAAGAATAGGTGCACGAGCCCAGTTTTTTTCATTTTATCAGGCAAGTGGTGATTGACTTGTCTCTTTCCAGTACATTCGTCAATTCCAGAATACTAAGGTAGGTAGGTAAAAGCGGCAGTCCCGTGCAAGTCGTAGGCTGGGACACAATTGGCGCTAAAGTGCGCCGTTTTGTAGCCACGCTCGTGAAAAACTTTTGGGTGAAAGAAGTAGTGAGCTAGGGATTTAGATCCATCGCGTCAAGTTTCGAAACATCAGTGTCTGATATTGGACAGAGCTGGGCATTCGCAAAGAAAATGTTCAGTTGTCTCATTGGCCTGTTCCTCTCCGCAGCTGCGGTAGTGGATGTGATGTGGAATTCTCAATCTGGCTGCATGTTGCCCAATTGGCCAGTGTCCCGTTATTATTGACACGATTCTGGCAATATCCTTGCGTTGCATCACCAAAAGGTCTCGCGATCTTTGTTTGTTATAACAAAGCCCAATTCTTCCTCGACTAGACACATGATGATGGGCTTCTCCATCTGGAGCCAACTACTGAGAGAAAGTACATGGAGATGTCTCTCTGTGCATTCTCCACCGGTGTGCCTGCGACAGTGGTCCGCAGTCTGGCCAATTCATCTGCCTTTTCGTTGTCCTCGATGTTCCTGTGACCCGGTTCCCACTGTAGAGTGACCATGTACCTCCCGGCCAGGGAATAGAGCTCCTTCTGGCAGTTGTCGACAAGCTTGAAAGTTATACGGGCCGAGCCTAATGCCTTGATGGGCGCTTGACTATCTGATAACAGAATTACCTTGGATTTGACTGCATTGCTAGGGAATGTCAGAACTTCTGCTTGGAAAACGCTGGCGAAGTTAGGCAGGCGGAAGCTTTTTTGCAAATTAATTGATGGGGAAACAGTCCAGCCCCTACACCCGACTCCGATTTGGATCCGTCTGTGTACAGGACAATGTCATGGTCCTTGTCGGGTTGCAAATCTTCCCATTCCACCCTGGTAGGGATCCAGATATTAAGATCACTGCCGAATTTTAGTTTTGCTACGACGTAGTCGGTAGGTCCTGATAACAGAAAGCGCAGTATAGGTACTGCTGCGCCCATAGCTCTTCTCGACCCAGCAATCCGCTTCACGTAGTCGGATGGCGGTAAAGGCAGCCTGCTCACTGATGTACATACATATAAATCAAGTGGCAGCAGATCGAGAATTACGTTGAGCGCATCAGTCGGAGTTGTGCACATCGCGCCCGTTATCCCGAGACAGGCCATTCTTTGGACTTGACCCAGTCTGGATCTGTTATATTCTTTGGCAAGAGCAGGCCACCATACGACGGAGCCATATGTCAGCAGAGGTCTAATCACTGGCGTGTATAGCCAGCGCACCATGTGCGGCTTCAAACCCCATCTCTTGCCGAAAGTCTGCTTACAGGCATAAAAATCTATACTGGCCTTCCTTGCTCTTTCTTCGATGTTCAATCTCCACTTCAGCTTTGAGTCCAGAATAAGATCCAAATATTTAGCTGACTGGGATAAAGTCAGTATGACCATTCAGCGAAGGTAGGCTAAAGGTGGGTATTTTAGTCCTGTTGGTGAAAAGCATCAGTACTGTCTTTTCCGGATTGACGGATAGCCCGCAGCAGTTGGACGAAGCGCTAACCTTTCCAAGTGCCAACTCCATAATCTCACTGGTTGTGTGGATGAATTTTCCAGATACTAATCTCACCATGTCGTCGGCATAGGCAACTGCCTTTATTCTGTAACTCTCTAGTGTCTTTAGGATTTCGTCCATTGCCATGAGCCAAAGCAAGGGCAAGAGGACCCCACCCTGAGGTGTACCTCGGCACGGCTACTTTATGACTCTGCTATTTCCCCATCTTCTATGGATGATTCGAGTTTCTAGCATGCGAAGGATGCATTCGCTAATTCCAATGTGGATCCCGGGTACCGCCAGGGCCTCCCGGAGGGCTTCGGTGCTGATGTTGTTAAAAGCGCCTTCTATATCTAGGAAGGCTGCCAGGGTAAACTGTTTGTATTCTAGGGAGTATTCCACGGTGCGCGTTACTTCACAGTCCACAGATCTGCCGCTGTCTCGAGCCGCTTCGTGCCCGCGTCTGCCGATCTTTGGGATGAAAATCACCTTGACCCTCTTCCAGGAGTGAGGCACGTACCTGTAGTGTAGGCAATCTCTGTAGATTAAGACAAGCCATGGGCCAATAATGTCATGCGTCTTTTGGAGCATAACAGGCATTATGTTGTCCATGCTTGGAGACTTGTACGGGGAGAAACTATGCATCGCCCAACGCACCTTTTCCAGGGTGACAGCTTGGCAGGTTTCCTCCCACGGCACTGCCGCTTCCATTAGAGGCTCTGTGTTCCTGCTGGGGGCGACTTCGAGACCCGGGAAAGTGGGTTTTTAGGAGAAGTTCCAGGGCTTCACCTTAGGACTCTGTCCATGTGCCGCCTCCCCGTTTGATATAGGATGGTTAACAGGGTTGCTTAGAGAGAAATTTGCGAGCCTGGCTGACTCACCCAGACTCTCTATGGCATTACAATGTTCCCTCCAAGATTGGGTTTTTGCGGCCATCACCGCTTTCTTATACAAACTTAGACAATCTTTGTAGGGTTTCCAATAATTGTGTCTATAGCGTATATTGAAAATCTCTCTGGTTAGGTGTCTAAGATCTAATAACTCTTCAGTCCACCACGGTGGAAAAATGTTCTTACTGTACTGGTACGTCTCAGATGAGCCATCAATGTCTGACCACAGACATATAAGGTTTGAATTGAGACCTTCTGCAATAACCTCGGCAGCATTAAGGGTTACTCAGCAGACTAACTGGGAGGCCTCAAGTTAGGAGTCAGCCACATATGTAATAACCCCAACTCTAAGGCCGATCTAGACCTTGTATCTGCCAATCTGCAGGAAACGATCATGACAACCTTTCAAAGCAGCTGTCCTGTGAAACCACGAAGTAACAACCGATCTCTGCAGACAAGGAAGAAAGTCAGAGAGAGAGAGAGATTAAGTCTTCTCCATCGCAACTTCCCTGCTCTCAGGGAGATTTGGGATATGAATCCGAAATCAATTTTAAGCTATATGAAAAGCCTTAACCTTGGCACTAAATACTGAAACTGAAACAAATATTATATTTCTTTTGATGTTTGACTTTAGAAAATATGTATGTAAAAACGCGCCTCTGTAATTGATCAAACTCATTAAATAAATTTAGAAGAATATGTTAAAAAAGATAAAATGTTAACATGTAAAAACATTGTACTTTCTTATCAAACATTTCTAATTGTTGCCAAGTTCTTAGACGTGCAGCATTTATCACCATCAAAATCGGCACTTTCTCCGCAACGACAATAGAACAAGAACAAGATCAAACTACAAGATAACGCAGAAAAGTTCTTATCATGAAGCATATATAAGACCGATCATTTTTATTCTGTACAGGCATTCCCATAGTTCAACAGAATCGAACTAGAACCATCCAGCGTAAATAATTTTTTTTTTCATTCTGTTTAATAGAATCAAAGAAGGTTGCCTAACAGTTGTATAAATATGCAAGGTAGGATCGGGTGGAATTATAATTGTTATTAATTAATTGTTTAAAAAAAAGTGCTGAACTAGAAACTAATCAATTTCGCAAAATAGTTTTCATCCTCGCGGTAGCAATTGCTGCCGTTTTAGGTGCAGATCCAAGATGCCTAGATCAAAACGAACACGGATTTGCTGTTCATATAGCACATCCAATGGATTGCCGAAAGTTTTATAAGTGCGATGAAGATCACAATTTGTCGGAAGAAATTTGTCCTGGAAATTTGGAATATAATCCAGTTTTACAAGTTTGTGATTATCCTCGTGGATTCTGTCGTTTCAACTACAGAACATCAATTGAAAGTGCTTTGGTAGGGTGTTCTGTTGATTTTTGATTATTGAAAGTGGTTCGTGTAAAGTTTTTTTTGTTTCGTTTAAATAAATATAGAACTGCGATGTTCTGCCGAATGGTGCTTTCTTGCCAGATTATTCAGATGGCTGCAAGTCGTTCTTCTATTGTGTAAATGGAATAGCAAAGATTAGCCAATGCAGAAATGGTACGAGATTTGATCAAGATAGAGGATATTGTGCTCCAGAATCTCAAGTCGAATGTGATTCCTCAAAAGTTTTGGAATTTGAAACAAATAAGGTGAGTGTTGTTAGTTGTTTTTTAATACTACCGACCAATAAATTAAAAAAAAATTGTTTGTGTTAATTTTATTAAAGAAATAGATTTATCAAATTCTGTTTCCATTCTAGCCAAAAGATGAAGAAGATCATCCAACCATCTTAAGCCGAAGTGCTCACATGGTAAAAACACAGAAAGCATTGCCTAAAAACAAAATGAAATAAAACTATCACTTACAGGGTTCCGACGAATCTCACAGATATCCAAATTTCCAAAACGGCTGTAAATCATTCATGGAATGTAATGAAGGTGACTGTGTAGAAGTATACTGTCCTGAAGGTTACATCTTCGATATGATAAAAGAAACATGCGAAGAACGTGAAAATGCATTCTGCGATGATATAGCCTCTCATCCATCAATTGAAGCAAGAGGACCAGAACCATCATGTGTTGTTGAGCATGGAAGATGGTATCCAGATAATGATAATTGCAATATGTTTTACGTTTGTTCAGGTGGAAAGGCATACCATCAAAAATGCCACGATGGACAATATTTTGATCGAACAAAGAGGGCTTGTTTGAAAGGAAATTGTGCAGGACCAGGACCTGGACCAGGAGGACCAGATGTAATAAAAAACAACATTTAGAACAAACAAAATATATAAAGCAAATCATAACTTTTTTTAGGATTGTGATTCCAGCAAAGATCTATTCCTTCCCGATGATAAAGATTGTACAAAATTCTACATTTGTATAAAGGACAAAAAAGTCCATCAACAATGTGGTGATAATCAAATGTACGACAAGAACGCAAAATATTGCCGAAAAGATGATAAAGGAGAATGCATTCCAGGAGGAACTCCGGGCGTAAGATATATATAATAAAAATTATGAAATTAATAATAAAAAATTATAAATAATATTATTTTGCAGTCTTGTGATGGTCATCCATCTGGAAGCCATTTACCAAATCCAGATGATTGTACTAAATTTTTCCTTTGTATTGATGGAAAGAAAATTTCACAACAATGTAATGCCGGTCAAATGTTTGATAGTGCAAAAGGTTATTGTGTAAAAGATACTGCAGGTATTTGCGTACCACTTGAGCCTGAATGTGACAAGGTGCGTATTATTGTAATATACTAGTAATACTTATCTATTATTATTGTGTAAATTTAATCTATTATTATTGTGCAGTAACGAGTATATCAGTTTTTTGGGTGTACCTTCTAAAATGGCTTTCAAATCAGTTTTCCAATAACCATAGTTCATCAGGAATCTACTCAAACTTTTATTAATCCATGTGCATCGAGATTACAGTTTTTTAAATTCGCAACTACTTAAATGCGTCTATTTGTTAATGCTTCAAGACATAGCTGTTAGGTTTTTTATAATCACCTTGGAGGAAAATTGCATACCTCCTGTAAATAGTCAAAAGTCAACAAATTACCATATGCTTTACATTATAGATTACCTCTTACTGCAAAGCTCTTATTGATATGCTTTTATCTAAAAAAAATATTTTTTTAAACTTCAGTCTTACTTCTTCTTCAATGACTCTAGAACTCAGAACGAGCCTTGGCGTCCATCACTTTATTCCTCCAGACGTCTGTCTGCTCCGCAACTTGCCTCCACTTTCTAGTATTGATTTCAGTATAAATCTGTATCATTTCAGTGTAATCAGTTCACTGAAATCAATCAAAAGTCGGTAATTTTTTCAAGCTTCCAAAATGCACTTCAGACTACGTTCAGGTAGCTCTCTATAGGTCCGCCTATTGAAATGCAAAGAAGTCCGACATAGTTTCTAAACAATTAAGACCTTCCGTAAGGAAGGAAACAACATATGGTGGGTTGCCTCTGCGCAACAGAGATTATACCAGAAGTAACGGCTGGTTTGGGTACTCCACTTCTCCACTGAAGCAATGAACGAAATTCTTGATCTGCGGCCACCTGCAGCTGGCAGCTTATGCCTAAGTGCACGGCCTCAACGCAGCCATCGCACCTAGCAAGAACAAAATTTGACCATCGCACACTAAACCTATATGGTGTTATGTGCAGTGCTAGGGTAGGCAGGCTGCGTTGTGGCCGTGCACTAAGGCTACAGGAAGCGGGTTTCTGGCTGGAAAATACCATAAGACACAGCAATATACTGCTCTCTCTTTCTACCATGGTAATGGTAGAAGGGTCATCTGACTACAGAAAATCAGACTGGACTTCAAGCCATGTTTCGATATTCAGATCACCACCAGAGATAAATGGGAAAACTTCTGTCTGACAAAAAATATGACACAGTTTTATACAAATATGGTTACTAATTGGAACCTGGTGTAGGCGGTGGTTTTCTCCCCGTCGCTAAATCTACAAACATAATACCGTACGTGTAATTCTACCAGTGCCTTGCAGGTAAAACTAGTGTCTGCTTTACAAGTCAGACCAGGCCAGGAACCAGGTTAATTATGTAATTGGTAAGCCAAGCGACTATCTAGGCCCTAGTTGCAGCCGCTGTTTTATTTACTACATTTGTACTCCTTCTTCCCGCTAAGTTTAACTACGCAGTCTCCATTTAGAGTTCAATACTAAGTTTCCATTGGAGTAGTTACGTTTAAATAAGATTTTTCTTTAAAATCTCTTCTTTTCTTCTTTTTCGTCGATTTAAGCAGAGTTGAAAATATTTAACGAAACTAACCGAGTTTCCTTTAGAGTCATGTTGAGCTGAAGTTGAGTTTAAATTGTTATTGCAATGTGTGTAGTTGCGTTAAATATTTAACGAAAATTCTTAACCCTGGGCGTTCAACTCGAGTGCAACTGTAGTTCGATTGGAGTTGAAATCTAATGGAAACTCAGTGCATGACGCCTAACTCGAATTTAACTAGGGAAACTCGTTAAAATGTCGTATAGTAAAAGTTTGTGAATGAGGGGTGCTACACGAAGACTCAAGTAGTCTATTTCCATTCCGAGGGTTTATTCAGAGTAGGCGCCATGGAACGGGGTGACTGCAATTTTGTTAAATCCAAGTAAACTCGACGAAACCAGTACGGTTTTGCATAAATGTGAGTTTGACTATCCTTTACTGCACATATACCAACGGCGACACAACGTAAAATTCTTTATCTATCACTTCAACCCAGAACCGTCATGTACTGAATTTCCATGCAGTGTTTACCCTGGGTTTAGTCAGATTAAGCGCCTATGGAAACGGGGATTGAGTAAAGTCTCGTTAAATCCAAGTAAACTCGACGAAACCAGTCCGTTCAAGCCGGGTTTTGCATAAGTGTGTGTTTGAATATCCTTTACTGTAACACATACCAACGGCGATATAGCGTAAAATTATTTATCTGTCACTTCAATCCAGAACCTTCATGGAAACAGCATCGAGTTAACGTTAGGGAGAAAGCTTTTTGTATACTCAACGACTACTCTACCCTGATTCATGGAGACACAGTAATGGAAACCGCATTGAGTCAACTTGAGGGAAAAAGCTTTCTGTTTACTCAACGAAAACTCTACCCCGGCTCATGGAAACACAGTAAAGAAGTCGGTCGCATACAAAAGAAGTCGGTCTCGTCATTTAATGCTACACTAGGCTGCCTTCAGCTTAGCACAATTCTTTATCCTACATGAAAGCTTTGAATGCGTGTGTAGACCGCGACCATTATTTTATGCATCTGAGAAGATAGAAGAGGATAGAAGGGAATTTTTGGATGAAAATACTTTCGTTAAAGTTTCGTCCTTTTTTCCCTCCTCTTCTCTCGTTTCTTTCCCATAAAACCGGGTTTTGCGTACTTCTTAAGTCTTCGTGGAACAACCCACAATGACATGTGGGAAGCAACATTATATCCAAAAATATAATCGAAATTGGGGAGAGATGTGCACCTAATGTTGGATCTCGATTCTTGCTCTTGCAAATTGTAACTTATTATCAGATATACCATTCGAATTGCGCTGGTTTATTAGGATTGTAAAGAGCCTTGCACCTTAAAATTTCAATTTAAAAATATATTTTAATAAGTTAATAAAAATTAATTCTATTGAATATTATTAGTCATGCGATGGAGAACCTGAAGGTACTAAGAAAGTGGATCCATACAATTGTGCCGATTTTAAACTTTGTGTCGATCGCGAATGGCGTACCCAATCTTGTGATGGCGGAAAATATTTTAATCCTCATACATTGCAATGTGTACCAGATGATGGCAGCTGCGACAAAGTTAAGCCACCACCAAAACCAACAACTCCACTCCCCGAACTGGTGAGTTTCTAACTTTCTCCAGAGGAAAATTATATTATTCACATCTAATTCTATTCAAAGCCTTGCGATGGAAAACCACATGGAACATACGAGCCGATTCCAGCTGATTGCACAAAGTTCAGACTCTGCCTATCAGGAAATTGGAGATATTTAACATGCGATCCTGGATATTATTTCAATGTAGATGAACTAGTTTGTAAACTTGATGATGGAACATGTGATAAAGTGCTTCCACCACCACCTACAACACCCTGTGAGCCTGTAAGTGTTTTATTTTACTGCAACTTTTTTTTCAGTTTTTTTATAAATAATTAAAAATTATGCAATAGGTGAAATGTAAAGATGGTGCTTTAAAGCCACATACTGACTGCAAGAAATATAGAATGTGTGTTAAAGGAGATTGGATTGAGATGGAATGTAATAAGGGCCAAATGTTTGATCCAGTGCTTAATCATTGTGTAAAAGATCCATTCGATGGAACCTGTAGCCCAAAACCAACGGTTTGTACTAAAATAATTATGAATAAAATATTTTTTAATGCTCAAAATAGAAGAAGTCAATAAATACTATTAGCGAACTGTAGTTTCAGTTATATATGATTTTTTCACTAACCGTTTCAACTAACATAATAAACTAATTCTCTATCAAATAAATTTTCCAAATAGGATTGTGACGGACAGCTTGACGGATCACTTAAGGATAACCCAAATGATTGTACCAGTTTCTTTGTCTGTGTTACAGGCACTTGGATACACCAAACATGTAAACCAGATCAATATTTCGATAAAACGTTGAAATATTGTGTTCCGGATCCCCATGATGGAACTTGCAGACCAAAACCAACACCAGATCCAACGGTATGTACTCTATTTTAAAATTATGTATAACTACATTAAGAAACTTATAATTGAAGCTTTGCGATGGAATTCATCCCCATGGAACAACTAAAGAAAAAGAAGGAGACTGTACTGGCTTCTTAGTGTGCGTTTTAGGTACCTGGGTACCCCAAACTTGTGATCCTGACAAATATTACAATAAAAACTTGAAATACTGTGTTAAAGACCCACTTGACGGTACTTGCAGACCACCTTTACAGAAGGTTAATTTACAATGAATTCATAAATTATACATTACATTATTCAAAATTATTTTTCACAATAGAAATGCGATGGGATATACCCTCATGGATCGCAAAAACCAAATACAGGCGATTGCACCGGTTTCTTTGTTTGTGTCATAGGCGATTGGATACCCCAAACATGTGGAGCAGATAAATACTACAACAAAAAACTACAATATTGCGTTAAAGATCCACTTGATGGAACTTGCAGGCCAAAGCCAACGACAGCGCCGCCAAAGGTTTTTAAATAATATATTTAAATCAACACTCATTTTTATAAATTATTTTAAAGGATTGCGATGGACATCCTCATGGAACGTTCAAGGAAAATACCCGTGACTGTACCGGTTACTTTATTTGCGTTATTGGAACATGGATAGAACAAACATGTGGACCAGATAAATACTACAACAGTGCTTTGCAATATTGTATTCCAGATCCACACGATGGAACTTGTCGACCGCCAACAACAACCGTACCTGAATGCGATAAGGTATGTACATTTTATATTACGATTTCTTAAGTCATCAAAAAAATTGTTTGCATTGTTGAGCGAAGTTAGGTACAAATTTTAGTAGAAAGTTTATGGTCTTCCTGAGCGCTAATTACTTCTCAACTCCTCCCTGCCTTTGTTGAATCGTTATGCACTATCCATTGTTCCGGAAAATATAGAACTGATGATTTTCACCACCAATAAATAGAACAAAAACACTTAATTTCAGACTACCGAAAATTAATGGTCGAAAACTAAATCTATACCAATCAGCTAAGTGCGGCAGTGTTATTTTGGGCTCAAATCTGGATAGGATAGCCAAGCGGGTATCAAAGTACTGGGCGCGATCCAAGCTGGTCGAAATCTGTCAAAAAGAGCTCTCATCATTGGCTAGAAGGTACAAGATCAGTCTTCAGTGGGTACAGGTTTACAGGAAGATCACGGGCAGCGAGACGGTAAATGAACTGACCATACTAGAAGTAAATCGTGTAGACACATCTGCAAAGAATGTACGGAAGGGGGTGTTTGTGGCGAAGAAAGATATCACCTGGCGGAGCAGTTGAACATCATGCGACAAGACTAAAAAAACTGACTACATAAGCAATGAGGGAACAAGCGGTCATATGATGAGTTTGATTTGATACAACACACACTGCCGTATCTGTTGCGAAAAACCAACGAGAGAGACAACTGGCCGGTGGCGGCGAATAATTGAGAGAGAGCCAGGGCTTTTGGAGAGGTTTTGAAACTTAAATATAAATAGAACCAAAGTCACTCCAAGCACGCTGCCATAGCTTACGTAAAGGTTTTTCATGAGTGTCCTCGCCCACGGTCCTTGGACGGAGCTATTACCTGTAACTATCTACCTGTCATAGCTTTGACTGAGAGGTAATAAAAATTAAAGAAGTGAACTGCTTGTTGCCATTAGAGACTTCGTCCAATATGTGCTTCATGCGCAATAAAGGTAAAAACCGGAAGATCCGTTTAAGGAAATCATCGAATACTAAAGAAGAAACCTGCTTTATTACTTTATTACTTTACTTTTTTTGTTTTATTTCATTTAAATCGAAAATATAAGAAATAATCCAAACCAAATTCTCGTTTTCAGACATGCGATGGAATGCCAGAAGGAACTAGAAAAATACAATCAGATAACTGCGCTGGATTTTTACTTTGCGTAGATGGCTCATGGAGAGCACAATCTTGTGATCGTGGACATTGGTTCAATCCTAGTAAGTTAGTATGTGAGCTAGATCTATTAAACCAATGCGACCAAACTCGCCCAACATTACCGCCAACAAAACCACCACTAGAAAAAGTAAGAAATATAATTATTGTTTTTTTAAATAAAATTAAAACTCACTCCAACAATATTAACAGTCTTGCGGTACTTCGCCACATGGAACATTCAGGCCCGATTTAAATGATTGTACAAGTTTCTATCTGTGTCTATATGGTGATTGGAGACATTTAACTTGTGATGCTGGATATTATTTCGACCAAAAATTGCTCCGTTGTGTATTAAATAATGGAGAATGCATCGATGCTTTGCCACTACCAACACCCACTCCATGTCATACGGTAATAATATAGTTTTTGACACATTTTTAATTAAAACTAAATCAACTTTTTTTATATATATATAAAAAGGATTGTGATGGATATTCTCATGGAAGCTTTAAACCATATGAAAATGATTGTCATAAGTTTTATGTTTGTGTTCAAAGTAAATGGATACCTCAGTCATGTACCGATGGTTTCTATTTCGATGAAGTAAATCATTATTGTCGAAAGGATGTGCATAATGTCTGTCCAGGTACAGGAACACCAGAGGTAAGAAGTGAAGTTTTTAACTAATTAGTTTAATAATTTAACGAAATATTATAGGATTGTGGAACACACAAAGAAGGAGAATATGTGGAACATGCAGATTGTAAAAAGTTTTACATTTGTATAAAGGGCAACCTTTTAGAATATAATTGTGGTGACAATCAATATTTCGATAAAACACTTAAATATTGTAAAGCAGGAACATGTACCTCTGAAGGTGATTGTGATGGACTTCCTGATGGAACAACTCTAGCCCATGAAGATAAAAATGAATGTGATAAATTTTACGTCTGTTTCCGCGGAAAAAAAGTTTTAAATCAATGTGATCATGGACAATACTTTGACCAAACAGCTAAATATTGCCAGCAGGATGTTAGCGGAACCTGTCGCCCAACTACACCAACAAAAGATTGCAAGGGAATACCTGATGGAACATATCTACCTCATGAAGATCCAAATGAATGTGATAAATTCTATGTTTGTTACCGCGAGAGAAAAGTCTTAAATCAATGTGGTACCGGATTTTATTATGACAAAGGAGATCAAACTTGTCACGCTGGCTCTTGTCCACCATCCGGCGGTAACAAGGTAAGAATTGATAAAATAAAATTTTCTCAAGTTTTAGCGATAAACAGCGTGAACACAGGTTAACCTTAAACTTAAATTATAGCTGCATAATAGCTAAGTGTGCCTAATATTGATCTATGTAATGTACCCGCTAATGCAGTTGTCATTACCGAAATCTTAGTGACTAGGATAATGTTCTTGCCATCCTTCAGATTAACTTCTTTCACTTTATGCAAAACTTTTTGGTATTTTAAAACTAAGGGAGTGGTCTTGTATATACAAGTCCTTCATGTAGTTGTTATACCCTTTTAGATAGATAATCTATTTAAATTTTTTTAGTAGTGAAGTCTAGCTAATTACCGGTTTTGTATCCTCATAGATCGAAGGTGTTATGAGCTTCAATGGATTCTTGATTGCCCACCAATGCTTTACAGTAAAATTGATGATCGTGTCAATGCATTCGTGCTGAAAATTTAACAGTATAAATTTTGAGATGTATTTATACACATTTACATACTTACTTATCCGATTCTATAGCGGACACTCTGTACTAGTTTCTCGCAACTGCTCCTTGCACCGATTCCAATTCTGAGTCGAACAGGCTTTGACATACCTTGGGAAAATCATCGTCTGCAATGGTTTTTAGAATTCGTCTGAATCGATACCCCAGAAAACACTAATGCTTGAATGCAGATTTCAGTTTAGGGAAGAGCATGAATGAATGAACTAGGCCCAAATCAGGCGAATGTGGTATAATGGTGCCGAATGAGTGGTGTGGGCTGGCTTTTTATGGTGCAAAAAAAACCCAATCAGCGATCTTGTAAAAATTGTGTCGAACACCACGAATACGCACAAATTCACGTTTCAAATAAATTTATTAAACATTTTTCTATTTATTTTATTACAGTGTACGTCTCAGTTGGACGGTACCATTTTGGTGGATTCCTCTAACTGTGCTGGTTTCATTGTATGTTATAAACAGCAAGAGAAACAACAAATTTGCGGCCCTGATAGACGATACGATGAATCAAAGGGTTATTGTGTTGAAAATCTTGGAATATGCGTTCCAGGAACGCCAATTCGTACATCGATTTCCAAATCCAACTGCAAAGGAAAAAAAGATGGAACTGTGTTTAAACATACCCAATGTAATAAGTTCTACATGTGTAAAAATGAAAACGTTATAACATCAGACTGTGCCGAAAGTTATTTATTTGATGAATCTCTTGGCCGTTGTCGTATGAATGATGGATCCTGTCCTGAAGCTGGTATTGAAAAAATTTGCGTTGGTAAAGGTGCTATTTTACTTCCACATTACAAATGTACAAAATTCTTTAAATGCGAAAACGATAAGGCAATTGAAAAAACATGTCAGACCAACAACTTCTTCGATTCTAAAAAAGGAGTATGTCGCCTCAATAATGGAGAATGTAAAGATGCAAGATCATTTAGGACTTCTATTAGTGATTCAAATGAGTGCACAGGCCGACCAGATGGTGTAATTATTCCTGATAATGATGACTGTTCTAGTTTTTACTTATGCATTCGTGGCAAATTGATAAAGCAGTTTTGCGGAATAGGTCACAGTTTTGATCAAAATTTAGGAATATGCGTTCATGATAGCGGATCTTGCTCCTTAACTAGTAAAACAACAACGTACATCAATACCACGTGCGTTGATCAAGAAGATGGAAAGTACCTTGCCAATTTTGATGCATGCAATAAATTTTACATCTGCATAAATAACTTTGCAATTCCACAAGAGTGCCCAGACAGTTACATGTTTGATCAGACAACATTCACCTGTGTTCCTAACGATGGTAGATGTCCACTTGCAAATATAATGAAACCTACAGATAATGACCTAAACAATGTCGACTGTGAAGGAAAACATGGTGTGTTTGTTCCTGATTTAACAAATTGCGAACAATTCTACACTTGCCTCTACGGCAAGCCTGAAGCTTTCAGATGTTCAAATGGTCAATATTTTGATGCTATTAAGGGTATTTGTAGGCCAAATAATGGAGAATGTGCACAAAAAAGTTTAACAACTGGTGATAAATGTGAAGGCTTGAAAGATGGATCAATAGTTGCCCATGAGACTGATTGCACAATGTTCTATGTTTGTACTAACGGTGAACCGAAAGTAGCTATTTGTGACCAAGGTTACTTCTTTGATAGCATTGCCAAAGAATGCCGCATGGATGATGGTACTTGTAATGGTGCACGCAGTCGCTCGAACGCAGTTTGCTATGGCAAACATGGAACTTTAATTGGACATCCAGACTGCCAAAAGTATTACATTTGCCTTAACGGACAAGCACTTTTAAGTCAATGCCTAAAGGGATACTACTTCGACACTAAGGCTGGAACTTGCAAAAACGATATTTATGGATTATGTGAACCGAAAAACATTACAATTTATAACCCATCAAAATCTGTAGTAAGTTTTATAAACCAATTTTAATTTGCTTCTATTCTAAAGACTTATTTTTGCAATTCAGAGTTGTATTGGAAAAACTGAAAACCGTTTCTATGCAAATATCCAAGATAATTGTCGTAGCTTCTATTCCTGTGTTAAAGGAGAATCTCAAATTGCCAATTGCCCAGCTGGCCTCCTATACAATGCTATCCTAAACACTTGTGATTGGCCAGGATTTGTGAAATGTGTAAATAATAAAATGCCGAGGGTTGAAGAAAAGGTAAACTAATATTAAAAATTTTTATTAAAATTCAAATTCTTTAAAATATTTTAATATCATTAATAGACCTGTGTTGGAGCTGTTGATGGAGTGAGATATCCCAATATTAAAACTGGCTGCAAGTCCTTCATTAATTGCGTAAATGGTGTTGCACATGAATCTTATTGCAGTGATGGATTACTTTTCAATTCCAAAAAGAATGTTTGTGATTGGCCAAAATCTGTAACTTGCAATGGTTATGGATACCAAGAAAATACATTCTCAGCAATAAAATTATATTATTAACAACAACTCTTGGTATATTTGTTCGTTACGATCTAATATCCGAAGAAAAACTACTGTGGCCGTTTTGAAAATAGATAATCGTTGCTTATTGTATTAAAAACTATAAAATTAAAACTAAAAAAACGCTGTGATGGCATTCTGGCTAAAGATTTAGTCCAAACTTTTGTAGAGATTAATTAAATTATAGTAAAATAGAAAATGCCTGCAATTTCACTTTTTTTTCTTTTTATTCACAATTTTGTTTTAAAGTTCCTTCGTACTTGCCGTATTGGTGGAAGTACGATCATAACCAGACAGCGGATTTCTAAAATCAATTTTTAGAGCATACAAACGCTCTCCAACCCCACCATCAGAAAAATCGAACCATCAAATGATGCCAGGTTGAAAAGTAAGATCTCCAATCGCTGGTAGTAAAATTGTGTTTGCGACTTAATAGCTTCCATCAAAAACAATTTCACTTCAGCTCATTTACAAGAGGTGACAACAGAAAGCTAATCGAAAGGTGATCTATTAGAATCTCCATTCGCCTTTTACTCTTCTTTACTCGGCATTACTATGCCACTCCGTCCCCAAGTATTCGACCCACTTAACGAACGGAACTTTCTTCAGAGCTCGCGAAGTGTATAGGTGCCTCAAAGAACAATAATCAATACAAGGTTATGAATTATCTAAAACGCAACTAGATAGGGCCAAGTCAATAATTCACTTTGCGCCAGCAATTGACTTCTTCAGCAATTGGAAGTCTGTAGCTGAATAAGTCAATTGCTCGCACAACGTGCATTATTGACTAGGTACATACTAAACGCGGAGCAGTACAACTTTAGATCGAGAAGATATTCTGACGAAGTTATTGTGTACCTAACTGAGCACCTTAACCAAAGCATACATAGGTTCGGAGAGTCTGTACTGGTTGCTCTAGATATATCCGAGATTTTTGATAGAGATGTCATCCTACTCTGCTAATTAAACTCGAAGCATATGACTACTCTCAATGCCTTCACATCCACAATAGGGAATGGTTGAATGCAATTAAAGCAAAACTACTTGCCTACAGTAGACCATGTATTGATAGACCGCCGCCACCTGATGACGGTACGAACGTACCGAGGTGCCAACTTCGACTCAGATCACTATCTTGTTGGTATGGTGCTCCGAGAGCGCATTACAACGCTGAAAAGCTTTGTATCCGCTGATCAGGCTCGAATCAACACAGCTGCCCTCCGCAACGAAATGGCCAGAAACACCTACGGTCAGGCGTTAGAACTCGCGCTCAGAAGAGCAAGTCCTGGGGATGAGATGCCGGGCGTCGACGAGAGCTGGGCCCGCCTTAAAAATACTGTCATTAGTACTGCTGATTCCATCTTAGGCAGAAGTCGTAGAGATCGGAACGACTGGTTATATAATGAATGCCAGCTGGCAACTGAACGTAAGAATGCTGCGTATCAAACAATACAACAGTCTCAGAGAACACGAGCACGCGAAGAGAAATATAAAGAGCTCAGAAAAGAAGAAAAGAGAATTCACAAACGAAAAAAGGAAGCCTGGGAGAAAAATCTCGTTTGTGAACTAGAACGGTACAGAGAGCGACGGCCGCACCAGGCGCGGGAGTTCTACCGAAGAGTACGCGGTATGACGCAATTCACACCTCGTTGCATATACTGCAAGGACAAAGAAGGGAATCTGATCACCGATCCTCAAGGCATCTTGGAGCGATGGGAAGAGCACTTGCTAAATAGCGAGCTAACTGAGGATTTGGAGGCTCCACCAATATCTGACGATAATGCTATGCTGTCACCACCAAGCTTAGCAGAAGTTAGCAGTGCCATCACCCAGCTCAAAAACAACAAGGCCTCGGGTGCAGACGGCATCCCTGCGGAGCTGGTTAAATATGGAGGACCTACATTACACCAAGCGATTCATGACTTAATTGTGCAAGTATGGGAGCAGGAATCGATGCCAGAAGACTGGAGAAAAGGCAATTATCATGGTATAACGTTGTTGAGTACCGCGTACAAGATATTCTCCGCCATCCTACAAAACAGGATGGCCCCATACGCTAGAAACATCGTAGGCCAATATCAGTGTGGCTTCAGTCCAGGCAAATCAACAACCGATCAGATTTTCACTTTGAGGCAGGCTATGGAAAAATGTCTCGAGTTTCAAAACTCAATCCAACACCTCTTCATAGACTTTAAAGCCGCCTATGATTGCATAGCCAGAGTAGAACTCTACAAAGCTATGAGAGAATTCGGCATTCCCAACAAGCTGATAAGACTATGTAGGTTGACCATGACCAATGTGACAAGCCAAGTAAAGGTATCCGGAACACTGTCCAGACCATTCAACATCTATAATGGACTCCGACAAGGGGACGGTCTGGCCTGCCTCCTTTTCAACCTGGCGTTGGAGAAAGTGATCCGAGATTCGGGCGTGACATCAAGGGGCACAATCCTCCACAAGTCCACCCAATTACTGGCTTACGCAGACGACATTGACATCATTGGAAGAACATCAACAGCTAGGGATGGCCGATTACATCGTGATTAATCGTACAATCGATTGTTGCTTTCGATTAATCGAAAAATTTCAATCGATTATGCTCAATCCGATTATTATACTAATCGTTTTTTGTTACGATTATTTCAATCGATTATTAAAAAATTGTGTAATGTTATTAGCATGCAACTAGTAACCAAACTCAGAAAATATTTGTTTAAACGAAAAAAGTCATATAACAATTTATTGTTAATTGTACCAGTTAATAGAATTAAATCCAGAGATGTGACTTATTTAAGATACAAGTATCTGAAATAGGGTAGGCTGGGTACGGTTGAAACAGTTTAGCGTTTATCGTCCATTGCATCGGGATTAGTTAAGCGAGCGATGGCGGGAAGATATTAAAAGAAAGACCATACATCTGTCTACTAATGGGCAATAGTAGTTCAGATGACTGTATTGTATTTTATGTGTAAAATCAAATTTAAAAAAAAATGTAATTTGTTTCAACTGTCCCAATGCCAGGGTCAGTTGAAACAGTGCCTGGGGTCAATTGAAACACATGGAAATAATACAAAATATAATAAATAAACATGTTTTATTCATCGTATAATAACATTAGATAGATAGATAAATAAATAACAAAAAAAACTTCAATATTTTATGTTTAAAAGAATAAAATTCAACAGATTTAAAAAAATAATTTTAGCACTTCAGCTATAAAATGGGTTAAGAGAAAAAAAACTAAATAAAAATCATTCATAAAGATCATTCAGATTCAGAATCACAATTGTGGCAGATATAACTAAGACTACCTTCTGTGCACTCTTCATGCGCCCACATTTTACATTCTGTGCATTGTATCCATTTTTCCCTCGGTCTGCTTTCTGAATAAGCGGACATACAAACAAGGCAGTACCACTTCTCTTCTTCTGGTGATTCATCTTGCGTGTTAGTTTTTTTCCTTTTTGTAGCATTTCTTTTAGTCTTTCCTCCATATAATCTTTTCTTACATTGCTTAGCTTTGGCTCGTTCTAATCTGGCTTCATGTTCTCTTCTCATCTTTTCTTTTTCAGGTGTATCTGTGTAGATTGTAGATTTCCTGGTTTTTCGCGTCCTGTTTTTTAATTTCCGTGGAGAAGCTTTTGGTAGTGGTCGCACCGCTTCCGGCGAAAACATAAATGGTGTACTCGAAGTCGCGATATTTTCCATTTGATTTGTCAACACAGGAACGGATTGAGAACTTGTAGAGGGCTTGGGTGAAATTTGCTGAACAGTCGGTTGTTGTAAAGAAAGAGCTGCAGTAGAAAGCTCCTCCGACTCTTCTAGTGGTTCGAGAGTTAAAATAGAAGGTGGTGGTGTTGGCGTTTTATCATCAGGTGTTGTAGTATTCTGAATAGGGTCGTCAGTTGCTTCCATTGTATTTGCAGGATTTGGCCTATCTGTCACAAATGCAGGTGCAAAATCGAGTTCAGTAAACAAATGCCGATTAAATGGAACAATCCCAGTTGCGCGAAAGCCAGCTTGAATGTTGGTTTGTGTAAGAGCAAGCGGCATAGCAGTAGCTAAAATCCCTGGGATGTCATATATTGACATTGTCTTGCCGGGGTGGCTTCGCATCCATCCATCACAGGCCGAATTTACAGCTTTCTTCAGCGGACCAAATGCAGATCGATCAAGCGGTTGGAGCTTATGTGAGCAGTGGGGAGGGAAAGATAGCATCACAATGCCATTCGTCTTGCAAAAGTCTAGTGCGTTGATGTGAATATGTGAAGAGTGGTTATCAAGCAGAAGTAAGACTTGATGTGAAGGAGAAGCATTTGAATGTTTCTGGAAATGTTCCAGGAAAGCAATAAATGATTCATCCTGCATCCAGCCAGAAGGATTTGCACTTCCAGCAGATCCTATTGGTCCATCCCTGATAAAGTGATGTTGATATCGCACTCGCGGAAAGACGAAGAATGGAGGAATAGCATTTCCGATGGCATTGACCGCAAAGGCTACTGTGACTAAACTACCCCTCTCGGCTGAAGTCACTGAACCTACTTGACGAGCACCACGTCTAGCTATTATTCTGTCGGGTTTTTGCACAGTAGTTATGCCGGTCTCATCAGCATTATATATATTTTGTGGTTCAAATTTATAACGGTCCATGACAGTAGCCAAATTGTCGTAGAAAGTACCTACGTTATTTCTATTAAAGCTAGTAGCCCTAGAAAGACTTGTAGCCTGTGCTACACGTACTGACAGTTCAGGATTTCTTCTCAGAAACATGCGAAACCATTCCTCGCCAGCCATTTCGTTTTCATCCCAAATCCGAGGACGTGATAAGTCGTACTTGATGGTCAATTCGTATGCCAATTTCCTAACATCTTTTTTAGTAAGGCCAAAATATATGTCTGCACATCTAATTAAATATTTAGATAGCTCACGCTCTTGTTCCTGGTTAAACACTCGAGTGGGAGCCTTATATCCCATTTCTTGATTTTCATCACCAGTCGCATCTCGTTTACGTACATACCTGAACAGGGAACAGTGGTTCAGCCCGTTCTTTTCTGCCGCTGCTCTTAACGAAGATCCGGCTTTTACATCTTCATAAGCTTGTTTGTACGTTGATAAGTCGCTCTGACCTCTCGTAGTCTTCCTTTGGCGTACCCTTGGCATCTAAGAAACAAGAAAATTAAATAAACAAACTGTTTCAACCGTACCCACAAAAAATGTTTCAACTGTCCCCACCCCCCCCTTGTAGGTGTAAAACGGTTCACAGTCAGAACGATAATAAATTTGAATAAAAAATAATAATACAGCCATATTCTACAAACTTCAATTAAAATGATACAAAACTCTCAATACTCTAACTTTAATAACGCCATAATAATAGCAAAAATTTACGAACATAAAATACTTACTTTTCCGTCAAAAAAAACAATGGGGCTTCCTATACACAAGCACAGGACGCGAAGAATGACGCAACACTAAAATTCGTATTTGCACTTGTCGCCTGCTTCGTTCTCCCCTTGTACCACTCACCACATCACGCACAATGGCGAGATATTCGCTTTGTTTCAACCGTCCCCCGTTTCAACCGTACCCAGTCTACCCTACAGATACAAGATACAAAATACGTATTTTCATCTTGTATCTAAAATACTTTTTTAAAATTCATTTTGTATCTTGTATTTAAATACCTTTAGTTTGGTATCTTAGTATTTTGTAGATACTATGTTTGCTAAAATACTTTTAGTAATAGTTAAGCATTTATTTACAAAATGTGACAAGATTCTATGGTGACATTAATTTTAAATGTTAATGGCCGGGTTTATGCCGCGGACACTTTGGAGTTGACTGACATGTTGTAAGCGGCATATAAGAGAAGAATCGGTTAAAACGATAACCAAGTTGGCAGCTCCGTTTCATAAATTTCAAAGTGTCCGCGGCATTCTCACGGTATACAGAAACAAGGTAATGTAAAAGACTGTATATCGTAAGACTGAATATCGTGCTGACGTCACTTGTTGGCCGCTTCTCATATAAAATCGTATTTGTTGTTGTTGATTCTGCATTAGTGCTGGCGTCAGTTGGTTCCCTTTTTCTACGGTATTCGAAGCTGTCAGTCTCTTTTACATAACCTTGTTTCTGTATATCGTGGCGATTCGACTCGTGTCATTTTTAATTATTCCGTATTTTTTGTGTGGTATCAACAATATCGCCTTTGTGAGATTCGAGATAGCGAACATGTAAAAGATGAATCTTATTACATGTTTTTAGAGGATTCTGATTCCTCTATTGCAAGTGGCGAAAACACAGGGTCTACTGGCAGCACCGCTGACTTAGAAACACTGCAATACCTAAATAATAAAGATGCCAACTTAAAGAGCTTAAATGCTTATCCTACAATAAAAAAAATATTTTTCAAATATAACACCTGTTTGCCAAGTTCTGCCCCTGTGGAGCGACTCTTCTTTTTTGGGGGTATGATTATGAGGCCTCATCGAAGAAAAATGAGCGATAAAATGTTTGAAGAGCTGGTTTTACTTAAGTCTCGATTAAAACCTTAAAAATAAGTATTTTGTCTTGTCACATTTGCCCGATCAACGCAATTTACTGTTAAATAATTCACGTAAAAAAATAAACTTACATTCAATAAAATGTTGTTTTCTTACAAAAGTATTTTATCTTTAAAAAGTATTTGAAAGATGCGTATTTTGTATCTAGTATTTCAGATACCATTCCAGAAAGTTATTTGTATCTGGTATCTGAAATACTTAATTTAAAAGTATCTTGCATTTTGTATTCCAGATACTTTGTATAGGGCAGAGGTTCCCAATCTTTTTCGGTTTGCGGCTACCTAAATAATCGGATTTTTCCCGCGGCGCCCTTAGTACATCAGATTTTTTCTAAATTTTCGACTTTCTTGAAAAATTGGAAAACTTTCCTTTTTAAAAGCGATTACCCATTTAACAGCGAAATATATTCAGGATCTCGAACAAATCCTGAGCCTTTGTACGGCTGGCCGCACACATACGGTTTCCGTGTTCGGTTTCCGTACTCGAACACCCGAATGCAGGCATTTCACACAAATAATTCTACATAGCGCACACGTTCTTAAATTGTCCGTTCGGAAACCATTCCTTATATTCGGTTCGAAAGACAAGACGTGCGTTCAGGATGTCAAAAACCGAACGTCTGCGATAGGCTCACGGAATTCCGCGGCGCACACTTTGGGAATCACTGGTATAGGGTATCTTGTACATCACTGATTAAATCCCATCATTACTTTTTTGAAAAGACCTACTTCATTTTCATGTGTCCCTAAGGCCTTCCGCACACTTGTCCATAACATCAAAACAAAAACCGGTTTTTGTAGGCAAGGGTCGCAGGGAAGACAGTTTTTCTTCCATAATTTTCCATCATTTGTTCACCCAAACATTTTCTGGTTTCACCGTCCATTGCACTAACACAAGCATGTTTTCGTTCTCGGCAAAGCTGCTTCGCTGTGCTTGCACCCCACCCTACTCCATAGGCATTACAATCTTTACACGAAAATGATGGAGAAAAGTGATCTTCGAGTGTACTATTGAACTCATAGTAAAACCGGTTTGAAATTATGGACAAGTCTGCGAAGGGCCTAAGTCCACTACGGCTCAAATCTAGCCCACTGTGCGGCGGTGCCCTGCGCCTGAGATCTTGGCTAATCAAATACAATTCAAATAGATTATGTCCCGCGCACCTGAAATCTTAGGACGGGAACAACTATCAAAGGCCGGGAAATGCGAAATGTCACGAAATGGCCTTGAACATGAAAAGTTGTAAAAAGAATTTATTCCATTTCATCGGAGAAATATATTAATATGCCTGAAAACAAGAAAAAAACAAAATCATGACCAGCCACAATGGCAATTAAAAAAGATCCATCCTGCGTGTGAGCACTTATGTAGCTATTCACACAAAAATTGCCCCGTCTGCTGCCTGGCTGATAGGGCAAAGTGAGTGAGGGGTGGAGCAGGCGAAAAAAACATTTCGTCCGTGTGGAATGAAGTTCCGACGCCACCATGCCCTTCATCTCTTCCTTTGTCTATCAACAGAGAACTTGGGGAAATGCGCGGAGAGCTTTACACCCTCCCCAAGCTGAAGTTGCCTGGTGATGAACATTGGGCGCGTTTAGGCCGAAGTTAATTTAACTGAGCTAAGCAAGTTAACAACGACATAAACAGCAATTTTTTTAGCGCTGTTAGCTAACTTATTTCTGCTTTTTGGCTTATCTAAAATTTAGCACAGCCAAAATGAATTGACGTTTGCTTGTAATTTTTTGTTGTAAGCAAATAATTTAGAAATATTTCAATACGGAATGAAGATTTTATGATTATTATTCATTTTTTAGCTTTCTTTATTTGTAAAATGGGAAATGTTATTATTTTTGCCTGTTATTAGCTGTAAAATGAGAATTGCCAAACGGCATGCTAGAAACGCTGCTAAGTTAACAGCGATAATTTAACAGAGTTAAAATAACTCGGGCCTAAACGCGCCCATTGAAACAAATCCATTTCAGGCCTGGGAAGTGTTGAAAGGCGAATACCCCAACGTATACAAACAAGCGCAAAAATATTTGCCTGCTTTCGTCCCAGCAAACCAAATTTTAAGATATCTTACCGAATTCGTTACGGAACTTCGTATATTTCTCCCGAATTCGCAATCGATTTCTGAACAAATTCGGAACGAAAAATATATGAAGGGGTTGACACGACATCGTTACAAAAATTCTTTTCGAATTCGTTACGAAATTTAGTAAAGATATAGCAAAGCTTTTTACCCCTAATAAAAAAAAAGCTTTGCTAAATCTTTACTAAATTTCGTAACGATTTCGAAAAGAATTTTTGTAACGATGTCGTGTCAACCCCTTCATATATTTTTCGTTCCGAATTTGTTCAGAAATCGATTGCGAATTCGGGAGAAATATACGAATTTCCGTAACGAATTCAGTAAAATATCTTAAAATTTGGTTTGCTGGGAAATTGAATTATAAAATAAATTCACAAAAAGGCCACTCGCGCACTTCACTCAAAGACTCAAGATTTCACAATAAAGTTTAACAGGAATGTTCCGATTTCTTTCGTACTTCTTTAAGAAAATTTGTTATCGACTTCTTTGTGACATTGTTGCGAAATTGTTTTCCGAATTCTTTTTGAACTAGTTTCGACTAATCGCCACATACAAAGCTTTAGTTTTTGTTGTTGTATTACTTCCGAAAACCTTTCGACTTGTAGGAATTCGGAAAGTTTGGTTTGCTGGGGTCTGTTCCCAGTGAAAGGCTTTTTTCAGGGGTCAAATCGATGCATTCTGATTTGCGGAGTAGGTTAACAAGTAAGGATTCGGCGCAACTCGTGTTGTTAGGTTCACTCAGTGTGGCTTTGTGGGCAAAGTACCAAATAAAGTAAACGGCTTATCAGTTGTATTTCCTATTTATAATTTTTTAAACAACAAGAGTTGAATTTTGCAATAAAAAAGGTTCGAACTATGTTAAATTTATTATTTATACATTTAATATCCTTTATTTTATCCTGAATAAATTATAATTTAAATAATAATTGTTAAAAAAAACATTAAAACATGATGGAAAGAATTTTTAAAATTGCATTAAAAAAGTAATCGATTATTGTACAAATCGAATACTACAAAGCAATTGATCGATTACAAATAATTGTATTTTACGATTAATCGACATTCGATTAATCGGAATTTTTTCACTAATCGGCCATCCCTATCAACAGCTGTACAAGAAGCTTTCATCCAGATTGAGCGGGCGGCAGGAAATCTAGGACTGCACATCAACGAAAGCAAAACAAAGTACATGGTGGCCTCGTCTGCAAAAACCCCTAACAGTGGTCCCACAATCAAGGTAGAGGAACACGAGTTTGATGTGTTAAAATCATTTACCTACCTTGGGTCAATAGTAGCAGCCGACAATAGCATGGAACCTGAAATACGCGCACGACTGCTAAAAGCCAACAAAGCCTACTATAGTCTGTCAAGGCTCTTCAAATCCAAGCATCTAACCATAACGTCCAAACTTTTACTATATAAGACGATGGTCTTGCCGGTCCATAGGGATGCCAAACTGGATGACATCGGCTCAGAATCGGGACCGGTGGAGAGAACAGTTGCGAGAGGCCAGGACCGGATCCCGGTTGTAGAGCCGTTAAATAAGACTTGCCTACAGGGCGTACAGACGTTGCCTGAATAACTCACTGTGAGGCCGCCCAATAACAATTTCTTCTATTCTCTCCAAAATCATGGAGACAATAATTAATAAAAATCGTATAGAATAGAATTCAACCAAGTCCTAAATAATAAACATTACAGCTTCAGGCAAAAAAAACACCGACAACCTTTAAGTGTGTCTTACAGAACACCTCAATGCATCGATTTGATGAGTCGAGCCTGGTTGCGGTAGATATCTTCAAGTCTTTTGACAGAGTATGCCACCTGACTTTGTGGCTAAACTCCAAGCTATTGGCATGGACTTACTTGTAAAGAGAGAAAGTTTTCTTCAAGGTAGTATAGGATGGCGTCGAGTCTAAACCCGACGCCATTGGCATAATAGACCAAATAAAATAGGCCGCAGTGCCCGCTAAGGCCAGTGGTGGTTTTACGCTTAGGCCTGGGAGGCCCGGGCCTAGGGCGGCAAAATTTTAGAGTCTGCGAAATTTATAGAACGATTAAAATTTAAAAATCAATTTAACTTAGTTTTGCTGTGTACTTTGAAGCAATTGAGAGATCCAAAGGCGTGCATGTCGTCCCTTGTGTCTATAAATGGTTCTCAAATTTTTCGTAACGATCGCTAAGATCGCACTGGTGGTGCTGGTGGTGTTGTTAAATTCCTTAGGGACTACCTAAAATGCAGGATTATCGGTCACTCTATACACCTTGGTATTGAGTTTATTGTGCTCAAATGGTTCTGAAAAACTTTTACTTGTCAGTGATTACTCTTCCCCGGTGTATTTGAACCTGATAATTCCGCTGAACTGGAGGAGACCCTGAAGCATCTTTCTCATGCGTATGCTCATATAGTTTGTTGCCGGCGATTTTAATGTAAACTAGTCCAGAAAAACTCTTCAATCATACAATGCAGACCTTAGACCTTGTTCAAATGAATACCTCGCCAACTTACTTTAATGCGACGAACCCATCCCTACTTGATGTCTTCCTTTGCCGCGAACCTAGTATGATTCTCTTTCAAAATCAAATCTCTCCTCCAAGTTATTTGGAGCACAACATCCTATTTGTTAATTACAATTTTCACATTGAAACAATTACCAGGAAACTACAGTGTGTCGTGATTTTAAAAATATTAACCGCGATCGGCTCCTGGAACATTGTCAATTGCTTCCCCGGGATAATATTTTGCGGCAGAAGACATAGATGATAAAATTGCTGTCTTTTAGGAGTTTACCGTCCAGTTATATGATGAATTTGCTCCCCTGCGTACTAAATGCCTGAGTGATAAGTCTAAACCGTGGTTCTATACTGAAATCAAGTCACTTATCGCCAAAAGGGAGTATCTATATCGTTTCTTAAAATTCAGAAGTGAAAATGCTAGAAAATCATACAATCGCGTTCGAAAATCAGGGAGGCTAAACGTCGTTGCGAAACTCAGGGAGGCTAAACGTAATTTTCATGCTCGTAAACCTGATCCGTCACTTCCAACTCGAACTTTCCGGAATAAGAAGATTCACATGTATACGCCAACTGTGACCCTGATAATCTGTCTGAATAATCATTTCTCTTCTTGCAATATAAATACTCTACCTGGTGAAGATTTCCCATTTAATTTCCTCCCATGTCATGCTTTTTGCTGGCGTTTCCCAAGGATCTATCTTAGGCCCTCTACTGTTTAGTATATATATAAATGATTTTCCACTAATAGTAAAGCATTCTTACGTACGTATGCTGATGATGTACAACTCTATTTTAGTGATGCTAAAATCATCATCTGCATCATCAGCATCATCTTCTGAATTCTAACGCGTCATCAACCGACCTCTCTCAAAACCTTAAATGGGACCCTTGTCGTCTGCGTTAACCGGAATATGATGTGTTGTGACCACATTGGTTAAAGCTATACTCTTGCTTGCGCACATAATAAATGGCCTCTGTATCTTCCCCTCGTTAGATTCATCCTGTAACCGTTAGTTAGAAGTAGCCTTTAACGACTGCATACGTTTCATTCATAACCCTCGCAGGTATGACCACATTTCACCTCACCGGCATTCAGTTTTTGGATGTTCCTTAAGTGACTACCGAGATTTTAGGGTCTTGTGTTACTACCATAACATAACATCATCAACAACCGAAAACACTCCTATCTAAACGAATTTATCCAGCTCTCACAGTACCGCAGAAATAATACTGTGTTTATCCCTCGATTTCGGCATCTATCGGGGCAAGTGCGGCCCGTTTCTCAGCCCAGCTGAGAAGTGTACCTTCTGAGCTAGAAAGATAAACTCTATTAAACGCTCTTTCTTTTTTCAAGCAGCTCAATCGTGGAACTCCATTCCTGTTGAAATACAACGAATTGAATCAGTGGGTACTTTCAAAATGCGTCTTTTTGAATTTATTTCTGGCAGGACAAACTGATGCACGTGTATCACTAAGGAATATCTTTTTTGTTTATTATTTTTTTATATTTGCCTTTATAAAATCACATTAAAAATTTGATTTTCAAAAACCCAATTCTATTTGGCAGTAGAACTGACTTAAAACTACTACTCATAGCGATGCTAAGAGCTTAAGTATCTTCGCGTAAACATGGTCAATGTTGTCTATCCAAGCAAGATTGGTGCAAGAAATCTACTATCAGGATATAATTGGAGTTTTCACCCAAATTAAGAAAGCTTATAATAAAATATTTTCATTATTCGTAAATTAAATGTTTTATTATAAAAAGTATCACTACAAAGCAAAAAAGGCGCCATATCGGACGGGGCCTAGAGCGCATTCGAGCTTAAATCCGCCACTGGCTAAGGCGCCTCTAAAAAAGAATGAATGAAACCCCACACCATTACTGGCACTGTCCGTTATAGACTAAGAGCCCAGGCCCGCCAGACCTACATCATTTTCTTAAAGCTGATATTTCGTATATATAGTACATAGTGTGATATGCAGTTAAGAACATATGAGCATTCGCTAGCCCTGAGAATAGGCCCTTGTGTAGATAGAGGGGTTGGGGGTGAAAAATACTACTGGCAGAAATTTTTCACCATTTGCTGGGGTGTGAGGGGTAAAACGGCAACTTCAGCTAGGGGTGGCTGTATTACTCTTCGTTTATTTATTTATTTATTTATTTATTTATTTACTGAAGAAACAACCGATACACATTACAAAAATAGATTCGAGATTAGAAACCACAGATTACAATACAATATATATCCTAAACGTTTCTTACTGAGATAATGTAATAAGATAGCTTACCAAAATATGATACAATGATACAAAACTGATATGTGACAGAGGGAATGAAAATACTTTCAGAATTACAATAATCTTACATTATGTTAAGTTACAGCAATAAATTTATAGATGATAAAAACTAATGTCTGTTAAGAATGTGTAAGATCTTACGCTTAAATTCTGCCTCCTTAGTAATACATATATCTATATCCAGAAATTAAATATTATACTGCTCACACATTCTGTACAGAGGAGCTCTCTGACCGGCGTTGGTTCTAGCTTTATTAAGAAAGAACAGATCTTTCGAACGAGTGGCCCGGGAGGGAATCCGGAAACAAACTTGAGATAAAAGATCAGGGGAATCTATCTCAGATGTTATAAGTTTTCTGAGAATTATTGCATCGTGAAGAGATCGTCGATCTTCCAGACCTGTGAGGGATGTTTTTATTAATCTGGCGTCGTAGGCCAGTTTACCAAATTTTAGGCGGAAACTCAGTGCTCTAGTAAGTTTTTTCTGTAACATTTCAATTTTATCACTATAAACTTTATAGTATGGGTTCCAGACGGATGAAGCATACTCCAAGTGTGATCTTACTAACGATTGGTACAGTAGACGGTAGGTAGATAATTGTTTAAAATTCTTGGTCGATCTAAGTACGAAGCCAAGCATCTTGTATGCTTTAGATACAGTATTGTTAATATGTACGTCGAAAATCAACTTGCTATCAAAAATAACACCAAGATCACGTATTTGTTTTACTCTGATAAGAATAGTATTATTTAATGTGTAATCAAAACTGACATGGTTTGTATCGTCGGCAATAGAATAGATATTCATCGCTGGTCTACAAGAACTTGATAAAGGAGTCCTAGAACAAAGAGACGCTACGGTACAAACTCAACTGCACCATGATAAGAAGAGAGGATGGTGTATATGGCTAGCAGTATCGATGACATACACGATGTGTGAGAGAAATACTTTGGAGGCTTCTTCAAAGAGAACATAAACCTAACACACGGAGAAGCAGGCAGAAGTACAGAGGTCCCAAAAAACGGTACGCCAGAACCTCAGGGTTAGGCAAAATTTGATTTTAATTAAAAAAATCAAAAATCATTGATTTTTTCAAAAAAATCATAAAAATCATGTTTTTTTGATTTTTATTAAAACACTCAATAATGTGCTTTTTTAAACCGTTGAAAATTATTTTGATATTGGTCTAAAACTGGGGTGGCCAACCCGCGGCCCTTCGCAGGAAATTTTGCGGCCCGCGAGATTTAACACGATTTAACAAAACAAATTTTTAGTAGAAGATTCCAACACACGAAAAAGAAAAAAAATACAGTTTAAAAAAACTAAAAAATACGCTTTTATTTTAAAATGAACTAAAAAGTAAAAAATAATTTTGAATGTAAAGTTTTTATTGCTCTAGCCAGTATATGGAAACTACCTACCTTTCGAAATGTAAAAAAGCGTGGGCGCTAAGAATATAGGTAAAGAGTAAGGCAATAAAAACTTTACATTCAAAATTATTTTTTACTTTTTAGTTCATTTTAAAATAAAAGCGTATATTTTAGTTTTTTTAAACTGTATTTTTTATTTTCTACTTTTTAGTCTATTATATGTCTTCCGCCATTTTGTAATGACAGCCATATTAGATTTAAAAGGACGTCACGCAGCTTACTGTACTATACTCGCCATACACTTTCATTTAATACTCATACCGAGGGCGTTGCAAAGAAAACGATAAACCGCCATTTTGTTTTGGCCGAAATTTTGAATTTGGAATGACGCCACACAATTCATAGTATTGTAATTGTCACACCCTTTAATTTGATACCCATACCGAGCGGGTTGCACAGGAAAAGGTAATCCGCCATTTTGTGTTGGTCGCCATTTTGAATTTACAATGACACAATGACAATGATTTTACTTGTCATACTCTTTCATTTGGTACCCATATCGAGTGGGTTGTAAAGAAAAACGGTAATCCGCCATTTTTTATTTGCCGCCTTTTTGAATGACGCCACATAGCTAATTGTATTGCACTTGTCATACCCTTTCATTTGATACCCATGTTGGAGAACCCAACTGCAAAATTCACCCGCCATCTTGGCACCGCCATCTTGATTTTCTTACAAAATGATCAGATTGTATTGTCACGCGAACTATACCTATGTGCAAAATTTGAAGTTGATCGGTTATATGGAAGTGGGTCAAAATCAAGTTGCAAGATTTGTTTACATACTAGATACAACATACAGGTGAAGCTAATATAAAGTGTATAAAAAGGTGGTCCGCCATATTGTGTTGGCCGCCATTTTGAATTCGGAATGACGCCACAGAGCTAAAAGTATTCTACTTGTCATTTGCTTTCATTTCATACCCATATTGAGTGGGTTGTAAGTAAAGAGAAAGGTAGTTGGCCATTTTGTGTTGGCCGCTATTTTAAATTTTGAATGACGCCACATAGCTAATTGTATTCTACTTGTCATACCCTTTCATTTGATACCCATGTCGGCAGTCGGGGAGCACAATTGCATAATTCGGCCGCCATCTTGGAACCGCCATATTGATTTTTTTACAAAATGGTCAGATTGTATTGTCACGCGAATTATACATATGTGCAAAATTTGAAGTTAATCGGTTAAGTGGAAGTGGGTCAAAATTAAGTTGCAAGATTTGTTTACATACTACATACAACATACAACATACAGCATACAAGATACAGGTGAAGCTCTTATATTTCGTATAAAAAATGTAGCCAGCTCTTTTTAACGTTGCTATTGAAACAGTTCCACAAAATCTGCAAAGGAACTTCTAATTGATTTACAGGGCTATAATGAATTAAAAACTATTTTTAGGCCTCAGATTTAAAAATTGGTTTTTATAAGAAACTAGTTGGGACCGGGCGCACCTATGCTGCTCCCATAAGCCAATAGTAGTAATCAGGTGATGTGAATTTTAATATACAGCAGAAGAGTTTGAAAAAGGCATTTTTTTGGTATTTTTGATTCCAAATAACAAAATGTGAAACTATTAGTGATCTGACATTTTGATCGCGACAATAAAAACCATCCTTGACATGACATTTTTCGAGATATGACTTTTCATACACAGATGAAGTGTCTCAATGAACCGCTTATTTTCTGTATTTTGGATAGCTGGGACACGGTGCCCCTCGCTGCACCCAACGTTTAAACATATAAAATAAATCCAAACCTTCAACTCTTTTTATCCATTAACGAAAAACCAACTATTCCTATAGAAGTTGGAGTCATTAGATTCAAAATACATTTATTTGAACTATGACCAAAATTGCTTGTGTATTCTGTTAAAACCATGAACGTTAAAATATTTAAAATTAATGCAAATAGCAGCATCCAGCACTCGAAATTCGAGGGCCATTTTCTATAGCTTTTTTAATTTAAATCTAGAAGTCTTCAATAACAAAATTTTTCGAGAACAATAAAACAAAATCGAAAAATGAAACAAATATTTTATAGTTGGAAAAAGCAATGCCAAAAAACCAACTTTTATTTTCTCTTATATTGCGAAATTGTGTTCATCAAAACATGTGAAATTAATGCAAATATTGAAAATCAAACTATTCGCAATATCTAAGGAAAGAACCAATACTTATTTCTGTAAAATTTGGAGACATAAGATTCAATAAGCTTTCATATTAAGTGTGACCAAAATTATCTATGTATGTATTCTTTTACAAACCTTGCTGGTAAACTATGTTTTTCGCTGCACCCAACCTTAAGACATTTAAAATTAATCCAAATCTTCAAAATTCAACTCTTCAACAAATATTTATAACCATTAACGAAAAACCAATTATTCCTATAAAAGTTCGAGAGTTTGGATATTGGTTTGTTTGTCTAATTCTGCGAAGTATGTCTTCAGTCATGCCGTTCTTGTATTTTTCCGATGGTTCTGCGAACAGTTGACGAAGTTATTCGGCGTGGATGCAAATGCTGCATCAGTAAGTGTCAGATCCCAATGATTGTCGTCTTCCAGCAATTGCAACTCGCGACATGCATCTTGAAATGTATTGAATATTTGGCCATTGACCGTTCGTAAAAATTCGAAAGACGTTGGGCCTGGAACATTCAGCAACAACAAACGCAAAGAGAAACATTCACGTTGTTTTGGATGTATTGTGTAAAGTCGTCCCCCCAATGTTTTTGCTTTCAATACGCGTGGTTCGCCTTGGCTACGTGGCTTCCATTTTTACCTGATTTGTTCCATGTACATATAATAGCGAAGGACGTCGGGATATAACAATGTTGTTGCGAATTGTCCGAAAATATCAGGTTTTTGGCACAGTGTGAAACATTCAGTAAAGGTACAAACAGATTGGAGCGGCGACGGTGGAAGTGGCAGTCGACGGCGACGGGAAAACGTTTAAAATACACGGGCCACCATATAAGCTAACACAACGGCAAGGAGACGCCTAGCGGCGCGGAGAAATTAGAGCAATTTCGAATTCTGCCGCCGCAACCAAAACAGTAAACAATAAAAAAAATTTCTTGTCTTTATTTAGCAAACTCAAGATGAATTAAATTGAACTTGATTAATTTAAACTTTTGGAGATACTTGAAGGTTCTGTGATGTTATTCATTTTCTAATAAATACTAATAACTTGTAACTTTAATTATTAGTGAAAAACAATGATCCAAATGTTGAAATGTTTGTAAGCGATTTTCCCGAGTAAAAATAAGACTCGTCCGTTCTTACCTTGAAATAGGCACGCACAGGGTTAAAACGCCTGAGTAAAAATTATACTTTTCCAAATGCAGCCCGCTACCAATAAAAGACGTACCAAATAGTCCTTTTCTAGACTAAAGGGAGTAAAAATTGGAGCTGTAAGAAATTGTATAGGACGAAGAAAATGAGCAATTACCTTGGTGACCATGAAGTGTGCCATTAGTATATTCAATACACCGGTTCTTGTTCGATTACGTAGGTCAAGCAGCATTGGATGTGGTTAGTACTTGGTTGGAGGACCGCTTGGGAAAACGACACTCGTGGTTGGATGGTCGATTATGAATAAATTCATATCTGCAACAGGGGCGGGCATACCTCCATAGCGAAAGCATTTTTAGATTTTCATGCCTATAGCACACTCCCCGTGTGGCAGGCGCATTTGTTCACAATGCGTGCTTGTTGCGGGCGCGCATATGTTATTTACAAAAATCTAAGCAACTCGGGTTGGTTCAACTTACATATGCGAATCGCTCTTTTCGAAAAAGAAAATTTACAAAACATAAATAAAGCTCCATCTTCTCTGACGAAAATCTGCAACACCAGCTACGAAAAAGTACTAAAAATGTACCAAATAAAGGCAATTTTAACATCAAAATTGTTGATAATTGCCGTAACATAAAATTGTCTGGACATTATTCATAGGAAACATTGCAAGATTTTTAATTTTGAAAAAAAAATTATAGGTTGACTATGTATTTTTTGAAGAAAAAGCTAATTGAAGTTGCAATTTTTGTTAAAAAAACAAAATTTTAACTTTGGCAAGGTGGAACCGTCACTTTCACAATAATATATAGGTGGGAGTATTCTGCCTTGTTCATGAAAATAGGGTTGATATTCAAAACTCTATCAAAAAAATTTCAAAGGGCCCTAGTGGCTACAGCTTTACGATTTCTCCCACCCCCGAACTCATACAATTTATTGTTTGTCTGACCAAAACCTATCAACAGGCGGCCGCTTTGTAATCTGAGTTTATGCACCCTGTATATCACCCCGGCCCGCCGGATCATAATGCATTTTCAAAGTGGCCCGCGATAACATTTGGGTTGGCCACCCATGGTATAAACCCGTGGTCTCCAAAGTGTGGTACGCGTACCCCGAGAGGTACGCAGACAATTCTAGGGGGTATCCCAAATATTCAATACTGTTGCGAATTTTTAGTTGTTAACCCTTATTTTTGAAAGAAAAAAAAATAAAAAGTTTTTATATCCATACTAAACTAACTAAAGGCAACACCCTTTTTATAATGGGCGGCTATCTTTACGGGGTACCGGGTCACGGGGTACGGGTTTAAAAATCGAGCAGCAAATGAAGCTCCAGGGTACTCTTGCCTTCTGAGTTTTCACGATCAGGAGCTTCACAGCCTATTGTTGGCCTTGACTTCCTCTAGCGCTCGCCTCCATGATTGGCGATCGCTGGCCCGTCTTTTCCAGTTTCTTATTCGTAATTGTCTTATGTCTTCGCCAACGCGCGCCGTCTATACTTTACTTAGGTCGTCCTGGTCTAATGTTCACATCGAGGAGCAATGAAGCCTTTTTTACAAAAAATGTAGCAAGTATTGAGTCCGGGGCAGGCTTCAAAGGGGTTGGCACTGGTACGAGACCACTCCTTGTTTTTTTTTGTTTGACCGGAAAACCACTGCTGCACCTGAAGGGGGTAGTGAGGCAATATTCGCTTTACTTTTGTACGATGAAGATATTTATTCTCCGTACCTGAAATCTCTCGCAAGTCCTTTTCCACACCGAGCCATGAGAAACACGTTTCCTACTTCGGCAATGTTGTTATTCTGCAGGACTTTCAGAAGTTTCAGTTTCGGCTGATTAAAAAAAGCATAAGTGATGTCACAACTAATCATGTCGTGCAGGAACAATATATGGTCAGAAAGGGGTTTGCCCAGCTGCAAGATGGAGATTCTAGACGATTTGAGACACCCTTAATTCTCCTTGTTTCAAAAAGAAGACATTCTTTATATCAGGGCTACACACAGAGGCCAATCAGAATCATCAAAAGATGGATACCTTCCCTACCAATGTCACTTAATCATTTGACTAGGCCAACATAAGAGCGGTTGTGATCATTAGAAAATCACCGTCCTTCACAGCTTGTTGTGGATGAATTTTTACCGGGCCACGGAGACACTACACTTGGTGCATTGTGACAGTGACTTGCACCGACAAGTGTGTGCTCGTGCTTAACCCCATTAACTTGTTATTTGTTGTTTTCATATTGAACCTCAGATGTTTAT
Source organism: Thereva nobilitata (assembly GCA_963855945.1). Taxonomy (NCBI): domain Eukaryota; kingdom Metazoa; phylum Arthropoda; class Insecta; order Diptera; family Therevidae; genus Thereva; species Thereva nobilitata. Next base: position 132,854,594 of record OY979696.1, read on the forward strand.
AAGATATGATAAACATGATCTAACTTCCCCCTTATGATGGGTCATAGTGATTTCCAAGGCACAAAAATAGATGTCAACCGGTTCTTGTTTGTGAAGTTTGCTAGGAAACTATCCTGCGAGGCAGTGAGCACCATCGATTCTGTAAAATGATATTGCAGCAAATTCTTTGCGCTCTTCTCAATGGTTCTATTCGCTTGGTGTTTTCACTGGCTTCGTAAGGGAAGCAATCGAAAATGACAATGGCTTTTGATTCTTAGTTTGACTTGACATGATACATAACTGATGAAAATGTCTCAAAGAGCTTAACGTCAATAAATCGACTGGCCCTGACAATATTATTCCCCCTATGGTACTTAAGAAAAGTACCTCACCTTTGCTACGCCAACTTGAATTCTATTATAAATGTGACTGTCATTTATAAATGGTAATTTTTACAAAAGATTAGGCTGCATCCCGTGTAGGCTCGTGAAACGGTATCTCCGTATCCTTGCAGCCCCGGGACACGGTACGCCCGTGCACCCGTATATGGTGCGAATAGTGCCGCTCATATAATTAGGGGGTACAATTAATGATTATTTTCGTCAGAAGGGGATATTTGCGATTTTTCTCGTGCGTATGTAATTGAAATTGAAAACAACGTAATGGCTGGAAGAAAAGAAGACAGTGTATGGCAGTTTTACCTCAAAACGACAAATTCAAATAGATCAGAATGTAGTGTAGAGCGACATGTAAGAAGTGCAAGAAAGAAATTCAAGGGATTGTTCAGAGTCTGAAGTAGGGATGTTACGAATGTAATATTTTTCACATTCGCAAATGCGAATGTTCGGAATTCGAATTTGCGAATGTGAATACGAATATTTAAGAATAGCATTAAAAAAAATTAATTAAATTAAGGCCTTTTTTATTACTTACAATAGGATATGAAAAAATATTGGAACATTAGACCAGTGTTATATACAGTAATGGTATTCTTTCTTCTCGTATTTAATAGTCAAAGATCAAAAGAGGAATATTATTTTTCAATGAGGCGATTTCTAAAGGCCCCATTCCTATCCAGGCCGCCAGCAGGCCATGGCCTGAAGGCTTCCGCCTTGAGGCCAAGTATAACCACACACTCACTCACCCATGCCGTCAACTTGATGGAGCCTGCTGGGCCTGCAGTCCAAGAAAACTGACAAAAATCTTTATGTGTATGGGTATTTATCGTCAGTCCGTGCCTGAAGATCTGAACTTCTATTCAGTCTGTACCGGCACAATGGAGCTCCTTGCTGGTGACAGCAAGGCTACTGCCATCATATTTGGGTATACATAAAAATTTTTAAACAACCATCCTCCCTAGTCTTCCGAAATATTCATAGGGGGTGTTAAGCCGGTCACACGGTACACGCTAGCTCGACGGAAGGGGTCGTGGGGGTGTGTGACCGGGCAGATAGCTATATGGTTATGGTTCACCACTTACCTAATTGTCTATATGAAAAAGACTTCATATCATTCCCGGTCTTCGGTCCTCATCACAGTGGGACCTGTAAAATCGTCACTCAACGAAATGCGAACCCCCCCAGGGAAAGATCTCCCTCCACAACCATCCTGAAAACCCAAAAAGGAACCTAGCACTGCATGCCTAGTAAAGAGATAAACAGGGTATGCATAACTTGAAAATACATATATTATATTCAAAAACTCTTAACTTTACACAATCTCCATGCAACCGTAGCAACAACAATAATTTAACAACAGAGTGTAACAGTGATCTGGTGTATGTTGGGTGTAGGGGAGGTTACCCACTGGACTCGGTAAGAACACAAACGGGAAGGAACAACGTCGCTTTGGCCAAATCGAAGTTGACGAACACGATCCCTTATTGAATTGCAACCCGAACAAGCGCCCAACAGGCAATCACGCCTATTGCTCCAAAAATATATCGTTACAGAGAAAAATTCAAGTGTGCTTTCACACCCCAGAAGAATGGACAATATACTTATTTGATCTTTAAATATACCTATTTGATCTTTAAAAGTGTTAATATAAATGGTGTGTCTTGTAGTTATTAAATTCACAAGGTAAATACACTAACCTAGTTTAAACAAAAAAATTGGTAAATATGTGTGGGTTTATGCAATACAAAAAAATACAGTATTGGCCAATATTATCCCGATATTAGTGGCTTTTTAGCGCGTCTTCGACTTAATAATCTAGCTTCTACGGGTCTTCGTCGGATTGTTCTATGGCTTATTCCAAAGTAGAAATCTTTAGGAAGCTGTGCTGAGGATATGTCAGGATTTAAAGATGGTCTCTTTTAGCTTTAGTTTTTTTCGGTCTTCCGCCAGAATGAAAAGGTGAAACCCGGCCCGTTGCCTCGTACTTTTTTATCATTCACGATATTACTGAATTAGAGCATTTAGATCCTAAAATTTAGGCAGTCGCTATGGCAAATTTTCCATTGAATAGAGGGGGGTGCTTTAGTTTTGTCCACTGGTACAATAATGTATCATTTCATTGTGTAGTTTGAATTGTAGGACTCGAGTATTTGTTATAATTTTTGAGTTTTTTTCTATTTTAGATATGTAAATAAATATTTAGATATTAATTTTGTAATATTGGATAGTTGTTTTTATTAAGTTTTGATCAAAATAATGAAAAATTTATGAAATATTGAAGGGTGGTGCTTTAGTATTGGCCAATACTGTATATATATATCAATATATGGAACAATACTCAATCTAAGTAGTAAGTTACTAATCCATGCATACCGAGTACGACGATAATCAAGATCTATATTAGTAATTGATGTACCTACGTCTACAGAGTAGTCTAAAAGCGTACGACCTGGAGGCTCTTGGAGAACCAAGCCGACTCACTTTCGCTGACGATAATATCCCGTATTCTGTTACAGGTATGTCGTAGTATACTTCAATGTTCCAAATTACTTCTTATTCCATAGGATTTAGTTCCCACATATTAGATGGATGCCCAGTTCTGATATCTACAGACGCTCTTCTGGTAGCGACGAACAAATAAGCCTAATCAATCATAGGCAAAAGCAATGCACCCAAGTGAAAAAAATTTGATGCTTCATATACTAGAGATATTCCAATGTTGCCCCTTATTTGATAAGGCAACCCGACAACACTCAGAGAGGTTTATAGCACTAATTTTTTTGGTCCTAGCAAGGATCTGTACCGTTCGCTAAATACACATAGCACCAAAATGCGCATCAAACTGTTTATTTCCTCTTTACAAAAATCACCGTCATCAAATGTCCACTATCCGGGTGGTTTCAGCCGTAATTAACAATCCGAACCTAAAAATTATGTTTGGAGGTTGATCAGCGGGGCACAAACACACTCCAGCTGTCTTCCTACTATTTCCTCCACACTTTTCGTTTTCAGTAATCCGCTACAATACCTTAACCTCGCTTCCTTTATCGAACGACTATAGACTTATATCTTGCGTGTCTACGGAGCACCAAGCGCGAATGAACCAGATTCTTGACAGAATTTCGATCTTCACCTTTGTATCCAGAGGTGTACAAGGTCTCAAATTACCATCTTGAATTGTAGAGTCATCCGAACAAGAGTCGTACCAGGGGCCTTATCTTGAAATACGATGCGAAAGTAGATACGAAACGAAATTAAATTACGATGCGAATGAATTTACCGATCACAGGATTCGTTTGTTACGAATTCGCATTGCAAAGGGAGTACTGCCCTACGCAACTTAAAAATTCTTTCCAATACTGGGAAAGCAGACAACTTCATGCCAATATTTGACATTTTATAAGTGCGGTAATAAAGTGTAGTAGCAAGTTGTCTTTACAAAAATTTAATAATTAATAGACATAAAATAAATTATATAAAAATGATTAGTGTCGAAGCGTTTTTTTCATCTGACAGTGAAGAAGAAAATCTTGAAAATATGCCATTGGTTCGAAGAAAACTTCGTGACAATTCAAATCCTATGGGGCTCCTTGATGCAATGTGAGTTGTGAGTACACGAACTTTATTAGTTTCTTCATTACAATTATTTTGTGTTACAGCTTTATACAACTCTTTAGAGTATCAAAGCCGGTGTTTTCATATCTTTTAGAAGAGATTAAAAATTAATTTAAACCAGCGGCTAATTCGGTGTCCATTCCAAGTTATGTCAAGCTTGCGCTTTTTTTATGCTTTTTCCGGAAGGAGGATACAAAGAGGCACGGGGCAGGATAGTTTTGTGGGCATGGCGCAGTCAACCATGTCAACAAATCTGAAGGAAGTCCTTACAGTAATGTCAATAAAAATCTGTCCAAAATGTATAAAATATAAAATGACTGCAGAAGAAAAGAATGCCTTGCAAAGTGCATTTTTATGAAAAGACAGGCTTTATGAAGTGTAAGATTATATAGATTCTGAAGGAGGCAATATATCTATGAACATAAGGAATAATATATTAAATTCAATCGTTAGATTTTAAAGCAAAAATACATATTTTTTTTATTTAAATTAATTCAAAATTAAATAAAAATAACTTTAATAAAGTTACTTTCTAGGAATAACAAGTTAAAAGTTCACAGCATAAATAAAAATATTCAGTCATTAATTAATATTTCGTTGTCCTCCTTGGGCTTCTTTATTACTGAAGAGCAATACCCCAGTTTCTTCTCCTCTAACTCTAGTTTTAGTTTTTTAACTTCTAATGTTTCCATGTCAAAAAGACAAATGCGATAGCTGCGCAGCTATCGGATAAATTTCCGATAGCAATCGTATCAAACCGATTCGAATTCGCATTGCATGATCGCTTTTTTCGATTTTCGCAAAATTTCATTTTCGTATCGCATTTCATGATAAGGCCCCAGGTTGTTGGACTGGTACGTAGGCTCCACATGCAACTCCCAGTTATTCGTCCTTCCGTCCTTTTAATTGACGCTATGAAACCTAACTACCTCTTACTATTGGGAACACACAATCGATGCAGCAATACTAATAAAAGAATTAACAAAACTTCACGCGGCCTTTCTCGCCGAAATCTCAAAAAAACAGACCTTTCTGGTCTCGATTCAATTCCAAACTGTCAAAAGTTGCTAGTTTCTTTTTCATTCCAAGAAGTTTTTGTTTTTCTCGCCTACTTCCTTCCAAAATTTTTTCCATTAAAATTTTAAGGGAAGTGACTTGAGCAATAATTTCGGAAATTACCGCGAGATGGGGGAATAATTAATAGGGAGAACTTTTGGTAAATAACCGACCGATACAAGTCTAAAATTTTCATTGAGGCCATGAACATTTTTGCACTTGAATTAACAACCTGCTACGCTAAACTGTCGTCTTTGCCTGTGTGTATGTACGGAATTATGAGGTCACCTGCAGTCCACGGCCTGTCAGACGTATGCCTCAAGTCCTCATCCCTCAGTCAGACTGAGTAATGTATGGCCTTCTTCCGGCGGTACCTGCTGACCTGGCTTAAAAGACTACGGCTTGTTGTGAATATGAATGGGGGCCTGGCTGCACTGAACAATTGCTCATTCGGAACGCTGGCCGGTGGAGCGCTCAGATATTTGCGAGCCAGATCTGTCAATTTGTCGTATTTTAATTTTTTTTTCTACGAGGCACTACACGACCTACACACATTCGCATTCGCAAAACATTCGCATTACTTGATGCGAATACGAATGTCGATGCCAATGTTTAAAATGATGCGAATCCTTCGCATAAGCGAATGCGAATGCGAACATTCGTAACATCAATAGTCTGAAGGCACACCATTAGATTTGTAAAACGCAGCAGGAAACAAATACGGACCAAGTGTTGCTCGACTGTGATTTGACATTTGCATTACCTTCTACGAGTTCCAGTGGCGTGGCGTGCTTTGAATTGTAGGGGATGCAATCTGGCAAAAATTTGTGTGGAAAAACTCCTTTTCGCGAAATTTGAGAAACCTGTGATTGACTGAAAGAAGATTCGGCACTTACGAATCTTGTCACATGATTTCGATAAAACAATATTTAAGCGATGATCAAAGCAGTGTACAAAAAGGGCATTTGGAAGTTTCTTTAACTCTCACTTCACCCGCCATAACTGCAGCTCCGTCGTAGCAATTGTAACTTGGAACCACATGCGAAATTCACCATAACAGGAACTGCATGTTCATGCAAACGAGGTGCTCTTCTATCATCGGAAATATTTTTAAAACTAATGAATGTTTCTTTCGTGTCACCAGAGGAAGGAATGTATCTAAGAGTGGTTGACAACATAGATCGACAGCAAATATCCGTGGTTTCATCACAAATAATTGCGACAAACTCAGAATTTTGGATTTCAGAAGTAATTTTAAATTTTAGCAAGAGTGCAGGAAATAGCCATTATTAAATCATTTTGTATATTGTTTGATAATCCAGAAAATACTGAAGCTGATTTTTAAGTTCTGGATTATGTTTGGCTAAAAGTGAAATTAATTCAACATAATTTTCCTGATTAATAGAATCTTGACGCTCGCGGTGTCCGCGAAAGGCTTGCTCCTAACATGCCAGGTAGCAAACAACATCTATAACACTTTTAATAATTTCCCGGTTCTTTTTAACTAATCATTGTTCTCATAATTTAGGATTTATAATGAGTGTCTACTAGATTTTCAATCCCGAAGACCGCCAAACGTTCTTTCAGTTGAAAATAAAATGCAAGGCCAAAATTTTTTTTTGCTTATTTTGTCAACAGGTTGTGGCGACGTACCAAAAACACAATAATATACAAACACTATACGTACACTATGGAAACTACTGTACAGAACTACTGTACAGTATCACTGTAGACACTGTAGATTGTTTGTTGTAAATAGGTCATAGTTAGTTTGTTTGAATATAGAGCTTTGTAGCACGTTATGATTCACATGTAGATTTGGGTAGAATTGTATATAGTAATTTGTAAACAAATTAATAAACAGTGAGAAATCGAGAGTACAGCTGGTATTGATTGTTAATTAAAGCGACAGCCCATCTTGGGATTACAGGTCCGGATTTCCCCGAAGGACGACTCGGCATTCCCCAGGTGCCAGAAGGACGACGCGGCAATCCCCACGGCAGTTTTGAGGTCCAGCCTCCAATAGAACAGCGTAGCAGCTCTCAGGTGCCAGAAGGACGGCACCCCCCATTCTCCAAAGTGGTGACCCCGAGTGCGGAGGCGGATAGTGCAGGGCGCTTAGCTGGCTCACGTCTCCTGACGAAAGGAGTCCGAGGCGACAGGGCGCCTGTAGCGAGGGACCAACCAAGCCCCAGACTCTTCGCCAAGCGGACAGGCAAATCGGGAGGAAGACTCCATTGGGCTTTGGACTAACCAAAGTTCCCAGCGGTTGTTAGGTTAAAGTTTAAATTAAATACACATTTTGTTTTTGTTTTTGTTGAGTTACAAGTATTTAGTCACATTTTTTCATACAAACACATCACAAACACTAACACGAAGTCGCCGCAGTAAGTACGTTCGTTCACGAGTCGCGAAGTAATAGGTTACGATGGAACAGAGGTTGGAACGTGAAGTACCTGTAGCAGTCCCAGGAGATGTAGTTAATAGAATAGCCATAGGGGTGCCGCCTTTTTGGAAAAGAAGCCCCGACTTATGGTTTATTCAATTAGAGGCACAGTTCCACACAAGTGGAATAACACAGGACAGTACGCAGTATTATACTCTGGTGGGCAATTTGGACGCAGATGTCCTCACTGAGGTGCGAGGCGTCATTCGTAACCCCCCGGAAGTAGGAAAGTATGCGGAGCTGAAGAAGCACATTCTTGCAGCGTATCAGGACTCGGAGCAAAGGCGTTTGCAGAAGCTGCTGGGCGACATCTGCTTAGAAGGAAGGAAGCCAACGCAGCTGTTAAACCAAATGAAGGAGTTGGCAGCTGATGGTATCTCTGCAGAGGTTTTGAGGATCCTCTGGTTGCAGCGTCTTCCACCCCAAACACAGGCGATTTTGGCAACCAGCGTGGATCAAGACATTGGTAGGCTTGCAGAGATGGCGGACAAGATAGCGGAGGTGGCTGTGGCATCTGGCGTCGCAGCCAGTTCCTCGCTCGAAGGGCCTTGCACCCAACTGCGGGAAGAATTAGCGACGTTGAGGAAGCAGATGGAGCAGTTGAAGTTCGATCGTGGGCAAAGTTCTCCAAGGCGTCGTGTTCCCAGTCGGAGGCGTTACCAAGAAGACACAGCAGGCGATACATCGTTTTGCTTTTACCATAGAAGGTTTGGTGGTAAGGCTAGGGGATGCCGGCAGCCATGCTCATTTCAAGCAAAAAACTAAGTGGTGGGCAGCAAGAGGCGACTGGCCAGCCCGCCTTATTTATTAGTCGCCTTTACCTCACGGAGAAGACAACAAGCAAGCGATTCCTTATTGACACTGGAGCCGAAGTTTCGGTGGTTCCCCCAACAGCAGAGGAAAACAGGCGTCAACCCTCGACACGACTATTGTATGCAGCCAACGGGACGGAGATTCCCACATATAGACAGCGTTTGATTCAACTCGACTTGGGACTCCGTAGGACTTTCACTTGGCCTTTTATTGTTGCTCGTGTAACGGAGCCCATAATTGGATCAGATTTCCTCGTGAATTTTGACCTGCTGGTTGACGTAAAAGAAGGTAAATTAATAGATAAAAGTACAAAACATTATACAGTGGGTGCAGTTACGGCTCGTGGCAGTATGCAACTGAGTACACTTAGTGCAGACTTACATCGTGCGCTAAGGGGATTCGAAGACATCACAAAGCCCAACCCAGTCACAGAGGTTAAGCATCGGGTGGTTCACTTCATCCGGACGAATGGCCCGCCAGTTCATTCAAGGCCCAGACGACTTTCACCGGAGCAGCTGAAGATTGCAAAGCAGGAATTTCAACACATGCTCAGTTTAGGTATCTGCCGCCCATCAAAGAGTAATTGGTCCAGCCCGCTGCACATGGTAAGGAAGAGCAATGGTGACTGGAGACCATGCGGAGACTATAGGAGGTTGAATGCGATCACGGTTCCAGACCGCTACCCAATCCCGCATATCCAAGATTTCGCTTACCAGCTAAGTGGAAGAAAGGTGTTTAGCACTGTGGATTTAACACGAGCGTACCACCAAATCCCGGTCAATCAGGACGATATCCAGAAGACGGCCATCACAACACCTTTTGGGTTGTTCGAGTTCCCGGCGATGACCTTTGGATTGTGCAACGCCGCGCAGACTTTTCAGCGGTTTGTGCACGAGGTAACAAGAGGACTAGATTTCTGTTGGCCGTATATCGATGACTTCCTCATTGCCTCTAGCACAGCGGAGGAGCACAAGGGGCATCTAAAGCAGTTGTTTGAGCGTTTCCGGGAGTATGGCATTGCGATAAATCCAGCCAAATGCGTGTTCGAGGCATCGAAGGTCAAATTCCTGGGCTACGAGATTTCAGAAGAAGGAACAAAGCCACTGCCGGAAAAAGTAGAGGTCATTAAGAAGTACAAGAAGCCTGAGAGTGTGCAGGAGTTACGTAGGTTTTTAGGAATGATTAATTTTTACAGGCGTTTCATCCCGAAGGCAGCAGAAATCTAAGCACCACTTCATGGGTGTTATGCGGGAAACACGAAGAAGGACAAGACCGCTATCCTTTGGACAACAGAGCTCAGCAATGCTTTTGAAAAATGTAAGCAGGCATTGGCTGACGCGGCTCTTCTCGCTCACCCAGAGACAGGTGTGCCATTAGCCCTGGTAGTAGATGCGTCAGATACGGCTATAGGTGCGGTTGTTCAGCAGAGGATTGCGAAAGGATGGCAGCCATTGGGTTTCTTTTCAAGAAAGTTGTCGTCGACGGAAGGAAGATATAGTGCTTACGACAGGGAGTTCCTAAGCGCATACGCTGCAGTAAAGCATTTCCAATACTTGTTGGAAGGCAGACGTTTTGCATTATATACAGACCATAAACCACTTGTATTTGCATTCCAGCAGAAATCGGAGAGCGCATCACCCAGGCAGGTCAGGCACTTAAGCTACATTGGCCAGTTTACCACGGACATTCAGCACATCTCTGGAAAGGATAATGTGGTCGCAGATGCATTATCGAGGGTCGAGGCCATATTTCCACCGGCTCCGGTAGATTATGGTGAATTGGCAAAGGAGCAGGAAACGGATGAAGAGCTCCAACGCCTGCGCGGGTCAGCAACAGGCTTGAGGCTTTCCAGGTATGAACTGGCAGGCGGACAAGGTTTGTACTGTGACACGTCGACTAACAAGATACGCCCCTACATACCAAGAGGGCGCCGACGAGAGGTGTTTGACGCTATGCACAATTTGTCGCATCCGGGCGTAAGGAGGACAACTAACTTGGTCGTGGAAAGGTTCGTGTGGCCAAGCATGAAGAAGGACTGTCGGATCTGGTCGCAATCATGCCTGGACTGTCAAAAGAGCAAGGTACAGCGACACGTGAGAAGCCCGATTTCAGACTTTCCGCAAGTGGAGGGACGGTTCCAACACGTCCACCTGGACTTAGTGGGGCCCTTGCCTTGCAGCGAAGGTTACACGTACGCGCTGACGTGTGTAGACCGATTTACAAGATGGCCAGAGGTGATTCCGGTGCAGGACATCGCGGCGGAAACGATAGCAAAAGCATTTGTATCGGGGTGGATCGCAAGGTTTGGCACGCCGAAGGAGATAAAAACGGACCAAGGGCGACAATTCGAGTCCACGCTTTTCAAGGAATTAGGAAAGGTTTTAGGCATAAAGAGAAGCAGAGCATCCCCGTATCATCCACAGGCGAATGGGAGCGCTTTCACAGGACTTTGAAAGCGGCGATAAAGTGTCATACATCAAGCCAGTGGGCAAGCAAACTCCCTATAGTGCTGCTTGGGTTGAGAACATCACTTCACGATGATATCAAGGTATCACCAGCGGAGTTGGTTTATGGAGCAAAGCTCAAACTTCCGGGAGAATTTTTCGTAGTAGAGGAAGATTCAAGAAATACAGCTACTTTCATCAAGCAACTTGAGGACTACATGAGGGACATCAAGCCAACTCAGCCAATTCGTCATGGTATGCAAAAGGTATTTATACATAAAGGTTTAGAAATGTGTACCCATGTATTTGTGCGAACGGACGCAGTTAAACGTCCTTTGCAGCAACCTTACGAAGGACCCTATCAGGTGGTGATGAAGGCAGCGAAGCATTTCACCTTACTTATAAACGGCCGGCACAAGGTGATATCAATAGATAGACTGAAGCCAGCCTTGCTGATGAGTAACGAAGAGGACCGGACGGAGCCAGAGAAGAGACAAAAAAATGAAGAAAAAACAGCAACAGCAAGCCCAAGGACAACTAGGTCTGGAAGAAGCGTACGAGTCCCGGACAGATATCGTTGTCACTGAAGGGGGAGTAATGTGGCGACGTACCAAAAACACAATAATATACAAACACTATACGTACACTATGGAAACTACTGTACAGAACTACTGTACAGTATCACTGTAGACACTGTATATTGTTTGTTGTAAATAGGTCATAGTTAGTTTGTTTGAATATAGAGCTTTGTAGCACGTTATGATTCACATGTAGATTTGGGTAGAATTGTATATAGTAATTTGTAAACAAATTAATAAACAGTGAGAAATCGAGAATATAGCTGGTATTGATTGTTAATTAAAGCGACAGCCCATCTTGGGATTACAGGTCCGGATTTCCCCGAAGGACGACTCGGCATTCCCCAGGTGCCAGAAGGACGACGCGGCAATCCCCACGGCAGTTTTGAGGTCCAGCCTCCAATAGAACAGCGTAGCAGCTCTCAGGTGCCAGAAGGACGGCACCCCCCATTCTCCAAAAGGTAAACCAATTCGCGCTATTGTATAATTTAATAGAAAAATGCCTAGTGTATGTTTTATTTTCACTTAAAATATGTAATACTATTGGTTTCGGTCCACCATTTTCAATTATGGATTTCTTTTCCGTAAATGAACGCGAGCCAAAGGATTGCTGCAAAAAATCGTCCATTATGCAATAATACTTACCATCAACATTACCTATTATATTTAATAAAGCAAAAACAAACTAAAAAAAACTACCATAAATAATATATAAATATTTTTCAATTTATCCAATTTTCTTTTCAAACTTACTTTTTAAAACTACTTGCACTATTTTTAACTCACAAAACAAATCGCACCAACTAAATTGCAGGCAAAACAATTTTTTATTTATTTTAATTAATTACTGCTTTTTACTATTTTCTGCAATAATTATGTCATTAATTTCAAACCACATTGTACAAATTCATTTCGAATTAGATTACTCATAGAAATGAATTCCCTCCAATCTTTTTAGAAAACTTCTCTCCGCTCTCAGCCAACAAAAAATATACTCACATTTTTCTGACAAAACTTCGTATGGATGCAAGATCTGAAGTTGCGGAACATAAACGAGCCACGTCTTTGTAATGGCACTCGGCTGGCGGTGAAGACATTAATGAAAAACGTCATCGAAACCACAATTTTGAAAGGGAAGTACAAAGGGGAAGACGTTTTTATTCCATGGATCCCTATGATTGCGAACGACGTGCCATTCGACTTTAAACGGTTACAATTTCCGATGCGGCTTCCATTTGCAATGTCGATAAATAAATCGCAGGGGCAGTCGTTAAGTATTTGTGGCATCAATCTTGAAAATTCATGTTTTTCACATGGCCAATTGTATGTCGCCTGTTCCCGTGTCGGAATACCATCAAAATTATTTATTTATCGCGCCAGAAAAGAAAACTAACAATGTTGTGTATCAAAAAGCATTACAATAAACAATATGTTTATGAAATACTTTTTTTTTAAATATTTCTTCCAGTTCGAATTGAATATTCATAGTTAAGACAGGACAACGTCTGTCGGGTCAGCTACGGACCAAGTTAATAATACACGTTGCGCGAGCAAATGACTTCGTCAGCAATTGGAAGTCTGTAGCTGAATAAGTCACTGGGCTCTGTGTTATATAAAAATGATTTTCTGTTTATCGCTGTAAGTCTTATAGACTCCGAAACTAACCGCCCAATTGAGTTCAGACTTTCTGAATGTACAGGGTGTTTTTCACTAAGTGTCTAATCCGTTAGGAAGGAGGTGATTCCTGGATGTATTTGGAGAAAAAAATTGTTCTAGAGAATGGGGCTATCGGCCCTATCCACTGAGATACGGGGTTTTTAAGAAAAGACGTTTGGACAATTTTTTAATTTACTTAAACTTTAATTACTCCTCAAATATTTATCTTTACCTTTGAAGTTATAAGCAATTTTGATGCTAAAATTCTACAGGGTCTACTTTTTCACCTAAACTTTGTCAAAAAGTACCAAATAAGCATCAAATAAAGCCAATTTTAACATCAAAATTGCTTATAACTTCAAAAGTAAAGGCCGTAGCATTAAAATTGTTCGGACATTATTCAAAAGAAATTCTCCAAGCTTTCTAATTTTGGAAAAAAATATTGGTTAAATACGAATTTTTGGAGAAAAAGATGGTTTTAGTTGAAATTTTAGTTAAAAAAACAAAATTTTGACTTAAGTAACATATTTTCTAAACGGAGTGACGTAGGTTTATGCTATTAATATCAAAATAAAGAATGAACATTTCTCTCAAAAATGAGCCTAATTACGTTGCTCTACGATAAACAGTTGAGGAGTGATTAAAGTTTAAGTAGCTTAAAAAATTGTCCACACGACTTTTCTAAAACACTCTGCTTCTCAGTGGATAGGGTCGATAGCCCCATTCTCTAGAACAAATACAACCAGGAATCACCCCCTAACGGATTAGCCACTTAGTGCAAAACACCCTGTATTTGCCTAGGTGTCTATTGTACGCACATAGCACAAAATTTTCCCGATATTTTTTTAGGTAAATCTAATTTATATATTTAGAATTTCGAAAATCGGGCTTCAACGTGCATCAAGAGAGACCGCCACGAACCTTCGTGCAAAATTTTCAAGCTCAGCGATGACTAGTATTTTTTTTTTTTGCAAACATTTTCGGCAAATTGAGCCACCCGGTCAGCCACCCATTTTGCACAAACCTAGCTGTCGGAGACTTGGAATTTACATTAAGTAGCTTATAGTCTTCCATCCTACAAATTTTCATGCGCCACATCAATGACATTTTTCAATAAGAAGATGAGTTCTTTTAACCTTCTTAACTTTGTCCTGCACCACTAAAAGTGTCGGAGAGCTTGGACATATATGTAATCCCGTTTAGTAATAGAAAGAGTTGCAATCGAGTTTTTCCACATCAAAGATGAAAGCACGTTTTCGTCTCCAGCTCTTAGAATATTAAGATAGGGTACGCTTCTATGGGGACTAGAACTAACAACTCCAATGGCCTTAAAACGATCTTTCGTTCTCTTTCAGAAACTTTCGTTAAGTCATAAGGCTACGCCCAGGACCGCATAATCTTAGAATCTTTAAGAAACTGGTTAATTTGGTGTTTTACGAAAATTAAAATTTTAGTGAGAACATAATAAAAAATGTTTGAAACTAACATCTGTGTTGAAAAGATATTGAATAATGCAATATTTGGTCCTTGAATTTTTATTACTTTTACAAATATCAAAAACGAGTTAAGGCAATTATAGCTGAACTTAACATTCATTACTTTTTAACAGAAAATTAGCCAGTCTTACGAAAGTTTGACGAGGAATCTTAGGTTAAGGCTATTATAGTCTTAAGGCTATTATAGTTAGGGCTATTGGTTTATGGGTGCAGCGAGGCGCGCCCGGTCCCAACTAGTTATAAATAAAATGTATTGTGGGTATCTAAACTAGTATTCACACAGCAGCAGCGAAACCGTTTTTGGAAGTTAATCTAGTCTACACTGGAATTTTTTCATCGCGAGTAACTTTCTTGTCTTTACACGGAGATATCTGTGTGCGTGTCGATAATTACCCAGCAGGAAATTTACACATTACGGAATCGATGCAGTAAGTGATAGCTATACTACTTCTTCGATTCCAAACATCGATGAAAATTAACACGGGGATGTCATTGAAAAGTAATGCATTCTACACTCACTTGCTATATCACCGAAAACTGCAGCGGTTTGATTTTTTGAATGATGTGCTGCCAATTCTGCGAAGCTGGCTGAATTTTCGAATGCTGGGGTGGGATTACAGAAGTCGTTTCAACTCATTTGTTACGAGTTTTAAATGGAAATATCCAAAGGAAACCTCGAAACAGATGACTTGAAACAACTTCTGTAATGCCACCCTAGCCTTAAATTGTAATTTTAACTTCGCAGCGCACGAGACTAGATTTCATTTTTACACTTTTTCACTTCTACTGCCACTTACCGTGGAATGTATGAAAGAGGAATACCAATTCTGCATTACATTTTGGTTTCCAAGTTTCATAAATTCCGTTTCATTGCATGAATACATCGATGGAAAAATGAACCTATTCTCTTTTTTCCTGCTGGGTAACTTGCTACCCGCGATTAAGCAAAGTAGGCGAAGGCGATTTGTGTATGTGTTGAGTTTTCAAGCAAAAATTTTCTCGTGAACAGGTTACTACCGTTCCCTCTTGCCATTTCTATACCTTTCTCCTAAAAACCTGGTTCTACTGCTGCTGAAGCAATACTAGTTTAGATAGGGCCAATATATTTTAAACCTCATTTTTTGCCTATTTTATTTCACGGGGCATAGGTGAATCGAGTGTTCGGGGGTCGGTACCCCGCCTGTATATATACATCCACGCACGCACACACACACTAAAAAATTTACTAAAATACTTTCTGACCTTATAACTAAAGGCGGTAGCGGGATAAGAGGGGTCTGGCGGCCCCCACCGGATTCGCTACAACCGACCCGAAAATCTTTAAGAGGGTCGAAAAAAAAAGATTTTGAGATTTTTTCCGACCCCATGGACACCCATGAAAACACCATAACCTCAAAAAATGTGATTTTTTCCTATTTTAATTTTTTTAAGCATAAAATTTATATTTTAAACAGCTGTAACGCATCTAAAACATTTGTTGATTCGTGAAGATGTTACCTGAATTTTTTCAGATTTTTTCGTTGAGTTAAAATATGTGAAATATGAGTTTGAATGCAAAAAAAATCGTAAAAAGACGCTATGTTGCGTGAATAAGTCTATGGTTTTTAGGTTTAGTTTCATTCTTATTTTTGGTGTTAAATAGCTTTGAAAGCGACAATATTCCTCTTTCGAATGAGACTAACTGCGCTTCATTTGGTCGATTCTGGTGAGCGAGCCGATTTTTTGAATAAAACTCGAATTAATAATTTTTATGGTTTTTCGACAATATAAAAGTGTCTTTGATGCAGTGCGTCCACGCTATAAAAAATGGATCAAAATAGGGGGTTTTGAGGTCGCTGATCACGAATTTGATGACAATAAACTGTTCTGACGTATGGCAACTGTCAAAAAACGCTGTCAATGAAAAACAGAATATTTCAGTTTACAAAACTCAGAATCAAACTTATTTTTTAAATACTTTTACAACCTTTGAATTACAATTATAGTTCGATCCTTATTTTAACAGGTTGACAACTGTAAAAAATAAAATTAAGAATATCATTAAGTCATTTCGAAGAATCTAAGGTATTCAGATACATATTGATCGTATTTCATATTAAAAATTGACGCTATAATACTGTTAGAATTTCCAGTTCTTAATCTGAAAAGAAATACGACAACAGCTTGATTTATAGTGCGTTTTTTAGTATTCCGCATTGAAACTAACATATCTTTTGATGTTTTGAAATCTTTAACGTCGTAACCAGTCAATGACTTTATTCGCTCGTCGGATAAATCGTTATCTTCCACTCTGTCTAGAATACTATTATTACAAGAGTT
Organism: Thereva nobilitata; assembly: GCA_963855945.1. Lineage (NCBI taxonomy): Eukaryota > Metazoa > Arthropoda > Insecta > Diptera > Therevidae > Thereva > Thereva nobilitata. The sequence goes on from OY979696.1 coordinate 132,871,394, forward strand.
AGAAAGTGTGTTTAAAAATTGTGCTAACTCCTCTGCGTCGATTGTACACGTATTCGAAAAGACCTGTAGTTTGGGAATTTCATCAGCATAGAAGCGTCCACCGATGAGATGTTCAGAGCAACACCGATTGTTTTTGGGAATAAAAATTCTCGAATGAGTAAAAGCCTGTATCCGAGCTTTGAATGGAACGACAATTTTTTTTTCATTCGGGACAAGACAAACGCAACAAGATTTGTGGGACGCACTAACTCTATTCAACGGCATAACTTTCAATTCGCGTTCTTTTTTTTCTCGGATAACGAAAGTCGGGTCATTAAACGAAGACGATTGTGACAGTGATGACGAAGATCCTGTGCCTGATTGTGAATGCTGGATCGGCTGATGTGTTGGTTGAGAATCATTACCTGATACTGACAAATTCGACGATTGTGATGACTGCTCTTCTACTGGATAGACTTCTAGCGGAATATTTTCTGGTTCTTCTAGATGGACCTCGGGCGCGAGATTTGCTGATTCTGCTTGATCGACTTCTGGCGGGAGATGTGCAGGTTCTACTGGAGCGACCTCTGGCGGGGGATTTGCAGGTTGTACTGGAGCGACCTCTGGCGAAGGATCTGATGGATGGCTGCGGCTCGTCGATGGTTGATCAATTTTTGCCTTTTTATATGCTTTTGCGCGACAGCTGTTGCATAAAATGTCTCCTACATTCATTTTTACACCCATAGTGTTTGAAAATGTTTGGGCTTCAGCATCTGACGAAATGATTTTTTGCTGTCCAGAATCGTAACGCAGCAAAGTCTTGCATGAAACGCATCTTTTTTGGACTAAAGATCTTCGTTTCTTAGGTGGCATCTTACATTAAGTATTGATAAAAAGTGATTTTATAATGTAAATGATAAAAAAAGTTTAATTGGAACTATAAGAAAAAATAATCATTACCTTTCATACAAAGTGTTGAAGCAAGCAGGAAAAACAATAATTTTAAGACGGATATTTGATCAACGAAGGAGATTTATATACAACGAAGCGACACTTGACACGTGTATGCGACTAACGCTGAGAAGAGAAATAACGTTAGAGTGATCTAGTGATGCTCTGACGCTCTGATGCTCTGACGCGTGCGCAGTGGGGCCCAACTGAATGTTGGGCCTGAGGCCTCGAGTGCGTAGTGGGTGTAGTCAGGTAGCTCCGGCAGATGGCAGTTCATTCAACAGATTTAAATGTTTAAACTTACCAATGACGATGCAATTATTTATATAAATAAAATCAGTTATATTATAAAACAATATATAAATTCATGTAAATTAATTTTTAATAATAAAATTATATAAACGGCAGAAGTAATATACCGTTTTTGACGGTTATACGTTAAACAGTTTTTCGACATCAAATTCGTGATCAGCGACCTCGAAAACCCCTATATATACCACATTTCAAGCAATTTATACGAAAATGTCAAAAAATGAATAATTAAGCTTATTTGTTGACAGCGTTTTTGACAGCTGCCACACGCCAACAATTTTTTTTGACATTAAATTCGTGATCAGCGACCTCAAAAACCCCTATTTTGATCCATTTTTTATAGACACTTTGATATTGTCGAAAAACCATAAAAATTATTAATTCGAGTTTTATTCAAAAAATCGGCTCGCTCACCAGAATCGACCAAATGAAGCGCAGTTAGTTTCATTCGAAAGAGGAATATTGTCGCTTTCAAAGCTATTTAATACCAAAAATAAAAATGAAACTAAACCTAAAAACCATAGACTTATTCACGCAACATAGCGTCTTTTTACGATTTTTTTTGCATTCAAACTCATATTTCACATATTTTAACTCAACGAAAAAATCTGAAAAAATTCAGGTAACATCTCCACGAATCAACAAATATTTTAGATGCGTTACAGCTGTTTAAAATATAAATTTTATGCTTAAAAAAAATTAAAATATGAAAAAATCACATTTTTTGAGGTTATGGTGTGGTCGGAAAAAATCTCAAAATTTTTTTTTTCGACCCTCTTCAAGATTTTCGGGTCGGTTGTAGCGAATCCGGTGGGGGCCGCCAGACCCCTCTTATCCCGCTACCGCCTTTGTGTGTCTCAAAAAAAGGTTTAAAAGTTTTTTTTTTCAAAATTTTTATATTTTATTTTTCTAAGGGTACTTAGCAGGACCGCTCCTACATAGGCCATATTAACACCTTGAGAATCATAGTGGAGCAGTCTACTGAATTCCTATCTCCCCTTTACCTTGCTTTCATAGACTATTAGGCCAGTCAGTGTGAACAATCAATTAACAATAATTCCAAAAGTTTTGAGAGTTTCATGTAAGGTCGGGAAGAGTATAAAAACAAACTATAAAATTTTGCAAGCTTGGTCGTGGTCCGAAACATTGTTAAAATTGCAATTAAATGAAATTTTGCAATATTGTCGCGAGGAAAATTCCAAAAGTTCTGCAATCTTACAGGAGTGTTAAGTACGTTATTTCATATCACGTATCAGGTTTGCAACCAATTTAAGGTTACGGAACATTTCTTTTATTAAAAATTACCGTTTTTGGCAAATAAACTTACAGACAAAATTCCAAAAGTTTTGCAAACTCGAAAGCTGCATCCGAACAATGTCCCGAACAATAAATTTGCAACCTTTTGCGTTGTACGGAACATGTTTATTTAAAATATTTTGTCATTTGTGGCAATTTTTTCGAGCAAAGTGGAATAATAACAAAAGTTTTAAATTTTGGTTGCAAATGCTCAGAACATCTATTGTGATGCATTTACGAATCTGCAACCTCATACGCAATTCGGAACGTTATGCAATTTTGAAAAATCGAATTTCTGCATTTGTCATCCTCAAAAAAATTGCAAAAGTTTTGCAATTCGAACGGATGAGATAGTTTACCGATTAATGAAGGTATGTCAATTTGCAACCAAAGCCTGACATCGTCATTTGAAGAATTTGTGCATATATGTAGTTGTTTGCCTTTCACTCATTAACCATATGTAGATGAACGACTTGTTAATATCTAGACTTTGGTAGCGCGACCTAAGCCGCATAACGGTACATGCCCTTCAAGTTTTCGCCAGCTTTTTATTTAAAATAAAATCAAAAATATGATTGCCGTTTTTTCATTTAATACACTGATAAAAGTTTTGAGGATAACATGTACATAAATGCATAACAGTGAAAAAGTCTAACCTTCGATTTTTTCAAATCACTCAAAGCTCCGGATCGCATGTGGGGTTGCAACTTCAATACTGTCATTAATCCCATAATAAAATCATCAGCTCGATTTGCAAAAATTTTGCAATTTTTTGTAGGATGGAAGATTCCAAAAATTAATTTTTTCGAAATCACATGACGTTCCGGATGGCGTACGAGGTTACAAATTCGCAAATGCGTAACAATACATCTTCTGAGTATTTGCAAGCAAAATTCAGAACTTTTGTAGTTATTTTGAGACCGCCTTTCTCAAAAAAGGACCACCGATAAACAAAGGTATAAATAAAGATATTCCGGTCAACAAAAAAGGTTGCAAATTTGCACAGCTATTCAGGACACTTTTCTGAGGTATGTTTTAAGTTTGCAGAACTTTTGGAATTTTATCGCTTAGTTTATTAGAAAAAAACATTAACATCTAATTTATAACAATGTTCCGTACCTTTCAATTGGTTGCAAATCTGAGACATGGTATAAAATAATACATTTAGTGCTACTCCAAGTTTGCAGCACTTTTGGAAATTTTTTGGTGAAAATGCAGTCAAATTCCATTTATCTGCAATTTTATCAATGCTCCGGACTTCAGAGAACGTTGCAAATTTAGATTTATTGTTTTCAAATTTGGAATTTTTGTTAAATGTTAGATTTTTAAAGTCTAAAATGACTGGACTATATGAGAAAGCGTTCGACTCGGTTAATGGGAGCTTTATATGGCAGGCACTACAGCAATGAGGATTACCTGACAAAATAATAGAATTAATAAAAGCTCTACACAACAATTCCAGATGCAGAGTTCTCCACAATGGAGAATTATCCGACAGCTTTGAAGTGAGCTCGGGAGTACGACAAGGATGCCTACTTTCGCCATTACTATTTCTTATAGTAATAAATGACATCCTTGTCAGCGCTCTAGATAGTAGAACAGGTGGCATACAATGGGGGTTGCTAGACTGCCTTAAGGATCTCGACTACGCGGGTGATATCTGTTTGCTGGCCCGCAGACACCAGGACCTCAAAAACATGTTAAAGAATTTGGCCACAGGATGTAGTTCAGCAGGCTTAAGGCTAAATCCGTATAAAACTAAAGAAATGCGTATAAATGCAAACACCATTGAACGCACAGCGCTCAATAACCCTGTCGTGGAACTGGTAGATAAATTCTGTTAACTCTGTAGCATTAATACCGAAAATGGCGGTGCAAAAGAAGACGTCATTTCCAGAATAAATAAAGCACGAAGCGCATATGCCTCTCTCACATATGAAGATCAATGGAGATCTCAATTAACACCAAATTGCGGCTGTTCAACTCCATTTCGACCTGTAGTGCAAAAGGACGATACTGAAGAAAATTTCTAGCTAAGATGAATATTGTTTAAAACATGGTTGATTTTTTTTAATATCATTTAATTTTTATAAATTTTAAAGAATTTGTACATTCTATATTTTGTTGAAAGCACGTTCATAAAATGCACCGCAAACATATTAAAATGATAACATTAAGATATATATATAAGGAATTCTAATAATAATTAAAAATAGAATATTGAAACAAGAATTACATCTTATATCATAAGGAAAACACAATCTATCAAAACAATATTTAGGAATTTACAAATTACAACTTAATTATTCTTAAGTATATTTTGTAAAATCATAGGTATTAGGACGAAGTTTAGAAACATCTCCAGCAGACCCAGAAGTATCCTGGTCCCCAAGATTTGAGGATTGGAATTCCTTAAGCAGCTTTACCAATTATAAAAAATTATTTGATTATAAAAAGAGGAAAACATAATGAAAAATTGCTTACCTTTGTTCTTAACTTCTTAATTTGTCGGAGTCTTTCAAGCCAATTAGGTGCATACGGGATTTTTGTTTTAACACTTTGGGAAACAAGTGATGCAAGCTATAATAACATATGAAATTAAAATAGTAGTACACAATTTAGTTTATTAAAGCATTTAATTACATTAGCGTGTAAAGCTAATTGCCGTGCTAGAAGTGGGGCACTGCTGTCCGAAACAATTTTTGATTCAGAATGACTGATGAAATCTGAAATTTCTTTTTTAGCTCGAACAAAAATCCTGTTGCTATTAAGTTCTAATGGTTGGACAACAACGCAAGCATAATTAAATTGACCCTAAAAATATTATTGGAAAATACAATTAAAATTTTCTATTAAGTTAAAACAAGCAAATTACTTTAATAGTGTTTAAATTGTATTCTTCTCCGCTTTCGTTATAGACGATGCTAACATAATCATTTCCAATGTGCATTTTCTTATCAATACAGTTGGGATCTGTTTCTTTGTTGGGCATTAAAGTTGCAACATGAAAAGTAACTTGGACAATATCATCCTTCCAAACATAGGTAAAATTTCCATGTGTACCGCTTGTTTCGATGTTTACAAACAAATTGTTCTCTTTTGCATCTTTTAAACTGACAAGAGTTCCTAAATTTCTTAAAAATTCAACATATCGCACACTACCGAAGCGATTTTTTAATATTTCCGTTTCATTATTACACTGGCCTGGACCAACATAAAGTACACCAATTTTGTGGATTTCAAACGGTGCAATCAAATCGAATATACCTATTGTCTGCATATGCTCTGAAGTGACTTTAATTGGAAGCTCAGTGACCTGAAGTTGTCCAGTGTAAAAAAGTTGTAAGAATACAAAGCTGGGATTGATTCCTAATCTTGAATTTGTGGGTGGGGGATTTGCACCTCTTGGTCTGAAAATTGGTTGTGTTTTAGGATTTCTGTTCACTTCACGTACAACAGAAATTGTTTTTGAACGACCTCTAGGCATGTCTCCACCACCATTACTATCTGAGGCATTGCCGCCACCGTTAACACATGGTGCAAAAGATGCTTGCCCGGCTATTTTATTAGCAGCATTTCTAGCAAGTAAACGTGGGGACAGTGGAGCAGGTGATTGAGGAGGTTTCGTTGTAACCTTTTGAAGATCAAGCGGGATTTTAAGACTAGTTGTCGACGCTGATCCTGTAACAGCTGCAGTTTGCGTTACATCATCAGCTGAGTGTTGCTTAGGCGGTAAAAGAGGTTCTTTTTCAGTTGCTTCTGGTTTAGGCTCCTCGGATTTCTTCTCTGCTTGTTCCCCATCTTTTAATGACTCTGCTTGACTTGGCGGAGTTGAACCGGCTATTTCTTCAGGAATCGCTTCACAACTTACTCTCATATCTTTGGAAAAGCCCTTTTTCTTTTGTTGCTGATCCGCTTCAACACAAACAACTTCATCTTTTTCCCCAGTTGTACAAGGAGCAGCTCCTGGTAAATTAGTAACTGTTGAATTTTCCCCAGGTTTTCCAACTTGTTTGCAGCTCATATAAGGATTTCTCCAACTAGAACTCATCTCAGGACTAGAATTTACTCTTCTAACAGGATTTCTGGATCTAGAATCACCATCCTCAAACGCAACATCTTCGTCATCTGGATCAACATCACTAAAACTACCGGCTGGCTCCTTCAGACGTTTATTCTTTTTGGGAATATCAATAGGACCGGATGTTGATGACGAAATTTCTTCTTGCCGTTTTAATGCACGCACTTTGGCAACTGCTTTTGCGGCTTCTTGTTCTATTTTATGTGCTTCTTTTTGTTCTTCGGTCATTTCCTTTTGATCAGGCCTTGGAAGTGGAAGAGCCGTTGGTGGAGAAAGTAATTTGTTTTCACCAATAAAATCCGGACCAAATACTCCACCGTACTGACTAGGCAAGAAAAGATTAATTAAATCATTAAATGGCATATCATTGCCTAAGCAATCATTAGATATTGGATTCTGAATCCGCATGATCCATGAAATATTCCCTGTTGGACGCCGAATAAATATTTCTGCCCAAGCAGTGCAAGATCGAGCACAAATTTGCTGCTGTATTGGTATTTGTGGTGATGAACCAATTTGATTCAGCGAATTCCCTAGTAATGAGCTTGTAGATGCCTCACGATTTTCTGCTGAGTCTGGATTACTACCACGACGCGACAATGCCTCAAGAGAACCAGACGAGCTGCTAAATCTGCCTTCATTGGATGTTTGCCTCATTGTCCTTCCTTCAATTAACGATTGTTGCTGTGAAGATGAGGAAGCGGATGATGTTAAGTCAGTGCTGCCGGAATCAGTTCCACTACTATATTGTAAGCTGGCTTTAGTATATCGCCGATGTTGATTGAAATCGGGGATTTCGCCACGGTGTAATCCTGTACCCACCTCTGGAGAATTTGGTGCATGCGAATTATTTGCTGAAGTATCGGTTCTTGGTAAGTTTTGTGAATTGCTTTTGCTAAGCGAGGCACATCTTTCACACATTCCACTTCTAGTGGGTGGAGTTGAGCAGGCACTTGTTGTTATTGTGATCAAATTATGCCCAACTAACCATGTTTGAGATGGTCCATCTTTTAGTAAGTATTCAGCTGCTGGAAGCCTAATTCAAAATGATGTAAGTGAAATATTTCATAAAGATTAATCAACATAAAAAAATATTTTTGGAAGAATAATTTAACTCGCATATCATTTTTTCATAGAGAAACAAAACCTCTGATACCACAACTATAAATGGAATGTACTTAAAATGGCATCAACATGATCAAGGAAGGAGTGTACATGAAGATGCATATATACTGATTCTACGATATTCTCCTCTAGATTAGGCCCCAGAGACCCAATATGCCATTTTTCATATAACACTATCAAATACATTTGGGTCATTCCATGGAAAATGACACCAAGCTAAAAGTGACGAAAATCACATAAATTTTAGGCTTTAAGTATTGTTAAAGCCCCATAGTATTCGGAAATATGCGTGTAGTAAAAAATAAAATTATTACTTTTTGTATTTTCCCAGTTGAATATTGATTTTTCAATTCAATTAAAAAAAAAGTGCTATTAGATGAAGAATGCAAGCTCAAATATTCACTTATATACTTCTAGCGAAAGTGACGTTGATTTAAAACCAGCAGCTGATCTATAAAGCGAAAAAGATGTAGAACATAAATTCCCTACACCAAGCCCAAAAAATAGCTTAATAGTTAATAAAATATGCCCAAATTAATGTGTTTTCTGTGTACAGTTTTTACTCGTCCCGCCCGTCACGGATCCCTGTCCCACCCGTCACAACATTTTAAGCTTCATAAAAAAAGTTCGTATTGTCTTTTCACTTACCTCTTTTTAGAAAATAATTAGCGACATATCTCAAATAGCATACTACAATAAAATTAGGGCTTCATATGAACTATTTGATCTGAATTTCAACGTCAAGTGCAAGTATCTAAAGAAAGAAGGGTTTTACCTGTCCCACCCGTCACATATGTAATTCTACGAATTTAACAATGTTAGAATATATATTTATGTTGTTTTCTTTTATCATATCTTAAAAAATACATCTAAGAATGCTATCATAAATACAGTATGTATTATATGTTTTGTTTGCACTTTAAAATAACTGAATGTATATCAAAAAATGTGTTAAAATGTCCCACCCGTCACCATGGAATGACCCATTTGACAAAAGGAATTCAGTTTTTTATGTGACAGACCCAACTCTTTGTACTGTTTACGTCCCAATTATAGACAAAAGGGAATAGACCAAGTGCAGTCCGAGGGTGCTGATGGAGATAGCTATACCCATTATATTTGAACTCGGATACTGTTAGAAAACGGATACATTGACAGCGGATCTTTGTTCAGTGATTATGTTGTTCTTTTGATGAAAAAATTCCGTGACAGTAATGTGCGCGAAAAGAAGCAGTGTAGAAAATGGGGATGATGAAGATAACGAGTAAGCAAGGCGAATTTCTAGGATGGCTTAAACGGAAAAAACTCCACCTTCAAAGAATCTAAAGGCGTGCTTTTGGATAATGTCAAGTCGCATTCGTGTGGACTGGAGGCCGTTCCATATTAGGTCTATGATTACCTGGGTGAGATGTTAATTCGAGAAAGTCAATTTAAACGAAGCAAAGAGCGAAATAATCTCCTAGATATACGACCATACTTCGTTGCGAAGACACTCTATCTACATATGTCTCTATTGTGTGAGCTGATCATAACTTAGCGACGATAATTTCTTTTCTGTGATAGTTGGAGAGGTTGTTGTTAATAAGCTTGTTTACAGGAACTCGGAAAAAGTATTTTATTGCAAAGAATTTGCGCACAATAAAGGCTTAGTATATGTTATTTTTTGAGGTCGTGCTTTTGGGGAACCTAGTCCTGTAATATGTATGTGCAAGAGCTGACGTAGCAGTTACGGAGAAAAATGTGTTTGGATGCAGTGGTCTTCTTGATTTAAAAATTACCAAAAGTTTTTAGTACCAGTAGCATTGATAATTTTACATCTTGACCTGTCATCAGAAATTTTTTAACTCCGCATACTCTAATCCAGTGTGTTTCAACCGCAGCGCCGCGGCACATTGGGCTGAAAACTCACTAATGGTCTGTCATCTTAAAGGGTCTCTGGAGCACACTGTACTAAAAGAATGCCCACAGAAAGTAGTAAAATCTTTGCACCCATGGTACCTAGTTGTAGTTGAACTACTAGGACTTTCTTATTCACCATGGGCTTCACTTACGACGTTATCATCGTGGCAGCTGGCGAAACGGGGGGTGCCAACAGCTCTGATAACATTTAATAGAAAACAAACATTGCTGAGACAAAACCGTTCGTTGCAAAACCCATAGATAAACATAACACATAGCCAGTGTTGGGCATTAATCAATTAAATTTTCAATCAATTAATTAATTGATTAAAAAAATAATTGCGATTAATTTAATTGCAGTTAATTATTGTATTAATATTGTATTAATTGTATATTGCAACTAAATCAATTGGAGTTAATTTTAACAGTTATTCTAAAAGACAATTAAAACTAACAATTAATCCTCTTCAATTTTATGTGAACTTGCCAAATTTTTTTTGCATTTAATCATTATTGTGACTTTAATTGGAAGCTCAGTGACCTGAAGTTGTCCAGTGTAAAAAAGTTGTAAGAATACAAAGCTGGGATTGATTCCTAATCTTGAATTTGTGGGTGGGGGATTTGCACCTCTTGGTCTGAAAATTGGTTGTGTTTTAGGATTTCTGTTCACTTCACGTACAACAGAAATTGTTTTTGAACGACCTCTAGGCATGTCTCCACCACCATTACTATCTGAGGCATTGCCGCCACCGTTAACACATGGTGCAAAAGATGCTTGCCCGGCTATTTTATTAGCAGCATTTCTAGCAAGTAAACGTGGGGACAGTGGAGCAGGTGATTGAGGAGGTTTCGTTGTAACCTTTTGAAGATCAAGCGGGATTTTAAGACTAGTTGTCGACGCTGATCCTGTAACAGCTGCAGTTTGCGTTACATCATCAGCTGAGTGTTGCTTAGGCGGTAAAAGAGGTTCTTTTTCAGTTGCTTCTGGTTTAGGCTCCTCGGATTTCTTCTCTGCTTGTTCCCCATCTTTTAATGACTCTGCTTGACTTGGCGGAGTTGAACCGGCTATTTCTTCAGGAATCGCTTCACAACTTACTCTCATATCTTTGGAAAAGCCCTTTTTCTTTTGTTGCTGATCCGCTTCAACACAAACAACTTCATCTTTTTCCCCAGTTGTACAAGGAGCAGCTCCTGGTAAATTAGTAACTGTTGAATTTTCCCCAGGTTTTCCAACTTGTTTGCAGCTCATATAAGGATTTCTCCAACTAGAACTCATCTCAGGACTAGAATTTACTCTTCTAACAGGATTTCTGGATCTAGAATCACCATCCTCAAACGCAACATCTTCGTCATCTGGATCAACATCACTAAAACTACCGGCTGGCTCCTTCAGACGTTTATTCTTTTTGGGAATATCAATAGGACCGGATGTTGATGACGAAATTTCTTCTTGCCGTTTTAATGCACGCACTTTGGCAACTGCTTTTGCGGCTTCTTGTTCTATTTTATGTGCTTCTTTTTGTTCTTCGGTCATTTCCTTTTGATCAGGCCTTGGAAGTGGAAGAGCCGTTGGTGGAGAAAGTAATTTGTTTTCACCAATAAAATCCGGACCAAATACTCCACCGTACTGACTAGGCAAGAAAAGATTAATTAAATCATTAAATGGCATATCATTGCCTAAGCAATCATTAGATATTGGATTCTGAATCCGCATGATCCATGAAATATTCCCTGTTGGACGCCGAATAAATATTTCTGCCCAAGCAGTGCAAGATCGAGCACAAATTTGCTGCTGTATTGGTATTTGTGGTGATGAACCAATTTGATTCAGCGAATTCCCTAGTAATGAGCTTGTAGATGCCTCACGATTTTCTGCTGAGTCTGGATTACTACCACGACGCGACAATGCCTCAAGAGAACCAGACGAGCTGCTAAATCTGCCTTCATTGGATGTTTGCCTCATTGTCCTTCCTTCAATTAACGATTGTTGCTGTGAAGATGAGGAAGCGGATGATGTTAAGTCAGTGCTGCCGGAATCAGTTCCACTACTATATTGTAAGCTGGCTTTAGTATATCGCCGATGTTGATTGAAATCGGGGATTTCGCCACGGTGTAATCCTGTACCCACCTCTGGAGAATTTGGTGCATGCGAATTATTTGCTGAAGTATCGGTTCTTGGTAAGTTTTGTGAATTGCTTTTGCTAAGCGAGGCACATCTTTCACACATTCCACTTCTAGTGGGTGGAGTTGAGCAGGCACTTGTTGTTATTGTGATCAAATTATGCCCAACTAACCATGTTTGAGATGGTCCATCTTTTAGTAAGTATTCAGCTGCTGGAAGCCTAATTCAAAATGATGTAAGTGAAATATTTCATAAAGATTAATCAACATAAAAAAATATTTTTGGAAGAATAATTTAACTCGCATATCATTTTTTCATAGAGAAACAAAACCTCTGATACCACAACTATAAATGGAATGTACTTAAAATGGCATCAACATGATCAAGGAAGGAGTGTACATGAAGATGCATATATACTGATTCTACGATATTCTCCTCTAGATTAGGCCCCAGAGACCCAATATGCCATTTTTCATATAACACTATCAAATACATTTGGGTCATTCCATGGAAAATGACACCAAGCTAAAAGTGACGAAAATCACATAAATTTTAGGCTTTAAGTATTGTTAAAGCCCCATAGTATTCGGAAATATGCGTGTAGTAAAAAATAAAATTATTACTTTTTGTATTTTCCCAGTTGAATATTGATTTTTCAATTCAATTAAAAAAAAAGTGCTATTAGATGAAGAATGCAAGCTCAAATATTCACTTATATACTTCTAGCGAAAGTGACGTTGATTTAAAACCAGCAGCTGATCTATAAAGCGAAAAAGATGTAGAACATAAATTCCCTACACCAAGCCCAAAAAATAGCTTAATAGTTAATAAAATATGCCCAAATTAATGTGTTTTCTGTGTACAGTTTTTACTCGTCCCGCCCGTCACGGATCCCTGTCCCACCCGTCACAACATTTTAAGCTTCATAAAAAAAGTTCGTATTGTCTTTTCACTTACCTCTTTTTAGAAAATAATTAGCGACATATCTCAAATAGCATACTACAATAAAATTAGGGCTTCATATGAACTATTTGATCTGGATTTCAACGTCAAGTGCAAGTATCTAAAGAAAGAAGGGTTTTACCTGTCCCACCCGTCACATATGTAATTCTACGAATTTAACAATGTTAGAATATATATTTATGTTGTTTTCTTTTATCATATCTTAAAAAATACATCTAAGAATGCTATCATAAATACAGTATGTATTATATGTTTTGTTTGCACTTTAAAATAACTGAATGTATATCAAAAAATGTGTTAAAATGTCCCACCCGTCACCATGGAATGACCCATTTGACAAAAGGAATTCAGTTTTTTATGTGACAGACCCAACTCTTTGTACTGTTTACGTCCCAATTATAGACAAAAGGGAATAGACCAAGTGCAGTCCGAGGGTGCTGATGGAGATAGCTATACCCATTATATTTGAACTCGGATACTGTTAGAAAACGGATACATTGACAGCGGATCTTTGTTCAGTGATTATGTTGTTCTTTTGATGAAAAAATTCCGTGACAGTAATGTGCGCGAAAAGAAGCAGTGTAGAAAATGGGGATGATGAAGATAACGAGTAAGCAAGGCGAATTTCTAGGATGGCTTAAACGGAAAAAACTCCACCTTCAAAGAATCTAAAGGCGTGCTTTTGGATAATGTCAAGTCGCATTCGTGTGGACTGGAGGCCGTTCCATATTAGGTCTATGATTACCTGGGTGAGATGTTAATTCGAGAAAGTCAATTTAAACGAAGCAAAGAGCGAAATAATCTCCTAGATATACGACCATACTTCGTTGCGAAGACACTCTATCTACATATGTCTCTATTGTGTGAGCTGATCATAACTTAGCGACGATAATTTCTTTTCTGTGATAGTTGGAGAGGTTGTTGTTAATAAGCTTGTTTACAGGAACTCGGAAAAAGTATTTTATTGCAAAGAATTTGCGCACAATAAAGGCTTAGTATATGTTATTTTTTGAGGTCGTGCTTTTGGGGAACCTAGTCCTGTAATATGTATGTGCAAGAGCTGACGTAGCAGTTACGGAGAAAAATGTGTTTGGATGCAGTGGTCTTCTTGATTTAAAAATTACCAAAAGTTTTTAGTACCAGTAGCATTGATAATTTTACATCTTGACCTGTCATCAGAAATTTTTTAACTCCGCATACTCTAATCCAGTGTGTTTCAACCGCAGCGCCGCGGCACATTGGGCTGAAAACTCACTAATGGTCTGTCATCTTAAAGGGTCTCTGGAGCACACTGTACTAAAAGAATGCCCACAGAAAGTAGTAAAATCTTTGCACCCATGGTACCTAGTTGTAGTTGAACTACTAGGACTTTCTTATTCACCATGGGCTTCACTTACGACGTTATCATCGTGGCAGCTGGCGAAACGGGGGGTGCCAACAGCTCTGATAACATTTAATAGAAAACAAACATTGCTGAGACAAAACCGTTCGTTGCAAAACCCATAGATAAACATAACACATAGCCAGTGTTGGGCATTAATCAATTAAATTTTCAATCAATTAATTAATTGATTAAAAAAATAATTGCGATTAATTTAATTGCAGTTAATTATTGTATTAATATTGTATTAATTGTATATTGCAACTAAATCAATTGGAGTTAATTTTAACAGTTATTCTAAAAGACAATTAAAACTAACAATTAATCCTCTTCAATTTTATGTGAACTTGCCAAATTTTTTTTGCATTTAAATTTTATTGGAGTTTATTGGGGTTTACTCCTTAAGAATCGTTTCATATACCGGGTGTCCCATTTTAATCCGCCAGTAGCGATAATTCTGAAACATTGCATTGAATCAAAAAGTGTTCCAAATGAAAAGTTAATGGTTCTGAGGGGGACATCTGATGCCGTAGACTTTGCCCCGCCAGCCCCCCAAGGGCGGCGGGAACAGGGGGCAACTTTAAAATCTTAAATGGAAACCCCTATTTTTTATTGCAGATTCTGATAGAGGGTTAAAAAGTATGTAAGTTTTATCCGAAACATTTTTTGTTATTGGTCGAGAGATGGCGCTGCAAATGTAAAAGTTAGGTTTTTTTTTAATTAAATTGCGAAAATCGTCACGTAATTAACTGTTATTATTACTTAAGACTTACTCACAACCTTACAAGGTTGTTTTTTTCTCAGCCTGCCCAAATACTACTAACACTAATACTAATAACAGTTAATTACGTGACGATTTTCGCAATTTAATTAAAAAAAACCTAACTTTTACATTTGCAGCGCCATCTCTCGACCAATAACAAAAAATGTTTCGGATAAAACTTACATACTTTTTAACCCTCTATCAGAATCTGCAATAAAAAATAGGGGTTTCCATTTAAGATTTTAAAGTTGCCCCTGTTCCCGCCGTCCTTGGGGGGCTGGGGGGGGGGGGGCAAAGTCTACGGCATCAGATGTCCCTCTCAGAACCATTAACTTTTCATTTGGAACACTTTTTGATTCAATGCAATGTTTCAGAATTATCGCTACTGGCGGATTAAAATGGGACACCCGGTATAGAGCACGGTATGCAAAATAAATGGGTAGTAAAATCAAGAGTTAATAAAAAAAACCGTTAATAAAAGAAAAACTGCAACTTGATTTTGACCCACTTTCATATAACCGATCAACTTTTGTTTTGGCGACACTACGCCTTTTATACAATAATAAGTTTTAATTGTTAGTTGTTAATCAAATCCATTAAAAAGATTGACAATTGATTAATTGTGAATTGTGGTAACTCACGACTAACAATTAATTAATTGTTAATTGCGAGTTTTCACAATTACAATTAATTAATAGTTAATTGCAATAGACATGATTAACAATTAATTAATTGTTAATTTTTAATTGTCCAACAATTTAATTTTGCCCAACAATGCACATAGCATATACGGCCGTTAGCCGAATGGATATATGTATACCATTATCACAGAGCCCAAGATAACATATGGGGCCTTAGTGCAGTAGTATAGAACTAAGCTTAATTAATTTGCTAAAAAATAAAGAAAGATTCAAAGAATACTCTGCCTACTGAAGTTATTCGCATCTCTCCCGCTCGAACGCTTATCGTAATTTGATACCGTTGTACTCTGCATTTGCATGTGCTTATGGAAATTTAAGAAGGATTGGCACTAACAAATTGATTTTGGTCTTCTCTGATAGCCAAAAGGCAGTCCCACAGAAAAAAAGTTCTAGTTGTGCCACTTTCAACATTTTTCAAAGAAATCGAACGAGAATTTTTTGTCAGAAGAGTTTTTTTTATTTTCTGTTGCTTTGTTTGATAGGAAGAGAATGTTTTACAGAAGAGAATTTCGTTTTGTGTTTGATTTTTTGCTATTTTACGTTTTGTGTTTAAAAGGGGCCCCACTAGTTAAAAATAATAAAGGGATTTTCTGGTACATTTAGTGATCGATATTTTCATATGGAAGACAAGAGACGTTTCGATAAAGTCATATTAAAAGTAAAACTGTCATACGGGAAAAGTTAGTAGAAAAAAGTAGAAAAAACAAAGCATGAAGTCATAGTTTGAAATGAGAACACATACCTTTTTGGTAAAGCTGAACATGGCGAAAATGTATGTCTTGCGATAAAATCAATACAAATTTCTGCTAATTCTGCATGAAAATTTTTGAGATTCTCATTCATCAAAGGTCTTAAATCGGTATTGGCTCGATCCCTTCCGATGTTACTATTACTACTTTTTTCTGTTAAACTGGAACTCCTTTTACGATTTGACGAATCTTCATTTTTTGATGTACATTCAGTTCGAGCATTTGAGTGAATCGACTGAAAAATTATTTATAAGCAAACGGTAACAATTTTTTTTATCACAAATATAAGTTATATGTCATACATTCATAATATAGCGAACAAAATTTCTCCTAAATGACAGTTTACATTTTAGAAACCATCCAGCAATAACATGATGAGCTAAATATACGGTGTAATGATCATAACGATGTGGCTGAATATATGGAAATAATATCGCAAACACATACTGATATTGTCTAGGTACAAAATTTGCAAATAAATCATTTGGAAGTCGACTTAAAACTAAAAGAACAAATTCATTATTAAAAAAAATATTTAAATATTAAAATTAACTTACTTGAAAGAAACTCTAATACCGGAATTGCAACTGTTACAGTATCAGACATTTTGCTCATTTCTAATAAAACATCTGGTAACTTTCTCATAAGTGTTTCTGGCATTTCAAGAATCATTATTGTTAATGTATTAATGCATATTGGTGCAATTTTAGATGGAATTCCAGCTTTTAAAGCTTCGATAATTAATTGTTGCCGTGTTGGTTGTAATAATTGATGATAAATAATAAGATTTGCTATAACTGGTATTATAAGCGCATTGAAATCATCTGATGTTAATTTAGCTGATAATGGCACCATTGAATCCAAGAATTTACGATCAAAAAATATTTTAAATAATGTACTAGCAAGGGACTCAACATCATTGCCTTGTATTAGAGCCTTATTTTGGAGGATATTAGGAAGCTCTTTAAGGACATGTTGAAAAACACGCACGTCTGAAAACAAAACAGAAGCACATTATCTAGCCTGCAATTGATACTTACTAGCTATTATATTAATTATTTTTTAATGATTAGATATGATTTGCGGAAATTTGCAAACTATATGTTGCTAGACAGGTCATGCCCCGAGCTGGAAGGAGTTGGACGAGAGCTTGACAACCTCTCCTCGAAAAACAATTCTTGTTAGGAAATCGAAAAGTCAGCCTCGGCTGTGGAACAATCTCCTACAATCTGTTTTTTCGAACTCGTACAACAACCAAAAGTTCAAGTGTCAAGTTCATCGCCATCTGCTCCAACGGCCTCCAGACCTGCCCATGGCCTCTCCTATTCTCTTCTATCTTTCAAACCATGCTTACTGCCAGACATTGGGCCATAATCTGAACGACATGACGACTGGTAATACAAAGGGTGACTGCTAAATTTGGTTTTGCTCATAAAAAAAGAGAAGCATTGAAACAAAAAGTTGAGACTTCTTCAAAAAGATCCGAATGCATAAAGAAACAGACAACCGAGTACAGATGCCCCAGAAAACGATGCGCCGGAGCCCCGGAATAGAAGAAGTTACAAATGTCACAACGAAAATCAAAAGTCATAAGATTCCAGGGGTATACCCACAGAAATGTTAAAATGTGCTATGCCAATCCTTGCATAGTCTCGTTTGGAGGCGATCAGAGGAGATAGAAAATTTAGGTTTTTAAATAAGATAAAGGTTTATGGAGGTAAAAATATTCTTCAAGATAGGTGCAACCAAGGCCCAGATGCCTTTTATGTGGAAAATAGAAGCTCTGACTCTGTCATAAAGTGCAATATCAAAGACGTTATACATTTTAAATCCACCAGCTTTAATCCAATATTGTAAGCAACAGAGTGCTGTCTTCGGGGTTTGAACAGAAGTCAATTTGTCCACTCTGCCTATATAGGCCATGACAGAAAAGAGAACGAAAAGTGATCCTTATGAAGAAGGAATGCCTGTAAGAAGCAATACCTAGGCGTGGAAAGGCATAGGACCACTTCGCTACCTTAGACTTGACTCCAGACTTCTGCGATGGAGGCTGGGCCCTTAACACATACGATGTCCAAGTTCTAGCTTCTTGTATTCTAATTACATTCATTCGTTCCTCTTGAAACATTTATTCAACCCCTTACTTTGGAGATTTTGTTTAATTTCGCAATAGTGCACGAAGGTATTTATATTACCGCTCATAAAATAATTAGAAGAGAACCAACCCAATTGGCAAAATGCCAAAAGTCTCTAGTGGAAGCTGCTGTTTTGTTTGGAAAAGAAGAGGGTTATGGAATGTTAATGTTGACTAGACAACAATTCAAATCAAGAGATGTGTCAGGTTTTGATTTTATTGGTGTCGATTGAAATTCTCTTCACAGTATTTTAAGTTTAAGAGATTTTCTTGTTTGTTTTTACTATATCATAAAACATACCTCTTTCCAATTCCAAACAAGTAACTATAGTCTTGAAAGCTTTACGAATTGATATAGTTGAGAAATTAATTGCTGGAATATTTTCAGTCAGCGTGGAAACCACAGAATGTGGATAAGTGCCGCATTGATGTAAATTAGATTCGATACCAAGATAGTGACTGTACCGAATGTTGCCAGGAGTTGTTGGATCTGGGTAACCAAGATGATAAGTTCCATTTGTTCTCGCTTTCAGCATCCAATTAAAAATCTATAGGAAGACATTATATAGACACGAACAAATTGTTTATAAATAAAATTGTTCTTACCCTATATCTTACAACATAAAATGGCTCAAACACTTTTGGACGCTGATAATGTAACTCCATATGACTTACTAACATATCGTAAATTCTTACTGCATGACAAGATGGTAAACGATATAATTTTATCATAAAAACTTCAATTAGTCCCTCTACAACGGTTAATACATCTTGAATATCATTTTCCGATTTAAAAACAAAACCATCATTAATATATAAATCGAAAGGCCGATTAAGTATTTTCTCTAGAATATCTAACAATTCCCCACATCGTTTAGTATCACAGTGCCAAGCAAAATCAATTAATGCCTTTCCGACAGCTGTTCGTACTAACAAATCCATTTCATTCCCAATATTTGAAAATTGTGGTATGACTACCCTTTCTAGGATTTCCTCTTCATATGCTGTCCGATTTGTGTCCATAATTTGTATCAATGATTGAATAGTTTTTACACGGATTTTTGTACTTGGTATTTTATAAAATCTCTGTACAAAGGCATGAAGCACTTGCAGCCATTGTGGACGTGTTGCAGTTACCTTTGATGATCGATATTCAATTAAGCTTAAAACTGATATCTCTGGACGATCTTCGGCAATTTTTTCAATTAAATCATAAATGCGAAGTGGATTAGCACATATTTCATCCTTCTGTAGCATTTGTTCAATTATATCAATTGTTTCATGAAAACGTCGTTGAACTTCTGCATCTTTTGAAAGATATCCATTTGTTTCTGTATAAATAAAATTAAGTTGTTAAATGTATGATTTTCAAAGGTGTTATCTTACTGTAAAACTAAAAGCTTAAAAATAGATTAATAATTTTGTACGAAGTAATTTCCTCCTACAATAAATAGAATACCAACTACATCTACTGTCTAGTTCAAAAACCCTAACCCTCGTGAATCCTTTACCAACTGTGACTTCGATTGCAATTCTTCTAAGAGCAAATCTCAATCTTCTTCCCATAATTAAACCATATTTATTGAATCTATTACAAATAGCAGTAAATAAATGTTAGTACACAGGGTATCTTGAACAATAAATCTACCTCCGACCATTCCAATTAATGGAAACTACATTACAATACAGCACATGGGAATTGAATAGAAAATTTAAAAAAAATGAATATAAAATAAAATTAAATTAAGGGAAAAAAATGAAACAAGTTCAAAAGATGGATAGAAATTATTAAAAAAAAACAAAAGAGAGGCATGTAATGTGGGGCAGATGTTAGACTTCAGCGAAGTGATTAGTAATTAGTTTTCTAAAACTATTTGCGGTTCCGGCTGATTGGATTACTTGGAGCAAAGAATTCCATATTCTCGCAATGTGAACGAAGTAAGAATATTCGAGAACTTTGAAGTTGAATTTCTGAAGTGCGATCATTTTATGTCTTTTGCTTCGGAGTAGCTTAATGAAGTCATTGATGTACGCAGGTTTGCCGCTATTTAGAGCTTTATACAAGAAGAGTAGGTTATTCTTAGCTAGATGATTAGTTAGTGAACAATTCAAGATACTAAAACGATATTGAGCGATGTGATCAAATCGTCTTAACTTATAATTAAATCTAATTCAATCATTGTAAGCGATCTCAAGCTTTTCGCTACACAAGCAATCCAATTTAGGGAATATGATTGAACCATGAGTAAAATGGGGCAAAAGCAAAATTTTTATTAAATTGCATCGCATGCTTGTCGGCAAGATATCAGCGAATAACCAGAGTCTACGGAGACTGGCGTAGATAATTCTCAGTTTCGCGTTAACATGGTCCCAGCATGTCATTGTTGAATTCAAAATTACCCCTAAGTTCTCGCGCTGGTCATACGGTATAGGACTGCTCTCTAAGAGAACTTCAGGGAAATAAGATAAATCCAGTGAGTTTCTATGTATGACTAATGTCTGAGATTTTTTAGGATTGACTTTCAATTTGTTTTCAAGAGCCCAGTTCAGAACACGCATTAAGTCATCATTAAGTCTCCAGATACAGTCTTCAACAAGTCCTAATGGTCGATTTCGATAAATCTGTACGTCATCTGCGTATAAGTGAATCAATCAGTGATTCACTACATTGAGTAGGTCATTTATAAATAAGCTAAATAGTAAGGGGCCAAGGATGGATCCTGGGGGGAGGCCAGATTTTAATGAGGCTGACTTTGAGCACCAATCCCCGATTTTGACTCTTTGAGAACGTGATGTTAAGAACGAAAACATTAATTTTAGGACTGGTTTACTGAAATTAAAGTAGTACGCTAATTTTCTCAACAGCAAGTCATGATCGATGCTATCAAAGCCCTTGAAGAAATCCAGGAGCGCAAGAACTACAAAATTGTCCTGGCCCAGCGCAAAGCGAAGTCAGACGTAATCTTTAACAGCCCAGTGTCACAGCTGTGTGAAGGACGGAAACCCGATTGGTACGGACTTAAAAGATTGTTTTGAGTTAGATAGAGTCTAACTTGGGAGTCCATTATTTTCTGGAGCGCTTTAGCCAGAAAGCAAAGAAGACTTATTGGCCTGAAATCCCCGACAGATTTTGGAGTTACGAGGAGGAAGCTATTGTTCCCGACTTGATTCTTAAGAACGGAGTATTGGATGGCGTCGAATCTAAAATCATCTCTAACTTTTGGGTCGTTATCTTGCTAGAAGGTCCAATGAGATACCAGACCCAATTTCTGAACGTCTGTCCATTCTTGAATAGCCTATTTTACTATTTGGATTGCACTGCAGATTGGACTTTTCTATGTTTTACGATTAGGCTACCCATTCGTGGCGGCAAGTCTTTTCTTTTCACCATATTTACTTTTAAAAATGTACGTAAAACGTGCATTTCAATCGTGGTAAAAATTCTCGGAATCTTAATTAAACCTAAAGGACCCAATACATGAGCGCTCCATCCGACCACGCCAAAACAACAACAATTTGTACGCACTCGACTGCATTTTTCATATGATGTTCTTTTTTTTGTTTATCTATCTATATTATATATATAGTACTAGCTGGGAACCGGTGCGCCTATGCTGCTCCCATAAGCCAATAGTAGTAATCAGGTGATATGAATTTTAATATACAGTAGAAGAGTTTGAAAAAGGCAATTTTTTGGTATTTTTGATTCCAAATAACAAAATATGAAACCATTAGGTGTCTGACATTTTGATCGAGACAATAAAAACCATCCATTGACATGGCATTTTTCGAGATAGGAATTTTAATACACAGATAAAGCGTCTCAATGAACCGCTTATTTTCTGTATTTTGGCTAGCTGGGACCCGGTGCGCCTCGCTGCACCCAACGTTTAAACATTTAAAATCAATCCAAACCTTCAAAATTCAACTCTCCTTAACCATTAACGAAAAACCAACTATTCCTATAAAAGTTGGAGTCATTAGATTGAAAATGCATTTATTTGAACGATGACCAAAATTGCCTGTGTATTCTGTTTAAACCATGAACGTTAAAAGATTTAAAATTAATGCAAATAGCAGCATCCAGCACTCGAAATTCGAGGGCCATTTTCTATAGCTTTTTTTAATTTAAATCTAGAAGTCTGCAATAAAAAAATTTTTCGAGAACAATAAAACTAAATTGAAAAATGAAACAAATTTTTTATAGTTGGAAAAAGCAATGCTAAAAAACCAACTTTTATTATCTCTTAATATCATATATTACAAAATTGCGTTCATATATTCGAATTAAATGTAACAGATGCCATAAGTTTCATAGGGGAATTAATTGTACAATTATTTTCTAATATTTAGCGTTCTTTTGTGCAGTGTATAAATAAAATTGCGATTTTGCACTTCTTTGAGCTCAGGGCTACACGGTGAAACAGTTTTCAATATTGTTGGAGAGTTTAAACTCTGTAAAATGGTGCCACAAAATAAGTGCTTGCCGTTTAATTATATGATCTTCAAAATTAAATTCTTCATAATCAATAACGAAAAACCAAAATCCATTTATTTGAAGTGTGACCAAAATTACCTATATGTGTTTTGTTAAAACCACGAACGTTAAAACATTAAAAATAAATCTGCAATTGCTTGGCCCCTGGGTTCTCATCTGCAATGTCACTGACACACATTTTATTTGTTTACCCAGATGCCACCCTCTTCCGGTATTGCAGAATCCAAGACTTATACCTAAACATTCAGAGGTGATGGGTTTCTTTCCTTCTTATCCATTATACATAAATCATCCCACATTTCCGTTTCTCCTTACCATCTTTCAAAAAAAAACCTTCTTGATCAATTCTCTGAACCGATTGCTTAGAGAGCTGCAGGATACACTATATTCAATGTTTTTCCGTTTGTAGCTAGCATGTCAAGATTTTCTGATTTCCCAACTCTTGAACACCCTACATACAGCTAACCGGGAAATGACACTTATTTGGCAAAATTCTTCCGCCATATTGGCCCCACAATTTTGAATAAGTTTTGATCATAAATTCGTTATTTTCTACGTTAAAAACTCCCATATACCGATTTTAATTGGAATCGGAATACAATTCGCAAACTCGTGGTGCGGCCATTTTGAATTTAAATTTTGATCATAAAGTCGTTATTTGCTACCTTAAAAAACCTCAGATAAAGATTTTCATTGGAATCGGAACAAAATTTGCAAACTCGTCGGCCATTTTGAATTTATGTGTTGACAACAAATTCGTTATTTGCGACCTTAAAAACCCCTAGATACCCCCTTCCATTGGAATCGGAATAAAATTGGCAAATTCAACCATATTTCTGCGACAATTTTGAATTTCGGTCATATTTCGGCGGCCATTTTGAATCTCGAAAATCGGGCTTCGAGGTGCATCATGGGAGACCTCCACGGAACTTCATGCAAAAATTCAAAGCTCTGTGATGATTTTCAACGAAGCTCTCCATGACAGCGCCATCTAGGAGTGGCTTTAGAAAGTAATAAAATAGCCTATGTTCTAAGTTTTAATGTAAATAGGACATGGTTGAAATTTCATTAAGATCGATTACACGGTGTAGGAGCCTATAGCGACCATACATACATACATACACACATTCATTTTTATATATACAGGGTGTAACGCATAAAATTGTACACCGGGCGGGTATGAATAGGTTTTGAATAGACGAACAAAAAATCGTTCCGGAGGGGGTGGGGTAATCTTAACGGTTTAGCCGCTAGGGCGTTCTGAAGTTTTTTTGCTAGAGTTTTACATATCACCCTGTATTTTTGTAACCCTATGACCTATTTTCATAAATAAGGTATCAGCGTACGCAGAATACTCCCACCTATCTAAAGATGTAAAAATGAAGGTTCTACCGTACCAGGTTCCAGAGCAATGAGTCAACAAAGTGAAAATTTTGGTTTTTTTTACTAAAATTTCAACTAAAACCACCATTTTCTCCAAAAAATACGTAATTAACTGATATTTTTTTTTACAAAATTGGAAACCTTGAACAATTTCCTATGAATAATGTCCTGACAATTTTTATGCTACGGCCTTTACTTTTGAAGTTATTAGCAAGTTTGATGTTGAAATTGACCTTATTTGGTGCTTATTTGGTACTTTTAGGCAAAGCTTAGGTGAAAAAGTACTAAAAAAGACCCAATTTTAGCATTAAAATTGCTTTTAACTCCAAAAGTAGAAGTCGTAGGAAAAAAATTCTCTAGACATTTTTCATAGGGAATTGTCCAAGCTTTCTAATTTTGCAAAAAAAAGTTTAGGTTTATCACGTATTTTTTGGAGAAAATGGTGGTTTTAGTTGAAATTTTAGTAAAAAAAAACCAAAATTTTCACTTTGTTGACTCATTGCTCTGGAACCTGGTACGGTAGAACCTTCATTTTTACAGCTTTAGATAGGTGGGAGTATTCTGCGTACACTGATACCTTATTTATGAAAATAGGTCATAGGGTTACAAAAATACAGGGTGATATGTAAAACTCTAGCAAAAAAACTTCAAAACGCCCTAGCGGCTAAACCGTTAAGATTACCCCACCCCCTCCGGAACGATTTTTTGTTCGTCTATCCAAAACCTATTCATATCCGCCCGGTGCACAATCTTATGCGTTACACCCTGTATATATAGATAGATTCCGTTAATAGAAGAAATCATTTTTAATTAGAAAAAACCGTTTTGACATTAATTTCTTCATGACATGTGTAAAATTTCAAGTAAGTAAAAGTTATAGTTGAAAAACTGTTATTTTATATCTTTTACGGCCCCGAAACCCCGCTCAGGGGTAGATTTTTGTAAAACCTTTTCTTAGCGGATGTCTACTCAACAAAAGAAACATGCAGAAACATTTCAAGTCTGTAGGTCTAATAGTTCCAGAGATATGGTGATGACCAAGTGAGGGAGTGTTTTTTCCTATATATATAATATAGGATATAGGATATGTATATAGATAGATTATGTACTATAGAGAAAAGATTTGATTTTTTATTTTTCAGAACATGAAAATTTTTGACATCAACTTTTTGACATGGCTGTGAAAATTGCTAAAACATTATGTAGAAAACCATAGCAACGACATCGAAATTATTTTTTTGTAGCCTTCTTTATCGATATTAGAAAAAAATTAGGTAAAATAAATTAAATGTCGTTGCTGTGCTTTTACCAGTTTTCACAGCATTTGTCAAAAATGTCCATGTTCTGAAATATAAATTATATCCCATGTTACTCGCTGATAATAGAGCTTTCGATTAGCGAAAGAATTTTTAAAATCGGTTCGGTAGTTTTTGAGTTTATCCCGAACAAACAAACAATCAAATCTTTTCTCTTTATATAATAGTAGGTATAGATATAGTGCCTGTTTAGACGGTTCGCTTTGTCTCTCCTTTTGAGGCGCCCCAAAGCGAAAGTTTGTTTAGACGGTTCGCTTTGAGTCCAGACGTTTTTAAGACAGGTGGAACTAACGGAACGAGAACTAGGGTAAGCCAAAAAAAGCAATATTTCTTTTTAAGTGATATTCGAAAAATTGTAAGAATGGTAGTCAAAAGAAATGCTCGTTCAAGGAGAACCCTGGCAAATGAGATATAAAAGTGCTTCATTATTGTTAAAACAATTTTAAATTAAATAAAATTGTTTACGTTTATTTTTTTATAATAAATGTTTCAAAATTTTCCCGACAGAAAAACGAAGAAAAAAACAATATTAGACTATACAAATTTTTTCTTCGATTTCTGACTTATCCCGACTGACTACGACAGTGTTTTTTTTAATTGTGCAAAAATAGTTTTTTTAATGTAGTGCTTTTATTTTAAAAATTGCTTTTTTTTGGCCCACCCTAGAGAACATATGCCAAAACATTGTCCGCCTAATAAAAAACACGTCTGCTCATCACTGCGATTGGAACGAAAATAAAATGTAACACAAAAATGATACAAAATGAAATTAAAACAGAGAGCTGTCAAAAAAAGCGAACGTGAGTCGTCTTAAAATTGAGACGCACTTCCTTCCCACCCGAATCCTCTCCGCATCTACAAATTTCGTGTTGAAAGGTCGCGGAAGCGAACCGTGTAAACAGGCACATACATATAGGAGAAAAACACTCACTCTCTTGGTCATCACCATATCTCCGGAACTATTAGACCTACAGACTTGAAATCTAGCATGCATGTTTCCTTTGTTAAGTAGAGATCCACTAAGAAAGAGTTTTGCAAAAATCGACTCCTAAGGGGGTTTCGGTGCCGTAAAAGACATAAAATAACAGTTTTTCACTTGGTCATCACCATATCTCCAGAACTATTCGACCTACAGACTTAAAATTTGGCATGCATGTTCTTTTATTAAGTAGAGATCCTCTAAGAAAGGGTTTTGCAAAAATCGACTCCTGAGGGGGCCGTAAAAGATATAAAATAGCAGTTTTTCAACTATAACTTTTACAGACTTGAAATTTTACATAATCATCGCAGAGCTTTGAATTTTTGCATGAAGGTCCGTGGAGGTTTCCTATGATGCACCTCGAAGCCCGATTTTGAAAATTCAAAATGGCCGCCGAAATATGACCGAAATTCAAAATTGCCGCAGGAATATGGTTGAATTTGCCAATTTTATTCCGAATACAATGAAAGTGGGTAACTAGGGGTTTTTAAGGTCGCAAATAACGAATTTGTGGTCAAAGCTTATAAATTCAAAATGGCCGACGACTTTGCAAATTGTGTTCCGATTCCAATGAAAATGTGTATCTGAGGTTTTTTAAGGTAGCAAATAACGACTTTATGATCAAAATTTAAATTCAAAATGGCCGCACCAATATGGCCGACGAGTTTGCGAATTGTACATATTTCGATCCCAATTAAAATCGGTATACCGGAGTTTTAAAGGTAGTAAATAACGAATTTATGATCAAAACTTATTCAAAATTGTGGGGCCAATATGGCGGAAGAATTTTGCCAAATAAGTGTCATTTCCCGGTTAAGCCTAGTATGGAGCTCGCACGGAATTCCGTTCAGCAATTTTGGTAAATATTTCTACACGGAAAAATTGCGTGTAGAATACCGTGGAGAAAAGCTAACAGTTGAGAAAAAGCGAACAGCTGACTGTTAAAAATCACATATAAAACCACGAACTGACGGCAATAGCTGTTTCTCATTCGTCCTGTCAAAATTACCTAACATACAAGACGGAATAATTGTCTAACGTTTATTCCGTTCCAACATGAACGGAAAAAAGTCTCCAATTCCCTACAAGCCACCTGTTAGAGAATTGCACAAGCTAAATATTACCAATAGTTTTCCGTTCGAACTGCGTACTCATAAAACAAAAAGGGCACGGACAAATTCGGTGAACGGAATTCCGTGCATCTTTTTACGTGTATTTTATATGGGGAACGGAATTCGGAACGGAACGGAGTATTTAGGGTGATCAAGAGTTGGAAAATCGGAAAATCTTCACATTCTAGATACAAATGGAAAAACATTGAATGTAGTGTATCCTGAAGCTCTCAAAGCAATCAGTTCAGAATTGATCAACCAGGTTTTCTTTGGAAAAGTGGTAAGGAGAAACGGAAATGTGAGATGATTTATGTATAATGGATAAGAAGGAAACAAAGAAAACCCATCACCTCGGAATTTTTAGGTATAAGCCTAGGATCCTGCAATACGGGAAGAGGCTGGCATCTGCGTAAACAAATAAAACCTGAGTCAGTGACATTGCGGATGAGAACCCAGGGGCCAAGCAATTGCAGGTTTATTTTAAACGTTTTAACGTTCGTGGTTTGAACAAAACCCATATAGGTAATTTTGGTCACACTTCAAATAAATGCATTTTGAATCTAATGTCTCGAACGTTTATAGGAATACTTGGTTCTTCGTTATTGGTTATGAAGAATTTAATTTTGAAGATCATATAATTAAACGGCAAGCACTTATTTTGTGGCACCATTTTACAGAGTTTAAACTCTCCAACAATATTGAAAACTGTTTCACAGTGTAGCCCTGAGCTCAAAGAAGTGCAGAATCGCAATTTTATTTATACACGACACAAAAGAACGCTAAATATTAGAAAATAATTGTACAATTAATTCCCCTATGAAACGTATGGCATCCGTTACATTTAATTCGAATATATAAACATTGCTTTTTCCAACTATAAAAAATTTGTTTCATTTTTAAATTAGTTTTATTGTTCTCGAAAAATTTTGTTATTGCAGACTTCTAGATTTAAATTAAAAAAAGCTATAGAAAATGGCCCTCGAATTTCGAGTGCTGGATGCTGCTATTTGCATTAATTTTAAATCTTTTAACGTTCATGGTTTAAACAGAATACACAGGTAATTTTGGTCATAGTTCAAATAGATGTATTTTGAATCTAATGACTCTGACTTTTATAGGAATAGTTGGTTTTTCGTTAATGGTTAAGAAGAGTTGAATTTTGAAGGTTTGGATTGATTTTAAATGTTTAAACGTTGGGTGCAGCGAGGCGCACCGGGTCCCAGCTATCCAAAATACAGAAAATAAGCGGTTCATTGCGACACTTCATCTGTGTATTAAAATTCATATCTCGAAAAATGCCATGTCAATGGATGGTTTTTAATGTCTCGATCAAAATGTCAGATCCCTAATAGTTTCACATTTTGTTATTTGAAATCAAAAATATCAAAAAAATGCCTTTTTCAAACTCTCCTACTTTATATTAAGATTCATATCACCTGATTACTACTATTAGCTTATGGGAACAGCATAGGCGCGCCGGGTCCCAGCTAGTATTGTATACTAGCATAAAACCCGCGTGCGTTGCAACGCCTTTAAATAAAAAAAGTTTATGTGTGCTCTGTCCGCGGTAGGAAAAAGTATAATGAAAACAACCAAAAATCTGGAAAAAATAATTTTGGATACCAAATAAAAATTTAGAGTTACCTACAAAAAATATTGTAGTGGCCTCGATTCCCAGATCCGGCGTATCGGAAGTGAGTGCGGATTTGACACTTTGCGATTCTCAAATCCGCAGTTGCGAATTCAAAACCGCAGTCGCGGACTGAATGCGGGTTTAATTACCGAACAAATTCAGAGTGAACACTCACGCGATTATGAAATACGCGATATCGGATTTGCTTAGGCAAATTTGACGTTTCAAATCCGCGGAAAAATTGTTGCGTATCACAAATCCGCAGTTGCGGCGGGAGTGTCCGATCTGCCAGATCTGGGAATCGAGGCCAATATTTCTTCTCAAGCATTCTCGGATTCGTTAGGGATAAATTGGAACAATTTGTTTCTTTTTAACAACTTTAATTTCAAAACAAAACTTCTTGCACATATGTGGTCCTCTTTCCTCTTCTTGGCGGTTCAGTTAGAACAACCGTACTAAATTGAGTTGTGACACTGCTTCTCAATGAATTGGAATTTTAACTTTCTCTTTTCGGTTAGCCGTTACACTGCCCCTTCTCACTTAGTATTCGTCCCGAACACAGCATCCTACAGTTCCAGTTCTTACCGATCGAACCTTTTTGGATGCGATAGATGACATCGTTTAACCTCGTGATGACCGTGAAGGGGCCGTTCCATTTCCTTTGTATTGGCGATTTACCTTTTAGTCGAAGAGGATTTTATAGCTAAACTCGATCGCATTCCTTAAATCTAGATCCGTTCGCCCTTAGGTCGTAGTGGGTCTTCATCTTGTTGGGCGATTCCCAAATTTAAATCACTTGGCAGCGTAATCTGTTCCCCGAAAATCATCTTTGCAGACGTCTGACCGGTAGAACTGTGAATAACTGTCCTGTACAGCGTTTTTTTATTGAATTATATTTCTACCGTTTCTACGGTTTTTACTGTTTCTATACTGGTATTTCAGAAATTTCCTACATTTAAGAATGTGGCAAACTTCACGACAATAGTGGAAATGACCAAGATACACTATGGTCAATGTTCTTCGATTTGGAGCTAGATTGTGAAGATTTTTCGATTTCCCAACTCTTTACAGCTGACCGGAAAATGACACTTATTTGGCAAAATTCGTCCCCAGATTGGCCCCGAAATTTAAAATTTATAAGTTTTGATCATAAATTCTTTATTGGTTACCTTAAAATCCCCCAGATACCGAATTTCATTGCGGCCATTTTGAATTTATAAGTTGTGATCATAAATTTGTTATTTGCAACCTTAAAAACCCCTAGATATCCACTTTCATTGGATTCGGAATACAATTGGAAAAATTTGTCCACCATATTGGCACGGCCATTTTGAATTCATAAGTTCTGATCATAAATTCGTTATTTGTTACCTTAAAAAAACCCAGATACCGATTTTCATTGGAATCGGAATACAATTGGCAAATTCATCGGCCATATTGGCGCGGCCATTTTGAATTTATAAGTTCTGATCATACATTCGTTATTTGCTACTAGTAGGGCCCCTCTTTAAACACAAAATGTAAAATAGCAAAAAAATCAAACACAAAACGAAATTCTCTTCTGTAAAAAATTCTAGCTCGATTTCTTGGAAAAATGTTGAAAGCGGCACAACTAGAATATTATTATAGAAGATCTTAAAAAACCCCAGATACCGATTTTCGGAATCGGAAGACAATTGGCAAATTCGTCGGCCATATTGCCGTGGCCATTTTGAATTTATAAGTTCTGATCATAAATTCGTTATTTGCTACCTACCTTAAAAACCCCCAGATACCGATTTTCATGGAAATCGGAACACAATTGGCAAATTTGGGTGGCCATTTTGAATTTCGCTCATTTTGTAGCGACCATTTTGAATTTCGAAAATCGGGCTTCGGGGTGCATCATGGGAGACTCCCACGGATCTTCGTGCATAATTTCGAAGCTCTGTGATCACTGGTGCACCTGGAGCGCGTTCAAAAACCTTACTATGGTAAACCACGAGGTAAGCTGTGGTTATGCTGCATCACTTCACTTAACCACGAAAGTTTATGTTTAACCATGGAGGTTTTTGAACGCACCGTGGTTAACTACAGGTTAAAGAAGAAGAAAAAAAATAAAAACAAAATTTTCCATAAAATAGTCCCCGATAATTGCGTCAAATATTTCATTAATTATATATTTGCAATAATCCCACAAATCCCACTTTGATTTGTTCATGTGTTTACATTAAAACAACTGTCAGAGAGTTGTTTTTATTCTTCTTCTTCTTAACTATAGCTAACCATGCTCCCGAGCAGGGTTAAAATTTAACTACACTATGGTTAACCACGAGAGTTTTTGAACGCCAAAAAGCTATGCTCGTGGTTATGTTGTAGTCAACCACGGAGTTTTTGAACGACAAAAGTTTACCATAGTTAACCATGGTTAACCATAGTATGGTTTTTGAACGCGCTCCTGCTATAGCGCACACATCGCACATACACGCATGCTTACATACACGCATACAGAAACTTTCTTTTATTAATATAGACAAGACCCTCGTAAGTACAGGCCTGGAAGCAGACAGGCCAACTAATACTAACATAGCTGAAAAGTGGCCAAAAATTTCTGACAGTTGTGGAATTAACATGTACCCCGTTTATGATTAGGTTGAAAAGTTGAGTCGAGGTTGAGTTGAAATTTCGACCACCGTATATGATTCCGAGTTGAGTTCACTTTGGGTTGAAATCGGGTTGAATTGCCATCTTTTTGTTATATATTTTTCTATATTTCTGACTTTCTATACAATTTTCCATCAAAATGGTGAAGGGAATTTTGTTCCCGCATTATTTCTAACATAGTTTTTGTTTCCTGATGCTCCCAAACATTTCTTTTAGCCATTGTCAAAATTAAATTTCCTCTGTTTTTACATATATAGTTAATATAAAATAATTAACGCGCTGCAAAAACACCGAACACAAAATTAACGCCGAAGGTAAACTTTACGGATGGTAAACAAACGAAACAAATGTCACTTTAACCCAATTTAAACTCAACACGCGTTTATGAGGCGAAATATCAACTCGACCCAGGTAGGAGAGCTGAGTTGGGTTGAGTGGACCCAGTTTCAACTCGATCCCCGTTTATGACTGGGTTCAACCTGGGTTGAACCTGGGTTGAACCTAGTCATAAACGGGGTAATGGCCGAAGCCATAAAAAGCAATTTTTTAAGTTTGTTTTTGCACTAAAAAGTGGTAAAATATTGTATATTTTTACTTTTTGGTGCACATGGATTATCAGTGATTAGTGCTTTAGTGATTTAATAAAAAAAATTAAAATGAAGTGAGTGGTTAAGTGTATTTTAAGAGTGTTAATTGATTAGGTGACCTTTTTTGTTTACATTCGCGGTGGTTTTTTCGTGTTAATTTAGGGAAAAAATGTTGAATTTGTGTAGTAACATAATAAAAAGTGCTTTTTAAGTGATTAAAGATTATTATAGGATAGTTATTAAAAACATAAGTGCAGAAAAATGTGAAGGAAAAGTGAAAAAGTTATTGTTATTCATGTTGTGTGGTAGTACTTGCACTTATGTTTTTAATAACTCTTCTATAATAATTTTTAACTACTTTAAATTCACTTTTAATTCCATTACTACACAAATTCAACACTTTTTCCCTAAATTAACACGAAAAAACCACCGCGATTGTAAACAAAAATGGTCACCTAATCAATTAACACTCTTAAAATACACTTAACCACTAATTTTTTTTTACTTTATGGACTCAGATCACTAAATAACTTATCACTGATAATCCGTGTGCACTAAAAAGTGATAAAATACATTATTTTACCACTTTTTATTCCAAAAGCCAAGTTAAAAAATTGCTTCGTACGGCTTCGGCCATGTTAATTCCACAACTGTCAGACGATTTTGGCCCCGCACCGACACAACCAAAAAGTCTGCTTCCAGGCCTGTACTTACGAGGGCCTTGATATAGATATTGAATTTGGATATGTGCAACTTATAATATATCAAATAACTAAACACATCCCAGCGGGAAAACTAGCGAGGGGTTACTCTGGTAACCCAAGAATTCTTTAATGATTTGTGTAATCGCCTACATGGTAATCGAAAGATTCTACTAGCAATTTAGGAAAATGGAGGTCTTTACATTGTAATGACTACGTAAGCGATTAGGTAATGGCTTGTGAAATAATTTCGTTAGAAATACGATGTGCTTATAATTCTTTGTCTTGTTGAAGTCTCTCTTCTTGAGTTTATTCCGTTCTCAAAATTCGTTCAGAGTGGATCTTATTAATAATATTTTAATTTTAAATAATTTATAGGTGTTAAATTTTATAAGATTAATTTATACCACTAACTAACAATGAGCAACAAAATCAAAAAATATCTTGTTAGTAAAATCCTCACCAAATGTAGCAGAAAAGCAATGTTTTTAATGCTGAAAAGGGTAGCTACTAATTTATTCTGCATGCCTTACATGGTAATCTATGTATTCACCTAATACATTTCACCTCTGAAATAAGTCCTCGTCTGTAATGCCTACTGTAGGTACTTACCGCCCTAGGACATCCCTATGTAAAAGTTACCTATTATTTCATCACAAAGGTAATGGGTCCAGCTCATTACCACCTCGCTTACCTAGCCATTACATTTCCCGCTGGGATAGTATAAGATTTACTTGTATTCAAAATATTTCCTTTAGTATTTGTGCTTTAGGTAGTTATCCCCTCAGAAGTAGTAAATATTCGATATATAAATTTTTATTCACTCCCACTATATATATGCACTTACCATAATATGAAATATTATCAGCAACGGAAAACAATATGTCACAAATAACATCCCAAACATATTCTGGGTGATCTTTTCCATATTTAGGTATCATTAATTGCATGCTTAATATTACTTCATAAGTGACAATTACTTTCTGGCTAGATAATACCTATAAGAGAAGAAAGAAAGTAAAAAAGGGTATTAAAAAATATTTGCAATTAAATTACATTCAAAAAACTCATAAGAGCCTTAGATGTAGAAAACCGTAGCATTGGAGCTACAGAGCAAGTCGACCACCACAATCCCATATTAATATGAAAAACAGCGCCGCGCAATAAAACTTCATCCTCATAAAAACTTTTATCATTTAAAATGTTACACATAATTAGAAGAGACGCATGACCTAGACGGGTTCCAAGGAGATTTTTCATAATCTGGAAACAAAAAAAAATTAATGGTTGTAAATTAATTTGTTAGAATGGACCCGAAAATCTTGAATACCTTCCAAGAAGTTTGACAATAGTGTCCTAAATTGACTGTTCTGCATAGAGCTACAATGCACAGAGCTAACGTTTCATTTGGGAAAATCGCATAACATATAACAGCATCCAAAACCTTAAGACATAAAAGTCCTACTTTCGTATCGTTTATGTTGCAGCTTAAATAACATGCGTTCCTAAAATTAATGATCATTTTGTAATCCAGTTGCAATTTTGTTAATTAGCGCCAACATACTGAACAATTTCAACAACAATTTCGTTATCTAAATGTGCAGCATTAAATTTTATTATATTTAGAAGCATTTCTAAGTAAGGTTCAGTTAAACTGGCTTCTACAATAACACGAGCCCATTGTGTCATAAATTTGCCGATCTAGAATCAAAATATTGAAGCATGTATGATGGAAACTTTATAACCCTTACCTTCTCCTCAAAATTTATTATATCTTTTCCATTATCAGTTAACTGAATCAATAAGTCCAGTCTATGTTTTAGATCCTCAGGAATATCGTGACTCTTAACAGAAAATACATACAATTTCCAAGGTCAAATTATGGAATGTTTTATAAACAAACCTGAATAACTAAGAAAAAGTGTTCCCTCAAAAGAGACAAGTTTGCATATTGTCCTTGGATCAATTTCTTGTAAAAAGTTAGCGCGGTTTGTCTATGTTCGGTAGATTTGTTATTAACAATTAAATCTTTTGTAAGCTCCCATAATTTATAAACAGATGCCTTGGTAAGAAAAATAATCAGTAGATTTTTCATTTCTTTAGCAAATTATGCAACTTACATCCTCCAGCTTTGAGGTAAGAACCAAATCGCCCAAGTCTTTCAATGTTTTGCATCGTTGCGCGACCGGTATATCAGGGCGAAGCTCCCGTTCAAGTTCTGGCCCTAAATCCCGTTCTTTGACACTGCCTAAAATTTTAAGGCACATTTTGTACTGTAAAAACACACTTTTCCTTAAATTTCCTTACTTCCAGATGCTTTCGATGTGCGGAAGAAATGTTTAAGTTTCGATAAAGGATTCTCCTTATCCTTGGAGCTCATTTTTATGATTTTTGTGTTTCAGAAACTTCTATCGAAGCGGCGACGATCAGACAAACTCCGTTATAAAAAAATATTTTTGACAATTGTTTGAGAACTGTTGAATTTTAAGTTCGACACTTTTCAAGGGATTTTAACCATGGAATTCAGATCAGCTGATTGTCTCATAATAGAGATAGGCCCATTTTACACGATGAAACACGAAACACAAAGTTTCATGCAACTTTGCTCGTTTTGAAGGGGAGAGGTGACAGAGGGTTTGAGGGAACACGTGTTCCCTCCAGCCCTCTCTCTCTCTTCGCCTTAACAAAACCGAGCAAAGTTGCATGAAACTTTTTGTTTCGTGCTTCATTGTGTAAAATGACCCATATGCTATAATCACAATTGGGGCGACAACTACGGCGACGACCACGGCCGATGGGGTTATCGCGGCGAAAATAGTCGTGTGAACAAAATTAGGGCGACGTCGCTAGCTACAATCACTAAATTTTTCCATCGTTTTTAATAGGGTCATTTTACACGAGAAAACACGAAACAAAAACTTGCCTAAAAAAGCAATAAGAATAATTTCATTTCAGCATATACAGGGTGTTTGGCAGATGGACCGACAAAATTTTTTGGGGGGGTGGGGGCCCATTTGCTTCTTTTCGCCGGTAGCTGCTATGTCCTAAGGGCCACACTAGCTGAGATATGATTTTTTTTGTGTTTTTACAAAATTATTCAAAATTTAACCTTAAAACCATCATAACTTTTTTGTTTGTAGTTCTAATAGCACGAAATAGCTTTTGTTATATTCTTCAATGTATTCTTACTCTAAATCAATCAATACTTGATCCAACTGATATTAAAAAAAAAAGTTATGACATTTCAAATTCGTAAAAAGGTTTAAATGTTGGGAAAAGTGTCAAATTCTAAATTCATTTTAAAAAGAACTACAAGCTATTTTGAATTTAGCTTTATATTAAAAACTTCCTCAGTTTATCCCCTTTCCAACGATGTGCTACATGATACAGAAATTGTTAAAAATGCGGTCAAAATACGAGGTACTAGTTTGGTAGAGCCAAGTTTAAGAAGAAACTTTTTTTATGTTTTTATGTTTTTATTTTTATTTTTTTACAAAATTGGTTCAAATTGACCGCCAGAAATCCAGGGGCGTCAGGTCTGGGGACCGTGCGGGCCAAGGAATAGGGCCGTCTCTACCGATCCACAAGTTGGGAAATGTATTGTCTAAATGATCTCGGACCGTTCATTGGTAATGCGCCTCTTTTAAACGTTTCATTACTTTTAACTGTTAATTGCCACAAACTGACTTATTTAATTTATTACTCCAGGTCTCGAAGACGGTGATAGTGGTAGACGGCTGGAGTTTTGCAGATTTATACTGCATACAGATGTTGAAGATGGCGACTTTATGAAAAGAATTTTGTGGACCGATGAATCTAATTTTAGCCATGAAGGTATAGTTAATATGCATAATTTGCACCACTGGGGAAGAAAGGGCCAAAATCCTCACAACAAAAGAGCGAGATCTTTTCAACGGAAATTTAGTGTGAATGTTTGGGCAGGTGTTATTGGGCGCAGTGTTATCGGCCCACATTTTTTGCCAGAACGCCTGAACGGAGAAAATTATTTAGAATTCCTCCAAAACGATTTGCCGGAACTGCTACTGCCAACCTTAGAAGAAGATGTCCCTATTATTTTTCAAAATGACGGTTGTCCGGCGCATTACCAACGAACGGTCCGAGATCATTTAGACAACACATTTCCCAACTTGTGGATCGGTAGAGACAGCCCTATTCCTTGGCCCGCACGGTCCCCAGACCTGACGCCCCTGGATTTCTACATCTGGGGACGTTCAAAAGAAATTTTAATAGAAAAAATTACGGCCGCATTTGAAAAAATTAAAAAAGAAATGCGGCTTGAGACTACAACAGCCGAAGTAAGAAGAAGGTGTCGTGCCTGCATAAGGTGTTTAGGCGGTCAATTTGAACCAATTTTGTAAAAAAATAAAAATAAAAACATAAAAACATAAAAAAAGTTTCTTCTTAAACTTGGCTCTACCAAACTAGTACCTCGTATTTTGACCGCATTTTTAACAATTTCTGTATCATGTAGCACATCGTTGGAAAGGGGATAAACTGAGGAAGTTTTTAAAATAAAGCTAAATGCAAAAAATAGCTTGTAGTTCTTTTTAAAATAAATTTAGAATTTGACACTTTTCCCAACATTTAAACCTTTTTACGAATTTGAAATGTCATAACTTTTTTTCTTAATATCAGTTGGATCAAGTATTGATTGATTTAGAGTAAGAATACATTGAAGAATATAACAAAAGCTATTTCGTGCTATTAGAACTACAAACAAAAAAGTTATGATGGTTTTAAGGTTAAATTTTGAGTAATTTTGTAAAAACACAAAAAAAATCATATCTCAGCTGGTGTGGCCCTTAGGACATAGCGGCTACCGGCGAAAAGAAGCAAATGGGCCCCCCACCCCCCCAAAAAATTTTGTCGGTTCTTCTGCCAAACACCCTGTATGTACACATGATAAGCCGCTATAAAACTGCTCATAACAGCTGCGTTCATTGGGCAATATTTGCTACTCCGTAGTACTCCCGAGGACACTCAATTACCACTGCTCCTGCTTTAGGCTATTTTACGCCTGGTAGAAACGCATAAAATTTCCGCCAGGTTTGCAAGCTTTAACTACTTAAAAATAGATGGCCTTTTGTTTTTTAAGGTTAAGTAAACTGTCGATTAATTATTTTGAAGTGTTTTTTTTATAGAAAATCTACAAAAACGGCAAATATAGTTGTACAGTAGGATATAAAATTTCCTTTTATTATAAAAACAATAATTATTTCACATTTCTTTTAAGGGCAATAAATTAATTTGAGGTTATGTTTTACTCGTATTTTCTTCTGATATCAATTATCGTGTTTCATTGGCCATGTACTCCGGAGTACTCGGGAGTACAAAATTTTGCGCAATGGAACGAAGCTAATAATGTACTATAGTTCCATGTCGAAAAACAAAAATCACAAAACAACTTTTGACAGATGATGGCTACGAATTAGAAATTTAATAGAGTGGTTCTCGTCGCCGTGGTACCATTTTGGGCAACTCCATTGCCTTGTTTATGCGCAAGACGGTTTTAAGCTTAAAATCGGCTTAAGACGAATTGCGTGTATAAACAGATTCGGAATCTCTCCCACATAACTGAAAATATACGGTCTATATTATACCTGTGACACATATACCATCATAATGAAAGTAACCTTCATTATCGTGGCAAAAACCCACCATAATGAAAGTTCAAAATGAAAGTATTTTATGCCTGTGACACATATACCATCATAATGAAAGTAACCTTCATTATCGTTGCAAATACCCACCATAATGAAAGTCCAAAATGAAAGTATTTTGCCTTCATTTGGACTGTAATTTCGGTTAAGTGACATCTGTTGGAAAATTGGAAACTACATTTTAAAATAAAATAATTTGATTTCACGTTAGTTAAGCAAAAATTTGCAAGGATGTTTTCTTTACTACTTTAAAAAATATTTTTTTAAATATTCCAAATTAGAACAGCTTAAAATTAAAGCAAAAAACACGCAGGTTTATATCCTCACTTGATATGCCAGATGCAAATGAAAGTAAAGTGTAATGTGTCACCCCATCATTTCCTTGACCATCATAATGAAAGTTACCATCATAATGAAAGTATAGTGTGTCACAGGTACTTTCATTTGGACTGTAATTTCGGTTAAGTGACATCTGTTGGAAAATTGGAAACTACATTTTAAAATAAAATAATTTGATTAAATTTTTGGGTGAAAATTCTTTCGTTAAAGTTTCGTCATGTGCGTCCTTCTTTCTCTCCACTCCTTCGTTTCTTTCCTATAAAACCGGGTTTTTCGTACTTCTTGAGTCTCCGTGTAGCACCCCACAATGAAAGTTACCATCATAATGAGTAATGAAAGT
This sequence comes from Thereva nobilitata, assembly GCA_963855945.1. Lineage (NCBI taxonomy): Eukaryota > Metazoa > Arthropoda > Insecta > Diptera > Therevidae > Thereva > Thereva nobilitata. The sequence goes on from OY979696.1 coordinate 132,911,062, forward strand.
ATAGTGTGTAGCAGGTATTAAGCATTAACATAACCTTAATCACTAAGCGGAATAAAGTGGGACTATTCTTTTAATGGGGCTACGTACACTAGTCATGATTACTATGTAGTAAAACCGAATTTTAAGAAGAGAGAGGTGAAGGGGCGGCATACTCACCCCGCCCCTTCACCTCTCTCTTCTTAAAAATCGGTTTTACTACATAGTAATCATGACTAGTCTACGTAGCCCCAATGTGTGATCAGCCATTTTGAGAACTCCACACATGCACACAATAATTCGTCTTATCCAGGGTCTCCACTAGAAATATTTCATGTCAAGACAGATGTTATGTCTACAAAATGTTCTGTGGAGACCCCTTATGTCAACATTTTTAATGGCAAGACACATGTCGCCGAAATGTTTAGCCATTTATGTCTAGACATATGTTTGGACATTTTCAAAGTAAAATGGCGGACTTTAAACTTCGGAACATGGAGAATATACAAGGAGACAAAACCCTTAAGGTGGATTTACATATCTGACATTTTTCTGTCGCGCCGGTCCTTTTTTAAATTTCGACCAATCAGAAACAACCTCTGCGACATCGTACCGTCACGACGAAGAGTTAAATAAACTTTAACTTTTCTGTCGCAGGATGAAAAAAACAGCCTACTGACTGAGTGAAAATTGAAATTTAACTTGTTTGGTTCTTTTTAAAAATAAAAGTCCTTGCCGATTTCTTTTTTTAAGGAGATTGTTCACCCAACATCTTCTCTTATTGTCACCTTTTTTTAAATAATGGCCATAATAATAAGATTTTTAGATTTTGCAATCTTTTTAATTTATATTTTTAAGTTACTTTAATTTTTATTCTCTTTACGTCAGTTGTCAAAAGTAAACGACTCTTTTTGGCTGCGACAGAATTCGCCACAAATGTAAAACGCGTATTAAAAATCTGCGACAGAAATGATCAGCTGTAATAAGGCGCGACGGAAAAATGTCAGATATGTAAATCCACCTTTATGGGGAAAATGACAGGAAATGGATGGGTAGAAGAAACTAAACTAGAAGTTCATTTTTGGCCGCAGATGTCACCTTTGTCCGATGTACCCCACATGAATTTAATAAAAATTCATTGGAAACATCAAAAATTGATTAATTACGAATAATCGCATTGATATAAAATCGAATTTAGAAGCTGGTAAACATCTGTAAGCTGCTAAACGTAAAATATATTAGTAATAAACGAGCTTTACCATGAACCGGATAAATACAATCGGCCATGTTTTTCGGGGTACATTTGACTGCAGCGCCACCAATAATCAAACGAAAATTGACAACACGGAGTTTTATCTCCTTGTATAGCCTCCATGCTTCGGAAGAAGGAAGTCCTGAAATTTGCAAATTTTCTCAAAAGCTATGAGTGTTTGTGGAATTTTAAAAGCCCACATTATAAAAGAATAGCTTCTGTCATTTCTAATGTTTGTAATAATTTCAAAGCATTAATATTTTTATTTTTATTCATTGAACCTCTTCCTATGAAAGCTTTAAAAAAATGAAAAATCATGACATTTTTAGCCCACCCTAAAAAATCAATCTGGCAGCCAGACATAAATTTGACAGATGTCTTGACATAAAATATGTCCTGTGGAGACGCAGCCTGGGGTCGCCATAGCACATTTTGTAGACACAACATATGTCTTAACATGAAAAATGTCTAGTGGAGACCCTGGATCACTGACATATATACAGGGTGTCCCACGAAAAGTAACAAAGCGGCCGGCTGTGGATAGGTTTTGGATAGACGAACAAAAAATCGTATGGGTGGGGGGGGGGAAATCGTAACGGTTTAGCCGCTAGGGCGTTTTGAAGTTTTTTTGCTAGAGTTTTACATATCACCCTGTATTTTTGTAACCCTATGACCTATTTTCATAAATAAGGTATCAGTGTACGCAGAATACTCCCACCTATCTAAAGCTGTAAAAAAGAAGGCTCTACCGTACCAGGTTCCAGAGCAATGAGTCATCAAAGTCAAAATTTTGGTTTTTTTTTACTAAAATTTCAACTAAAACCACCATTTTCTCCAAAAAATACGTGATAAACCTAAACTTTTTTTTGCAAAATTAGAAAGCTTGGACAATTTCCTATGAATAATGTCCAGACAATTTTTATGCTACGGCCTTTAGTTTTCAAGTTATTAGCAAGTTTGATGTTGAAATTGACCTTATTTGGTGCTTATTTGGTACTTTTTAGCAAAGCTTAGGTGAAAAAGTACTAAAAAAGACCCATATATATGGACTGCTAAATAAGCAAAATCCCATACAAAAAAGTGGCACCAAAAACTATCGTTGTCTCGTTCCCCCTTCAAAATCCTATGAACTTTAATCGGTTTTAAAATAAAAAACAGTTCAGTGCATGTCAGCGATATAAACATAATTAGAAAAAACTAGACAGCTATAGAGTTTTTTCTTCTTTCTCTATTTTCTTTATTTTTAAAAGTTCGTCAAGACATTTATTTAACGAAAAAACTGCTACTAAATAAAAAATAATGATGGAAAATTATTTCTATCAATTATAACATACATCTTATTACTTATTTTCCTCTAAATTCGAAAAAAAAATTGTTGTTTACATAGAAAAGGTCTTCTTCTTCTGGAGAAAAATGCTGCCATTGAAAGTTGTCAATTAGCAGTCCATATCTATATGTCAGTGCCCTGGATAAGCTGTCGCCGCGGATTAAACTGTCAGTTCAAGTCAAGTCCTCAGTCCGACATGTAATCTTATTATATGTTACAATTGGGGCTTTGACTTTATGGCTGAAACAGATTACACGTCACAACGCGGCAAAATTTAGGCAACTCTGATTTGCATTGTACAACACGAATTGAGAACGGCACAGCAACGCGTCAAAATATTTTGCGCCGTAGTCATCTCTAATCCTAATTTTGCTGCACAACTTCAGTGCCTCTAACCAAGTAGTTGATTTCGCGCTTAAGCCCGGTATGCAAGGCTCAAGAAATTTGCTCAAGAAAACTTCTGCATTTATTTCCCTAAGAAAAAATGACAGCAGTTCAGAAATTTTGACAGTTACTTATTTTCATAGCAGACATTAAATAAATTGTTTTATGATAGCTTAGAATTAATGAAATTGCTTTAATTAGTAAAGAATTAAAAAAGAATTTAGAAAATCTGAATAAAAAACAACAATATTACTAAGATTACATGCATTACTTGAAGTCGGCTTCAAGTATACTTGAAAGTCATGTAACCTCAGATCGACTTCAAGTCTACTTCACTCAAGTGGTCAGTTCAAGTTCAAGTCAAGTCCTCAGTCCGACATGTAACCTAACTGTATGTAATTTTTTCCATTGCTGACAGTTACTTTCAATTTCAAAAACTACCTTAGACGTCAAGACCTCATGAACCGTTAAAATTTCTTAAGGAAATAAATGAATCGACACTTATTTCTGGAAGAAAAACTAAAATTGTATCATAAGCGACATCTGCGTGTCACTAAAAAACACGATATATCTGGTGTGAATTTCTTGACTCTAGCATACCGGTTGCAGAAATCGCTCCAGAAAATATTTCTGAACCATTTCTTGACCATTTTTTTACATAGGTTTAAGATAGGCAAAGAAATTTCTTGAGCCTTGCATACCGGGCTTAAGATAGGCAAAGAAATTTCTTGAGCCTTGCATACCGGGCTTTAACTTGAAAATCAGGGGTACCAAAGAAATATGTTTATTTTGATTGAGCTGTCATTTCTGGTGGTAGAGTTGAATTTATTGGAAGTTGTTGAATAGAAAAAACAAACTGGCAGTATACCAAATAAACATTATATAACACGACTCGAACCCAAATTCAAGACTCAATTTTCTTTACTCCCACTAATGAAACCGAAATATTAGAACTGATATCTAAACTAAAAAATAAAGCATCTGGGATCGATAATATTTCTGCGCAAATTTTAAAAGTTATTTCAAAAAACATTGCCAAGCCTTTAGTACATATTTTGAATCTTTGTATTGAAAAATCAATTTTTCCTGACGCCTTCAAAAAGGCAGACATTATACCGGTTTACAAATCAGGCGAAGCAGATAGAACTACCAACTATAGACCGATCTCTTTGCTTTCCAACTTCGCGAAAATCTTTGAAAAAATATTGAAAGTGAGAATATATAAATTCATTGAAAAACATAAATTGATAAGCCCGCGGCAGTTTGGCTTTCAATCAGGATTAAGCACTGAAGATGCTTTAACGAATGTTATAGACAAAATACACGATGCTATCAGTACAAAAACACCTTGTATCGCAGTATTTCTCGACCTTGCGAAAGCTTTCGACACGGTCGATCATTGTATTTTATTGAGTAAGCTGTATAATTTAGGTTTCCGAGGAAATGCCCACAAACTTATGAATAGTTATCTGAATAATAGGACGCAGATTGTAAAAATAGGCAATTCTTGTAGTGTCGAATTAAAAGTGAAATGTGGAGTCCCGCAGGGCACGGTACTAGGACCGATCTTATTCATATTATACATTAATGATATGCTTGAGATGAACCTAGCAAGTGATATCGTGTCTTTCGCAGATGACACGGTCTTAATCGTGAATGAAAAAACTTGGCAAAAAGCATTTGATACATGTAATAAGGACAGAAATAAAGTATACAGAGAACTTTATAAAAATCACCTTTCTTTGAACATCAAAAAAACTGTATACATGACTTTCGGAAGCTACAAGAATAGTCTACCACCGGACTCGCCTGTAACTATACATTCGACTGACTGTCCTCGTGATACTTGCGATTGTACGAATATTGATAGAGTAAATGAAACGAAATATCTCGGCATTATTGTTGACTCGAATCTTAATTGGAATAAACATATCGAAAGAGCGGTGAAAAAAAGTAGATACCTCATCTACTTGTTTTACAAGCTCAAATCTTATTTACACACAGAACAACTTTTAATGATCTATTTTGCACTTTACTTCAACCATTAATATAGTAACTTCTAATGTAAACCTACTTTTATTATGTACTTAACTTTCTAATATTATTATTTACTGAAAAAAAAATTTTCGATGTGAGGAAATTGCGAGATAAAAATTAGTTTGTATAACGTTAAACTGCGATATATACCTTCACAGGTTCGCGCACAGGCTTCGGCCTTCAGCGAAATATTGTACAGCGATCCACTATTGTAAGCGACCATAAGATCCTTTACTGAGACATAGAAAGAGTAGTCTAAACTACCCATTCTCATGTACTCAGTAAGGATAAATTCGACAAATTCTTTATGTATACTACTTCATACTATACAATATTGTTCTACACCTGTGTTAATAAATAAATAAATAAATAACTATTAAAATTTTCTCCATATATTGATACGGTAATAAAATTTTTATGAAAGTTCAAATTTATTAAAAACAATTTAAATTTGCCGCGCTTTTCAATTTCATTGACCGAAGTGTCAAATATAATGCCGCTTCCCTGTGCATTCTGGGTCACACCGCAGCACTGCCGCCGTGTCGCCCAATTTGCCGTGTTGTCACGCCGCGTTGTTACGTGTAATCTGTTTCAGCCTTTACTTTGACTCAACTTCGGGCTTTGATTACATGTAAAGGCCCAAACATATAGCAGAAACGAAAACGAACCGAAACGAAAAGAATGAAATAAATGGGCATATTCACACGCTGCCATAATTGTGGTGAGTAAAACCGGTTTTATTCAACTCCTAGCAACTCAGACGGGGCGTAAATGAGTGTAGTAAATTTGAATGCTATACAGGAACCTTTAAATGTATTGCAGATGAAATTTACTTGTTAGAGAAAAACAGAGCTAAAGAATGCAAGAGATAGAAGTAACTTTTTATATGTGTGGTAGTTTTCACGCGTTTGGTTTTGCGTGAAAAATGTTTCGTTAAGTTCTTCCGCTCCCTTCCCTCTCTCATCTATAAAACCGGTTTTAGGCGCCATGAATGTGCACTGTGTGAATAGGCCCAATCGTATGAAAATGTATGAACTCGGTTATATACGAACAGAACCGAATTGGAACGAATGATATAAATTTACTTCATTTCGGAATTCGTTTCAGCTATTCAGCCCGTTACTTTGACAGTTCGGCAGTTTGTTTTCGAATTTAAAGTAGTTGAAAGAACGAAAAAGAAGTTATTTTAAAAGAATGCAGTCAATATATTTCGACTGCAGTCCGGCTTTAAGAAAATTCAAAGTTCAGGCGGACGCCAACTTCAATTCATGTGAAAGAACTGAAAACCATTATTTTAAAGCGAAAGGAACGGTTTTGAATTTCGAGTATTTTTTATTGACTGCGAACATTATTAGAAAAAGCATTTTGTTATATTAATTTTTTTTCTTTGCTTCTGCTTTGAAAGGAAATAGCTGATTGCAGTCAAAGTCACAATTTAATTTTAAAGTCGAAGTCTTTGGAGGCTTTCTTTGCAGTCGGAGTTGAAGTCGAAGCCAAAGCCCCAATGGTGAAAATTACAATATGGCCGGTTTTACACGACCGGACACCGAACAGACAAATCGAACGAACAAACTGGGGTTTATGGGGAAGAGGGTGAGAGAGGACGATGGAAAACCGGCGCCTCTCTCACCCTCTTTCCCATAAACCCCAGTTTGTTCGTTCGTTTTGTCTGTTCGGTGTCCGGTCGTGTAAAAGGGCCCTATCCATCACTCGATACTCACATCAAAACGGTTTGTGTATGATGCGAGGATTACACTAAGCATTCATTTTTCTGCCTCTTTTTCTTGTAACGATTGTAATGTCTTTGTAGTTGTACAATAAACGCAAAGAGAAGGGGAGATTGTCGTAGTTTTCGCAGACCCAGAGTGCTATGTTATATTTGTGTTAGTGTAATCGATGGGTGAGTCTGGAAAATTTTGTGGCTCAAAAGTGAGGAGACATTATGACCCATGGCATAACTTCCCTGCGACCCCTTGCCTAAAAACCAGTTTGTGCATGCTTGCATCAATTGTAACACGGCCCTTACCCTCACACCGCCAGCAAATGATCTAAAAATTTTGCCACTAGGATTTAACGGTTATTTAGCCCTAACAGAACCTACACATGCAGCGGCTTATTCTAAACTCCGCTGGAATTTTCTTACAATTGGTACCATACGATTGTAAGAAAATTCCGCGGAGTTCAGGCCTGATTATAAAAAAAATGCTCGAAATTACTTGAAAATCTTATACAGCAGGCAGGAAGGTTAGGACGATATGGTTTTTTCAAGCGTTAGCTGCCCTACTATTACTATACAATACAATTTTCAATAATTTATAGTAAGCAGACGGTGTGAAAATTCATATTTTGTATTAATTTTTATTTTCAATAAAGTAATTGCTACATTGGGTGGTTCTACACGAGCGTACAACGAACACATTTTTGTGTGTTCGAAACGTCCATTTTTCCAACACATTCTACGTCAGAAAATTTTCGTTATCTTTATTCTCAGTAGGGGTGTTTTTGTAATCTGTTCCAGCACAGAACAGAACAGCTTCCATACAGAAGTCTTGTCCCCGATAATTATCAAGAACACTATCCAGCACAAAGGGAAATTTTAAATTTCCCTTTTCTCACATACGTTTTTTAACTTGACAGTTGACAAATAAAGTTTATGGGGAAGATGGTGAGAGAGGACGGGGGAATGGGGATATTTTTTCAACCCATTTTTCCAACACATTTTCGAGCAAACATTTTGACAGCTGTGTGGTTGTTGTTGCTTTTTTCTTCTGAAATTCCCTTTTGCGAGGAGAATATAAGAAAAGAAAAATGACAGTACTGCTATAAGAAAATTGTGACTGTGTAATAACCAGGTTGCTATGTTTTTTTATTGTTTTTATTTGTGATTTTAATTTAGAATGCAGTGGGAGTGAAAAGTTTGTATACACCAGATATTTACAACTTCTGTGGGAGTGAAAATTTTGTATACACCAGATATTTACTAACTTCTGAGGTGAGAACTCCCTAAGTAATAAATAGTAAATAAAAAATGCAGTCAAAAATTAGTATACAAACAGAAAATAAGCAATAGTTCTTCCAGGTATAGCTATGAAATGCAAGCATCAGTATTTGGTGAGACCTCCTTCAGCTTTTATTTAGGGCGTGGTGGAGTAGCCATTCCCTCACTATCATTCAAGAACAATTTAAAACCAAGTGTGCAGAAATTGGGTCTAGTATCTCGTTGGATTTACTAGGATTAGTACAACATTTACTTGTGCTACAATATATTTCATTTAATATTTGTGTCGTTCATTGTAAAAGTGGTGTAACTGCATATTTAAAAATATTAGTGGTTGATTTGTTTTGGAGTCACATTTTGTCATATCTTTCGCTATAAAAGCAAATGTAACTCCAAAGCAAATCAACCACTAATACTTTCAAATATGCAGTTACACCACTCTTACAATGAACGACACATTTGTTACTTTGGGAATTCTCGCCTCAGAAGTTGTAAATGTCTTCCTTGTGGCCTTTTCTTAGATCTGTAGTGCCGCTAAAGAGAATACATTAACGGAATTATATGGGCATATCATAAACGGTCACCCTCGTGTTCATTTTTCATCTTGCATGAACCGTTAAAAGCAAATTTTGGTGTTAAGCATCGAAACTTATACCGGACACTCAATCTTGTCATTTTTCAACTAATAATCGGTCAGTGGGGGGCCTCGGTAGTCTAGGGAGTAAGGCGCCTGGCTACTATCCCAGAGGTCCCGGGTTCGAATCCCGGCAGAGCCCCACGGTCCTTCGCCTTTCGCACCTTCTTTTTTCTTCCCTCCTTACATTCCTCATTCCCCCTGTCATAGCCTTCCGATAGCATTGCCCCCCCTCCATCAGCGCATGTCATCGGTTGGTTGATGGGATTCAACTCGTTTCAGGAGGCATAACACTCCAGCGAGTTGTTTCTCATTGCCCCGATGCCAGAGTCGCGATAGAAATGGTTGGGGATAGGTGGTTGTGGCAGTTCCTTCCTACTTCTCTCTTCCCCTTCACTATCTATCGACTAGAGCTTGCTGTTTGACATTGCACTCTATACGAAGAAAATAGATTGTCGACAGTACAAAGGGCTTTCCCTGAGCTCGTCTTCCACATAAAAAAAAAAAAAAGATCTTTAGTAAATGTGGCATATTCCACAATTTCAGATTTTACCACAGAAAATAAATGACATCAGTTCTCCTCGTGGCAAAATTAGTTGAGCAAGTTTTATAGCAAGGAGTTCAGCGAAAGGGAGGACATGCACCAAAAGGATCTAAATCTCATTTTTATATTTTCATTTATGAAGTGCTCCTTTTCCGATTGAATTGAAATAGTATTTTAGCTTAACAGTGTTTCACTTGCCGTGTTTTTTTAATCTGTTCTATTCTGTTCTGTCCTGGAACATTAAAAAAACGGCAAGGGAAATTTTAATTTTTATTTACATAAATTACGGCTTTGGGCATTTTAATTTCTTCTAATATTGCATAAAGATCGGTCTTATTTATCTCTCCTTTAATTTTTCTCGTTTTTCATTCAGAAAACAAAACATTTTACTTTATTTCTCAACTGTCAAGTTAAAAAACGTATGTGAGAAAAGGGAAATTTAAAATTTCCCTTTGTGCTGGATAGTGTTCTTGATAATTATCGGGGACAAGACTTTTGTATGGAAGTTGTTCTGTTCTGTCCTAGAACAGATTAAAAAAACACCCCTACAGCCAGCTTCGATGAGAGGTGCTCAATGTTTTTTGGCGTACGTTTGCTACTTGGTGCGCAGGCTTTCCTCTATCTCATTATACAAATACAAATTCACCATTAGAGGTGATTTTTTTTTACATTTTCTTGTGACTGGGTGCTTAGTATACCAAAACAGCTGATAGTATCAAGCATAGTTACCCCGTTTATGATTAGGTTGAAAAGTTGAGTCGAGGTTGAGTTGAAATTTCGACCACCGTATATGATTCCGAGTTGAGTTCACTTTGGGTTGAAATCGGGTTGAACTGCCATCAAAACATAACCTCTTTTTGTTAATTCTTTTTCTATATTTCTGACTTCCTATACAGTTTTCCATCAAAATGGTGAAGGGAATTTTGTTCCCGCATTATTTCTAACATAGTTTTTGTTTCCTGATGCTCCCAAACATTTCTTTTAGCCATTGTCAAAATTAAATTTCCTCTGTTTTTACATATATAGTTAATATAAAATAATTAACGCGCTACAAAACACCGAACACAAAACTAACGCCGAAGGCAGACTTCACGGATGGTAAACAAACAAAACAAATGTCACTTCAACCCAATTTCAACTCAACACGCGTTTATGAGGCGAAATATCAACTCGACCCAGGTAGGAGAGCTGAGCTGGTACCCCGTTTATGATTAGGTTGAAAAGTTGAGTCGAGGTTGAGTTGAAATTTCGACCACCGTATATGATTCCGAGTTGAGTTCACTTTGGGTTGAAATCGAGTTGAACTGACATCAAAACAACCTCTTTTTGTTAATTCTTTTTCTATATTTTTGACTTCCTATACAGTTTCCCATCAAAATGATGAAGGGAATTTTGTTCGTGCATTATTTCTATCATAGTTTTTGTTTCCTGATGCTCCCAAACATTTTTTTAGCCATTGTCAAAATTAAATTTCCACTGTTTTTACATATATAGTTAATATAAAATAATTAACGCGCTACAAAAACACCGAACACAAAACTAACGCCGAAGGCAGACTTCACGGATGGTAAACAAACAAAAAAATGTCACTTCAACCCAATTTCAACTCAACACCCGTTTATGAGGCGAAATATCAACTCGACCCAGGTAGGAGAGCTGAGTTGGGTTGAGTGGACCCAGTTTCAACTCGATCCCCGTTTATGACTGGGTTCAACCTGGGTTGAACCTAGGTTGAACCTAGTCATAAACGGGGTATGGGTTGAGTGGACCCAGTTTCAACTCGATCCCCGTTTATGACTGGGTTCAACCTGGGTTGAACCTAGTCATAAACGGGGTAAGTGTCTCAAGCTTTCAATGATGCAAGTTACACTATCCATCACTTCGTTAATTACCCCCATACACAAACCGACTTTTTAGGCAAGGGGTCGCAGCGAAGTATGCAAATTACACGCATGGCATATACTTCCCTGCGACCCCTTGCCTAAAAAATCGGTTTGTGTATGAGGGTAATAAACGAAATGATGGATAGTGTGACTTGCATCAATCACAAGCAAGAGTCTCAAAAGCTTATGACTTATGATTGGTCATAATTTAGAATCGGGGGGGCTAGTTTATAGCTACTCCAAAAATAATTCGAATTATGGATCATACAAAATTTTTTGTCGTATAAACGAGGTAATTCGAATTATGGCTTAAACCGAAATTTTTCGGCTTAAGCCAAAGTTAGAAGAATGTAAGTTACCCGTTTATACGTTAATTCGAAATTTTGGCGTAAGTTTAAGTTAAATCGATTTAATTTTGCTGCTATAAACTTGGTAACATATATCTTATGGGATGTGTCAACACCACATTCATTCCGACATCAGTGGCATCTTTTGGGAAAAAATTATCTTTGTTGGCAATTGACGTTTCTCAACCTTTTCTAATGAAGTTTTCTTAAGCACAAGATTACTCATTCAGATTTTTTGCTTAATTTTTTGCAGATTTAAGATTTTATTAAACTCTGCTTAAATATATTTGAAATACCATTTATCAAAATATTACTGAATAAATAATTAAACTTCAAAATGTTGGTAAGTTTTAGATATCTTCGCCTGAGTTCTTAAATGCGCTTTATTGCCATTCCATATATGGAAGTAGAAAAGTTATCTCAAATTTCTCTATAATCATTTACTGTCTTATTTCAGAATGCAGAGGAGGATACAGAATGGAATGATGTTTTACGCTCCAAAGGAATTCTACCACCGAAACCCAAAGAAGCAGAAGTGTCTGAAGAGCAAATTGTGTCGATGCTAGAACAAGCCATCGAGCAAAAGACTCAAAATGGACAAAAACAACTTGAAGATATGAACTTGGATGAATTAGACGAACTTGAGGACTCGGAGGATGAATATATTTTAGAAGAATTTAGAAGGAAACGAATCGCTGAAATGCGACAAGCTGCAGAAAAAGCAAAATTTGGATCAGTGCGTGAAATATCCGGGCAAGAATATGTAGATGAAGTTAATAAAGCTGGAGATGAAATATGGGTTGTTCTACATCTCTATGCAAATGGAGTTCCACTTTGCGCTCTAATTCACAAACATATGCAAGAATTAGCTGGAAAATTTCCGCAAACAAAGTTTCTTAGATCGATAGCTACCACATGCATACCAAATTTTCCAGAAAAAAATCTTCCTAGCATTTTTGTATATTATGAAGGCCAAATGAAGAAGCAATTCATTGGTGCTTTGGAATTGCGTGGAGATAAACTGACTAGAGATGAGCTGGAATATTTACTGGGAGAAGTTGGCGCCGTAAAAACTACTATAAAGGAAGATCCAAAGCAGAAAATTAAGGATAAAATGTTTAGTGACCTTGAGAACGTGGATTTTTAATGATCAATTTGCTTCAATGGTCCATAATGGTGCTAAATAAGTTTTTGAATGTTTGTGTTTTATTTATATATTTGTGACTTTGAGCGAAAAATTTTTAAATAAAAGTTTTTGAAAAACTGGAAACTTGTGCATGCTTACTGCGAGGGAAAATCGGTTGACATCGCACTGCACGAAGTTATAAATAAATGCTTTTAAAACTAAAAAAAATGCATATCGTAGAATACAAACAGTTCACTTTTATCTAGAAGACGTTTTCAACAACCTCAATACCCGATACCATCCAGGTGGATCTGCTATACTGTACTATATCTTTCTGCCATCGCCTCTCACTTGTATATCAAATGATTATTTGACTTTCCTGATGGTGAATTTGCAGGACTTTCTTGTTTTTATGAACGCTCGACGGAGCCATTCACTCCGAGAACTCTTGTGCGGTTAAAGAAGGCTTGTTCAGTTTTGATTACGTTCATGCACTCGCCATTAAACCATCTGTTCTCCTTAAAGGCTGAAGTACAATGATTCCGTTCCGAACCGCGCCGTAAGCGTACCGTCCCGTGGAGTTGGATAACTGGCTACAATATAACGTATTCATTCCGTTTTTGACAACTATCAAGTTGAAAAGAAATGAGTTCAGAAATAATAAAATGTTGTGTCCAAATAGAATTAATTTTTTTTATCAAAAATTTTCGGATATTTTTTTACTAATTCAATTAATTTTTCGTCGTTCCCATTTATGTTTTAAATTACCGACCTCCAACTGACACCAAATGAGGTTATGTCTTCCGACCCTTTCGTAAAAAGATGGAATTTGCCCATCTTTTCCATTCCGAACCGTCCATAGTAGTCACCCTTCCGTTTCCACGAACACTTCCAATGAAAATTCTTACAATCCGACGACATTTATACGAAACGGTACGGAGCGGAATCATTGTACTCCAGCCTTAAGCTTTACAGACTTGGTTGTAAATAAAACAAAAACAGATTTTTGCCTGTATTATAGCAGATAGCGGCAGAGTTGACATTTTTGTTTCGGAAAGATAGTCCCAGTCAATGGGCTGGAAAAAGTGGAAAAGCCCCAGCTAATCGGCCTTCACATAGAGCCAGACAATTCTTCTAGCTGGTTTGGTTTGCAAATTTGTATAGATGCGAGGTCAACTTGACGGAATATCACGTTGAAATTGAATAGTAAGTGAGCACTGAGTCCATGGGCTCCTTGATCTGGGGTCTTATTTTAATAGAGAATAAGGCCCCAGATCAAATGCTCAAATGCTTTTTACTCGGAACTGTTATCCGAAACTAAATGTTTCCGTACTCCCTATTAAATTATTGTTTGTTCTAGTAGAAAGGTCCCCGAAGAAAACAAAATGAGTACAAGAGGGTTCAATTTTGTCGCCTATACCTAATATTTTATAAATTGCTCGATTACACCTGAGCTTTCGAGTAAAAATCTAACGATATTGTTACTACGAGAATACGATTTTGGCAGTTTCGGGAGAAATTCTCACAATATTGTAATAGAGAATAAGGCCCCTGCAACATCGGGGAATCGCCTAAACATAGCACTGCTGAAGAAGTAGGAATTTTTTGTTATGTGACCCGTCAGATCTTTATTAATAGAGACTTCTAGTGGGCTCTGTGAAACAGTCAGTTAATATACGACGTTTCCGAGGGGGGCGAACGGCTAACAAAGACTTCGGAAGGTGGTGGCACCCGATTTATCACTTCTACCAAAACCCGAGAAGAGTTACTGCAGACGAACAGCTAGCAGCTCTGTTAGCAAGTCCTAATCCCCGCGGTACCCCCTGGAGTACTTTTTCGGAAGGGCTAACGGGAGACGGTCGAATGGCGAGTTCTCTGCGCCATAAAACAGAGTTTTAAGTCGGTTGCGCTGAGGGTTAGCAACCCGCTCCCATAAAAATACCATTGCTACGAATCGCCAAACAATCCTCTTTTGCTGTTGAAATATCTATGGGGAGTAAAAAAATATCGAGAAGATAATCGTCCCATAGTATATATTGGTAAGTGACCCAAGAAAGCGCTATCAAAAGGCGCCCGCTTCATAATTGTTCACGGAGGAACCGCAAATGAGTTTATCCATAACGCACTCCTGATTTTCAAATCAGGAGTTCGTACTGGAGATTACCTTTGCGACATGAATGCGCAAAACTTCAAAAATGGCTGACGGAGAAACTACTGCCAAATTTGCCTACGCATTCAGTTGTTGTTTTGGATAACGCTGCATATCACAATGTCAAATCAAGCAAAATTCCTACCTCTACAAGTCTCAAGAGCGAGATGATATCTTGGCTTACAGAGAAAGGAATTTCGTTTGAAAACAATTCTACAAAAAAGGATTTGTACGACGTTATATGCAGACATCGAGAGCAACATCTTGAATATAGTATAGATGCACTTTTGGAAAGTCATGGCCACCGTATCGTCCCCAATTAATATATATATTGGGTGCCTTCCATTTAGACACAGAGAGACACAGTGTGTCTAACAGGGTGTTCCATCAACGGCAAAAATGTGCACCGCCGAGTGAAATATATTTAAACACGACGGTGATGGAACACCCTGTTAGACACAACTGTGTCTTTCTGTGTCTAAATGGAAGGCACCCATTAAAGAGACGAGTTGCTGCACAAAATATCGAGTACAAAGAAGCTAAGCTTTTAGAAATAGTACATAAGGAATTTTCAGCTATAACGGAGGAGGACTGGCGAAATAGCTGCAGGCATGTTCAGGACATCGAGGAGGATTATTTGCGAAAAGAGGGTATGTTTTTCAATTCAAATAGAATAAGAATTAATTTAGGAGAGGACTCTGATGACACCGATGGAGATGAAGAATGGTAAAAACCCACACAAAATTTAAAAATTTGTAATTATATTAACAATTTTAATAAACTTTAAGAAAAATATTTAAATTATGTATTATTTGTTTTTCTTTTTTTTTTATAAGAAAAATAAAATGTCAATTTTATTAAAAAAAACTGTTTCCTTTTAAATAAATAATGTTTAAAATATTTCCTTCGCATTTTTATTTCATTTACTGTTAAATCTTCAAATTTCTGCCAATTATAGATTTCGTTTTTCAGTTGAGATTTTTTAAGCCACTGTGGTATATACAGAAGCCGTATCAGAACCTAAAAATATGCAGCGTGCAGCAGCAGCACAGCAACATGCTGCCGTCGGTATCAGTCCTAGTTGTTTCCGCTGTGCAGCGCACTTTTTATTTGGCAGCTAAACCTCAAATTAAAAATTTAAAAATCGCACTAGTTCTATCAATCTCCATGTCCTTTTAAATAATTTAAAAAAAATCCCGCATCTCCTTGTTTAAAATCACTTGCCGCATTACGAAGTGTCAAAAATGCTGCATATATATGCAGCAAAATTAGGATTTGAGATGAAAATGCAGCACGCTGGTCTGGTGCGGCTTTGCTTTCATTTTACCCTCCTCAGCCAATAGAAACACTTGTGATTGCAGCGCTGCAGAGGTTCTGATACAGCCTTATCTGTGAGAGCCGGGACGGAACTCAACCATGCAATTATGTGTCAGTGGAAAATCTCCGCATATCAGGGAGCCGCTGAATGCAATGCATGTACGCTTGTATATGTCACCAGCTTAAGAAATCACTCCACAATTTGTTTTAAGCCTGAAACAGAATCAACGCAGTGCAGTGTACTGCACCGCCTGTCAAAGTTTGGTTTCTTGCTTTTCTACTACCCGGAACACAATTGTATGCAGGGCAGTGAGCAGCAGAATACTGCACTGCAGGTTTAAGCCTGAAACAGAATCAACGCAGTGCAGTGTACTGCACCGCCTGTCAAAGTTTGGTCTCGTGCTTTTCTACTACCCGGAACACAATTGCATGCAGGGCAGTGAGCAGCAGAATACTGCACTGCAGGTTTAGGCTAATATCTAAGTTTACTGTGCAGTGTGTGATTTGAAGTTTAATTTTCTAACCTCACAAATTTTTATAAAAGTGATATAGTGTCAGTAATTTTTAAAGACATAAATTAAGAATTGCACATGAGTGAAATGATTTATATATTGTTTTAGTTAACAGTAGTTTATAGTTTTACATTTTTGTTAAATGGCATTGTTCTGTTTTTTTATTTGAAGTTATTTTTTTTACACTATTTTTATAATTAAGATAATTTTCTTAATATAGAAAATATAAAAAGTATATAAAACTGTCTATTTTTTTGATGAAATTTAGTTTTCCAATTTAAAATTTTTTTGACGTTTAAGCTTTGACAACACTGCACTGGGTTGATTTCGTTATAAAGCCTAGTATGCTGTTCGTGCGGAATTCCGCTCTGTAGAGAATCCATATAACCAGTCTGAATTCCGCTTAGCTGGGAGAGTTATGTAGACAAGGTAGACCTGACTGATATAACAGTGACTGTTTGGACACATCACACTCCCGAAACAACTTTTTTCCGCATAAAAGTGATAAACGTCAAAATTTCCGCTCGAGAAAATATAAATTTTATTTCTTGGCTTGCGGAAAATGAAACGAGAAGTCATGGAGAATATACAAGGAGACAAAACTCTTATGGGGAAAATGACAGGAAATGGATGGGTAGAAGAAACTAAACTAGAAGTTCATTTTTGGCCACAGATGTCACCTTTGTCCGATGTACCCCAATGAATTTAATAAAAATTCATTGGAAACATCAAAAATTGATTAATTACGAATAATCGCATTGATATAAAATCGAATTTAGAAGCTGGTAAACAGCTGTAAGCTGCTAAACGTAAAATATATTAGTAATAAACGAACTTTACCATGAACCGGATAAATATAATCGGCCATGTTTTTCGGGGTACATTTGACTACAGCGCCACCAATAATCAAACGAATATTGACAACACGGAGTTTTATCTCCTTGTATAGCCTCCATGCGAGAAGTCTCCACTCAGTAAAAACGCCATCCATTTTCTAGAGAAACAAAGTTCATTTACGGTCTGAATTCAGACTGAACAGCGTACTGATTTTATGGATGGAATTCAGACCGCCCTCCAACCTGAATTCCGCACACTTTTTTTACATGCATTTTAAAGGGGAATCTGAATTCCGCACGAACAGCATACTAGGCTTAAAGGGGAATCTAAATTCCGCACGAACAGCATACTAGACTTAAGACGCAGTGCTGTAATTTTTGACAATCAGTAAACAACACTGCATACTGGACACTGCATTGATTCTGTTTCAGGCTTTAGGCTAATTTCTAAATTTACTGTGCAGTGTGTGATTTGAAGTTTAATTTTCTAACCTCACAAATATTTATAAAAGTGATATTAAGTGGCAGTAATTTCTCATGACATAAATTAAGAATTGCACATGAGTGAAATGATTTATGTACTGTTTTAGTTAACAATAATTTATAGTTTCACATGTTTGTTAAATGGAATTGTTCTGTTTTTTTATTTATTTTTATAATGAAGTAATTTTTTACACTATTTTTATAATAAAGAAATTTTTCTTAACATAGAAAATATAAGAAGTATATAAAACTGTCTCTTTTTTTCATAAAATTTAGTTTTAATTTTTTTGACGTTTAAGCTTTGACAACACTGCACTGGGTTGATTTCGGATTAGACGCAGTGCTGTAATTTTTGACAATCAGTAAACAACACTGCATACTGCACACTGCATTGATTCTGTTTCACTGCAGGAACAGAATGTATCGCTTGTCGCTGCCGCGGTCGCCGTCGCCGTGAAATATTAAAACCATTCCACCCCTATTACACGAACAGAATTTGTCGCTGTCGCTAACCCTGCTGCAGTCGCGGTCGCCAGGGTTTCGGAAATTTGAAATTTTACAGGCGACAAACGCAAATTCTGTGCTACTACGATTCAAGCTGAAATTTTAGTTTTGTTCATTCGAGTTAATTTTATTAAGAGCTCTTCGTCATTCTCTTTTATAAATAAAAAAGTTTTCTCATAAAAACCCAAACAACTTCTACGTTGGTAAAGTGGTCTAACCCTCAGTTCAGTAAATCAGTAAATAAATCAGTAAATAAATGCGTCAAATAGCAGAATTTCATTGCCTCCATTAGAAAAACTAATAAGCACTCCGAACAAAAATTACGGCTTGAATGCAACATCATTCTGTTCATCAAAGCGATAAACAAGGCGACAGCAACGGCGGCAGCGACGGCGACAGCGGCAGGGCAGCGACAAGGGACACATTTTGTTCCTGCAGTCAGGCTACACGCCTATAAAAAAGAAGAAGATAAAATGGAGCCGGCACCGGCATGTTTAGTTCTGTTTTATTTTAGTGGCTAACGAGCGCGATTTTTTACTTTAGAACATTTAGCTTGCTATTAATGCAGAGGTAAATATATAAAATTAATGATATTCTTCATCATACAAATTCAAATCTTTCCAGAAATGTAGCTCAACGGCAATGCTAAGATATATGTAAATCCGGTATTGTGTAGTGAAAACATAAATTGATTTTGGGATTATTTTAAAGATGCATCGAAACCCCAACTTATTTAATTATTTTCCCGGATCTTTAAGTGATGTTGCTTTCCGTCATCTTAATGAAGTGGATTCACAACTTTATGAAAGCCGCAATAGCAGCTACTTAATTGATCAGCGGAGTGATTCAATAGTAGATCCTAGGAATGGAATGAGAATAATGAATGTATGTCCTAAAGGGAAAAACAAACTAGCATGGAACTTTACAGATGTTGAAAATTCTGTATCTTCGCTAGAAATTAAATTTACAAGTGATGAGGGGAATGCATTTGCTAGTCAATGTACGAACAGGGTAAAGGAAAAGAAATTGTTTAATCAGTATTTACGAGCCTATACTCTGACCAATTTTAGTTCAATCTGCAAAAATAGCAGTATATTACATTTTATGTATAAAAATTACATACAACAATGCTTGACAAGGCTGAATTCTTTTCCGGAACAGTATTTTTCCCTGCAGACGGCTCTGCCTTTCAAGAAGGTTTTGATTGGATCGAATATTCCACCGAAAGCTGAAATAGTAAACGAAACTGGATACGTTCCTCTTTATGATAAAGTTATAATAGAGAAAACATTGAAACACTTTTCATTTAAGCCAACATTTGCCGAAGATATCGAAGAAAGTAAAGTAGATTATTCGAAAAGTTTTGGTCATGATGTTTGCATACCGGAGGCTACTCTTTTACTTTTACTTTACGGAGTGGAGGATTCTAATGTACAGGGTGGAGTACCAGTAAGGATAGTTGGAAAATTGAGTGATTCTGAAGAGTATGAGGAACAAAAAATGTTGTATTTTGAGAAGCCCATTCCTACACAGTCTTGCAACTTAGATAAAGATAATTTCGCGCATGAATCAATGCTTGCAGCATTACAGAAGGCAAGCAACGATATTTTGTTTGATTTAAAGAATCGATGTTTACAAGATATTAATAAGGAAATTTATGCTGTTCAACTAGATAAAAATTATAATCTTAGTCAGTTCGATGAATATTTACAGAAAATTAATGAAAAATATCCAAATATCTATAAACAGCCCCTAAATAAAATACACACCAGCTGGCAACTCCATACAAATGAATCTAGAAATATAACAATTTTAACAGAAACTTGCGCATCTTTTTATTGCGATAAAAGTTATAATAATTTCATAAATCTATCATTAAAATTAGAACACAAGCCACAGCTCGGAGCAGAAGTTATGACTAAAAATGAATTAATTCGAGAAGCTCTACGTCAAATAATTTTACCTAATTCTGTAACAGAACGAATACGATTAAACAGTAAATCTTTTGAGCCGATACTTTATCAAAAATTAAGTATATTTGATGTCGATAATGAATATCATAGGCTATACGGCAACAAATTTTTAGATTTACTTTCAGCTGTGCATCAATTTTTCAATTCCCTTCTAAATTTTCCAGTTGGGGAGTACTTTTTAAAATTTAATTCAAAATATAAAGAAAAAATTTTAGTATTTAAGCAAAGTTATAATCAATCTGAAACGAATACTAGTTTACATAATTTAAGTAAAAATACGATACAGCAAAACTTATTTAAAGATTTGACATTCATTCCAATTGATGATTCAATTGCAATACCACTTTGTAATGAGAAGAAGATTTCAAAAAAGATAGAATGTATGAAGGAAAATAATAATAGAATTAAGCGAACCCAAGCAAATGTTAAAAAGGTAGTACCAAAGAAAAAGCGGAAAGTAAGAAAGAAAAAAAACAAAGAAATGTAGATGTAAAATATGTGTGTATCAAATAATAAAATTTGTTAAAATTGAAACGTAGTATTTTTTTAAGCCGTTGATAGCCGGTGCCTTGTGCCATGTTGGTGCCCGTCACGAATCCTGAAGGTAGGCGTCGGACATGATGGACTTAACGGCAACGGAATATGGAATTCGATCTAAGAGCTGTACAAGAAACCAAATGGGCTCCTAATGGATCTTAAAACTCACAGGATACTCTCCAGGGATCCCCAAATGGAAGGAGAGAGTTCGGAGTAGTGTTTATCGTGAGAAAGAAATGAAATCACTGATTCTGGACTTCAAGCCAATGAGTAACAGAATATGCACGCTTCGCATCAAAACAAGACTACATAACATTTCTCATAAGCGTCGATGCTTTCAGAGAAGACAAGTCGGATGAAGATAAAGAGGAATTTTACAAATAACTAACTAACGGCATCAGGTTAATACCGTCAAACGAAATTAGAATGGTGCTTGGAACGCCCAAGTATGAAAAGGATGAGACTTCCTAGGAGTCTAGGAAAGCATAGCCTACAGAACGCTTCCAATGACAATGGTAGTAGATTGATCGATCTCACTCAATGGTGAGTGCTACACAGGAAACTAAGACGCTACACGAGGTGGTCGCCTTCGTTGAGTAATTCTGTATCGTATATGCAACTTTGTATGTGTGTTAAAGCTTTGCCGTTGTTTATTTGAGTAGGGACAAGAGCACTGACTTCTAGAGCCTGACCATAACTTGACCATAACCAGCGAGCAATAATAACAAGAGTGATTAGGCAGAGCTCAAGGACAAGTAAAAGAGTTAAAAATATGAAAGAAGAGATTAGCAATAACATTAAGCAAAAAGTCCAAAAAATATTAACAAACGCGCGATGGATATACATTTTATGCAAAAAACACAATAATATGAAAGAAACAGAAGATATTCCTTGTTTACCCTATTCGAATGTTTACATTCAAATGGAAGCAACAATGGAACAGAGCACGTGTAAATTGGGTTTGCACGGATTGTATGTATGCGTAAAATTTCGTGTTGGTACACAATATTTGGAATGGATTTCCACTTGTATTGTCCCGTAAAAAAGGCGGGAATCTTGCAAGGCGAGGAACTCACTTCCCCCTCATTTTTTATCTTTCTTTCACATACATTTTGCGTGTAGTATGGAAGTAGTTCTGCCTCCTTCTATCATAGATATTACTTCTTTGATATTTTGACTTTTTCACTCCCATTGAAATTTTTATCAGCTGATCTCAAGGGCATTGAAACATTTTTAAAAATTTGCTCTAGCTCATCACTCTTATTATTATTGCTCGCTGCCATAACCTTCTATATTTACAAGCCATGAACAAGAATCTCAATTGAGAGAATCGGACTACCGAATTCTCCAAATTACACTAACAACATAACGTGACTTCACCGAGTTGTAGTCCGATTGAGCGGAAATTCGCTCTCAATATTTTCCTTGTTCATGGCTTGTAATATAGAAGGTTATGGCCTGACCCAAATCAGTTGAGGGTTTCTTCACGCATGTGGGGAAATGAAAATTACACACAAATAAACATTGCGCAAGATTCGCGCCTTTTTTACGGACAATACAAGTGAATTCATAGCGCAAACAATGTGTACCAACACGAATTTTCACGCATACATACTAAAGTCGGGGACCAGTGCGCACGTGCTCTGTTCCAGTGTTTCTTAAATTTGAATGTAAACATTCCAATACCGGAATCAAGGAACATGTTCTGTTTCTTTCATTCTCTTGTGTTTTTTGCATGAAATGTATACCCATCGCGCATTTGTTAATATTTTTTTTGACTTTTTGCTTAATGTTATTTCTAATCTGCTCTCTCATATCTTTAACTCTTTTACTTGTCCTTGAGCTCTGCCTAATCACTCTTGTTATTATTGATCGCTGCTGTTATTCTGACTGCGCATGGAAAATGCGACTTTTGAGAAACCTCATCTCATTGTATGGAAATAATGTCTGATGAGCAGTCCATTATTATATGTCAGTGGAGAAGAGAAAGAAATGTGCATATGTGTTAGTTTTCAACCAGTAAATTTTTGGATGAAAATTCTTTCGTTAAAGTTTCGTCAGGGGCGTCCTACTTTCCCCTTTTCTCGTTTCGCTCCCATAAAACCGTTTTCACCGTGCGTCTTAGTCTCCTGTGTAGTGAAGTTAAATTAATAATCAGTATTCAATAAATTACTCAAACCATCATTACATTACTTTCCTTTCAAACCGCTACCTAAATCGTTGAAGTTTTGCGGTCTTCAACAATCCCAATCAATTAAAATCCATTATTCTCATCCTGAGTAAAACAGAGATGTCTACCAGAATGCTGTCGTACAAAACTGAAGAGAAGTAGAAGAAGAGCAGCCCAACATTAACGGCAAATGGGAGCAAATTAAAAGTAGCAGAAGCGGCGCTTGGCTGGGCTTCCACATAGACTAACTAGAATTGACTGGTTCGATCAGAGCAGTACATCCGCAATAGAAGGAAGAAACCAAAGCCACCGGTAGTACATCGCAAGGCCCACAAGAGCAAAGATAAAAGCCTTCAACTAAAAATAAGAACCACAGACAAGCTTTACAGAAAGAAGAAGACAGAATATCTAAACAGGTGGATCCTACAGATACAGGAAGACTTCAATGAAAGATAAGCGTACAAGTGAACACGCCAGGTCAGCAATAAATTTCAGCCAAGAATGGGCTTCTGGAGAGACATAGGCCGGGTTTATGCAGCGGATACTTTGGAGTTGCCTGACATCTTGGAAGCTGCATATACGACAAGAATTTTCGGCGCAACCTGCCAAAGTGGATCTGCTTTTTGGCGTGACCAAACATGTGGCACTGCCGGGAAGTTACGGTATAAATACTTTAGACTTTCTGAAAATGTCAAACGACGTAAACAAAGTGAAAAAGTAACCAAGTTGGAAGCTACGTTTCATAAATTCCAAAGTGTTCGCGGCATAAACCCGGCCATAGATGGGAATCGGCGCGGATCCAGCCCTCAAAAAAAGGTGTGGTCACAGCCACCCGAAAATCGGCCAAGTCCGAGTCGGAGTATGAAATCGCTCGTGATCGATATAGTGCATTCTTACAAAGGAGATGTTTACAAAATTTATGACGCCCTGACCAAGATTTTGTATAGTGTATAGTTCCACGTGGGCAAAGCCGTGCGGCAAACACTAGTAGGTAGATTAATTAACCTGTAAATTGTTAGTTTGTTCGCTCACAAAAATTACAAAAGTAAATGTGTGTTTGTTTGCACATCACAATGTCACATTTCGACTCTAAACTACTGAACCGATTTTGTTGAAATTTTCACAACTTCAAAGGGTATCAAATTAAATTAAACGCTAGTATACATTTTACATTAAATAATTTTATTTAGGTACTTACTTAAATTACAAATTCAAACTTACGTTTCTTTTTCGCGAAATCGTTAAAAATTTCATCGATATCCAGGTTCACATCTTTGTGTGTATTTAGGAGAGCTAGCCATTGAGGCACGCAACCAAGATTTTACTCTGCGGAGACTAGAAAACGATCTCCCTGCGGTAGCTACGCTGACCGGAGGAGTTGCCAGTATTTGTAAGAAATTTTTTATGTTAGGGTACATATCTTGGTCGCATGCTTCAATGAGATGAGCTACCGCCTCCGGTATGGCGGAATTTTTTTCACATTCTCTTTTCCATTTGGCCAGAGTCGGTATGCATTTATAACAGTTGATTCACGTTAATGAATAGCCGGTACATCTGGACCACTTTTTTCACTGTCTTGATATCGATATTCCAGTCCCTGACACTAAAAGTTGTCACCCTCAGAGCAAAAGCGGGCTATATTTGATGTTGCAGCAAAAGAGGAATAAAAATATTTCAGAGCAAAAGGGGTTCAACTATTATTCAGAGCAAGAACGGAACGGAAAAAATCTTAGAGCAAAAGCGGGTTCACTTTCTAAACCGTTTTTGCCCTCTACCGAAAACTTAAACCTCTTTTGCCCCCAGTTTTTTTTATACCGCAGTTGCTTACATTACTACTTGGAAATCTATATTTAGACAAAATTTTCTTTTCTTTACTAGACAAGACAATGCAACTGAATTCATAATTTTGAATTTTTTGGAATTTCCGCGTTTGTAACATAAATTCTTTGTATGTTTGAAGTGTTTGTAATGTACTTATGATAAGTTCTATGTTTTCGCCATTTCCTCATTTTTGACTACTTATTTGGGGATTTTTACATTTCTGACATAAATTTTCGTCATTTTAAAACGTTTTTATTAGGTCGCTTTCTTGTCGGTCTGTTTGTCTGTACAAATCTTGCAATCGATTTTTTGAATACTTCCGGTTATCCTATAATGCTGAAATTTTGCATACAGCTTTATCCCCGATGACAATGCAATATAGTATACTCAATATACCGTTAGAACCAAGGCGGGCGTCTCAAGAGGACGGATTACTGTTTTCTTCACGGAACAAATTTTGCAAATGATTTTTCGAATACTTCTGGTTATCCTATCATGCTGAAAGTTTGCACCCAGCTATATCTCGGATGACAATGCAATATAGTATACTCAATATACCGTTAGATCCATGGCGGCCGTCTCAAACCCACGGATTAACATTTTCTTCACAACCCCTTCGACATGGGTATCAAATGAAATGTTATTATAAGTAAATACAATAAGCAATATAGTATACTCAATATGCCGTTAGATCCATGGCTGCCGTCTCATGAGGGCGAATTACCATTTTCTTCACAACACCCTCGACATGGCAACAAAATGAAAGGGTATGATAAGTAGAGTACAATAAGCAATATAGTACACGCAATATACATGATAGTCAAATGAAAGTGTATTATAAGTAGAATACAATAAGCAATATAGTATGCTCTAAATACCGTTAGATCCGTGGCGGCCGTCTCAAGAGGGCGGACTACCACCTTCTTCACAACACCCTCGACATGGGAATCAAATGAAAGGGTATTATAAGTAGAATACAATAAGCAATACACTATACTCAATATACCGTCAGATCAATGGCGGCCGCCTCAAGAGGACGGATTACCATTTTCTTCACAACCCCGCGAAATGGTATCAAATCAAAGGGTATAATAGATAGAATGCAATAAGCTATGTCGTTAGATCTATGGCGGTCGTCTCATGAGGGCGTATTACCATTTTCTTCACAACACGCTCGACATAGCAATCAAATGAAAGGGTATGATAAGTAGAGTACAACAAGCAATATGGTATACTCAATATACCGTTAGATCCATGGCGGCTGTCTCATTCGAGCGTATTACCATTTTCTTCACAACACCCTCGACATGGCAACAAAATGAAAGGGTATGATATGTAGAGTACAATAAGCAATATAGTACACGCAATATACCGTTAGATCCATGGCGGCCGTCTCAAGAGGGCGGATTACCATTTTCTTCACAACACCCTCGACATGGGAATCAAACGAAAGGGCATGATAAATAGAGTACAATAAACAATATAGTATACTCAATATACCGTTAGATCCATGGCGGCGGTCTCAAGAGGGCGGCTTACCATTTTCTTCACAACCCCTGCGACATTGGTATCAAATCAAAGGGTATAATAGATAGAATGCAATAAGCTATGTCGTTATATCCATGGCTGCTGCCTCATGAGGGCGTATTACCATTTTCTTCACAACACGCTCGACATAGAAATCAAATGAAAGGGTATGGTAAGTAGAGTACAATAAGCAATATGGTATACTCAATATACCGTTAGATAAATGGCGGCCGTCTCATGAGGGCGTATTACCATTTCCTTCACACACCCCCGACATGGGAATCAAATAAAGGAGCATGATAAGTAGAACACAATAAGCAATATAGTATACTCAATATACCGTTAGATCCATGGCGGCGGTCTCAAGAGGGCGGCTTACCATTTTCTTCGCAACCCCCGCCACATGGGTATCAAATCAAAGGATATGATAAGTAGAATACAATAAGCTATGTCGTTAGATCCATGGCGGCCGTCTTATGAGGGCGTATTACCATTTTCTTCACAATACGCTCGACATGGCAATCAAATGAAAGGGTATGATAAGTAGAGTACAATAACCAATATAGTATATATCGTTAGATCCATGGCGGGCGTCTCAAGAGGGCGGATTACCATTTTCTTCACAATACCCTCGAAATAATAATCAAATGAAAGGGTATGATAAGTAGAGTACAATAAGCCATATAGTATACTAAATATACCGTTAGATCCATTGCGGCCGTCTCAAGAGGACGGATTACCACTTTCTTCACAACACCCTCGACATGGGAATCAAATGAAAGGGTATTATAAGTAGAATACAATAAGCAATATAGGGTACTCATTATATCGTTAGATTCACGGCGGCCGCCTCAAGAGGGCGGATTACCATTTTCTTCGGAATACCCTCGACATGGGTATTAAATGAAAGGGTATGATAAGTATAATAGAATAAGCAATATACTATACTCAATATACCGTCAGATCCATGGCGGGCGTCCCAAGAGGGCGGAATACCATTGTCTTCACAACCCCCTTGACATGATTGTCAAATGCAAAGGTATTATAAGTAGAATACAATAAGCAATATACTATGCTCTAAATACCGTTAGATCCACGGCAGCCGTCTCAAGAGGGCGGATTACCATTTTCTTCAGAAAACCCTCGACTTGGGTATTAAATGAAAGGGTATGATAAGTATAATACAATAAGCAATATAGTATACTCAATATGCCGTTAGATCCATGGCTGCCGTCTCATGAGGGCGAATTACCATTGTCTTCACAACCCCCTTGACATGATAGTCAAATGAAAGCGTATTATAAGTAGAATACAATAAGCAATATAGTATGATCTAAATACCGTTAGATCCATGGCGGCCGTCTCACGAGGGCGGATTACCACTTTCTTCACAACACCCTCGACATGGCAATCAAATGAAATGGTATTATAAGTAGAATACAATAAGTAATATAGTATACTCAATGGCTATGGCGTTAGATCCATGGCGGCCATCTCAAGAGGACACGCACTTAAAAATCTACTTCTCAGAGTAAGTACTTGCGATTTTCCCTAGATTTAGGTAACATCTTTCCGGATGCATCTGCCATAATATCATCAAGATGTTCAAAATTGATTGCAAAATTTCACACACAAAACTAAAAAGCAGAAAATAAATACTTGAATAAAAAAAAACTTTTTAATATAAAACGTTTTTAAAACGAACTAAAAAGTATAAAATAAAGTCTCCTAGCCCATACAGATTTATAACCCCATACATATTCCTAACACCATACATATAGCCCTGAAAATTTGTAATTGTGAATTTGTAATAGCTATGAAAATATTTGTAAGATTTAAAACGAAAAAACGTGGGGCGCATGTATGATTGATGTGAATGATTTCTCAACCCAGCTATAAATAATACAATACAATGTAGAGTAGCTGGGTTGAGAAATCATTCGCATCAATCATACATGCGCCCCCCGTTTTTTCGTTTTAAATCTTACAATTATTTTCATAGCTATTACAAATTCACAATTACAAATTTTCAGGACTATATGTATGGTGTTAGGAATATGTATGGGGTTATAAATCTGTATGGGGCTAGGAGACTTTATTTTATACTTTTTAGTTCGTTTTAAAAACGTTTTATATTAAAAAGTTTTTTTTTATTTAAGTATTTTTATCTTTCATCGTAACAGGAAAAATAGCGGAAAAACTTAGGTACAGGCTGAAATTGGCAGAGAACTTCCTTTTAGGGTTATTAATAAAGGAACCCTCTTTTTAGGGGGTTTTAGACCTCAAAATGGGTATTTTTCGATTTTTCTGCAATTTGTTAGTTAAAGGCTAAAAAGGGGCAGAGATCTTCCTTTTAGGGAGAAATAAGACGTATTAAAGTCTTACGATTTTCCACCTCGGGAGACCCCTTTTATAGGGATTATTATTTTAGCCCCTAAAATCGGTATTTTTCGATTTTTTTAGTGTTCATTTTTTATACCAATGATATTTTTTTATTCAATTTCAATCTTAAATCTTATGAGAAAACGAAGATTCGCTTGGATTTTTTTCCATTCCTTAGTCAACATTGTACCTGTTGGTATGCCTTAAATGAGTGAAACATTGCCTTTTCAGGGACTGTTTAAATGCATTATACATATCTTTGTTCATTCAATGGCTTTCCAGTTTTATAAGAATAAAGTTTCCTGAGCCTTTTGTACTTCATGCTTATTTGGTACTTTTTGGCAAAGCTTAGGTGAAAAAGTACTAAAAAAGTACGAAATAGAGCCAATTTTAGCATTAAAATTGCTTATAACTTCAAAAGTAAAGGTCGTAGCATAAAAATTGTCCAGACATTATTGATAGGAAATTGTCCAATATTTCCAATTTTGCAAAAAAAAAATTAGTTAACTAGATATTTTTTGGAGAAAAAGGTGGTTTTAGTTGAAATTTTAGTTAAAAAAACGAAATTTTGATTTTGAAGACTTATAACTCTGGAAGTTGATAGGGTAGAACCTTGATTTTTACAGTTTTCGATAGGTGGGAGTATGATGCGTACACTGTTACCTTATTCATGAAAATAGGTCATAGGGTTACAAAAATACAGGGTGATATGTAAAACTCTAAAAAAAGTTTTGAGACTTTGTGTCCATAGAGACTTTTGATCTACATGTTGAGAACTATCAACCTGCAAAATTTCAAGAAAATTCGGTGCGGGGTGCTTTTTTCTGACATTTCCATCATACCTTTTTCTCCATGACTTTCGGCCAAAACCAAAAAAACGAAAATCTTCTTGTTTTCATAAGATATTAGATATTGTAAGTACTTAAAATAGAAAAAAAAACAAAAAGATATTAAGCAATATTGCAAAAATATCGAAAAATATCCATTTTGGGAGCAAAACACAAAAGGTGGGGTTTCCCAGGGTGGAAAATCGGTTAACTTTAATACCTCTTATTGAGAACCCTAAAAGGAAGATCTCTGCCCATTCTTATCCTTTTACTAACAAAATTGCAAAAAAATTCCAAAATACCCATTTTGAGGGCTAAAACCCCTTAAAAGTGGGCTTCCCTGGGTGGAAAATTAGTAGACTTTGTAGCCCCCTTTTTTTTGTTCAACTCCAACGTTAAGGCAGTTCTTTTGTACGGTTGCGAAAAATGGAAAGTCACCCAATTCATCACGGGGCGCCTACAAGATCTCATCAACAGATGCCTACGTCGCACAGTGGGGCCAAATCCAAAAAAGCTGGCCAAAAGTCGAAAAGTGTTCTAAATGATCTCAAATTGTTTACTCGGGGGTTTTCGGGGTCGCTGATTACGAATCCGTTATCAGAATTGACATTTTCAAAATGGCGGACTCAATATGGTGGACAAAAACTCCCCAAGAAGTCGAAAACTTTAGTAAATAACACCCAAACATATTAATTGGGGGTATTCCGGGTCGTTGATTACGAATCCGATATCGGAATTGAGATTTTCAAAATGGCGGTCTCATCATGGTGAACATTACCTCCCCAAAAAGTCAAAATCTTGGCCGCTGATTACGATTGGTTATCAGAATTTCAATTTTAAAAATTGCGGAGTTAATATGGCTACATGAGAAGTTTGGAAGGCTTCAAAAAGGACTAAAATATGTTTTCCTTATAATGTTGTCATTGTTTTGTATCTAAAATGTTATTAGTATTATTTGAAACGTAAATTAAAAAAGTGATGTAAAGATTTAATGATAATATATACATTTCTTTCTAAATGAAGAAAATGGCCACAGATACAAAAAAAACTATCATGGGAATAATACAAATTTAAATGAACCAGTTGAAGAAAGTATAAGATACGTTAAACCTCTAATGCCGGATCCACATGTTTGTCAAGGCTTGGAAAGCGTTCGAAAATAAAAAACGCTTGCTTAAAACAAACGTGTGGACGCATCACAAACGCTTGCCACAAACTTCCTTTGCAAGCATTCGCAAATTGAAAACGTTTGCTTTGGTTTGGGGAGCATCCACACTCACCCGGATCGGCCACAAGTGTCGCCAAGCTTACACAAGCCAAGCCAAACGCCTTCTCCACACGTTTGAATTTGCGAATGCTTGCCAAACCTTGACAAACGTGTGGATCCGGCATAAAAATCATCAAAATAATGTATGTACATAAAATACGAACAAATTTAATTCTCACAAAAAAAGTTTAAGTCAGTCGTTAGGATTCGACTTTCTAGAAATATAAATTTTTTCAATACAAAATATGTCAGTACATACACACATATCCATACATATATTGATCTTCAATGTATGCGTATATAGAGCTAGCTAAAGTATACGTGCCTTCACAGTTCAATATAAGCAAACGAATTGACAAAATACGTTGTTTTTATTTCATTGGGTTCTGGTCTCTTATAACGATCAAATCAATTTTATTTAAAAAAATTAGTAAAAAAAGGCTAGGGGCAGCTATGGGCAGCTATTTTTTTATTCATTTTATAGCTTACATGTTTACCTAACACCTGATATGCGTTAAATCATCGAACACGACAGAACACCATAACTTTTTTATTATAAACCCTCTTTTTTTTGTTATTTAATTTTTAAAAATCAGGAACAATCCATGATTTTTTAACAATAATTCATTCATGAAATTTATCTTTGATAACCATGGTTGTATTGCACTCACCTCCAGGAGTTGATTCCATTTTGTCTGATCTCAATCGGTGATGTTTTCAGACTTCCACGCCTTTTTTTGCAATATACCTTTTTTTCAATTAACCGAACAAAGAAATGCACCTTAAGCAGAGGTGTATTGCAACTGAAATTTCAGAGCAGATAATAGGTTTACGATTCTTCTGTATGTATTTTCTGACACTTAGGGTTTTACTGTAGCCAACCCAATATAGAAAAAAGTCAAGCTAAAACATTTTTTTTTCGACTTTTGGCCAGCTTTTTTGGATTTGGCCCCACTGTGCGTCGTATCGTAAAAATCCGCTGGCAAGATAGGCTAGAGGAGCAAATCAGGCGAAGGAAATGGAATTGGATTGGCCACACCTTGCGACGCAAAGACGATAATCTAGCCAAACAGGCCCTCGACTGGAATCCGCAAGGAACCCGTCGAGTCGGAAGACCTAGAACAACTTGGAGGAGAACCCTATTAACAGAGGCCGCCACAACTGGGAGATCCTGGTCAGAACTGAAAGCTGTCGCACAAAACAGAGTCCGCTGGAGGGCAACTGTTTCCGCCCTATATCTCATGAGGGATTAAAGGAGCGTTATGTATGTATGTATGTAGCCCCTTATTAAGAACCCTAAAGGCTCGCGCACATTAGGGCGGGCCGCATCGCATAACAAAAATCCTCCTACATCACTTTCATACATTTTGTATTAACTATCGCACAGTATAGGCAGGCCGCACCGCAGCGACTGGCGTATCGCTTGCTAGGCCTATTTTTGCGCTGCGGCCTGTCGCGGCCGTAGTATGCGCGAGCCTTAAAAGGAAGCTCTCTGTCAATTTTCAGTATGTATCTAATTATTTCCGCTATTTTGCCTTTTTGGGCTCATTTACCTGTACTGTACTATTATTACTATCTTCAATTTTTGTAATGTTTGCAGTTTTTTAAATTTATGTTTTTTTACGTAATGGTAGTAGTAGAAAAAATGTTAAATTTTTTTCAAAAATTCCGAAGTTTTAACTACATTTCATAAATTGCAAACATCAAAGTCAAAAACTGCAGATATAGAGGGAGAGCCAGCGACGTATTTTGTGTTGTCATTTCATCCCTCATGAAAATTTCCACACTAAATCTTATATGCCTGCTTAACAATAAAAGTTACTTCTGGCAGCCCCCTGTGGCCGGGATGAACTACCCCAAAATTACAAAGAGGGTAAAAAATAAAGTTCAATTTTGTTATAGTATTACTCATGAATTTTCTGGAGATTATTTTTGATAGTATTCTCTATTTATAAAAATTAATGCCAGAACATTTACCCTTCACCTAATGCTTGCCAGAACGCTCTAAATATTTATTTAAAGGGGTTTATTGCATAAATAGTCCATTCAAGACGCGAAGGGGGGTGTTCCAACATAACCCCATTAAGAAAATCGAACCCTACATGTATTTTGGGTCGCTGATTACGAAAATCGGGGTCCTGCGGTCCAAAAAATATGGGCGTTACCCTTAAAAACGAAAAAAATACCCCTTTTAAAGGGTTTTTCGCGATAATTTCAATAATAATGAAAAATAATCCAACGAAATACACTTTTCTCAATATTTATTTGCGAAGGTGGTTGATTTATACTAAATCAAGCCAAACTTTAAAACAAGGGATAATCCTAAAGGGTTAAAACCACTCCTAAATCAGCTGAAAATAAAAAAAAATTTTTTTCAAGTTTATGCTTCAAATTCGATTGTATGAGTATTGTAAGCCAAAAATTAATTATTTTCACCACTTAAGGGGGTAAAACTACACCTACATTAAAGTTGAATTTGAAAAAAATTGAATTTTTATTTTACATTAAAATTTTATTTTTGATGAAATACTATTAAAACATTTGGAAAATTTATTTTACCCCCCTTTTAAAGGGATTAAAGAACCCCTAAATCAAAACAAAAAAAAAATACATTGAAAAAATGTTCTTTTCGTAGGTTCCAATTTAAATTTTAAATAAATTTTCCAAATGTTTTAATAATTATTTCATAAAAAATAAAATTTTTGGCTGACTTTGACTTGAAAATAATGAAGCAGAAAAAAAAATGTTGCTTATTTTTTTGTTTAAAGTTGATTTTTAAAGTTGTAGGGGTAGTTTAACCTCTTAAGGGTTGAAAATAATTTATTTTTGGCTAACGATACTCATAAAATTGAATTTGGTGCATAAACTAGAAAAAAAAATTTTACAATTTTTTTTATTTCCAGTTGATTTAGGGGTGGTTTTTACCCTTTAGGATTATCCCTTGTTATAAAGTTTGGCTTGATTTAGTATAAATCAACCACCTTCGCAAATAAATATTGAGAAAAGTGTATTTCGTTGGATTATTTTTCATTATTATTGAAATTATCGCGAAAAACCCTTTAAAAGGGGTATTTTTTTCGTTTTTAAGGGTAACGCCCATATTTTTTGGACCGCAGGACCCCGATTTTCGTAATCAGCGACCCAAAATACATGTAGGGTTCGATTTTCTTAATGGGGTTATGTTGGAACACCCCCCTTCGCGTCTTGAATGGACTATTTATGCAATAAACCCCTTTAAATAAATATTTAGAGCGTTCTGGCAAGCATTAGGTGAAGGGTAAATGTTCTGGCATTAATTTTTATAAATAGAGAATACTATCAAAAATAATCTCCAGAAAATTCATGAGTAATACTATAACAAAATTGAACTTTATTTTTTACCCTCTTTGTAATTTTGGGGTAGTTCATCCCGGCCACAGGGGGCTGCCAGAAGTAACTTTTATTGTTAAGCAGGCATATAAGATTTAGTGTGGAAATTTTCATGAGGGATGAAATGACAACACAAAATACGTCGCTGGCTCTTGGTCTAATATTATTGCAAAAAATGCAAACTTATTAATATTAAAATGAAAAGGGCAATCATTTTGAAACTGAAAGTGTCAAATCCAAAAATTATAGAAAAATAGCAATATTTTTTAGAAATTAAGGCCATACAAAAATAGATGACTGAACGGGAAAAATGTAGAATATTTACCCTAAAATTAAAGATAAAATTTCAGAAAGTGGACAAACTAGAACTGGAGACAAACTATAACAATTGCAATAAAAAATGAGAGATTACAGCAATCGTAAAAATGTACGTTAATAATTCCAAGTGAAAAATTCTATAATTTCGAAAAATATGAAAAACGAAAATTTCAAAAATAACAAAAATGTTTTATTGTTGCAAAAATTAACATCAGAAATGAAAAAAAAATTGTAAAAATGCAAAAACTATAGTGGAACCTCATTAACTTGAATTGCAAGGGACTGAAAAAGGAAGCCTGGGAGAAAAATCTCTGTGAAAAATCACCAAAAATTCCGCAGGTAAAAGTTTTTCTTTCCTTTTCATTAAATTTTATTAATCTCTACAAGATAAACATTAGTTGACATAAAATTAAATAATACATTAATTTAGGCTGAGGTGCCCATTATTTTTCCTTTTTTCCGCGATAATCCTGGTAAAGTTTATTCTTGCTCTTCGTAAAAATAGGTAATATCTTCAGAAATTGTCTCTCTTCAAAATTTCCTGATAAGCTTCATAAATTGTCTCTCTTCCAAAATCTCCTGATAATCTTCATAATCTCAGTGCCAATTTATTATAAAACAAAATCTTTTTCTCTGACATTTTCCAAAAAAAACGATGCTAACTCAAATATTTCAATTCTAACAAGAAAAATTACAAACAAGTAAAACTAGTGACAGTTTTTCAACAATCTCGTTTGTGAACTAGAACGCTACAGAGAGCGACGGCCGCACCAGGCGCGGGAGTTCTACCGAAGAGTACGCGGTATGACGCAATTCACACCTCGTTGCACATACTGCAAGGACAAAGAAGGGAATCTGATCACCGATCCTCAAGGCATCTTGGAGCGATGGGAAGGGCACTTTCATGAATTGCTAAATGGCGAGCTAACGGAGGATTTGGAGGCTCCACCAATATCTGACGATAATGCTATGCTGTCACCACCAAGCTTAGCAGAAGTTAGCAGTGCCATCACCAGGCTCAAAAACAACAAGGCCTCGGGTGCAGACGGCATCCCTGCGGAGCTGGTTAAATATGTAGGGCCTACATTACACCAAGCGATTCATGAATTAATTGTGCAAGTATGGGAGCAGGAAGCGATGCCAGAAGACTGGAGAAAAGGCATCCTCTGCCCGGTACATAAAAAAGGAGATATCACAACGTGCAGTAATTATCGAGGTATAACGTTGTTGAGTACCGCGTATAAGATATTCTCCGCCATCCTACAAAACAGGATGGCCCCATACGCTAGAAACATCATAGGCCAATACCAGTGTGGCTTCAGCCCAGGCAAATCAACAACCGATCAGATTTTCACTTTGAGGCAGGCTATGGAAAAATGTCTAGAGTTTCAAAACTCAATCCAACACCTCTTCATAGACTTTAAAGCCGCCTATGATAGCATAGCCAGAGTAGAACTCTACAAAGCCATGAGAGAATTCGGCATTCCCAATAAGCTGACAAGACTATGTAGGTTGACCATGACCAATGTGACAAGCCAAGTAAAGGTATCCGGAATACTGTCCAGACCAATCGACATCTATAATGGACTCCGACAAGGGGACGGTCTGGCCTGCCTCCTTTTCAACCTGGCGTTGGAGAAAGTGATCCGAGATTCGGGCGTGACATCAAGGGGCACAATCCTCCACAAGTCCACCCAATTACTGGCTTACGCAGACGACATTGACATCATTGGAAGAACATCAACAGCTGTACAAGAAGCTTTCATCCAGATTGAGCGGGCGGCAGGAAATCTAGGACTGCACATCAACGAAAGCAAAACAAAGTACATGGTGGCCTCGTCTGCAAGAACACCTAACATTGGTCCCACAATCAAGGTAGAGGAACACGAGTTTGATGTGGTAAAATCATTTACCTACCTTGGGTCAATAGTAGCAGCCGACAATAGCATGGAACCTGAAATACGCGCACGACTGCTAAAAGCCAACAAAGCCTACTATAGCCTGTCAAGGCTCTTCAAATCCAAGCATCTAACCATAACGTCTAAACTTTTACTATATAAGACGATGGTCTTGCCGGTCCTCACATATGCATCCGAAACGTGGGTGCTTAGCAAAAAGCACTCTAACCTCTTGGCGGTGTTCGAGAGGAAAATACTTCGGAGGATTGTTGGCCCCGTATGTGAGGAAGGACGATTCCGGAGACTCTACAATGACGAGATCTACGAGCGCTATCGCGACATAGATGTTGTAAGGAAAATAAAGCTCGGTAGACTCCGGTGGGCAGGACATCTAGCTCGTATGAGTGAAGATGAGCCTGCTCGGAAAGTTCTCTGCGGTAAGACTTATGGGGTGCGACAGCGAGGGAGACCCAACCTCCGCTGGAAGGATGGAGTAGACCAGGACGCTCAGAGCATAGGGATGCCAAATTGGATGACATCGGCTCAGAATCGGGACCGGTGGAGAGAACAGTTGCGAGAGGCCAGGACCGGATCCCGGTTGTAGAGCCGTTAAAGAAGAAGAAGAAGAGCAAGGGACTGTAAAAAATCTGGAGGTTGACGCTTTGGTTATGCTTTTATTGGTAAAAGCATAAGCAAAACATTTTAAATGAAAACTGAAAACAAAAGCAGTTCAAATTTTATTTGCGCGCAAAAGCCGTATAAGTTTTCATTAAGAGCAAAAGCGGAATAGAAAGTTAACCCGCTTTTCCTCTCGGTTTTTTGATACACCGTTCTTGCGCTGAAGTATAGTTATACCAGTTTTACTCTAAGAACGCGAAGATATTCCTTTTTTGCGCTAAAAAAATTACCGAACCGTTTTCGCTCTCTTTGTTATTTTAGCCCGCTTTTGCTCCGAGGGTGTCATTTGGTTTAGGTAGAAAAAGTCCCAACTAAAATAGGTCGAGTACCTCCGGAAACAATCTCTACCCCAAATCATTAATAACCGAATGTAATAGAGGTATGTCAATTCATTTCCTTAACAGACCCAATATTGACAAAAGTACCACGACATATGGAACCTCACTTGATGCAGTTTTTGCGCGATTTCTAGACCAGTTTCAATCGAAAATATTTCAGTTATCATAAATAGTCCAGTCAAATTAGTCGAAAAAAGAGGATGAAATTGCATTTTAATACATATCTACAAATTTTTTTTGCATTTGTTCGGGTAGATCTGACAGTAATAAAACCAAGTTTGTGGGGTCGCAGTGGCTTGTGAAAGGCCGCCATCTTGAAAAAGAGGGAGAGCTTGTTTATATTACATAACTCGTTTGAATGCAATGATAGCTGAAAATGATCAATGGCAAAGTTGTGGAGAATAAAATTATCTACAAAATGAGCCCTCAACGAGCTCTCTAAGTTGATTTGGCTCAAAGTAATGGCCGGTCAAAGTTCAACCATGATCATGTGGTGGAGGTTGAATACAGTTTTTTGCGATTAACTCGTAAAATTGTAATATTTTTGGATTAATGCCCATTAACAAACTTAAATTCCTAGTAATTACCTTTAGAATGAGTCCTTGATCATCTTTATCGCTTATCTAGTTTGCGAGTAATCCAACGCCAAAGTTCGCACTACAAGTGCCTGAAATATCTGATAACTCCTTTTTTTTAAATATATTGTTAACTGTTGCTCATATGAAATTGCAATAAATGACCGACATACCTAGGCAATAAAATTATCTTTCAAATCAGCTATTGGTCGCAACTCCATGTCGTTTATGTCCGCATATACATAGCATGGTATGATATTCATGTTGTTTCGTGTGCAAGGACAGAAATTTTTACCTCATGAGCCCGTTTTGACGGCGCGCTCCAGGGCATGTGCCTCACGAACCTTGTGGATAAACGGAGCAGTGGGGTGGTACCTCTCATCACCCCCACTTCTCCCTTCACAACGGTGGATCCGCGCTTGGATGGGAACCTATTAACAGACCGTGATACGCTAAAAGAAAGGCGGAGAAAATATTTTCAAAAATTATTGAATCCGATCCCCATAGTAAGCGAGGATCCACAGACGGAGGCATTTGTAATTCGTCAAGATAATAGGTCTGTATGTTTGAAAAAACTTTTTACTTTTAGTAAAAAGTTTTTACTTGATAGCTGTTTGTTTTAGATGTCGAGTAAAAACTTTACATTTCCCCTCTTACTATTTTTTACACGAGCTCTTGAGCAGAAGTAAATTCTAGTAAACTCAGATAGCATTGCGTTTTGTTGTGAAATTGTGAAAAATACTACTGTAAACGTTTCGCCCGGAACATTTCGAAAGATACACTAAATTTTTACTTGACTTTTACTCGAGAACTGTTTATTTGAATTCCCCACTTCTTTACTATTTTTTACTTGACAGCAGTTAACGAATTTTTACTGGATTTTTACTTGACTTTCAAACATAGATTGTCGACAGTACAAAGGGCTTTCCCTGAGCTCTAGTCTTCCACATAAAAAAAAAAAAAAATACAGACCTTATATAGCAGCAAACGAGAGAGGTTTACTGTAAATGTAATACCATGTTTCCATCGCACTTGAAATCCGCAGTTTTTAATAAAACGATTTCACGAAATCCAAATGTGTTTATTACTCCGTTTATGACTAGGTTCAACCTAGGTTCAACCCAGGTTAAACCCAGTCATAAACGGGGATCGAGTTGAAACTGGGTCCACTCAACCCAACTCAGCTCTCTCTCCTACCTGTGTCGAGTTGATATTTCGTCTCATAAAAGCGTGTTGAGTTGAAATTGGGTTGAAGTGACATTTGTTTTGTTTGTTTACCATCCGTGAAATCTGCCTTCGGCGTTAGTTTTGTGTTGGGTGTTTTTGTAGCGCGTTAATTATTTTATATTAACTATATATGTAAAAACAGAGGAAATTTAATTTTGACAATGGCTAAAAGAAATGTTTGGGAGCATCAGGAAACAAAAACTATGTTAGAAATAATGCGGGAACAAAATTCCCTTCACCATTTTGATGGAAAACTGTAAAGAAAGTCAGAAATATAGAAAAAAAATTAACAAAAAGAGGTTATGTTTTGGTGGCAGTTCAACCCGATTTCAACCCAAAGTGAACTCAACTCGGAATCATATACGGTGGTCGAAATTTCCAACCTCAACACAACTTTTCAACCTAATGTGCCAAATTACACGGCCCATCACTTCTTCCATCAACACTTCCGATAATTCCAATAAACCGATTTTATAGGCAAGGGGTCGCAGGGAAGTCTCTCACTTGTGCATCCCAAAAAAATTTCGACTGCACCGAGCAGCACACTACACAATCATAACTTCGTTCTCGGGAGTTCCGAAAAGCATGAGATTTTTTGTTGTTTTGTACACAGCTACATAGACAATAAAATCGGTACACGAAAAAATGCAGAACAGTCAGTTTATCGTGTAATTCGTATAACATGCACAAACCGGTTTGTTAAGAGGCAAAGTGTTAAGCCGTGTAATTTGGCTCAATCATAAACGGGGTATATATCGCATCAAGCAGTTTTCGCTTGTCATAACAAAATATTAAAAACGTTTCAAGAAATTAAAATGAAAATAAAATTGAATTTTTCGCTCTTTATATTTTCTTTTTTTGATATCGCACTATTTTCCGGCGTTTCTGGCATTGTAAAGGCTAGTACACACTTGTAGACACGTTGCGCGATTTTGGTCTCCGAGCCATGTCTAGAGTTGTCTACATAGACCAATTACCGTCTACGGTATAGACCATGTCTATAGACCAATTACCGTCTACGAGTCTGTTGCGAGACCAAAAATCGCAGGTCTACGGTCTCCCGATCGGAATGGGAGACCAAGTGCAACGGTAGGCACATACGCCTACCGAGTTTGTGTTTCGGCGGTTTTTATTTACATTGTTTAAACTTTTTTTTAAATGTGGTCAACGAAAAAGTATTACAACTTATCGAAGATTATCCGGCGTCTGGTTGTCTTTGGGATGTTACGAGTTCCGATTACAGAAACCGCGTAAAAAAATTGAGACTTGAATCACTGCCCAGCGGGAAATATGGTAACGCATTCCCTAAAGAAGGCATAAGGTAAGCTTTCGTTTAAAGAAAGTTACCAGCAATGCAAAAGTAAGGGATAGGTGAAAAATGTTCTGAAAGATATGTATCTCTTTCTTAAGGTTCAAATAATAGGGCATATACCTACATAATGATTATTTTTGAGTGCACTAAAAAGCCTCACGTTCGCATGCATAGAGAAGGCAGAGGTAATGCAAGCATGAAAGGGACAGTTCCAATAAATAACAATTATGTAATTGCTCTCCGATTTTAAATTAGAAATTCATTTTAACTCCAAATTGCGTCGTTTCAAATAGATATGCCGAATCAACACGCAAGAGTTGCTGAAAATATTTCATATTAATAATGAAAGAAATTAATTAATTAGTTTATTTTCTACAATGATTCTATTCTACTGTATAGTAATGCCAAAGTAACTAAGTAATTTGAGACTTATGGCTACCTTCGCCTTACTAGTAATCCAGAGGTAAGGAAAATCAATGCTTCTATTCCCCTTACTAGTAATGCAGAGGTAAGGTAAATAGCTGGCTTATATACCTTCCCTCCGTAGGACATCAATGTAAAAAAAGAAATGAAGTGGGTATCCTAAAGTAATGCATCCACGCCTTCGCACGAATGCGTGAACAATGCGTGCTGAATGCTTATATTTCCCGCTGGGTGGATAAAAAGCACGACGTGACAGTGGCAGACATTGAAAAGAAAATCCACAATCTAAAAAATCCTTCAACCGGGAGCAAAAAAAAAATAGCGTGAAGAGTGGGACTTCTCCCAAAAAGCCCACGTGGTTTGTGTTTGATTCTTTGCTATTCCTGCTACCAGCCAACCAGTCAAAGGGCAGCACAGATTTGGACGATATCGACCCAGAGAGTGGAAACAATTAATGAAGTGACGCGGACGTAGACTTAATTCAAATCATAGTGTGGACACTAGACGAGACAAAGTACGGTCTCCATAGACGGTCTATAGACATGGTCTATAGACCGTCTGTAGACGGTCTATATACAAATCGCGCAACATGGTCTACTAGTTACTACGTATACATGATGAGTTGAATAGTTGAGTTGAGGTTGAGTTGAATTTTCGACTATCGGCAAAATTCGACAAAAATCACAAACAAAACACAGAGATGCTGGTGTCAACTAAATTCAACTACTCAACTACTGAACTCGCGTCTATCTCCATAGCTTTAACTCAACCGAGGAAGCAGAGCTGAGTCGAGTTCAGTCGACCCTATCTCAACTCGACTCGCGTCTACATGCATTTGAATTCGGGTTCAACTCATCATGTATACGTAGTAAGTGTGTACTAGCTTTAAGGACTCTAACGTATAGCACGGTAAAAACATTATGATAACAGACAAATTTTCTAAAAAGTTTTGATCATCTTGTTTCCCTTCAAATTCAAAGCACGCCACGACACTAGGTACTGTGTGTGTGAAGTGAGCTTGTCGCGCTTGGTGCCTTCAATAGTAGCTCTGTTTGTTTACTCCACACGGGATCCCGAGATTTGAGACTTTTTGAATTATTTGCATGAGGGGGAGTGAGAGAGAAATAGCAAAATTTGTGCACGCGGGATCCCGTGTGGCGTAAACATACAGAGCTATTGTGTAACTGATTTATAATGTAGGAAAAGGGAGATATAACAAAGGATTAATGAATGAATAAAAGGGGCAAATTTAATTGACGTGCGTATTTGTTTCGTAATATCCTGTACTTTTGGTTATTGTTTAATTATTATGATTGATTAGAATTACGCATTTGCCAATTCGAAATAAAACTTCATAAAATTACAACTACACAATAATATTTTATTTGTACCTACAGATTAGAATTTAAAAATACTATTTGGGATACTTTTGTGCCACTTAGCCTATTCCTTCTTTCCACTAGAACTTGGGCCTCTTCAGAAAAAACGCGTTCTGAAGGTACGGAAGTTGCAGCACTGCACAGTCTTTGTTTAAATAGTTGATACAGTCTAGGATAAACATCTTTATTAGAAAACCACCACTTCGCCGGGTCTCTCGATCTTGACAGAAGTGGTTCTTTGAGGTATCTATCCAGTTCTACAATACCTTCCATTGTAGAATCTCTTCTGTTTTTTGTTAAGTCACACACTTCGTTGTCGAAATCATCCCAAATACTATAATTCTGCTCTGCAGGCCGGGACGATGTTATGGGTAATGGCATACTTTCAGTGTCACAATGTGGTTTAATTTCAATCCTTCCCGCCATAGCTTTCAAATTTAAGAACGCTATTTCATAGCAATGCTCATTATTAAACCCATGCTTCTTAAAGCGAGGATCGAGAATTGTACTCTCGGCAAATATATTATTCCCTTCAATAAACGAAAATCTTGTCGACAATTCGTTGAGAAGACATTGTGCCATTCTTTCAACGTATGCAGAATGTTTGTTCGCTGATAAAGATCCCATACACTTTTTTTTAAGTGCGTTGGAAATTAATATGACCTGGAAAACCCAAAAACAAAAATATAAGACCATAAACTAATAGTATTTATCATATTTTTAAAACTACTGCTCTTTTATAGGATAATATTAAGCATTTAATATATTGAAAGAATAAAAATTACCTCTGAAATTGCTAATTTTTTATTTGAACTCAGTTCCTCCGTAGCAGCTTTGAATGCAGTTAGTATTTCTTTGGAACTATTTAAATCTTCTAAGTCGTCATCGTGAATGTTTTCCGTTTCTGCATAGTTCTTAGCTATTGTCGTTATTACGCTATTTTTTATTTGCAAAATTGTATCGAACATATCGTACGTGGAATTCCAACGTGTTGAGTCATATTGTTTTAGTTTAAGTTCAGGTTCACCTAATTTTTTTTGCATCTTTCGCAGTCTTTCCCTCGCAAGCGGGCTTCTTCTAAATAGTT
Organism: Thereva nobilitata; assembly: GCA_963855945.1. Taxonomy (NCBI): domain Eukaryota; kingdom Metazoa; phylum Arthropoda; class Insecta; order Diptera; family Therevidae; genus Thereva; species Thereva nobilitata. Next base: position 132,954,479 of record OY979696.1, read on the forward strand.
CTACGATTTGTTTTATTTTCATAATTAAATTTTGCAGTTTCTTAAGAGCGGATTTCACAATTAAGTTCAGTGTATGAGCAAAGCAGGGTATTGGATTCCAATTATTCATTTCAATGGCGGCTTTGATATTGTTAGCATTATCGCTTGTTACTGATACTATTTTATTTGAGATGCCCCAATCATTGCTAACTTTTTTCAGCTCCAGGCACAAGTTTTCTGCGGTAAGTTTATCTGAGAATTGGATACATTTTAACATGAATGTTTTCAGTTCTGCTTGCTCGTTGAAAAAATGTACTGTCACCGCCAAAAAATTATCATTGGTCTTTGATGTCCACTTGTCTGTTGTAAGGGCTACGTAATCTGCTTGGTTTAGTTCTGACCTGACTTTTTCTCTTGTAATATTGTACAGGTTGGTCAATAAAGCATTTGACAAATCCTTACGGCTAGGTAATTCGTAGGCTGGATTTAATTGTAAAATAAGATCTTTAAACTCAGGTGCTTCAATAAGATTGAAGGGCAAGTAATTTTTTGTAAACAATTTTACAACCATCGTATTTAATTTCTCATATTTACTTGTAGGCGGCGGGTTACAAAAGTATTGTGTGGGTTTGGTGTTAGTGACAGTAGCTTTGGGCTTATATATATTGCTGCTTGAAGTGGAAGGTATGGTACTTTCAGATGTTTCGGATTCAGATACGATTGATGTAGACGGTGACGGTAAAATTGAAGCGCGTTTAAATGAACTCTTTGCTCGGGAAACAACTTTTTTTATAAACGGAGATTCGCACATTGCAACAAGAGCATGCGGGTGTACGATCCTTATGTGTCGTATTAGATTAAAGGTACCGCCTCCTTTATAGGACATAACTTTTTCACAATAATTGCATTTAGCTTTATTATTTCTTAAGTCCCTAAAATATTGCCATGCTTTCGAAGTCTTTCTGTCATCAGCCATGCTAAATATAATAAAATAAAGAAACAAATCATCATTAAAAGCAAAAATATTAGTTGAAAAATTAATACTGACTTTCAATATTAGATAAAAAATTAATAACTAATTTCGGTTAAAAGGGGATTCGTTGACTGAAAGGCCTTTAATTCAACTCACAAATAGACTTTATTTTGACTACTTATTCGCCTTTATAACATAAAGAATTTCCTTTCGTTGCGGTGCGTTCTCTGAGGTCTAGCAAGAGGAATAAACTATCGCACTATTGAAACTTCCTTTAGGTTCCGAGAAAACACGACGTAAATCGAAACGATGTAAATCGGGGTAAGAGAAATTATAACACCAACGTAGTACTGATGGTCTGGTTTTTTCTCAGAAATAGAACCTTAATTTTCTATTGTAACATCTTTTTTGTATGTACTGTATATATCGTCGGTCCAATGGTAAACTAACCATTTTGGAATTTTTGACTTAACTAGAGAAATTTTTATTTTATTTTGATTTATATTGTGATTATTTAAAGTGTGATCCAAAAGACCATAGTCCAAGACTAATACAACTGATTTATTTGAATATTTACGGAAAAAAGCCGGATATTCAGTCATTAATTATATTTTGTTTTGCGTCTCCCCAAAATTAAGGAATTTTCAGATAGACTAGTTTACTATTGTACCGACGATATGTACTTTCAATCATCTCAATTATCATCGGATTCTAACATTTGATGATCTTCCTTCAGTAATATGCGATTTCGAAGATATCCATTCACAAGATACCGGCTTAAGAAACGACTCGATTCACCTGTCAGCTAACTTTCTACGTTTCTCCGTGTATAAATCCCCGGAGTACCCTACACCATTGAAAGCAGCAGTTCTTGTTGCTTCGAATGTCTCCGTGTATCATCGCTGGCAATTTTTTTTAAAAATCTCCATTGCTTTTTCTAATCATTGAAATGATTTGGAAAGCTTTTGTAAAAGACATCAAAATCTTTCTTGTCATTTTCGTTTGATATTGTCTGTTATTTGTATTTTGCGAATTTTCCAAAATTTCTTCATTAGTTAATGTGATGGGCTAATTCCACAATTTTTGTGTGCAATTCTTGAGGGGTTTCCACTTCACATCCATCAGAGCCAGAGGTGCATTCGGGCCGTAATTTCTTCCATCCTCCATTCATAGTAGAAATTGCGACTGATCTGATTCAACAGCTTCAATAAGTTAATTGAATGTTCGACGCAGAAATATGATTTGAAAGTAGCAATAACACCTTGGCCTATGGGTTAAAGAAGGGATGTGGTACTAGGCCCAAGAAGATACTTCTAATATTTTCGTTGGATTCATCCAAATTTATAGGATGTCCTGGAGCATTATCAATTATTAACAAGGCCTCATATTTTGACTTTCACAATAATTTTTCACTTCAGGGCAAAAATTCTTTCTAAACCAATCGGCGAAAATAGTGGCTGTTAACCAGGCTTTGTTGTTGGTTTTCCATATTATTGGAAGAGTTTCTTTACGCAGATTTTTCATTGCCCTTGGTGTTTCCGAATTGGCTTAAGCTTGAAATCACCCGAGGAATTTCCTCCAACAAGTACTGTTAGCCTATCCTTTGTTACTTTAAAGTCCGATGCAGTATTTTCTTCTTTTGGTGTAAGAGTTCTCAAGGTTAGACGCTTCAAAAAACAGCCCCGTCTCATTTTTGTCTCTTATGTCACTTAGGCACTACTCACACGGGGACGGGGATACTCAAATCTAGGAGCGACTGCAATACTCGGCGACTAAAGAGAATCAAATATTTCGACGACGTAAATCGGGGTATTCTTGTACAAGGTTTTATGCATTTAAACATGCCCCACAGTCTTTGTGACAAACGTGTTTGAACGTTGAGCTTACCCATATAGTCCAAGAGCCCAGGCCCGCCAGACCTAAGTCATTTTCTTAAAGATGATATTTCGTATATACATCGTATGCACACTCGCTAGCCCGGAGAATGGGCCCTTTTGTAGATAAGGGGTTTGGGGGTAAAATAGGGGATACAATTGAAAAAAAATATCTGTCACTGCGTATGTATGTAGGTTCTACTAGGGCTAAATAACCGTTAAATACTAGTAGCAGAAATTTTTAAACATTTGCACCCTTCCCAAGCCAACCCTAGCTGAAGTTGCCATTTCACCCCCACTCCCCAGGAAATGGTGGTAATTATTTCGCGTAATTAATACGCCCGCCATACGCATGCAAAGGAGAATGCCAAAAATTGTATGGGCTTGTGCCCCAGAATGTACAGATATGAAATCTATGTCATTAAATAGTACAGATCTTATATAAACCATTTTAAAAAGTTCACATTGCTCAGCAGTAACGGACAAAAGTTATGAATGTTTAAAAAAGTTGATTTTGCACTACACCTAAGGTCATTTTATGTATGTTATAGATTTTAATGTGTGTGGGATTTTTCACTTCACATTAGTTCCAATAGCTACATGGCCTACCTATTGTTTGACAGCTGTGTAAATGTGAAATTGTCATTAAATTGAATCGGTCACTTCTCAAAAACCCCAATTTAATGACAATTTCACATTTACGCAGCTGTCAAACAATAGGTTGGCCATGAAGCTATTGAAACTAATCTACAGTGAAAATTCCCAAAACTAGCAATTTATTAGATTTTTCAGTTATTCCTTTGGGTTTTTCTTTATTATGATTATTTCTCCTCTCCACTTCTGCTATAAGGCATAATTTTTCTTTTTCAAAATTCTTCTTTTTTTATGTTTGTTGTTGTTGTTTTTCATGTTTGACTAACTAAGTAAGTTAGCGTCCCCTTCTGGGTTACTTAAATGGTTTTCGGCCTTTCAGCCATATAAACCAGCAATATTAAGCCGGCTCCAGACTCACGCCGTGAATTCACGCAGAGAATTAACGGCATGAACTCCGCGCGACGCGAACGTCTCTCTACACTCGCGGTGTTCACAGTCGTGTTCACGCACTTGTACGAAATGGACGGAACGACGGTTGCAGCAGCTTCAACTCTATGTTCACTGGCATACATATTAAATGTACAAAGGAATCTAAAAACCAATGGAGAAAAAGGAGATGGTGGATGACGAGTATACGCCAGCCCCTGAAAGCATGGAATTCTTAACCATCGTTTTATATTTCCTATATCTAGATAATGAATCATCCGCCTCTGGAACCTCCATCTGTGCACTAATACGGACCCAAGCATCATTATTTTTATTGTTATCTTTAATGCCGGGTTTTCATTAGTCGACTTAGTGGTAGAGTATACTGGGCGAGAACTAACTATCCTGTGAACTAGCCTAAAGAAAACGTAAGGGGTAGTGTAAAGTACTTGCTTATAGTAGAGTAGAGTGGGTTAGCACCGTGGTAAAGTTACTCTACAACTTAAAAGTACGCCAGTTACTCTTGCACTAACTCTACTAATGAAAACCCGGCTTAAATAATGGATGATTAGCGTCCCATATTAGTGGCTCTCTTTGGTAATATTCCAGAAATTTAATTTCTAAGTCGTTACTCCACAATGTACTCTTTTTTAATAACTTCTATCAATTTGCTTTTCCACACACGCCTACTGCGAATTTCGCGTTTCTCGGCCGCGAGCCCGCGAAAAATCCACTCGAAACGGGGAACAAGGCGCGAACCACTGACATATAGAATGGACTGCTCATCAGGAAATTTTCATGGCACCAATTCGTTCCATTGCTGGCAAACCTTTTTTCACTGACATGTAAACACCTCAGTTACTTTGGTAAATTAAAGTTGTTTACATTCGTTTTTGGACGATGGAAACAAAATAAATTGTTCTTAAAAAAATAACAAATGCAATTTTGGTGTTATTTCCCTTTTATAATGCATTTTTTCATTAATTACAAATATTTATGTTAAACCATGCGAGTTCTCTACCCCTGTTTCATCTAAATGTCAGTGATTCCGGGTCTTATGGCGAAACTAGTCAGAAATATAAAAATCACTACACCCATCTATTTTTTGTAAATATTCTGACATTAGTTCAAAGGAAAAAATGAAATCAGGTACGGCAACTTCAATATCGTGCAACCGTTGTGGCGGTTTTATTTTAAATTTCGCTTAAAATCATTCCAGAATTTTATTTACCGTTCTTGTTTTACGGCAAAGATAAAAAAGTTATCGTATTTTGTGGTTTATTGAAAGTCAAGAGTAAAAATATTTAATAAAATGGAAAAGTGTGCAGTTTTTTAATGTCAAATTTTATTTTTTCAAGGTTGGCACTATCTGATTTTATTTCTGCCAGTGAATGCACTGAACTCTTAATACGAAATTGAACAAAATTTGAGTTCAGTGACAAAGGGGGCTTATGGATGAGCGAGAGGACTATACTTTTCTATACTTTTTGGTGCCATGGGTTTGTATGGGAATAATGTCTGATGAGCAGTCCATTATTATATGTAAGTGGCGCGAACAGACACGAACCCCGTGAATTGGCGGGAAAACCATCCACACTCGCGTTCACGGGTGCTCGCGGGTGTTCACGGCGTGAGTCTGGAGCCGGCATTAGATTTATTTAAAATTTATTTTGGCATCTTATATTTCATAGAAGATGTATGTCAAAAGCATTGAAACTCTCTCTCTCTCTGTCAGTACATAGTCCTCAAATACTGAGGATGCGTCGGAATCCGGTCATTAGTCAGTCTATTACGTCAATTATTCTATTAGTTTAACAAGATATATTATTTTTTTTTATTTTTTTATAATTCATATTCAACCTTATTATGGTTGTCACTTATGGTGACAAATGGCGAAGTGAGTCAAAAATGGTATTATGGTTCTCTAAAAAAGTAACATTTCAGTGGGATAAGGCGAATTACAGTTGTCATAGATATCGAGAAACGGCAAATCCTGTGACAATTGTTCCCACTTGATGTTTGTAAGTGAGATTTTTCTCATTTGATTGGAAAGGTGACATTTCTCACTATGGTGAAGCGACAACGATAATAAGGGCCATTTTATTTTTTAACAAGTGCTCTCAAGTTTGAGTGGACATGTGATCTCCACAGATTTCAAAACAGAAATTACATTTCTGAATTTCAAAAATTAAAACTATTTTTAAAATATATTGATAGAGAATTTGTATGTGTCAGTGAGCTACCCAGTTACTTAAAGAAAGACTTTGGTGAAACCAAAAACGTTTGGCCAAAACAAGATCTCAAAATTTTAGTTTAAAAACATGTTTACATAGTTTAAGTGTCTTGATTTTTAGGGAACTAACAGTACCCAGATGAAAATCCTTTGTCATGATTAATATAGTTTTAAATGAAAATCTTAGACTCAGTTAAGAAATTGGCAAGAACTCTTGCTTTATCTGCCGTGAAAGGACTTAGAAAATTTTAGTAAGCTATGAGCTTCAATGAGTTGGGGGAATTTCGCCCGTATATCTTGGAAAATTTTACATTTTATAATCATGTGCTCCGCGTCATTTTTTATGTTACAATTTGTGCACAGTTCATTTGTAATTATTTTCCAAGTGGCAAGGCGGGCGTCGTCATATGTATGTCCTGTTAAGATTCTATTTATTATTCTAAAAATTTTCGGTGAAAATTTCTCTTTAGTAAACCAAGGTTTTAGTGGAATTGTGGGGAAAATTGAGGTAAAAAACTTGCCTTTTTCATTTGAGGCTATCCGGTAAGAGCTATTCCATTCACAGATTAACTTGTGTTTAATATTTAGGACAAAATCTTCAAAGGTCAAACCATGATTTAATATTTCTCCACCACCTCTAGCTTCGTCAGCCAATTTGTCCGCCATCTCTCTCTCAGTTATGCCACAGTGTGATGGGACCCAGACCAGTCGAACTTTTTCAAAGACAGTTGCTATTTTTAAGGTCTCAAGAGCAATTGGGTTATCCTTCTTGTTTTTTTAACACTTCGCAGCTGTTTAGGCTGTCAGTGATTATAACCGCACTTTTTTGGTTTAAATTGCTTATGTACTCAAGGGCTAGTTTGATCCCAATTAGTTCAGCTGAGAGGGACGACATCCGCCAGAAAGACCTAAACATTATTTTTATATTTTCCTTCACCAGGAAAATTCCAATGCCAATCGAGTTTCCTACAATTGATGCATCAGTTGCGGCTATTATTGCATTTTCTCGGAAGGATTATTTTGCAATGTTAAAGGGAGTTCTGCTGCGGTGTTTGCCTACTGAGATGCGCGTGGAATTCTATCGACGCTGCGACAGTTCAACGGAATATTTACAACAGAATTTGTCTTCACAGAAAGGAGATTTGAATAGTGACGAAAATGATGACGTAAGCTCCACGGCAGGCACGGTTTCATCATTAGATGTAAATGTGGATAGGCAAGTGAAAAGGTTGCTTAAATTTTTGAAATGTGAAGTGGAATCGCTCGAAAAGACCTATGACGCAAAGCCGCAGACCAACCGCGCAGCTTAATTCGAGTGCGAAGATTGAAAAAACAGCCATCGGATTGTTTACAACTTTGACAAATGAAAGTGGGTGTTTTTTCTGCAAGTCTTCTACACATGCAACGAAAGAGTGCATTGATTCTGTGAAGAAATTATCAGAAAAGAAAGATATGCTGAATTGTGACGGCCGGTGTTTTCGGTGCTGCAAACGTGGTCATAATTCTAAAAATTGCAGAAATCGATTCCTATCGTGCAGAAACTGCAAGGGTCGTCATGCCACGTCTATGTGTGATCCTCAGTATAAACAACAGCGATTAAATTCATATAAACAAAATAAAGAGAGTAATGCTGTTTCAACATTGACCTCAGACGCTGGACAACAAGCGATTAATTTATATACAACATATGCAGCTACGCGACTTTCTTCTGTTTACTTACAAACTGCCTGTTCTTTCGTCTATGGTTCCCAACAGAGCAACTCTCTCTATATTCGTCTTGTCTTAGATGGTGGTAGTCAGATGACCTTCATTCGATCAAATATAGCCCGTCGCTTGGAGCTGCCAATAATTGGCACGCATAGTCTCACGGTCATTCCATTCGGAAGTAAAGGAAATCGAAGCCCTCAACTATGTAATAAAGTCCGTTTGTCGCTCCGCAGTCAACACAATGGCAGAGTTGTAGAATTGGAGGCGCTGGAAGTTCCTGGGATTTGTATTGACGTTTTGCCATTTCCTAATTCTAACGAAATTTCTTTTAGCCTACCATTAGCAGATTCCCCTCTTCCTGACTACAAATTAGAAGACGGCATCAGCCTGTTAGTTGGTGCGGATAAATATTGGAAGCTGGTCACTGGAGAATGTAAGCGATTGAACGAGGATTTGACAGCAATAAACACTATTTTGGTTTGGACCCTCCAAGGCCCCTCGCCGATTTCTATGCACATTGAGAACAACTTGTCGACAGCACTTCATGTTTGTGCTTGTGAGAATATCCAGAATTTTTGGCGGCTCGAGGCAATCGGGATTGAAGGAGATAATTCTAAAGCGGTGAGTGATAAATTAAATAATTGTATTCAAAGAGTTGGTGATAGATTTGAGGCGAAGATTATTTGGAAATCCGTCAAGACTAATACTCCGTTGAACAACAATTATGCTGGAGCGTTATGTCGACTAAAATCATTGGTCCGTAAGCTATCCGCCAATTCAAAGCTACGTGAGTACGATGAAGCATTTAATGATTTAGTTTTAAGTGGAATAGTAGAGAAGGTATCGGATATTACTACAGCAGGAGACCGTATATATTATATGCCACACAGGCCAGTATACCGAGAAGATAAGGTTACTACGAAGCTTCGCATTGTGTTTGACGCCTCCTCGCATGCGTTCGGGCAATTATCGCTTAACGATCATCTGGAAAAAGGTGAAAATTTGCTTCCTGACGTTCTCGCGATGTTATTAAATTTTAGAAGTGGAAGAATTGGACTTGTAGCCGACATAGAGAAGGCCTTTTTGCAAATTTTGCTCTACAACAAAGACAAAGATAGCCATCGGCTTTTATGGTTTGCAGAAAGGATAAAGGACAACCAGAATCTTCCATCAGTTCAGGAATATCGAATGACGCGAGTTACATTCGGAGTGAATTGCAGTCCCTTCTTATTGGGAGCGACAATTAGACTTATTGTAGAAGAGGCAATGGAACGATACCCCGAGACCAGCACTGCTTTAATGAATAGCTTCTATATGGATGACCTTGTCATTTCAACAGACGAAAGAGATACGGCTAAACGACTGTATCTTGAGGCAACTGCGATATTAAAAGGCGCTTCGATGAATTTACACCAATGGCATACGAACGAAATTCTTATTAGACAACAGTTTGACAATAACGAGGTGGTTCCGAACGTTCAAAAAATTTTAGGTTTGCGTTGGTATGTCATAACCGACGAGCTCGCTGTTGACGTGGATACTGTAGCACGATTATTGGAATCAGGATTGATTGACACGAAACGGAATGTCTTAAAGGTAATGGCCTCATTTTATGATCCTCTTGGTGTTTTAGGTCCATGGATCGTGCGCCTCAAAATCCTCTTTCAGTTATTATGGCGCCAAGAGCTCAATTGGGATGAAATCTTACCCGATGAATTGACGACAATTTGGAACGCAATCAGTAATGAGATAGATGATTTAAGAGAATTAACGATTCCACGCCAAGTCTGTGCCGAAAATGAATTACCAGAGGCTCAACTTCACGTATTTGCAGACGCCAGCCTGAGTGCCTATGGAGTCGTAGCATATCTGCGAATTCTCAAGGATAATGCATATCGGGTACAATTCCTTTGTTCTAAAAACAGAGTAGCTCCTTTAAAGGAAAATAAACATCCGGAACTATCCTTACATAAATTAGAACTTACAGCTGCTCTCCTTGCTTCAAGGCTGATAAAGTATTTAAAACGTAGTTTGAAAGCATTCCCAAAGAAAGTATGGTTGTGGACAGATTCAAAGATAACTTTGTGCTGGATTTTAGGAGATGGGGAGAAAAATTGGATACCCTATGTAGCAAATAGAGTTAATGAAATCAGTGGTCATAGCAACTTAGCAGACTGTAGACACTGTCCTGGTTCGGAGAATCCCGCAGATCTAGTAACTAGAGGCATTAACGCGAAGATTTTATCCTCCTCCACCTTTTGGCTATCGGGACCGACATGGTTATCTGAATGTGAAGAAAATTAGCCAGTTTTGGTAAGCAGTGACAGGCATACCTTCTTATCAACTTCTCTTATATCGATGGTAGGAGATTTACTTCAACCAGATTTGACAATCACCCAATCCGAAGACAAGATCGAGCCCCCGTGTGTCCGCTAAATTTCAGCAGCTGGACTCGACTATTAAGAGTAACGGCATATCTTATGCGTACCATTGATTTCAGGTTAAACCTTCCTAGATCTCCCTTTTTACAAGCGAAGGAGCTTAAGCGCACTGAGAAATTTTGGATCCACTACACGCAAAAGATGAATTATCAGGCAGAGATAGAAGCTCTTCATCGAAGTAAGGCCTTGCCTTCAAACTCTAAAATTTTATCGCTTAATCCATTTTTGCACGACGAACTTCTGCGTGTTGGCGGTAGGCTGCAATATTCAACCCATTATGATTTGGAGCCACATCCAATTATTTTAGCGAAATCGACGCATATCACTAACCTCATCGTAAAGGACATCCACGAAAGAACCTTGCATGGTGGTGTTTCACAAGTTTTATTTCGTCTTAGAAAAAAGTACTGGGTTCCTCAAGCACGTCAGCTCGTCCGTAAACTCTGCAAGGCGTGCACAGTCTGCAAAAAGATAAAGGCAAAACCCGCTTCACAGCCTTTCGCCCCTCTCCCAAGGGATCGTTTAAATTTGGTGAGAGCATTTGATGTAACTGGTGTAGACTTTGCAGAACCACTATATACGAAAGGAAATCCAAAAAATTCAAGAGATAGGTGTAAATGCTACATAATGCTTTTCACATGCGCTGTTATACGAGCAGTTCATTTAGAGCTAACTCCAGATTTGACGTCAGAGAGCTGCCTTCTTGGACTTCGTAGATTCATCGCGCGCAGAGGGGCGCCATCCATTATATATTCGGATAACGCAAAAACATTTAAAAGGGCTGCATTAGAGTTAAGAGAGCTCGAAGGGTTTATCAATGCGGAAGACCTACAAGGATTCATCAGTCAACATGGTATTACCTGGAAGTTTATTGTGGAGCGAGCACCTTGGTGGGGCGGTTTCTGGGAACGCACGGTGCGCTCTGTAAAAGGAGCTTTGAAGACGGTCATTGGTCGATCTACTCTTGATTACGATCAGCTTCAGACTGTGATTACTGAAGTGGAGAACGTCGTTAACTCGCGACCATTGACTTACATCGGTGATGACCACAAGGACCTGTTGCCGCTTACACCAGCAAATTTCCTTCAAGGAACGCAACCCTCATTTATTTCTATCACAACCGGTAAGGACAACAATGTCAGTGCGGACCGAGTTAGGCAAATTTGGAAAGATCGTTTACGCTTACTAGGTTCCTTCAAAAAACGATTCTTCAACGAGTACCTTCAACATTTACGCCATGTCCATCATAATAAGGGCAAGGGCGCTTCAAATATTAAAGTAGGAGATGTAGTACTTCTACATGATTCAGCGACGCCTCGTCAGTTTTGGAAATTGGCTCTAGTTGAGGAAACATATCCAGGTAGAGATGGTAAAGTTCGCTCGTGTCAGATACGACTTGCTAATGGTTCTAGATTTAAAAGAGCTGTACAATTGCTTTACCCGTTAGAGATCAATTAATTTCGCCGTCCCGAGGATGTTAAAAAATTACCACCACCAGCGCAACGTCTAATCGATCAGGATCGATCAAAGCCGAGAAGTAAATCCTAGTTAGTAGTCTTTAAACAGATCTCGTCGCCTGCACAACATTTAATTTGCTAATAAACTCAAATTCATATATAAAGAACCGGTGTTTAATTTACAAAAATCCTTAATAATACTTTTTCCAAAGGTGAAACTGGAAACTCACGATTTATTTTGTTTTGAAATTGTATGTTTAGCAGAAGGATCTTAGCTAGATCCTTTGCAGTGATGAGTTCAGCTTTTTGGAGCGTTGGCATTTCATGCGCAAGCGCATACAGAAGATGATTTGGAGTGGAGGGAGTCATGCCTAGGCATTTTCTGAGATATCTGTTAGTAGTGGTAGCAAATTTTTTTTCATATGTTCTAGATTCGTCATATGAAAGGGATCTTGAATATTCCAGTTTAGACCTGATTAGAGATCTAAAGAGTAACATTGTGCTCTCCGGTGAGGCACCAAATTTTTTTTGCTTAGGATGGTTATTACTCTGTGATTTTTTTCTAAGGAATCTAAGGCTTCATTGAATTGTAACCCACTCTTCATATTTCTGGTGAATCTCCATCCAACGAAGTTTAGGTTTTCAGAATTGGGAATTTGATTTCTATCCAGGAAGAGCGATATGGGTTTTCTTTTTGCCGAGAACATCGCTTTAGATTTACTACTATTTATAATTAGCTTTTTGTCAGATGCTAATTTGCTGAACAGATTTAAAGCCACTTGAATATTTGACTCCACTATATTAGGACATTCGCCTCCAGCCACAAAACAAAAGTCATCCACAAATTGGAAAATCTCAACTCCACCCCATTGACTTTCATGTAGGCGTGCACTGTACATATTAAAGATAATAGGACTTAGCGCACTGCCCTGTGGAATACCACCTCTTACTTTTACAGAATTCTTTCCAATACTAATTATTCTTTCAGAGAAAAATTTAATAATCCAGTTAATAAAGATTAGAGGGATTTGGAACTGTAAGAGTGTTGTGTATAAGAGGGATAGATCGACTCTGTCATATGCACTATCAAGGTCTATGGTGACAATCCCTACCACTCGGTCATTTCGCTTCAGATTTACTATTGTTTGTTGGATTGCATTTAACCATATCGATGCAGATCTACCCTTACGGTACGCAAAACTGTGCTTTGGAAGCTCATTTGCACCCTCAATGATGGTGTTTATTTCATTTTTAATTAGTAAGTTTATGAGTTTCATTGGAATATTGATAAGTGAAATCGGTCGATAACTGGTGATGCTAGAGGGATATCTTCCCTGCTTCGAGATTGGACAGATCTTTATTTTAAGCCACTCCTCCGGAATTTTCCCAGTTAAAAAGGTCTCTTTAAGAAATTTTACAAGATTTGCTTTGGACTTTTCATTTAAATCAGTACAGTCAGTACCAGGAGCAGTCTTCTTTATTTTTTTGAAGAAAGAATTTCATTTAGATCCTCCAAAGACCAGTTTATCTTGTAACTTGACCCCATAGGTGTAATGTTTGGAATATCTGATTGTGAGACTGCTGGGTTAGGAAGAGAAAATTTAAAAAGATGGAGGGGTCAATTTGAAAAAATTGAAAATCATTTCTAGGCTTCCTGCCTTTTATATTTATTATTAATTATATTCCAGAAGTCGTTTACTTTATTTTTATGACACCTCTTATTATCTTTTTTATTTAAATTTATGGCAATAAATTTATGTTTGTACTCCTTGGGGCAAATTTGGGCATTCTCCTATAAAAATGCTACCGCTACAGATATGCACGACCCTGTTACAGATATGAGCCGTGTTTTTTTAATGAACTATATAGTTCTTCGATCGTCAGTTAACAACTGTTACATGAATTCTCCTCTAGAAAATAATAAATAAGTTTCTAAAAAATAAATTATTTGTTTGCTCATGCCTTTGCTCTCGTCACTTCCCTGTTGTTTTTATTTTAAATGAAGTTTTTCCTACAGCCGCTAAGTGTGCTACATTCCGAAAAGAAAGAGAAATTTTGAAATTTCCCAAAACCTGGATAAAGACCTCGATAAAACCTGGGTTTTCAGATTTGTATGGGAAGAACTATATAGTTCATTAAAGAAAACACGGCTATGAATGTATTAGTAATCGAACTTTCCAAACGCTTGTGTCGTTTTACTAAACAGTCCCCCAACTTAGCACTAACCACGTCCGATGTTACTTGACCTGCGCAATCGAACCAGAATCGGTCTACTGAGTATGCTAATGGCATCCTTTACAGTCACTAAGATAATTTACTGTTTTCTTCGTCATATACAATTTCTTAAAGATCTAATTTTGTTCCTTTTAGTCTAGAAAAAGTGTGAGCATACCGTGGTTCGTTTGAACTATTCGGTGCATCTTTTATTGATATGTTCCTGTAGCGGGCTGCATTTCGAAAAGTAGAATTTTTACTTAAGCGTACCCTGCTGTTGGGACCCACTTTCCTCAGTTAGCACCCCCTTTAGCACTACATAAAAATTCTCTTGATAAACCTTTAGGATCTGCGATCAGATCCTCCGTATCCTTGCAGTATGTGCAACCTGGCGTGTATTACTTCATACCCTGAACTCTCTGGTAGAATAATTGCGCCTAATAAAGTTTTTGGTTTCTGTACTGTATGTAAACGACAATTCCCCGCTGTCGTATCTTAAGGTATAGCGTTCTTAGGTACTCACTTTGCGGTGTCTCTAGTTAAAGCTAGTAAAAAAACGCATCCGGACATTAATCAAAACATTTCAAATCGAAATTAATTTTGACCTCCTACTTGAAGATTGATTGCATCATACAATTTTAAACAAAATACCTTGAATTGTACAAGCGGATAGATAGGTACTGTACGTACCATGTGAGCCTATCGTGCGTGGTGCCTTTCAATAGTGCAACTGACTTATAATGCAGAAAAAAGGAGATACAACAAATGATTAATGAATGAATGAAAATGGACATTTTAATTGATATACGTACTTCTTTCGGTTTATTCGCTTATATTGGGAAATTTTTATTTATTATAAATATAATTGATTAGAATTACGTATAAAAACCTATTGCCAATTCAAAATAAAACTTCATAAAATTACAACTACACAAGAATATTTTATTTATACCTACAGATTAGAATTTAAAAATACTATTTGGGATACTTTTGTGCCACTGAGGTTATTCCTTCTTTCTACTAGAACTTGGGCCTCTTCAGAATAAAAGCGTTCTGAAGGTACGGAAGTTGCAGCACTGCACAGTCTTTGTTTAAATAGTTGATACAGTCTAGGATAAACATCTTTATTAGAAAACCACCACTTCGCCGGGTCTCTCGATCTTGACAGAAGTGGTTCTTTGAGGTATCTATCCAGTTCTACAATACTTTCCATTGTCGGATCTTTTTTGTTTTTTGTTAAATCACACACCTCGTTGTCGAAATCATCCCAAATACTACGCTTCCGCTTTGAAGGCTGGGACGATGTTATGGGTAATGGCATACTTTCAGTATCACAATGGGATTTAATTTCAATTCTTCCGGCCATAGCTTTCAAATTTATATACGCAATTTCATAGCAATGCTCATTATTAAACCCATGTTTCTTAAAACGAGGATCGAGAATTGTACTCTCCGCAAATATATTATTCCCTTCAATAAACGAAAACCTTGTCGACAATTCGTTCAGAAGACATTTTGCCATTCTTTCCACGTCTGCAGAATGTGTGTTCGCTGATAAAGACTCTATGCACTGCTTTTTAAGTGCGTTGGAAATTAATATGACCTGAAAACCCCAAAAACAAATTAACCATTTACTACATTTATTTAAATAATAAAAATTACCTCTGAAATTGGTAATTTTTTATTCGAACTCATCTCCTCCGCAGCATCTTTGAATAGAGATAGTATTTCTATGGAACTATTTAAAACTTCTAAGTCGTCATCGTGAATGTTTTCCGTTTCAGGATAGTTCTTAGCTATTGTCGACATTACGCTATTTTTTATTTGTAAAATTGTCTCGAACATATCGTACGTGGAATTCCAACGTGTTGAGTCATATTGTTTTAGTTTAAGTTCAGGTTCACCTATTTTTTTTTGCCTCTTTCGCAGTCTTTCCCTCGCAAGCGGGCTTCTTCTAAATAGTTCTACGATTTGTTTTATTTTCATGATTAAATTTTGCAGTTTCTTAAGAGCTGATTTCACAATTAAATTCAGTGTATGAGCAAAGCAGGGTATTGGATTCCAATTATTCATTTCAATGGCGGCTTTGATATTGTTGGCGTTATCGCTTGTTACTGATACTATTTTATTTGAGATATCCCAATCATCGCTAATTTTTTTCAGCTCCAGGCACAACTTTTCTGCGGTAAGTTTATCTGAGAATTGGATACATTTTAACATGAATGTTTTCAGTTCTGCTTGCTCGTTGAAAAAATGTACTGTCACCGCCAAAAAATTATCATTGGTCTTTGATGTCCACTTGTCTGTTGTAAGGGCTACGTAATCTGCTTGGTTTAGTTCTGACCTGACTTTTTCTCTTGTAATATTATACAGGTTGGTCAATAAAGCATTTGACAAATCCTTACGGCTAGGTAATTCGTAGGCTGGATTTAATTGTAAAATAAGATCTTTAAACTCAGGTGCTTCAATAAGATTGAAGGGCAAGTAATTTTTTGTAAACAATTTTACTACCATCGTATTTAATGTCTCATATTTACTTGTAGGCGGCGGGTTATAAAAGTATTGTGTGGGTTTGGTGTTAGTGACAGTAGCTTTGGGCTTATATATATTGCTGCTTGAAGTGGAAGGTATGGTACTTTCAGATGTTTCGGATTCAGATACGATAGATGTAGAAGGTGATGGTAAAACTGAAGCGTGTTCAAACGAACTCTTTGCTCGGGAAACAACTTTATCTATAAACGGAGATTCGCCCATTGCAACAAGAGCATGCGGGTGTTTGCTCCTTATGTGCCGTATTAGATTAAAGGCACCGCCACCTTTATAGGACATAACTTTTCCACAATAATTGCATTTAGCTTTATTTTTCTTTAAGTCCGTAAAATATTGCCATGCTTGCGAAGTCTTTCTATGATCAGCCATGCTAAATATAATAAAATAAAGAAACAAATCACACAAAAAGTAAAAGTATTAGTAAAAAAATTAATACTGCCTTTAATTTCAGTTAAAAGGGGGATCGATGACTGAAACGCATTTACTTCAACTCACAAATAGTCTTTATTTTGACAACTTATTCGTTCTTATAATATAAAGTATTTTCTTTCGTTGCGTTGCTTTTGCAGGTGCTATCAAGTGAAATTAACTATCGCACAATTAAAACTTCCATTCGTCAAGAAATTAATGTCAATCACTATGGTATTGAAATGCACTGGATTTCAAGCGGATCAAGTACGAATATTCGGATTTACTGGTCGACTCTCTTAGAAACCGTCATATAAATTATGTATCCGCGAAAAGGTTGTAATAATATTATTTCTAAACTAATTATGTTTACTATTGATTAAACTTGCGAATTACACACATACATACATATCGATACCCTCATTCTAATGCCGGATCCACACGTTTGTCAACGCTTGGCAAGCGTTCACAAATTGAAAACGCTTTTTTAAAACAAACGTGTGGACGCATCACAAACGCTTGCCGCAAACTTCCTTTGCAAGCTTGCTTTGGTTTGCCGAGAATCCACACTCGACCGGATCGGCCACAAGCGTCGCCAAGCTTACACAAGCCAAGCCAAACGCCTTATCCACACGTTTGAATTTGCGAATGCTTGCCAAGCCTTGACAAACGTGTGGATCCGGCATAATACCACGTACGAGAAAAATTCAAAATTTTTCAGGAGAAGCAAAAAACTGCTTTTTATTTCTTCTGAAGTTCTTACCGTTATTATATTTTATAGTAGGACCATAGAATTTTGTTTTGTTGTGACTTTTTATTTCATGGTTTTGCAACTGTTGTGTAGAGAATTGCAAAATACATAATAATCTTTCACAAAAAGAATTTCCCTAAAACTGCTCATACGTGGTATTAGAATGAGGGTATCGATATGCATATTGCACATACAAAAACATTACTATAATATAATCAAATTCTCACATATCTCGATTTAAAGATAAATGGACTTAGGTCACTGTCGTACCATAGAATACCCCCCCCCCCACCCTCTAACCTGAAAAGGGTAGAACTGTTGCTTTTCAGTATTAGAACACACATTCCTGATCACAGCCTGTCTAAAATGAATGGTTGAGCATTGATCCTTTGTCGATCAGTAGAAGCCGGCTCTACACGATGCGATTAACGTTTCATTCGAATGTTGGTTTCCAACGATTGAGTCAATACCCGAACGTGTCCAAATACGAACGTTGGACGCACGTTGGACAGTTGACATTGGACACTCGTAGTTTGAGCATCTGCCACACGATGCATCCTACCATCTAGCGCCCAACGGTGGAGGGTGTTCATAGCATCGTGTAAAGCCGGCTTAAGTATTTGAGTTTTAATTTTGGGCCCAAAAGTAAATTGGAGGTTAAAAGAATGACATGTCTCGTGGAGTAACGGAGTCTGTGTATGGGCTCCACTGAAGTAAATGACGCAGTTCTCTGATCTATAAAGTCGGATGTAGACGCTTCCCTCTTCGTTAAACATTCTCCCCTTCAAAAATACTACCTCTTGCCTCATTCTTGCAGTTTTTTACCTTAGCTGGGAGGTACCTTGTAGACAAACTCATGAAGAATGTACGAAAGTCGCTGTATGCGACGAAGAGAGATATCCGTATGCACTTGCAATAACATGCTCCCGGTGGAAGAGTTTAACATCGTGTAGCAAAACCAGAAAGACTTAGCCTGACTACAATAAGCAGAGATCACGCAACCTTTAGGCAACTATCCGCCTAAAAATCGCCGCAATCAGAAACATCCAACGAGATGCCGTAAACCGTAGACGGTTTAACGTAGACCGTCTGCGGGAGAGCACTAAAAGGAGAGAATTTGCTGGGAATCTGCAACAAATCTTAAACCAGCAAACCGTCTCTGACGACACAAATATTGAAGAGCTGAGGAGCACAACAAAGGGCGCTATAATAGCAGCAGCGGAAACAAGCATCGGTTATGTCCAAAGAAACCAGCAACACTGGATCTCGGGCACAACCTGGCAAAAAATAGAACGCAGAAGGGCCCTCAAGAATAACGTGAACTCTACAAGCGAACCGGAAAAACGTCAACAGCTTGAACGGGAATACTCCTAATTACACCGGGAGGTAAAGAGAAGTGTCCGGCTTGATAAAAGGCGGCAGATAAATGAGCTCGCAGAGAAAGCGGAAAACGCGGCAAACACAGGCAACAGTAAGGTGCTGTACCAAATTACTAAACAGCTCTCGGGAAAGCACTCTACTAAAAACATGACGTAAAGAATGCGGATGGAAGGCTGCTGTGCAGCGACGAGGAGCAACTCCAAAGATGGAGAGACTACTTCTTCGCCGCCCTGAATGGTTTCGCAGGAACCTGAAGAAAATAACAACAATGCACTGCCAATAATAATCGCCACTCGTGCACCATCCAAGACAGAAATAGTAACCGCAATTCATGTAATGGCCAATGGTAAAGCAGCTGGAAAAGATGGCATCCCGCCAGAATTGTTGAAAGCCGACTCAAGCCTCTTAGCAGATGTGCTATGCTGGAAATAGCATGCAACACTTGTACCTTTCCGGAGGATTGGACGGAACAACTGGAGAGGCATCTGTCTATTATCTACTGTGGGCAAAATCTTGCCCCACATATTATTATCAAGGATAAGAGGCAGTAGACCGAACGCTTAGAAGACAGCAGGCTGGATTCAGAAAGGGTCGCTCCTGCATAGATCATATTAACACCTTGAGAGTCATAGTGGAGCGGAACTGAATTCCGATCCCCCTTTACCTTGTTTTCATACACTATGAGAAAGCGTTCGAATTGGTTAATAGGAGCTTTATATGGCGAGCTCTACGGGAACGTGGACTGCCGGACAAAATAATAGAATTGATAAAAGCTTTGAGGTGAGCTACTTTCGCCATTACTATTTCTTATAGTAATAAATGACATTCTTGTCAGCGCTCTAGATAGAAGAACAGGTGGCATATAATGGGGATTGCTAGATCGCCTTAAGTATCTCGACTACGCGTATGATATCTGTTTGCTGGCCCACAGACACCAGGACCTCAAAAACATGTTAAACAATTTGGCAACAGAAAGTAGTTCGGCTGGCTTAAGGTTAAATCCGACTAAAACTATAGAAATGCGGATAAATGCAAACACCCTTGAACGGAGAGCGCTAAATAACGGTGGCGTGGAACTGGTAGATAAATTATGTTACCTCGGTAGTATTATTACCGAAAACAGAAGAAGACGTCAGTTCCAGAATAAATAAAGAAAGAAGGGCATATGCATGCCTGTTTCACATATGGAGATCGACGGAGATCTCAATTAACACCAAATGGAAAGTCACCCAATTCATAACAGGGCGCCTACAAGTTTTCATCAACAGATGCCTACGTCGTATCCTAAAAATCCGCTGGCATGATAGAATTACAAATGAGGAACTATGGCGCCGTGCCGGCCAAGAAAGGATAGACGACCAAATCAGGCGAAGGAAATGGAATTGGGTTGCCCACACCTTGCGACGCGAAAACGAGAATCTAGCCAAACAGGCCCTTGATTGGAATCCGCAAGGATCCCGTCGAGTCAGAAGACCTACAACAACGTGGAGGAGAACCCTATTAGCAGAGGCCGCAACAACTGGGAGATCCTGGTCAGAGCTGAGAGCTGTCGCGCAAAACAGAGACCGCTGGAGGGCAAGTGTTTCCGCCCTATGTCCCATGAGGGATTAAAGGAGCAATTATACGCGACCTTCTGATGGTGCAGTGGAAAGACCGGCAGAATTGCTACCACAGGACTCTAGCTGATTGGGGAATATGCGGCCAGATGGAGAGTTCCAGAGATAAGCATACTGGCCTTTCAGCGACAATGGGGTTCCATCGTCGTTCCTTCGATGGGGCTGCCACCTTTACCCACATGGAGCACTTTCAAAATCATTCGATGCGTTTTCATGAAATAATTGAACCCCATTTGGACAGTTCTGAGTGACTTCTTTCATCGTAAAAAATCTTGACTCGATAATGGAAAATTCGTCATTATCAAGAATGGATTCATTGCGAATTTTTGTAAAGATAGAAGCAAAAATTTCATTAGTTTGTCGCATAACTTCAGTTTATTCGTAGAGTTTTGACCGTCGCCACAACATAGGTCCAACCATTCGTTGTTTTGGCTGCTTATCAATTGGAAAGGAGGTAACTGTCGCAGGTCTCCAATAAGAATGATGTCTAGTCGTCCAAAGTTACTGGCAAAATTTCCAGTTATTTGCTTTAACCTTGAATCAGTTTAATTTAAAAGTTCAGCACCAATCATACTTATTTCGTCAACCATTAACACTTTAACGTATTTAACTAAACATCGATCTGTTCTGCCTTTTCCACTGACAACGGAAGTAGTTTAGATAATTATTTTTAATGCTGTATGAACTGTAGTTTCGTCAATGGCTACTGCAGCTTTGCCAGTGGAAGCACACGTAATGTATATGCATTGCAGAAGCCGTCATTATTTTATTTCCATTATCAATTTAATAAATAAGTTTTTCTGCTTCCGCCTGCCCAGTGGATAATATTTGTAAAGGCGATTTCTCTACAGATAAAATGTGTAAAAAAATTTTTTTTTCTTTACATCTTCTCATGAGGTCACAAAATTGATGAAGGTTCTTTATATTTTCTCCTCTTTTAGCAATTGCTCCTAAACTTTTAAGTGTAGCTGTACGTAAATCGTCAGTAAGCCCGAATTTGGGTTTCGGTATGATTCTTAAAAAGTATTTGGTTCTGGAAATTTTGCAGCAACGCAAAGTCTTGAATTTCCAACTCGTCATCATTCAATTGATTTATCTTAGCGACATAGATGTCGGCAATATATCAATAGCCTTTTGAATATCGATATTAGACTCAAACTCTATTTGTCTTTGTAAAATAGTATTTTCGTTTTCATCATATATGGCAATGAATACCATGTCTGCTCGAGTTGGTTTAAGACTTGCCTTAACAGTTGAGTTAAGGGTTGTGTTGAGGTAATTTCAGTTGAGTTATGTTGAGTTATGTTGAGTTAAGGGTAAAAATTACCCATCTCTTAACTGAACGCAAGTCAACTAAACTCTTCAGTCAACTTTTAAGCCATCTCATAACTCAACACAACTTGTCTCATCCGTTAACTCAACTCGTAACACAATATGCCGTCACGGCATTCGAGTCGGCTTTACCCAAAAGGCTTAGGAATTACCCTTTGTACTACTAGTCCGTCATGTCGCTCAAGTCATGGTGAAATGTCTAGTAGTAAGGTTGATTTGAAGGATACAAAAAAAAGGATAAGTTATGGGTCGGGGGTGCTTGAGTAGATGACGATATAGTCTTCGTTTGAATTGTGAGATGTTATATGAATTTGGAAACATCGACTGCGGAAGACAGTTCTCTCTTGAGTAATCCCAGGCATTGATATGCTTGTTTGGTGATTTGGAATAAGTGATTATTCCATATCACATTTTCTGTTAAGGTTACGCCTAGGGTGTTAAGAGGTGGGTCAGCAGACAGAAGAAAGGTCGGTTTAGTTTCTATTATAGATAACACAGTATTTGGTTGCAGATGCATTGAATTCGACAGGCTTCTGGCAGAAGTATGTGAGCGCAAAAAGTTTGCGCAGAGGTCTAGCCAAAGGTGAGGCATATTTTTAAGTACCATAGGAGGAATATTGTCAGTGCTAGGGTATTTATTGACGTCAAGCTCTTTGAGACATTTATACAGATCGCCCATAAAGTTGGCGATGTACTAGAGAACGGGTTCGTTTGGGATGAAAGTTACCAAAGACCAGACTTTTTTACTGTTTGCACTTGGATTAAAAATCTTACTTCTCAACCTGTCATCAAATGATGACTTTTCTGTTGCTGTAATAACAGGAATATTTCAACTTGATATACTCACGACGAAGTGACTCATTTGGGGAGTGTCTGTGCGCTCTCTAGGCGGCTTTTTTAGCTTTAATTGACTGTAATTAGACTGTTAGTTTCTACGTACGTTCCTCATGAACGAACAGTCTAATCACCGTCATTGGCTTCATACATTCCCCATTAAACCATTTATTCCGCCTAGGCTTTATAGATTTGGTGGAATGAACACACGCATGTTTTTGGAGCCGCAGACAAAATTCGCGGTAGCACCAAGGATGGTCTGACGTTTTATATTAAGGAAAGCCGAACAATTTTCTAGGGTCCTTTATTATACTAACCCCAATAGAATTAATGTGTCTACTACCACCCATCAACTCGGTGCCCAAGGTGCCAGCTACTCCTTTTTTTTATATTTTTAACTTTTACTAGCACTAGGCTAGCGTACCCAGAGGGTTCCTTAGTGATCTGAGCCTCAGGGCTATATAGACCAAGAATCAAATGTTGAGTTAAAAATTTTAGCCTTTTAAATGTTGTATTCTAAGATTGATTTCTCCCAGGCTGATGTGGCCAATTCAGCATGGGTATCTTCTGCAGCTAAGGATGTGGGTATCTGTCACTCAATGGGAGTGCTGAAACTTCGAGTTTAAGGAAAGTGGATCAAAAGATTTATGTTTGGTACACAATTTCACATTTAGTTAAAAGTATATCACCAGTTTTTCTTTATGTCATTTTGCAGTTACCATTGATTTTGTTTCTTTTGTGTATTAACTCAAATATGTTGAGTAAAAGTCTCTTTGATGTTTGAAATAAAAAGTTCACTTGTCTTATTTAAATGTTCATCTGATTATCTTTTTACATGATTTCCCAAGCATGATTAATTCTGAATTGTGGTATCTATATGTGTTCCTCCATCTGGAATCGTCTGTACACAGAAAAGTTAGGTTATATTTATGATCCATGATTGTCAAAAAGGCCTTTCATCGCATTTCAATGTAGAGCTCAGTTTGTGATAGTCCAGTTATGTCTCTTGGTGAATTTTTGCATAAACCATACCAGTGCGGCAACGTGTCCCAAAACATCACGTGCCACTTTGATGGTCCTTTGAAACACCAGGTGGCTCCTTGTCAATTCTAAAAACCAAATCGCCCCCTAAGTGTACCCGTTGTGTACAAAAGCCAACAAGTTAACATCCTTTAATATATGCAAAACCAGGTGCAGTGGCTTGGTTGTCCATCTCAACCTGCCACGGAAAAATGTTTCAGCTGGTTTCGTTCCCCTTTTTGAACATATGTATGTTTTAAATTGTCACTCTTCTATAAGTTGGGTGATCAGCTGAGACACAATCCATAGCGATGTAAACTGGTACGCATGTTTTACTTGACAAAAATTCGAGTTGCGGTGGTTTCTCTTCAGTAACTTTAAAAGCACATGTGATGCACCACTATGAAAAGGCCAATTGTTTTTTTTTTATTATGGAAGGTCGAAATTAAAAGGTTGGGATCGTCATTGCTCCAGTAAATTGATATGGGTGTTTGCCTTCAATCCATGTGCTGGCCTCCATTGTTTGAAACTAACGGGTTTGTGTTTAGAGCACGTTTTGACTCTTTTTTTTTAAAATCCTTAGAAAACACGATGATCCTAGTGAATTTAGTCCAACGACTAAAACACCATTTACTATTCTATGATTAATGTTATTTAACAACATTTTTTCTGGTATCTCTTGTGGGATTCAAAACAGACACGATCACGGCTTCTCAATTAGAAGGCAAGATATCCGAAAATTCAAAATTTGATTCTTCCGCTTTTTGAACGCATAAAAAAATATGATAAGGAAAACTATGATTAGTATACAAATTCACGTTACACTGTACGAAAACAGATATAAGGTAGCAAAAGATTTTTCTTTTTTAAAAAAAGAAAAAAAATCCCGTAATAACTGTTTGAAAACAGATCCAAGATTTGAGTTTGGGGGCCAGCCGCCAGAGAGAGCGACCAACCCAGTCGGGAACGAAAACCGAACTGGCCAGCTACTCCGGCAGCACGTTGCACTAATACCACACGAATGACAGGGGGATTGATGTGTGGACTAGTTAAACCAGTTTAGGTTATTGCGTTCGTTCCATGGTATCCTTCATATTATTTAAAAGTGAGTGCTTTGCGATTTCTATTTTCTCAATCTACAAAAAAGTGAGGTAACCTTTCCGTCAGTCCGTTCCTAGGGCCTATTTAGACGGTTCGCTCCCAGGAGCATTCCCGTGGTTTTGGGGCCCAACTATCGAGGCGAGCGAAAAATTATTTTTAAAATAAAATTCATTTGAATTCATTATTTGCATTTTTACTTCATTGAGAATGGCCCATACAAATGAGTATGGGCCACAGAAACCAGCATATGGGCCATTATTCTGTGACGGGGACGGGTTTGTATGAAGAGAAATGCGCGAGCGAAATTTTTTTTTGGGCTTCCCAAATTCCCCAAATTGTTTGGCCGGGGCACTGTAGTGGGGTTGATGAGAGGTACCACCCCACCTCTCCCTTCATCCACAAAGTTCGTGAGGAACGTTCCTGGGAGCAAAGCGTCTAAACAGGCTTGTTTAGAGACAAACACAAAATTAACAAAACGAACAAAACTATCCGAATTTTCTCGTGGATTAAAAACAAACGTAGTCCGCTCAAATTAGTCAAAAAATCGCCGTTTTTAGGATATTTTTCCCACAACTATGAGACCGGTGCCAAGTGAAGTCTCTATTTTGTGGAGAACCTATGCATTTTGGTGAAAATATCAAAGTTGGAGAGAATAAAATTACCTACAAATTTTACTTTTACAATTTTTCCCAACTCCGCATATTTTCGCCGTTGGAGGCCGTTTTGCGCCATTTTTAGATTTTGAGTCAAAATTATGCATTTGTATGAAAAATTAAATGAGATCAAAGTAGTAGTTGTAGTTTTTCCACGGCCTTTCTTTGGACGCTTTGATTATCAACAGAGTCTGAAAAAGGCGCAAAACGAGCTCTACCGGCGAAACAATGCCGGATTCGAAAAAACAGTGAAGGCAAAATTTGCAGGAAATGTTATGCCTTATAACTGGTTTTGGTTGAACAACGTAGAATCCACAAACATTCACTTTAACGCTATTAATTAATTTGCTTTTAAAAAAACACGACAATTAATATAAAACCTTAACGATTCTACAATCGGCATAAATAGGTTGAGAATTACCATTTTGCCCAATTCAACACAAGTGCGCTGCTTTTCATTCTTTGATTCACAGACTTTGTAAAATTCCACTCTCAGTGAAAGCGTACATAAAAGAACTAGAATATATAAAAGAAATCGCCATTAAAAATGGTTATCATTTGAATATTGTTGACAAAATAGTTGAGAAACACTCGAAAAAAGTGAATAGGTCAAATTTAAGTACCTTTTTCACACAAATTGCCCAACAAACACCTGTGCATAAACGAGTTTCTATGAACTATGTCCCAGAAATCACCAAAAATCTAGAAAAAACGTTTAAACGCTTCGATATGGAAGTTGTTTATAAAAGTGTAAACAAATTAGGTGATTTACTTGGTTCAACAAAAGACACAGAAGACAAATTAAAAAAATCGGGTATATATTCGATTAAGTGCGGTGAAGCTGATTGTGATGGTGTGTATTAGGGCCAAACAAAGAGCTGTTGAAAAAAGATTCAAAGAACATATGTATTTCGTATGTTAAAAAGAATGAACCAAAAAAATCAGCCTTTGCTAAACACATACTTGACACGGATCACAATTATAACACCGATTGTGTAAGTTTATTAAAAGAAGTGCGAGATGCAAATAGGCTCGATGCATACGAAAGTTACTACATTCAATCAAATCATAATGCTTTGAATTTGGATAACGGTAACATTGAATCTGTGCTGTTCACTCGTATTTGATAAGAACATAGTTGTTGTATTTTCGGTTGCTGTTATACGGAGGATACTTTTGCTGTTTAGTCGTGATGCTGATGATGAACCGAACGTGGTTCGAAATGCATTCAACAAAATAAAAAGGTAATTCTTAACCTATTTATGCCGATTGTAGAATCGTTAAGGTTTTATCGTTTTAATTGTCGTGTTTTTTTTAAAAGCAAATTAATTAAAAGCGTTAAAGTGAATGCCTTATAACTTTGCTCTTTTGATATTTTGACCAAAATGCATAGTTTCTCTTAAAAATAGAGAAACGGCGAACAAACTATAAAATTCACATATTTCTCAAAAACAACCCTTTTTTCGAACGGCGGGTTGTGAAAATCATGCTTAGACAACCCATATCCTTCACTTGGCACCGGTCTCATAGCTGTGGGAAAAATTTCTTTAATTGTCCCTAATTTGAGCGGAGTAGGGCAGAAAACGTGCCCTAATGTGTTTTTGATGAAGACGCGCCCTTTCTTGTGAGTGCAGCTAACTTCAGAGTTTACAAATCAAAATATATAGAAAGAGTATAGATCAATCTGTAGTTGACCTTGAAGGTAATTTTTTAAGGTCGTTGCTTTAATTTGCAAAAAAGTTGGGTCGGTTATGGACGATTGGTTATTTTTTGTTTTTGTTTTTTTAGTTGGATCAATTTTGTTTTTTAAACAGCGAGCGCTTTGGTGGGGGGGGTCATGGCCGCCTGACCCCCCCCCCCCCTAAATCCGCGCCTGGAAATTTGTTTATATTCTCCGTTTCCGTGTTTTTATCTTTTTTGTTTATCTGGTGAAACAGTCCTAAAACATTATAATCCACTTTGACAACAACGTGGGCTGTGTGACCCCCCCCTAAAAACACCTCAGAGTGAATAGATCATGCACCAACTTGAAACATTGATTTGCTTTCTAATCATAAGAACTTAAACCTTTCACATTAAAATATCTGTCGTTCTCTGTCTAGCAAAATTGGTTCGGTTATGTTTTTCTTAAATTAGGGTTTAATAATAAAGAATTCCTAAAATAATGTCGAATTTCAAATAATGAAAATTTTCGAGACCTTGTGCAAATTCTTTTGGCCACTTTCACTCGTTATTAATCACTTAAAAATTGCCAAAGATTTTCCACAACAAATTATAAAGGGGCATATTTACCTTTCGAATCGCCGTGTTGGTAGTTTTTGGGTGCTCAGCGAAGATTCTGTTTCATTTAATGTAAAAGCATTCTCAATTTTAAAAGTTTGCTGTTCCCATTTTTTGACATGGTTAATTATATTTGCCTGAAAATAAAAGAATATTCATATTTACCAAACAAAATACTTTTATAGTTTTTGGTTTTATTATTTCTTCTTTTCTAATTTGTGGTGTATTTTAATTCATGAAATAATTTGTTATCAACAAATGCTGAAAAATTGTTTTTATTCATCACAACTTACCACTGATAAATTTTATGTATTAAAGTTTTGTAATTTGTGATTAAAATACATATAATTTTGATTGATATGTGGGTAACGTGTCGACGCCCTTTGAAACAAACAGAGGCCTAAGACAAGGAGACTCTCTATCCTGCTTACTATTTAACATCTTATTAGAAAAAGCGGTCCGAGAGGCGCACATTGAAACCAGAGGTACAATCCTAAACAAGTCTGTTCAGGTAATGGCATATGCAGGTGATATAGTCATCATAGGCAGGACAATTACTGCAGCAAAGGAAGTCTATGTAGCGCTAGAAAAAGCAGCATCGAAATCTGGACTTATCATCAACGAAAATAAAACGAAACATATGCGGATCCCTAATAGAAATAGTAGAGGAAGATCAGGACAAAATATAACAATCGACAGATAGAATCCGTATACGAGTTCACCTATCTAGGAACGCAAATTAATAAAGACAACAACATTACTGCGGAAATTTAAAGAAAGAATACTGCTAGCGAACAAAACATACATACATACATATTTCAAGTCCAAAATTATTCTTTTGGACTTGAAATATGTATGTATGTATGTTTTGTTCGCTAGCAGTATTCTTCTTTTAATTTCCGCAGTAATGTTGTTGTCTTTATTAATTTGCGTTCCTAGATAGGTGAACTCGTATACGGATTCTATGTTATCTGTCGATTGTTATATTTTGTCCTGATCTTCCTCTACTATTTCTATTAGGGAACGGCATATGTTTCGTTTTATTTTCGTTGATGATAAGTCCAGATTTCGATGCTGCTTGTAGGAGTATAAAATTCAAGTTATACAGTAAAAACGAAAGTCAACATGCACCATTGGTACACCATATAAAATAGCGAAAATTCGTTAACCATAGCATAAAAAAATTTGTCATATTACAAAATAAGTATAATCCTTTGTGCTTGAGTTTGAAAGCACTATGAATGTGCAAACTCAGTTTTCAACTACAAAATTAAATATTTATAAATTCCAGCAGGCTTGGAAATTAAAACAAAAAAATAAAATAAAGTAAAACATTAGTTACACAACTAGACTCAACTGCGATACAACATATTAGAAAGTTTAATTTAAATTGTTCATTAAATATATATAATTATATGTATACATATATATGGTAAATGGTTATAAGAAATTGAAAGCGGTGTTTCAATTTCAAACCGCCTAAAAACAAGAAAAGAAGCAGGACTCCTCAAGCCCGAAGCGTATGCGGAAAGAAGAGGCCCCCAAGTATTGTGTTCCAGAGCCCCAACCCGAAAAAGAAGCTCTACATACACTTTGCATAATAAAATTGTTTCTACAAAAAATAATAATAAAAAATGTTAAGTGTATGTAGCTTTCGTTTATTGTAAATTCTGTATATTTCACTTTTTTGCTATTTTTTTCGTAGAAATAATTTATTATGGAATTTCAATAAAATGTTTTTGTATTTATATTGTAATATCACAATTTTTTACAATTTTTAAAAATAAAATAAAAATACGAATTTTTGCTGTTTCATATGGTGTACGTATGGTCTATGTTGATTTTCGTTTACCACTGTATAAAACAGTACTGATGTACGGATCGGAAGCATGGACGCTTCCTAAGCATGACGAGCAGGTCCTCGGAAGTTGCGAAAGAAAAATTCTCCGCAGTATCACAGGATCACTAAATGAAGAGGGAATCTGGAGGAGAAGGCCCCTATTCCCATATAGTCACGTCACCCATTGAAAAATGTGACAAACCAATTTTCGTATTCTCTTAGTTACCTGTTGTAGAAAAAGTGACGGTATTTCTATATACATATGATATATTTCTGTTTACATATCCTGTTCGATATTTTAATTCTAGGATATAAAAATGTTAAATCATCAAAAATATTAAAATAAAACATATTTCTTACCCTTTGTCACTATCCATTTTAAAAAAATCGTAGCGTCACTTACAAATTTCAAGTGATAAAAAATGAAAATGATCAGTGACATTTGCTACAAAAAATGACTTCGAGAATACCACACCTAGTTTTGTGACATTTTCTCTCATTAACTTTTTCCTTGTCACTCGACTATGAGAATACCACTTTAAAAGAGACGTGACAAATAATGTGACGTGAGAAGAAAAAGTGAGGTGACTATGGGAATAGGGGCGAAGATACAAACACGAGTTGTATCAAATATACAAAGAACCAGACATAATCAAAAGTATCAAGATATCACGCCTACGCTGCATAGGACATGTAATGAGGATGTCGGAAGAAGTGCCCCCAAAAATCCTGTTCCTCCAAACGCAAGAGGGAAGAAGGTCACAAGGAAGACCTAGGAAAAGATACAAAGACGACATCGAATTGGAGTTAAGCACACTTGGGATTATCAACTGGAAGAGAGAGACGCAGGACCGAGAACGCCAATGATGATGATGATGTGGGGTTTTTTTTTATGATTTGGTATTCGGCCGAATATCGAATATTAAAAAAGTGGCCGAATATGCCAAACACCGAATAGCAGCCAAATATTCTTGGTACCTTTAGTCAGGGCACTTGTTGGCTTGATTACTAGGCACTGCGCCCTAAATTACTACTTATGGAAGATAGGAAAAGCGGAGGACACCACTTTCAGGCTTTGCCAAGTGCCTGCGATAGCGAGGAGCAGGGTTTCGTTGAACAACGAAGTCTAAACGACAAGCTACTAGGCAGACTGCTGAACCTGTTCAAGCGGTCTAGCCTACAAAAATGAGGTATAGGGGTGTAGGACAATAGGCCAATGGAGTGGCCGAAGTACCTTTCGACTCAGTACCTCATCAAAAGTAAAAAAGAAGAAAAAAAGCAGACTTCTCAGGTACAACCATTTACAGAAAAGAGCGGTTTCTCCTGAAGCAGACGGCATCCATCCCGCCTCATCACGAAGGGGTACCTTCACTAAAAAATCACAAAAAAAATTTTTGTTTAAGACAAATATATTTGAACCAAGCAACTAATGTTTTGAATATAACGAAAATAAAATTGTCTTGTGACTAGCAATAGCCATAGTCTTGGTTTTATTGTCTTGTATGAAGATTACTGGGAGTGAGACAAAAATACTTCGGTTGATGGAATCATATTTCTTAAAATAAGCATATACTGATTGTAAAGAATATTATATCTTATAAATGAATGAAACGTTCTAATATTAATAGGAAACTCATAACATACTAATTTTATTGTCTTATTTTAAGGAAAAAATATCGCGATTTAAAAATGAAAATCTTGAACGAAAAAATACAAATGTTTGGCTCAAGAATTTCTAGTTTTTCACTTTAAGACAGTATTCTCAGAGCAAGTCTTCTTCTTGGTTGGTCAAGTCGTTTTCTTTTGGTTGGGCAATTAACCACAATTTGATGTAGCTTTCTTATAATTGCTTCATTACAATATTTGGAATTTTATTTTATCATGTTATCCTTTCCTAGAGCCCTTTTGTTTCTCAGATTTAGTACCACTCTAAATTCTTCAATGTTGGGCGTTTGTATTTCAGTTTCGGGTATATAAATCTTTGTTCTATATTTTCGGGTGTTTCATACTAGAAGCTAGTATAGTTCTTGTGAGCATTTGCATTACTAGCTAATGTCTTTTCCTTCTCTTTAAACATCTATTTCTCCTTAGTTCTACAAGCGTTTACTTTTGGTTTGAAACTCGTATGTTAAGTTATTCACTCTCTATTTCTTATTTCTCCATCTATTTACTTTCTCTGTCGTCCTCTATTTTCTTCATCACATTGTTCTTCATTAACTATTTATAACATCCTTTTCTTTTTTCTCTTCTAATCTAATCTTTTTGGCTAGTCTTTTTAATTGTTAGCTTTTTGGATTGCTTTGCAACAGTATTTTCAAACTTCATGTTTTCGGTTATATGTTACATGCTTCGTCAAACCATTTTTCATTACGCTCTCCTATCTTTTTACCAATTTCGCAGCATTTAGAATGCATTCATTAAGGTTTTTGCAGAGATGTGCAAAATAGTTTAAGAAATGTATTTAAATACAAAATGAAAATACTTTTTTGATTTACTATTTCAAATGCAAAATACCAATTAGTTTTGTGTTTTGTATTTTAAATACTAAATGCAAAATAGGTATTTTCAAAATACTTCCTTTAATTACAAATACCTTTTGTTCAATTTAATCCTCTTTAATAATAATACAAGTTTTTCAAACACATTATCGCTCATTTTCCATCTGTGAGATCGCATTATCATGCCACCATATGAAAAAAGTCTTTCTACTGGTGCTGAGCTTAATTAGCATGTGCTGTATTTTAGAAACACTTTTTTTATTGTAGGATAAGTGTTTAATATCGCCAGCGTTGTGCACTCATCCTTTAAATATTGAAGGGTTTCTAAGTCTACCGTGGTATTGGAGGGATGTTACGAATGTCATATTTTTCACATTCACGAATGCGAATGTTCGGAAGGCGAATGTGCGAATACGACTGTTTAGGAATAGCATTAAAAAAATTTAATTAAATTAAGACCTAATTTTTTTATAACTTACAATAGGACATGAAAAAAATATTAGAACAATAGACCACTGTTATGTACAGTAATGGTATTCTTTCTTCTCGTATTTAATAGTCAAAGTTCAAGATAGGAATATTATATTTCCATGAGGCAATTTTTAAACGCCCCCATTCTTATACAGGCCGCCGGCAGGCCGTGGCCTGAAAGTTTCTCACCTTGAGGCCAAGTATAACCACACATCGTCAACTGGATGGGGCTTGTATAGTCCAAGTCCAACAAAAATCTTTATATGTGTGGGTATTTATCGTCAATCCGTGCCTGAATATCTGAACTTCTATTCAGTCTGAAATTTTTCTTGAGGCCATGCACATTTTTGCACATCAATTAACAACCTGCTACGATATACTGTCGTCTTCGCCTGTGTATATAGGGAATCATGAGGTCACCTGCTCCACGCCCTGTCGGACGTATGCCTCAGTCAGACTGAGTAAGGTATGGCCTTCATCAGGCGGTACCTGCTCACGTGGCCTAAAAGGCTGCGCCCTGCGAAGGGGGCCTTAAGGGGGTCATAGTTAAGGGCAGATCTGTCAATTTGTCGTCTTTTAATTTTGTTTTCCACGAGACACGACCTACACACATTCGCGTTCGCAAAACATTCGCATTACTTGATGCGAATGTCGATACGAATCATTCGCATAAGCGAATGCGAACATTCGTAACATCCCTAAATGGTACAACCACCCTCACTGGTTGCTGAGGAGTCTGAATCCTGGACAATGTAATAAGACTCGTTTTATTCTTTTTTTTCTTCTGATGTCTGTGATGTGACTACGAGCAGCGCCTCTAGTAGCCAATACAAACCCCATTGGTTCATTTTATATAAAATTTGACTGGTAATGTTGACTAAACTTAATCACAAAGTATTTTGAATTTTTAAAATGGAAAATATGTCTCGAAAAGTATTTCAAATAAAATACAAAATGCTTTTTTTGAAAAGGTATTTAAATGCAAAATACAAAATAGGTATTTTGCATTTTGTATTTGCATTTTAAATACAAGTATTTCAAATAAGTCGCATCTCTGGGTTTTTGCATATATGTTTTAAGACTGCATCTAAATCTATTGACTCTATTTGGCATTATTCTTGAACCTTTTCGCATTTTGTTAGTTTATCTCTGGTTCCTTTTGATCTATTTTCTCTTTTTGTCCAATTATTTACCTTATTTCACCTTTAACTAAATAGAGGTCTGTCGCAGTTTTCACCTCTAGGTACTCTTACATAATACGATCCATTCTTTACGTTTGCTTATTAAAACGTGGTCTATCATGGATGGATAACAACGGTATGTTGCAGAACTGGCCGTTTAATCTCAACTAACAAAATCTTTGGCTTCAAATCCCATTATAGTCTTTTAAATATTTACTCACTAAAAAGCCAATTCCTAATTGCCCTGATCCATTTTCTTATTATGTATATAAATTTTTTATTATATATTTCTCCTCATTTCTTGAAGAATTATTTGTATTTTATATTTTCTTCGTCTGCTATTCCTTTTAGATTACTCGCTGGTAACATTGTTGTTACATTCCAGCTCTAATACTGTGTAATCCTAGTCTAAGGATAATTGCTTGATATTCTTCCGTTGGGTTTCTTACGTAATATCTCTCCATTGTAAGTTATGCGAACTACAACTAGAAGACAAATCAAGGAATCGAGAGAGCCGTTAGGTTTACTATTCGATCTATATGCAGATAAAGTTGCACATGCCCCCGCACCCCTTTTAGTGCCAGACATATTTCAAATCGCTAACCAAGCGGCCTAGTGCTCCGTTTAATACATCTCGTTTAATTGGCCCTGGGCCACGAAAAACACCTTAGCGTGACTGGATAACTTGTAAACCGCTCCATCACTCTTTGCCGATGTGTTATTTCCTCTTAAATGGACTCATTGACCCGCTCTAGGAATATAGCAGCCTTGACAAAATTTTAGTGCTCATTTAGATAAACGATCTTCTGCCTCCATCGCAATGTTTTTCCCGCAAAACAAAACTAGTCTTCTTGATTCACTCCCATGGCCTGCAGCGCCCCTCTTCTAGAAATTGTTTTATGAATACAATAGCTCAACTGCAGAAAAATCTTCCACGTACTCGTACAACATCCAAGCGTCGTCGTCCTTGTCATCTCAAAAGCATCTATATTATTATTAAAAAGGTAAAAATGTATTTATATCCCTGGTTACCCACCCTTTGATGCGCAGGAATAGCACAATTCAAACGATATTGTATTCTGTAACTCGAAACTATAAATTCCTTTCTAAAAAGACCTCTTCTACTTGACGTAATAATAAGACCAGACTTAATTAAAAAAATATTGTTTTTAATATTGTAAGATTACATTTACGAATATAACACAACATTCACGAAAATTACAAGAAAAGTTTTAGCAGTTTAATAGAAAATATTAAATTAAATTACTAGAATAGAAAGTGTGGATGAAAGGAATAAAACTTTGGAATCATTTGCGAATCGCTTTATAACTTAGTACTTCTTCGTTTACAAAAAGAGGAAAGTAATCCTAAGCGCTGGAAATATCTTCATCAAGATGCTTATCAATGCTACAAGAAGGTGCACTCATTTCTCGAAGCAATTTTTTATAAGGATTCAAACACTTGTTTAGTTCTGTTACAAAGTTTGTTTTACGTGCCAAACAAGGATCCATTTTTGTGAAATAGGCCTCTAACTTTCCCGCTAATGCTAAGCCATACTCCAGGTCAGCCATAGAAGGTTTTGGAACAGATGTATCCTTATAATCGTGCACTTCTTTTTTGATCACAGTTTCCACACTTGACTCTGGCAAAAACTCCATAAGATCTTCTTCATCCAAAGGTTTCTCCAAAAACAATTCATCTATGGCTTGACTAGTGATATCATTAAATCCTTCACCTGGCAGTAAATGAGCTATGTCTATTATACGATTGTATTCAATTTCTTTGGATGGAATAAAATTTCTTTCATGCACGACATCAGGTAATAGAGATTTCCAGCATGCATTAAGTGTTGAAGATTCAAGATCATTTATAGCAGACGATACCGTTTTTATGCAATCGAAGATTGAAAATTCTTTCCAAGCTTCTTGTGTTAGTGATTTGTCGTTTACAGATTTTATAGTTTCCAAAATTGTTTGAAAAAATATACGTATGTAGTAAGACTTAAAGGTTGATATAAGTCCTTGATTCAAAGGCTGAATTAGTGATGAGGTGTTCGGCGGTAAAAACATAATTTTCACATTCGGATGATGTAGTTCCTCAAGGTGCTCAGTAACATTATCTACCAGCAATAAAGCTTTAAAACTTAAATTCTTATTGAACATGTAACTTTGTACATCCGGCACAAAGCAGTTGTAAAACCAATCCTTAAATACATCTGCAGTTATACTAGTTTTCCTATTGGCTCGCCAATAAACAGGTAGCTCTGAATGATGATAATTTTTTAGTGCTCGAGGATTGAATGTTTTATTTATAAACATGGGTTTCATGCAATAATCTCCGGATGCATTACTGCACAACAGAAGCGTGACTCTTTCTTCAGATATAGACTTTTGATTTTTGCAAATATAAGTGCATGAAGGCAGTTTTCTCCAGTATAACCAAGTACCAGCTGCACTAAAAATTTGATCTGCGGTATAATTATTTTCCTCTACAAAGCTTTGAAGGTCTGTAGCAAATTTAAAAGCTGCTTCTACATCGGGCAAAGCACTCACAGCTTGGAATTTGATGCTACGCAGTGAAAATCTTTGTTTAAAATTATCTAACCAGCCCTTACTTGCATTAAACGGTGGCGTTTCTTGTTCTGCATTATTACCACGGCATCGTTTTATATGATGGTATATTTTTAATGCTTTCTGCCTAATGGTGCTTCCACTTACAGCTATTCTTTTATTTATGCAATCTTTGATCCATTTTGCAAGTGCTTCCTCTGTTTTAATTATATTTACTCCAGAGCAAACCCTTCTTGCTTTACCTGAGGCTGAAATTGAGACAAACTTTCTTATTTTTGCCTCATTTTTTTTGATTGTGCGAATAGTGGCCTCATTCATATTCTTTGACTTTGCAACGGCTGATACTCTTTCTCCTTTCTTTAGACGATCCAAAATCTCTATTTTTTCGTCTAACGATATGGTAAGCCTTTTAAAACGTTTCTTTTTCTTTTCAATAGACATTTTGAAAATCTAGAAATCAGGATAGAAAAATTAAAAAATGCTTTACCGACAAAAAACACTTAAGCGTACATGGAAAATATTTAGAATTATTAAAATATATATAAAACAAAATATCACAATATGCGAATCCTCTGCAATATTTATTTAGAGATTTAACTAATGCCAACTATCGTTTATGATTCAAATTTATATATTTTTTTCTAAACCAAAAGGTAAAGTGGCAGGTTTTTAAGAGATAAGACAAGTTGGTCATTGTCTGAATATGATCTAGTTTTAAAGTCTGCATAACTCCAAAAATATATAAAAGGGCAAATAATTTAAGCGCATTTCTTTAGGACCATATGTCGGATCTATCTGATTTGTTGATTCCAAGCAACATGGTCCTTCGTTTTTCCAATCCTCCCACTTATATAACGTTTCTTCTTTTTGTCTTCACCGTAATTCCCTGCTTTCTCTACTGTCATCGTCTGTAAATATAACAAGCGCAGAATCCATTCCATTATCGTCGGCTATTATCTTTTTTGTTAATGGTTTTATTAGCTTGACCACGTATATTTGTTTGTTTCTTTGGTTCAAATCTTGCGACAGCTTTTTCAACTACTTCTGCTGAACCGATTCTTACAAAACTTTGCACACACATTGAGTTCCCGTGACAAAGTAATCTGACAATTTTGTAAAAAAATAAAGATGGGGGTTCCAAGATGGCGGACGAGTTTTGCAAATGTGTTCCGATTCCATTGAAAATCGGTATCGGGGGTTTTTAGGGCCACAAATGACGATTCTGTGGTCAAAATTTGAAAATTCAAAACGGCGGTACGATTTTGGCAATTACAATTCGATTTCACTGAAAATCGCTAATTGGGGGTGTTTAAGGTCAGTGCCGCGGCCGGACAATTGGAGGCCCTGTGCAAAAATTCAGCGAGGCCCCAGAGAGTCAAAAAAATTTTTTCGCGAATATTTTTATTTACAGCATTTTATGATTTATACAATAAAGGATAATTCAATATTTCGATAAACTAGAGAACTGGGCCTTTTAAAGTCTCTTCGTCCAGTCGTCTCTACGTTTTCTAGTCCTTTAATATCGACTATTTACGAAGAAATACAAACGTCATTTATCCTATTTCTTGGTCGTCCAATGCCTATTTTTCCCGTTTGTCTAATATAGAAAATGCGGGCTAGTATTCTTTTTCAGAGGTTCGTGCACCATGCCCGAACCACCGTAGTTTTCCCAGTTTCATGTGTATAAATATATTTTATTCTCATACATTTCTTCATATTATTCGTTTGTTCTAATCCGCCATTCCTTTTCGTTAACATTTACAAGCCCAAATATTGTTCCGTAGTATACACATTAAAATTAATGTTTTGACCTAATCTTTGTTCTCTGTTTGATAAATAATATGCTTTGTTTTCGTGTCAATTATACTGGCCTTTCTAAAATTTTTGAAAAGGTTTCCTTTACGTTTTGCGCTTTACGTTCAACTATGAAGATATCATTTGCCAAGGCTAGTATCTGAAGGTTTCTTGTGAAGATGTTAATTAGTAATACTCTCCTCATTATTGCTTCCAAGAGAGAAGTATTTAACAAATTGGTGAGATATCATCTCCTTGTGGCAGATCCCATTATTGAGGGAAGTTCATTGAAGTGCAACCTCGTATTCTCACTTGTGCTCTACACATCTTCGTCGTCATTTTCAACAGTTGTATTGTATCAACCTTTTCGGAAAAAACATTTCTTTTTTAACATTGTACAGCTCTCCTTTATCATTCCGGTCATAAGCAGTTTTATAATCCACGAATAAATAGAAGATGTATGATCGGAAGAAGTGATCGCTCTTCACATCCATTATGCTACCAGGTTTCATGTAAACTAAAACATGATTAATTTGGTTATTTTCTTTATATTGTTATAACTGAACCATCTTGCGATGGTGAAGCAGCCCCATAGAAATATGAACTAAACACGGAATGGCTGTAAGCCAGATTAAGCGTACCACAATTCCTGATGTGCTTGAGTCCACTCGGTAGTAGTGGTAAGGCAGTGCAGGCCAAAATATGCAGAAATAATAAGAGGGAAGTTTTAAAAGCGGAGCGATTAAAATTCCTGGCATAAAATCTATGCCCGCGGATATTGATTTGGCACGCCACCATTCACTCAAGAAGCTACCCCAGACAGTTCGGCAATTTGTGTCCCACTTGTGCACATTATTGCTGCCCTTTTAAACAAGCTACCTTTAGTGTGGTCGCTCACGTACAAGGTTTTTACACGACACAGCCCTTCCATGTCAGTTTATATTTCTATGAGCAGCCCACACTGTTTCCGTTATCTTTTGATTCTTCTTTTAAATTTCGAAAGGTAGGTTGTTTCCATTAGGCTGGAGAAATCAAAACTTGACATTCAAAATTATTTTTTACTTTTTAGCTCATTTTAAAATAAGAGCGTATGCGTATT
Source organism: Thereva nobilitata (assembly GCA_963855945.1). Classification (NCBI taxonomy): domain Eukaryota; kingdom Metazoa; phylum Arthropoda; class Insecta; order Diptera; family Therevidae; genus Thereva; species Thereva nobilitata. Next base: position 132,993,755 of record OY979696.1, read on the forward strand.
CTTTAGTTTTTTTAAACTATATTTTTTTTATACTTAAGCTTTTCTGCTTTGTGTAGCATTTATCTAACTTCATCGGAAATGGCATTCATATCAGCTTAATCTATATTAATTATAGAAAGTTTCTGTATGAATGTGCGCGCTATAGCGGCGCACCGGTCATCGAAGAGCTTCGAAATTTTGCATGAAGGTCCATGGGGGTTCCCATGATGCTGCTCGAAGCCCGATTTTCGAAATTCAAAATGGCCGCGCAAATATGGCCGAATTGCGTTGAATCGTGTTCGCGGTAAGCGGGGATCTAGGGTTTTTTAAGGTCGTAAATAACGAATTTGTGGTCAAAACTTATAAATTCAAAATGGCGGCGACAATATGGCCGACAAATTTTGCAAATTTTGTTCCGATTCCAATAATAATTAGTACCTGGTGGTTTTTAAGGTCGAAAAAAACGATTTTTGGATCAAAACTTCTAAATTGGAAATGTCCTATTCCAATTCCCATCACTAAATAGTATTGACAGTGTATTCTCGATTTGTAGTGGTGTTAGCACATTATTTTATTTATTTATTTATTTATAACAACTACACAATTAAGTACAGAACTTATAAATTTGCGTAGGAAAGAAAAAAAAACAAAACAAGAAAAAGAAGGAAAAATAATAAGTAATAACATAAAAACAAAATTCAAAACTAAATTACAAATTGAAAACTAAATTGAATAGATGGACTCAAATTGGATAATTATCTACATATATGTTTAAAAAGATGCTTACGGAAACTGGGAATGCTGCTGTCTCTCTTACTTTGAACCCTTTTAGACTAATTAAGGTATCAGGAATATAATTCCTTAACCAGGTCTCGGAAACACAGATTACGTCGAGCGAAATATTATTGAAAATATACCTAAACTCATCGATCTTGGGGAGAATACTCTGAGCATTAAGGTGACACACTTTCACACCATTATCCCTTTTAGCCATAGAATTAAGCAATATACGGGAATTAAACCCTGAGTTATCAGACGAAGGAACATTAGAATATGTGCTAATCATTATTAGATTTATAATAAAAATTTAAATAAAACCATAAAATAAGCATAAAATTCAACAGATTACGCATTGAATATGAGTATAATTTACGGGAAAAATAGATCTTAAAACAGAAATTAATCAAAGCATGAATAGATAAAAAGAGATAATTAAGCCCAAAATTAATAATAGCCAAGATAATTATATAACGAGTAATTAAAAAGAAAAATAGCAAAAAATACATTACAATTAACCTAACTTCAATATTCTTTTAGATCTGCAGTCACCTCAAGTTAATCCAAAGTACCAGATAAGTTATTTAAATCCGCCAAGTTGCGAACGATTATCGATCTTCCTTTAGGCTCAGTACGCACATGAACGCATCCATCAATAGAAAACACCGAAGCAATTTTTTTTTGACGCCGAAGTCGCGAGGCTTTGTATATAGAATAGTTGACCTTGGTGAGGCTCTCATGCAAAAATATTCTACTAGAGGAGTCGATTCCTACGTCACGCAAGGTCAGATGAGCAGAAGACTTTTTTTGCTTCTCCACTGCGGCTTTCAGTATAAGATTTTTTTGCCGTCCAGAATCACACTTTATTATAATGGAAGTGTCTACTCCGCTAGATGACTGTTTAGGCCGTATCAGAACCTATGCAGCGCTGCAACCACAAGTGTTTCTATTGGCTGAGGCTGGTAAAATGACAAGCAAAGCAGCACCAGACCAGCGTCTTTGTTTTAAATTATTTAAAAGGACATGGAGTAATAATTGGTAGAAATAGTGCAATTTTTAAATTTTTAATTTGAGGTTTAGCTATCAAATAAAAAGTGCGCTGCACAGCGGAAAAGACTAGGATCTGATACCTACTGCAGCATGTTGCTCTGGTGCTGCTGCTGCACGCTGCATATTTTTAGGTTCTGATACGGCCTTTTGGGTTTGATACGGAAAATATTTTTGGCAGTAGGAACTGCTATATCAAGGGAAGCACAGAGGCTCGAGAGTACATTATCAAGATTTTCCCCCGATGACTTGGGAACAGCGTTGCCAACTCTACTTCTTTTTGTGTAGATCTACGTATTTTAAGCCTTTCCCGCAAACCTACGAACATCGAACTCTAAATCTACGTATTTTCAATTAAATTTACAAAAAAAAATATATTGTTTGGAAGTAAAAATTTAACGATTTCTTAAAAATTCTGTTCATGTAATTTGGAGAAATGTCGAAATCATAGTCTGGCAGACCATAATATCACAACTGAACTCACCACAGTATCACTGTCAACGCATCTTTCTTATTTCATTAATGGAAGTAAACATGGAAAGTAGTGACGAAGAAAACGTAACTCCAATAAAGAAAAGAAAAATACATTGCGATCAAAAATATTCCATTTTGTGGGAAGAAGACCTCAAGTACAAAGGTTGGGCTCAGAAAAGTAGTAAAGGAGAAGGAAAATATCCAGATTAGCTTACCCCTCTCCGATTTTGATGAAATTTTCAAACAATGTACAGTTAAGTATGCATAAATCAACTGTGTTTATAAAAAGTGTCACTCAAGTCCCGTTTCGCTGTAATTCCACTTCAAAGTACCGTATTTCGAATAATTGAACACGCGATAACTCCTATATTATTTCACCAATATTGATGAAATTTTAACATATTATATATTTTGAAGTGGACAATTTATTAAAAATTGGCACTCATGCACCGTTATCTTTTTATTTAACTTTAAAGTACTAAAAAATCAAAAAGGCAATAATTGTCAAACAGAACCATCTTTTTTTACGAAATGTATATATAAAGCACATATTTGTCTGGAGAATAAAGTGGTTTTAAAAAAATTACTTACTATGTCCAACAAATTTAACTGAGTTAGACCGCTAGTGGCGAAAATTAAGGAATACAAATCTCCCGTTTGCTCAGGACCAAAATATTGAAGTTGAACAATTTTGGCTTTACATTTCGAAAATTAAAAGAGGAGACGGGACGTAATGTTTCCATTACTATCAAATTTTGTAAAAATCCTACTTTGCTTGCCACATAGCAGTGCCAATGTCGAAAGACTCTTTTCATCAATTAATTTGATGAAAAATAAAGCTAGAAACAGACTGAACACAGAAACTCTAACCGGTTTACTGCATACGAAAAGCGCACTAAAAAGAATTCTGAGCCCACAGAAGATCAAATAAAATTATTCAATACCAATATGTACAAATTTAAACAAAACATGTAATAACTTTATAAGTTTGTTTCCGAATCTGTAAGTTGCTTTGAGATTCTTCACGCAAGAAATTCTGTACCTTATGCAGGTACGGCAGCAGATCTAATAATCCATGATTTTTGCAAATACAAAATACAGAAACTACATTGAATGTTTTTCATTTTTTTACGTATTTCTGAAATAAGCGATCTATCCGTCTGGTTTACCTGTCCCAACCCATTCCATAAGGTCATTCCATTAAGTACAATACTTATCTATGAGTATTTTTGTAAGAACAAATGTGAGTTTCCAAATTGCTTCTACTTGATATGTCTGATATCTGTATTGATATGTTTCTTTCTGTAGAATATGTACATATAAGAAATTAGTACGTAGATCTACGAATTTTTACTGGCAGAATTTTATGAGATCTACGTACTTTTCAACTCTCGTCTACACATTTCTCTAAATTTGGGTTGGCAACGCTGCTTGGGAATACCATTTAGCACGATGTCAGTTGCAAGTTGACGACGTTCCAACGAGTCGATACGGTATTCCATATCGTTTACAGTTGAGCGCAACTTTGTGATTTGTCCATGAACTTTTATTTCAAGTGCATTGATCAAGTCTTGATGCACATCTTTGACGATGGCAGCATGTAATTCTTTTAATTGCCGCTGAAAATCTTCCTTAAGACAGTCCATTTGATTTCGCAGGTCTCCTAGCAGAGTTTTGAACTCAAGGTTTTCTTTGGAGCGGATCTGTACTGTTGGAGATGATGTAAATGTTTTCGGCTGCTTTTTGTTTCTCGTCTCAACACCGCTATTTGCCATAGTGAACAATTTGCATGTAAGTCAGTGGGAAACAGTAGAAACAAATATGCACACGAGACGAGCAACAAGTCGTATAAATAAAGAGAGTTTACCGCACAAGGCACAACAGATATAATAAAGATATGATAAACTTGTGGGTGACAAAATTCCGGGTTTAACTGGCGACCTTCATTCTCCGGATCTCAGGATGAACATTAGCATTGCCTTTTAATTTTTATATATTTGTCAGTAATTAAAATAATTTTGTTTCAATTGAACGTTTAAAATAAAATACATTTTTCTTTAATCCGGATTTAATTTGAAATCTTTGGAGCCAATAACTCTTTCTGCGAAACTCATTCTAATAGGTTATGGGCTACTCGCGTGGTAACAATTATTTCAATTAAATTTATCTTAAATTTTCAATTAGGAAGTTGGTGTATCGTAAGGAAGAAAGATATGACATCTGAAACGAAGTATACGCTTGGAAAATTGAATAATGCAAATTATTTCAATTGGCGGTACAAAATGAAGATGTTATTGATAGAGAAAGGTGTTTGGAGCGTGATCAGAGATGAAAAACCGAATATGAGTGACAGACACATGGACTGGATATGATGAAAAGGCTCATTCGACAATAGCGTTATCAGTTGAAGACGACCAAATCCAACACATAAGGAACTGTACATCAGCAAAGGATTCATGGGACAAACTGAAGGAATTTCATAAAAAGGATTCTCCGAATAATCGTTTGTTCTTTATGAGACAAATGATTACTCAACGCGTTAGTGATGATGGTGACGTTGAAGCTCACGTAGGAAAAATGAACGAATTATACCAAAGATTGTTAGCTTTCGATGGAGACATTAGACCAGATTTTATTTTAAGAGAGCATGAACTGCATTAAAAGCTCGCAGTGAAGAATGAACGGCATCAACAGTTTGTTCAAAGGTGATTGCAGAATACAGGCGTCGTAAAGGAAAGGGAAAAGAAACTAAAGAAGAAGTTGCGTTACGTGTCAGTGCTCCAATTACTAAAAGGGAAATAAACTATTATTTTTGCAAGGGTACAGGCCATTTAAAAAAGAATTGTGGAAAATACAAGGAATGGTTGAAAAAGAAAAGTGGTAAATCACAAAAGGCAAATTTAACGAAGTGTAACAGTAATGGTGCTATGACCGAGTTTCTATTCACAGCATCGATGATTGATGGAGGATGGATTATAGATTCAGGAGCTACTTGCCACATAGTTGAATCAAGAAAGAGTTTTATTGATTTCAATAAAAATCATCGTGAACAAGTATGTGTAGCAAATGGTCAGCAAGTTATAGCAATTGGTAAAGGAACGCTTTGCGTTGATTTTGTAACCAAATCAGGAGATACAAAAGCTGTTAAAATTTGGATGTGCTATATGTACCAAGCATAAAGGGAAATTTAATTTCCGTAAAGAAACTGGCCGATAATGGTTACACGGTGAATTTTTGTGAACGGAAATGTGAAATAAAGAAAGGTGATCAAGAGGTTGCATCAGGAGAAATTGCAGGCAACTTGTACAAGCTGAAAACACCAAATAAAATTTTCACGGTTGGAAATTCCAATTCAAATTCGGAATTGAAGGATAATTGTATCCATAAGTGGCACAGTATACTAGGACATAGAGACATCGAAGTTGTCAAAACTTTGACGTCAGGTAAACTAGTAGACAGTGTGCAATTCGCCAAGTGTAATGAAGATTGCAAAAACATTTTGAACTGTAAAGTATGTCTACAAGGAAAAATGAACCGAATTAAATTTCCACAGAAATCAAAAAATCGTGCAACTGAAGTGCTGGGTTTGATACATTCGGATATCTGTGGACTCATGCAAACAAGTGCACCATCAGGAAAAAGGTATATGCTTACTTTTATCGTCGACTTTTCAAGATATACAGTAATTTATTTAATCGTGAATAAATCGGAAGTTTTTGAAAAGTTTAAGGATTTCGTGAAATTATGTTTAACGATGTTTGAAAGAAAACCAAAGATAATTCGTACGGATAGAGGAGGTGAGTACATGGGTGGGCATGAGGTGAGATATTTACAGAAAAATGGTATCCATTTTCAAAGAACAGCACCATATACCCCACAACAAAATGGTGTTGCCGAAAGGAAGAATCGTACTCTTGTGGAAATGGCTAGATGCATGATAATAGATGCTGAGCTTGAATTCAAGTTTTGGGGTAAAGCAATCACTATGGCAAATTACATACAGAATCGTTTACCGGCAAGAGATATTGAGAAAACGCTGTATGAGAGTTGGTTTAAAAAAAGCCAAGTGTTGGATATTTCAAACGTTTTGGATCGAAATGTTACACGCACGCACGTACCAGACGAAAGAAGACGAAAACTTGATCCAAAGGCAATTCAAACAATTCTCGTTGGATATGATATGGCTTCAAAGGCATACAGATGTTTCGCGCCATCAAAAGGAAAAGTGATCGCGAGTCGAGATGTGATAGCAACTGGAAAATAGATTAACAAGAAGAGGAAAATGTTATTTCAATTCAACATACAGCAGAACAAGAATTTTTCAGCGCGGATGAAAGTAACGAAGCAGAACTTAACGATGCATTACCACAAACAGAAAATAATACAGGACCAGAAGTTGGTAGTGAAAGAATAGCAGTTCGTCGATCTACACGATCAAATAAAGCTGTTCCACCCGAAAGGTTGATTCAAGTCATAAACAGTTAATGAAGGTATAATTGAACCGAAAAGTTACAATCAAGCAATTACATCGAATCAAAAGGACGAGTGGATCAAAGCTATGAAGAATGAAATGTCCTCATTGAAAGAAACTAATACGTGGGAATTGGTAAAATTGCCGGATGATCGTCGTGCAGTCGGGTGCAAGTGGGTTTACAAAGTTAAAAGAGATGCCAGTGGAAAAATTCAACAGTTCAAGGCTCGATTAGTTGCACAAGGATTCTAACAAAAGTTCGGAACAGATTACGATGAAGTGTTCGCTCCAATGGTAAGACAATCAACATTCAGAATTTTACTTACCATTGCGACGAATGAAAAAATGAAAGTAACTCATCTTGACGCAAAGTCAGCATTTCTCCACGGAAGATTAAATAAAACAATTTATTTCATATAAGCCAGCAGCCACCGGGATTCAAAGTAGAGGAAAAGGAGGATAATGTTTGTCTCTTGAGGAGGAGCATATACGGATTAGGTGTGGGTTGATGCTGGATATACTCAGAGCAAAAATGATCCATGTCTTTACCCACTCGCAATAGGAGGTAAATTTTGCTATGTTTTGATTTACGTTGATGGTTTGATCATTGCTAGTAAACCAATGAGCTTTCAGTGGAATGTGTACGAATAAAAAAAAAATTCAAGATCAAGAATCTCGGTGAAATTAGAAATTATCTTGGACTACAGATCAAAAGAAATTCTCAAGGTGGTTTCGCATTAAATCAAACAGCGTACATCAATAAGATCCTGGGTGATTTTGGTTTAGCAGATTCAAAACCATCTCATGTGCCAATTAGCGTTTTATATGAAAAAGGTGAAGAATCAGGGGCCGTATTTGGTTTCTCGAGTCGATATCGACTTCTGTCGATAATTAAAAATTGGCATTTGGCGACACGATATCGACAACCTTCTCGTCTCGATAAAGACGTTTGACGTTTATTAAAAGGCTCAATTTATGCATACAATAAACTTTTAACAGTTTCTTTTTTAATTAAATATACGTGGTTTGGTGCACTTGGAGTAATATGACACAATTTGATGGTTTTCTATGGCAGCGCTTATCTGTCGATTTGGTCGTGATGTCAAATATGAAACTTGGAGAAAATCGAGAAGCTTTTTTTGTCGAGTCGATCTATCGACTCGAGAAACCAAATACGGCCCCAGAAAATTTAACCAACAACGAAAATTATCGACAGTTGCTTGTTATATATTTCGGTGAATACTAGACCAGATATATCAGCAAGTGTATCAATTTTGGCACAAAAGGTTTCTAAACCAACGCGAGAAGACTGGAATGAGCTGAAACGAGTCCTCAAATATTTAAAGGTTACTGCAGATTTTTCATTATTGCTTGGCGGTGTTGAAAACAAAACTGATCTTATCGGATATGCGGATGCAAATTGGGCCGAAAACAGGGTTGATCGAAAATCAAATAGTGGATACGTTTTCAAGTTATTTGACGGTCAACTGAGGCTGAATTTATCGCTTTATCTGAGGCGTGCAAAGAAGTATTATGGATCCGTTGATGGATTTCAATCAAAAAATGGACAAACCAACTACATTGTTCGAGGACAACCAAAGTTGCTTGAGGCTAATTGAGGAGGAGAAATTCTCGGGCCGATCAAAGCATATCGATGTACGATACTATTTTGTTAAAGACTACATTGATAAATAAGTGGTCAAATGTGTTTATTGTCCGACTGAAGAAATGGTGGCAGATTTGTTAACGAAGCCTTTGTCGGCTAGTCGCATCGTAGTTAAGAAAAGAATGCGGTGTGATGAAATCGGAATGAGGAGGAGTATTGACAGTGTATTCTCGATTTGTAGTTTTGTTAGCACATTAGCATTGCCTTTTAATTTTTATCTATTTGTCAGTAATTAAAATAATTTTGTTTCAATTGAACGTTTAAAATAAAATACATTTTTCTTTAATCCGGATTTAATTTGAAATCTTTGGAGCCAACAACTCTTTCTGCGAAACTCGTATAAACAAAGGATTTAGAAATATTCACAACTTTCGAATTTCACTCGCGAATCCCAACCCGTGAAGAAAAAAATTTAAATAAATAAAGTTACAGCCGATTTTTTAGGGTATGGGCAAGGGCAATCATTAAAAGTTGTTGATCTCGATCTTATTAAACCGTGTTTCTCCCATGGTCAGCTGAATCTATGTTGTTCAAGAGCTGGAAAATCTGAAAATCCAAATGGAAAAGCATTGAACAAACATAGTGAAGTTCTCTAAGCAATCGATTCAGAATTGATCAACAAGATTTTGGGTAAGATAGTAAGGACAAGCGGAAATGTGAGATTTATATATAATGGGTAAGAAGGAACCCTTCACCTCTGAAATTTTAAGCATAAGTCTAGGATTCTGCAATGTAAGACCCGGGAAGGAGCTGGGATCTGGGTAAACAAATAAAACTTGAGTCAGTGATATTGCAGATGAAAACCCAGGGGACAGGCAATTGTCAGACATGTAATGTTTCTGCATTATATTACATGTCTGATAATGGACAATATCCGTCGAAGTCACACTCCCTCAGCTCGTGACTCCAAGTGTAGTAGTTTTGGTGGGGATTACTTTTTTAAGGCTATTTCATGTGTGTTTATTTTGCCATAAGTTTATCACGGACCCGTACGGGTCTTACTAGTAAAACCTAAAAACTAATTTTATGAGGAGAACTTGCACTTTTAAGGTGTGAATATGAATTTATTAAAAATAAAAATGTAAACAAGGTCTTTCATTTAAAATTTTGAAATGTAAAGACTTCAGTTGAAACACACGAAGTGAAACATATAGAATTATCTAGGTTTCAACTTTCAAAGAAGTACAACGATAGATATTTCATTATGTATGATGTTAAGGTTTTTTATAACAAGGCGAAGAGCTGATAGAAAGTTTACTTACCGTATCATCATCAATTGAGTAATCATTTTCTTCATGTTCTTCAATAGATTCAACAGAAGCACCAGCAGGAGTTGCATCATCCTGGCCATGCTCGTTTTCTCTTTTGTATATACTCGGACATGCTATAATTATAAAAGTACAGTAAATATTTGAATCATCGTTTCCTTAATAATCATTACCTTTTAATTTTAATACTTTGGTTGCTTTTGGCCCACACGTATAATCTGATGAAGTGAAGTGATCCGAGCAAACGAAACTATTTTCAAAATCGTTATCTAATTTGTTACAAAACGATTTCCATTTTTTAGCAAGCTGAGGATTTCTTGGAAATTCATGATATTTTAAATCTGGACGCTTTTCTCGTGTTATAGATAAAATATTCTCACAAGAAAAAACGCTGCATTGAGCAAAAACCTTTAAAAAAAATAAATTATGAGTTAGTAAAATGGTGAAATCATGTAGAAGAAGAAATACATGAAATTTTCTTACGATTTCAATTTTGCTATTAGATTTATTATTTCAACATTTCAGTTTTTTAAAACTTAAAATAGAATTCTCACAGCCACCGTTTTTTGCAATCAATCGTGTCAACAATTTATTAGAATGCAAACAATGACGACAAGGCGCAATAGAAAGAAAGATTAGAGCTATCATTTGATATCACTAATGTGTTTTGTGTCAGGGTAGGAATGGCGGAAATAGCACGTCGTACATGAAAATAATATAAGTTCGGTGGCCACCAATAAATTTTCTTCGTGGCGTTAAGCTATAATACGGCTTGGAGATTCTTTGTACTACCAGTTCGTCGAGTAGTTTGGTGCAATATCTAAGGGGACATCCATAAATTACGTGAGGTGATTTTGGCGATTTTTCGACCCCCCCCCCGCTTGGTGAGATGTCGTGAGATCTGGTTCGACCCCCTCCCCGCCCTCAATCTCACGTGAGATTTTTAAAATTTTAAAAAATTTGTAGGATTTACACTATTATGCGCATTTTTTGCGTAAATACCTTAATCTGTGCTTGATTGCATTTAGAAATCATGATTTGTGTTGAAGAACAGTACCATAAAATCATAACAGCACCAACTCGACATGCACCCAATATAAACTACAATACCTGTGGATTACCATTTAGCAGGTGATTCTGCCTACCCTTTGGAAACCAACCTCAGGGTGCCTTACAGGGATAATGATTTCTTAACAAGAGAACTAGTCGAGGCAATGAAGCACTAAAAAGGCCAAAAGTTCCTAATTGGTTGGGCGCGGACGGATCGGAATGCGGTTTTTTGCATTCGCTTCCAAAAATTATTTGTAAAAAATGGCTCAGTTTTTTTTTCTGAACAAACCGGAAATTGCACCTGTTCACCTGTATGTATGTTTGTATGTATGTAGACAAATCTTGCAACTTGATTTTGACCCACTTCCATATAACCGATCAACTTGAAATTTTGCATATATGTAAAGTTCGCGTGACAATGCAATCTGACCATTTTGTAAAAAAATCAAGATGGCGGTTCCAAGATGGCGGCCGAATTTTGCAATTTTGCTCCTCGACCCCCGACATGGGTATCAAATGAAAGGGTATGACAAGTACAATACAATTACCTATGTGGCGTCATTTCAAATTCAAAATGGCGGCCAACTCAAAATGGCGTATTACCTTTTTCTTTACAACGCGCTCGATATGGGTCAAATGAAAGGAAATGACAAGTAGAATACTATTACCTATGTGGCGTCATTCCAAATTCAGAATGGCGGCCAACACAAAATGGCGGATTACCTTTGTCTTTACAACGCGCTCGGTATGGGTATCAAATGAAAGGGTGTGGTTTAAATCATCGTCATTTCCTTTCATTTGATACCCACACCGAGGGTGTTGTAAAGAAAAAGGTAGTCCGCCATTTTGTGTTGACCGCCATTTTGAATTTACAATGACACCACTTAGGTAATTGTATTGTACTTGTCATACCCTTTCATTTGATACCCATGTCGGGGGTCGAGGAGCAAAATTGCAAAATTCGGCCGCCATCTTGGAACCGCCATCTTGATTTTTTTACAAAATGGTCAGATTGCATTGTCACGCGAACTATACATATATGCAAAATTTCAAGTTGATCGGTTATATGGAAGTTGGTCAAAATCAAGTTGCAAGATTTGTCTACATACATACAAACATTCATACAGGTGAACAGGTGCAATTTCCGGTTTGTTCAGAAAAAAAAATGAGCCATTTTTTACAAATAATTTTTGGAAGCGAATGCAAAAAACCGCATTCCGATCCGTCCGCGCCCAACCAATTAGGAACTTTTTTGCTTCATTGCCTCGACTAAACAGAAAACTCATGTATTTGTAGAGCAAGCATAGGGAATATAAAAAAAATTGAGAATTTTACAATATATTGACATACGAAGGTTGGCTTTGGCATCCACTGATTCGTTTTTAGAGAGTAACGACTTGACTGTTTGAATAGTAATGGTAGAGCTATTTATGACTCTGGAGATATACAAACTTCGGAGCATTCTTCTATATATGTCATCGTTAGGTAAAAAACCTGTGACTGAAAGACCCGGGGGGTTATCCTGGAATCCGATTCGAAAGTCATGAAATTCGGAAATAAGAAAATGGTATCCTCCACCAATGCGAATTCGAAATAAATTTGTCCGCCTGTTATCGGATTTCAGTCCGTGAATAAAGCCACTGCCGCATGCGCTGCATTTATTTGTTTGTTTTCAAATATTCTAAAAACTCTTTAAATATTCTTGAAACAATTTATTGTTCGCATCAAAATGTCAAATTAAGTTAATAAATGAAGTTGGTTGGCTGAAAATAATTTCTTTTCGAAGATTTATCAGGCATCGCTACTAGCTTCCGTTTGCTTCCTACTTTCGTATCGCCTTAGAAAAGCGGAGTCTGAAGTCACATCCAGCTTCTCAAATTGACGTTTGAAGTGCGGATCGTTAGACTTCCATTTTTCACAACTCTCGATAATGATAACAAAAGGTTTTCAAAATCTATCTTGGCCTCTAGTAGGTATGTCAGAGCAGATAGTCGTCGATTCAAAATTCGAGTCCTGTAAGATGCTTAGATAACTAATTATGTCGCTTGGTGCAAATGTCTGCTTTTTGTAATGACAATGCACCGCAGATAGCATGTGTTCTGACTGATGTGAAAAGAGCCGATTCTTAATATAATCTCTATGATTGCAGTAGGATTGGTTACATTATGCACTTGAGATTCTTAGGAGCGCATTAGGTTCCAGGTTTTTCAATTGGGCTTCTAGGCCTTTTTGTTTTGTTTAAGCTTAGACCCCCACACTAGTTCATCGTAGGGTGGCAATCTGTCCAAAAATGGTGGTATAAGTCAATGCATACATTACTTTCGCAGTTTTTCCCAGACCATTGTATAAAAAGATAAGAATTTTTCATCACGTCTTCATTCCCAGATATTTAAATTATTTTGTTTACTTTTTTTTGGATGTTCCAGTTGGATGGTTTTTGAAACAGTGAACAAATACAGTGTAAACGGCAGTGCAAAATTTTTATACCCAATTGCTATTGAGTCGAAATATAGTAATAATATCACGAGTCGAAATATAGTAATAGTATCACGTTTTGATTCATTATTCCTTCTCTATTTGCAATATGTTTTGATAAAACCTTTCACCATGTTCATCTGATACTGCACCAAGATTTTCGTGAATGAAATCTAAGTGCGGGTGCGAAAAGACGATTTAAAAGATTTTCTCATTTACAGATATTGTACTTAAAATTGAAAAAAACAAAAAGATATTAAGAAATATTGCAAAAAAATTACAGAAAAATCGAAAAATACCCATTTTGAGGGCTATAACCCCCTAAAAAGTGGGCTCCTCGGAATAGAAAATCGGTAGACTTTATAACCCCTTATTAAAAAGCATAAAAAGAAGCGCTCTGCCAATTTTCAGCCTGTGCTTAATTTACCTGTAACTATTAATTTAACCCAGTTTTCTCGCGATTTTACACTGTTTCTTGCGGAAAAAAATTACGTGAGATTTGCGGAGACCCTCCCCCACGTGAGATTTGGTGAGATTCGGCTCGACCCCCTCTCCCCCTAAACACCTCACGTAATTTATGGACGCCCCCTAATAGTAAGTTTAGTTTGAAGTATAGAAGAAGATAGGACAGGTTAGTTGCTCGCAAATAATGACTATGTGGACTGTATTGGCGGATGTGAGCAAAGCGGGCTAGTCTTGGCAGGAGGTCGCTAATTTCAGTGAAGCAGTGGCTATGACAATAGCAATAGAATATTAACAGTGTTGCTATATTCCTGCGGTAGTTCAGTGAGGAGGAGCGAAAGCTGCCATCACCGATAAGTTTGATGGCACAGTTATCCGCCTACGCTAAGGTGATTTCTCGAGGCTCCAGCCGAAATAAACGAATTGTATTAGAGCTGAAGCCTAATATACACTGAGAAAAAAATAAAAATTGACCCAAGTCCGTCAAGGATTTGGAGAAAATTCAATTTCATCAAATGAATAACGCTTTACACCAATATTAAGTATGCTAAAGCAAAAGAATACATACTATCTAACTATAAGAAACAATTGGTGATAAAAACTTGTCCCTTTCTTGATTATTGGGAATCCCCTGTCGCCGTCTTATTACCTGTAGTCTTTGTTTTCGGTTGTTTGCTTTTTGTAACTACCCCTAATACCATCAACAGTGTATGTGTCCAACTTTCTGTTTCAAAATGTTACTTGATCCCGTGCAAATATCATGTAGACGCAGATTCGATTGCAATTTCAGTAAAGAGAAAAATTAAACAGTGAAATCAGTGACAGAGGGGAATGTTGTTGCGAAGCAGGACGATTGATGTGTCTGCCTGTGTATAGAATTTGTGGAAACTATTTTTTTACTTGCGTACAAAATTTTTTACATTTATCATGGCTGATGAGGAAATCAAATTATATTTAATTAAATGGGATTTCGAAGGACTTATCAATTCGTTTAAAGGTAAAATACGTTTTTGTGAAAATACTATTAATAATTATATTTTAAACATAGATTTTTTTTAAAGGACAATAAAATTAAGTGATAAAGATTTAGATGAAAATCCACCATCAAAGTTGATTTCCGTTCAAGAAAATCTACTTGTGCTAATAATAAAGGACAAAATTCACTATCAGGAAAGCTTGAAGGTCATACCACTTAACGATTGACATATTTTAACAAAACTTATATAACTTATATATTTCTGTAAATAATTTTTTGTAGGAGAGTTTAACATAAATAAGAAAATTTAAATGGTTATTTAATTATTAGGTACAACGTATTAATAAGGATGTTTTTCGCATTTTATAAATCTTATTTGTTTTAATTAATTTATAATATTTCTAATAATTTAAGTTCAGAAATAAATAAAAAATGTTATAAATAAAATATTGTCTTCTACATATTATTTATTTTCCTAAAAAATTTATTATTTACATAAATCTATTAAAAAAATGCTTTTATTGATTGTAGTAATAGTAAATTTCGATTCATCGAATCTCGTGCGAAATAGAATCTATCGAGATATATTGTTTGATGGACAGCAAATTGTATCGACTCAAATATTTTTAACTTCTTTTCAAAAATTTTTATATTTGCAAGAAATATTTTCAAAACTGATTAAAATATAAAAAAAATCAAATCATATGCTGAGTGACGTCGTCTCTTAATCATCTATTTCATTTCATGTAATTACGTATAACATAAAATCAACGGGCTTATGTTATTTAACGAATTCCTGCGGATCTCTCCGTAGCGGAGTTGGGCGGGGTGGGGTAGTTTTAACCCCTTAAAAGTTGAAAATAATTTAATTTTGCCTGACAATACGCATACAAACGAATTTGAAGCATAAACATGAAAAAAAAATGTTTTCAAATTTTTTTATTTTCAGTCGATTAGGGGTGGTTTTAACCCTTTAGGATCATCCCTTATCATAAAGTTTAGCTTGATTTAGTATAAATCCACCACCTTCGCAAATAAATGTTGAAAAAAGTGCATTTTCTTGGATCATTTTGCATTATTATTGAAATTATCGCGAAAAACCTTTAAAAAGGGGTGAGTTTTTTTACATTTTTAATGGTGACGCCCATGTTTTAGGACCGCGGGACGGCGATTTTCGTGATCAGCGAGCCAAAACCCTTGTAGGGTTCGATTTTCTTAACAGTATTATGTTGGAACACCCCCCCCCCCCCGGTTTTGAATGGACTAACTCTGTTAAAAGTCTTAAGCCCTAGACAGACTGGCACGCTAATCGGGATTATGACGTCAGAATGTCGTATACCGATATAAAAGCTATGAGAGTAAACTGGATTTATAATCCTCTATATACAACACGATTTGCCTGGATTTGTTTACCATTTACTGCCATTAGCGCCGTTAATGGTGAGTTACTTTATCAAAATTAAATGTCATCTCCCAGCTAAAAGCGTAAACAAAAATATTTATTATGTGAACACTTCGACGGAAACAAGCAAAAAACACACAATTATTTAATTTAAAAGAAATGGAGAATTTAGGGAGTCTACCAAGGTCCACAATAAAAACAAACGTTTACAATGACAGCTGACAATTAATCTGGATCAAAAAGCCGGATGTGTCACTATGATATTAATCCGGATTCCGAGAACCAAGTATGACGTCATAATCTGGATTAAGTGTGCCAGTCTGTCTAGGGCTTTAGAAAAATCGAGAAAGCCAGAACGAACTCATTATGAATACTTCGGTTAAGGTAGACATACAAGAAGTGTCACTGACATTGAACATTGTTACATTAATTGTAAATGATTTCATTCAAAAAATGTTCAATTGATTTGCGAGTATGATCTTCAAATATTCAACTGCTTAGCTAGATTTGGTGGTACCAACCATGATGCTTTCATCTGGAGTGCAAGCAAAACTAAAGCATTTTTAGAGTAGCAATAGTTGCATAATGATAATATTGAAATGTGGTTTTTCTGGTTACCCACCGTCATCGTGGCTAATGACGCCAATTAGTAATTCCGGAAATACGAGTGAGCAGAAGTACAAAGAGGCTCATATTTCAGCTAGAAATTGCATAGAAAGATTGAATGGCATTCTTAAAAAAGTATTTGCATTCCTTTCTAGTGATCGTGGTCTTTTTGTTAATCCTGCATATGCTGGCTCGATTATAAATGCATGCTGCACTTTTCACAATATTCGAAGAAAGTATAATTTATCTTTACCTTTGGATAATTCAAATTAATGAACATGAAGGAATTAGTGAAGAGATTGAACCCCGAAATTTATACTTGTCACGAGGAAGGCCTGTTCAAGAAAGAATAATTAGGAATTATTTCAATATATAATTCAATGTCTTTGATACATTTTGCCAAATTATGTTGTATTTTAAACAAAGATAGTAATTAAAACACCATTTTTTATTTTAATTTGTCTTTAATTTCTCTTAACTCACTTAAAATATTTGTCATATTTTCATTAATTTTTTTTAACTCGTCGATTAGGGCCTTATTATGTTGATCAACGTAGCGCTTCGCTTCTTCGAAGGAACTTTTTATGCCATGAGGCCTTTCCTGTTTTTTTCGCAAGCTTTCTTGTCCTTCGTCTGCAAATCGATGCGAAGCTTCGGCTTCGGGTTCATTTTTCACAGCTTCCTGTTCCTTTAGAGGTACATCCTCGTCCATGTCATCCACTGGAAGTACTCCGGCGCCATGTTCATTCGAAGGTAGCTGCAATGGAACAGAATTCATTCGATAAAGCAATAATGTCGAACAATTTCTTACCTTTTTATCGTAAAAGTCTGCTTTCTGTGTTGTTCCGTCTACTTCAACGAAATCCTCGGAGAAAAATTGAATTATCTCTTTATCAATTTTCTCCAGCGGCTTCGGGCCTTCGCTTAGAGGGAGATTTCCTGTCCTATTGCTCAATTTTTTTATTTGGCTGTACTGCCTTTTAACAGCCGCCGTCCAATCGACCCAGAACTGGAAAAATATATTTGAAAAATAAATAGATTGAACTCTTAGAAAAATGTGAAAACTTACCCTTACATTCGACCACGACCAACGCTTCGGTTCGCTTTCATAATGTCCAGCAGCCTTGTTTTCTGTTGCTTGGTAACCTTGCCAGTTAATTTCTTCTAAAATATCACAAATATGATTTAATTATTATAAGTATCTATACAGAGCAATCGCACACTTTTAAATTTATTTTTATAACTTTAACAAATACACTTTTACTTACCGGTGTTCTATTTGCTTTATTTTCATTTTTATGTTATTCTGTTGTTAAATATATTTTAATAAAATGCACTTTTTTCTTAAAAAAAATATAATCATGGCAAAAGTTGCAAAAATTCACACGAACTAAAATCTTCGTTAGATTCCTGCACGAGCGGAAGTAAAAATTTCCCCGGTTTCACACAGTTGAGATCTAACTCGAGCACCCCAAAGCTGTTGAGAAAAATTTCAACTGAACGAGAAATAAAACTCTACTCACGGACATACAGAAACACCTGTAGTTGTAAATCACTCGTGGTGAGTAGAGAATTGGCTTAGTGTAATAGAGAAGATGGGTCGAGTTTTTCTTACAGAAGCACAGTTGTAGAGAATGACGTCAAAAGAGAAATGTAGTATAGAATTTCTTTATTTCTGAGTTACAGTTACAGAAAGGAGCTGAAGGATCAGTTAAATAAAGCTCGAGAGTTACACAAATTTATATTTTTCCACCTATGCTTCCTAAATATGAACTTCAAAATATGGAAGAAATTGAGCTAATGAAAAAGATGTTCCATTTCTTACAAGGAAAGTGTGCACTTTTCTGTTCAGAGAGCTTTCCTATTTCCTCCATTTAAGCTTCCTCCAAAGGAAAGGTGCCCCTGCTAAATCTTTATTTTTGGTGGCACTGTCAAGATATTCGCGTTTGCGTTTTTTACGGGTTTTCTTATCACAAGCAACTAAAAACAGCCTTAATAGCACGGGACAGCACTACTCATTATGAGTGAAGATTTTCCCATTGTCATGTTAGGCATCTGCACCGCAATCAAGACCGACTTAGAGTGCTCACCAGCCAGCTTGTACACGATCGAAACCTGAAACTTCCCAATTCGATGAAAATCCAATTGAAGAATCAAAATTCGTTTCTCGCCTTCGTTGTCATATGCAGAATATAAAGGCAATACATCGTCAACAACCCGTTCAAAAGAATGTCTACGTGCCAGCAGCCCTACGTTTTCATAGCAGTCAACCGTGTTCGAAACCCTTTCGAACCTCCATATGAGGGCCAATATCAAGTAATCAAACGATTATGACAACGTTGAACTGCACAACCAAGTCGATTTCTATCGACAGGCTAACTCCAGCTTGAGGTTGTGACCGCGACAACGAAGCCAAGCCGTCGAAATCGACAACGTTAACGCTATGCTGAGGGGAGTATGTGGGGACCGCGTATAAAACTTAATTTGCAAGTTTTATGCAAGGCACACAACAAACTCCCACACGATCATAACGATCAAACTTTGAACATGATATAGGGATCGCTGAACTGTGATTTCATTTGAGATTTCCGAGATCTTCGCCGTCCATTCTTCTACAGGGGTTCTTTTTGACACCCTAGAGACAGACCTCCCGTCGTGCTTAAAACTATCGTAGAAATACAAAGTATAAAATTGTTATTTGGAAATATTTGGAAAGATAATGAGCAGGTTGCTCATAAGCATTTCGCTAGAACCTGTCAGAGTAACAAAAAGGAATCGTCAACAAAATGCTTTGTATAAAGAAACAACTGTTGGCAAAGGCAATACCGTGGATTTGTCGATCGACACAAAACCTGACGACTACTGGAAGATATATATTTATAACCAGGTGATAGACAACGTAATTGTCAACTTAAAACGGTGGTTTGAAAACCTCCCATTGGCAAATGCATTAGATGCCTTCTTTAAATTAGACATTTTGTAGCACTGAATGCCGAATTGTGAAATAAATATAGGAAATTTAAATTAACATATTAGGAAGGATTTTTGTCCGCGAGAGTTACCTTAGAAGCTTCGGTAAATCGTTCCCCCCCTGTCAATAGAATTTGAAGAATTTGTTAAAAACTTAAATTTGACAAAATTGGCTGGTGAGAACGATCCCGTCAGCATTCCTCCGATTTATTAAATCAAACAAAACAGGAAATGCTTACAAAAGCATTTCCTGCAAAAAATTCAATTCCGATTTCCAAAAAACAGGAAATGCTTATAAAAGCATTTCCTGCTAATAAAATTCATAATCCAATTTTATTGCTTAGGACAGCAATAAAAAAAAGGTAATTGAAGTAATTTTAAGCATTTCATATTTTAGTCTTAAGACCGCATTAAAAGCATTAAGACGACTCTAAAGAGATCGTCACGGACTTTATTATTTTTTGTAAAATAAATTTAAATAATATTTAATTTGAGTGATTTTATTTAATAAATCCCACATAAATATAACTCGAGCGAGTAAACTCCGCCAGTGTTTATTTTAAATTTAGCTGCATCGTCAGACTTTCAACTTTACTGCAGAGATCAGCTGGCCGCCTACCCTAGGAAAACTCTCTAGCTACGTCAAAGGCTACCGACTGCGGTGGAAAGATCCAAAACTTGGATAAGGGAGGAGCTTGGATATATAAATTCAGTGGCAGCGGCATTTAGAGTCAGTTTTGATTTGAGAAGCGATTAAAGTGATCAAAGTGACCTAAAGCGAAAAGTGGAGATTAAAATAGTGAATTAAAAGGCGATAAATACAATAATGAGAGATATTAGATTGCAAGTGATAATAGTAAATTTTTCGAAGTGTGTTGGTAGTCATTGAATTGTGTTAATAACTTAACCATATGTTTTTTTTCACTTAATAGAAAAGATTCATTCATGCATTGAGATTAATTTACCAATAGTTTAACTTATTTATTAGTTTATGATCATATCAGGTGACATCGGCTTATCTTAATAATAGAAAATTATCATAAATTGCAGTCATGTGTCTCAGATATTAATGTCATTGGATCAAATGAAAAATGCTACAGCTAGCAAACACATGAAAAATGTGAAAAATTTCGCGATACGATAGTTTGTCAAACTTAAGGTATTTTGAATATTAAATAATTTTGTATATTTTGTATATAATGTATAATATTGTTTTCCTTTTGTCTTTAATGTATATGTCAGATTTAAACTGCTCGTTAGTGTAAACTAGTTGTAGTTTTATGAAATGTAAATACTACTGTAACATTTCAATAAATAAAAAAAAAAACTTAAGGTACGCCCACAGAAAATTGAAACCTTTAATATTCATCCAACCTGGATATTAACAACCCCATACACAATGCTACTTTTCAAAACATTTGACATAGTTGTACAACAGATCGTACCGTAGGTGTGTAGTGGGTGGGTCCCATTTGAAGCATCATTAACTAATCCGCATCTCCATGTAAAAGCAAGATTGATTGATTGGGGCCGCCAGAACCGTGTCGAATTTAATGCATTAAAAACGAAGTACTGTCTCCGCTCCAATAAAACTTGCACCGACCCCTTGCTATTTCAGTGGCAATAGGAACCTAACGGCAGAACCGGCTCTAAATATCCTAGGCATAACATTAGCCGAAGATCTGCGCTGAAATGACCAAATATTCCAAACTGCTAAACAAGAATCACACTGCCTGGGATTTCTTAAAAGGTGCAAATTCCTCCTTCAGCCGTCGGGCAGGGCTACAATCTTCTAGTCTACGGCAACATTTCTCCCGTAATGCAAGACTTGCCGCTCGGCTCACTCTCACAGTTTACAGCCCTCAACTTCGCGCACACTCAGGTTTCGAAATTCGTTTAGAACAAGAACAACTCGACTATGGAACATCCTACCACAGTCAGCATTCCCGAACTCATACAACACCTAAGAGTTCAAACGCATGGTTCATCGCTGTTAAAAATATTCGGCTAGTCCTGTTAAATTGAGCAAGAAGCGGTACGCATACACATATTAAAATCAATACTAGTAAGTCTCGCGCTGATACTTAAAAACCGAAGACGTCGCATGCAAATTTCCAACTCAATATTATCGAAATGTAGACTTTAATTTAATTTAATCGATTGTGTTCTTATTTTCTAACCCGTTCCCCCAGTCTAATATTCTCTCAACGGTCAGCTTTATCGACATTGGTGCCGAAACCCGGGAAAAACGGGTTAAAAAAAAGAGGCAATTAATTAAAGAACGTAATCATTAACGGTCTCGTAATAAAAACATGGATTTGGCTAATCGGCGATCTATCGCGGCCAGGTTACGGAAATCGTAAACAATGTGTCGGAATATTTGCAATTGCAAGACGCACAAGTGAACGCGCAAAATCTCGCAAAATTCGATGAAATCGAAGAAAATTTAACGGTCTTATTAGAACGTTTAACGGCAGCTAGAGAAAGCCTTAATAAGGCCAACGAAAAAATTCGCACCAGTCTCAAGTCCGAGGATTATGAAGCTGGATGTCAGGCTATGGCAGATTATGATGATAAAGCTGTAGAAGCCATCGCCAGGCTTAATCAACGCCTCAAGAAATTACAACAAATTCAGCAGCGATCGGAACCATCATCATCTAACTGCTCGAAATCAAACGAAAGGAGTAAAGATTCCGTAAAACTATGTACCTAAAATCGGTTTGAGAAAATTTTCAGGTAAAATTGAAGAATTGCTTCCTTCCGATTTAAGTGCATCGGAGAAATTTAATTACCTAGAATCTGTTTTAACGGGTAAGGCAGCAGATTCTGTAGCTGGATATACTCCTACCGAAGGTTCGATGCAGCGATTGCAAGCTTGCTTGAAGAGTATGGGGATACGGAGAAAATAATCGATAAAACTATGCAAGTATTAATGTCCCTGCGTACAGTAACTTCTCGGCATGACACTTCGGCATTACGACAACTTTATAATACGGTAACGGCAAGTACTCGATCTCTCACCGCTCTTAGAGTATCATCATACAATTATTCGGTCATGTTAACGTCTGTATTACTGAAATGTATGCCAAAGGAATTAGTCATAGACTTCCGCCGTTCACACACAAATTCCGACCAAAACAAGGGAGAAAATAATTCTTCGGAGGTCGATGACTCCAACTCAGCTGTCTCCAGTGATAGCTCCCTCGATAACAAAGGCGATAAAAGACTGGAAAATATTTTGCAATTTTTAAAACGAGAAGTGGAGTCTTTAGAAAGAACCTATGCATCTGGACAAATGAAATTACCAAAACATGAAAAAACGAACGTAAACAAATTTTCACATAGCACAGTGGCCAGTCTGTTATCTCCAAGTGAAATTAAAGGTTGTTGCTTTTGTAGTTCGGTTAGCCATTTCTATGCAAATTGACTCAAAAATTTCTATAGCGAAGCGCAAAGAACTATTGAAACAACAAGGACGTTGTTTCAGATGTACGCGACTAGGTCATAATTCAAGAACGTGTAAAGTATATGTTCGGTGTATTAAATGCAATCGCAACCACGCAACGGCGATTTGTGACCCAGAATTTAAAGGAAAGCTTTCTTCTCCAACGCAGTTATTGAATAAAGAAGGAAATGTGCAGCCTTCCACAATGTTAACAACCAACTTGTATTCTGGTTTTGAATTTAATTCTTCGACTATTTACTTGCAGACAGCCTGTGCTCTAATTTCTAGTTTCCAAAGATCACCGTCTCTGTTGGTGCGAGTTGTGTTTGATGGTGGTAGCCAAAGAACGTATGTTCGCGAGAGTGTTGCAAAGCAACTTAATTTGAAACCAGTTGACACTGTGAAAATCTGCATATTACCCTTCGGCTCAACTAAACAGGGTGAAGCTAAAATATTCCAACATGTCAAAGTTTTGTTGAAAAGTCAGTATAATGAGAAATGCACTGCTATCCTAGCTTTAGTAGTAACGGAAATTTGTATGGATGTTCTACCAGCACCGAATGGAAATTCTTCTTTGTTTAAAAAATTTCTTTTAGCGGACAATCCTACAATAAGCGCTCCTCTTGCCGGAATTAGTGTGTTAGTGGGTGCGGATAGCTATTGGCGAGTCGTTTTACAGGAGTCGGAACGATTGACTCCTCAACTGACAGCGATCAACACAATGGCCCTATGTAAACTAGTATTGCTTCAGCAGCAGTAGAACCGGGCTTTTAGGAGAGAGGTATAGAGAGGGTTAGCGGGAACTGTAGTAACCTGTTCACGGGAAAATTTTGGCGTGAAAACTTAACACATACACAATTCGGCTTGGCCTACTTTTCTTAATCGCGAAGCAAGTATAATTATCGACACGCACCCAGATATCTCCGTGTAGAGACAAGAAAGTTACACGTGATGAAAAAATTCCAGTGTAGACTAGAAACTAGATTAACTTCCAAAAGCGGTTTCGCTACTGCTGAATGAATACTAGTTTAGATACCCACAATCTTGGGTTGGAAAATACAAGGCAGTATGAGTGATGTTAAAGGTGTAGAAAACGTAAATGTAACGGCTATATAATGAGAGTTCAAAGCGATTTTGGGACCTCGAGACATTTGGAATAACAAGTGAAGACGATGATAATTGTACTAAGTATGACATAGACAGCCATATTAAAAAGGGTAAAGAACGATACGAAGCTTCACTGTTATGGAAAAATGTTAATACTCCTTTGGACAACTACCGCAGCGGCGCCTTGGTTCGTTTTAACAATTTATTTCGCAAGTTATCCAGAGAACCAAGTAAGCTTTTAGATTAGATCGTGCAATGTGGGATTACATCGATGGGAGTGTAGCAGAACGAGTTATTCCTAGCAAGGAGACCGGTTTCAATCAATCTATCCTTCAACGTATTACATGCCTCATCGACCAGTGTATAGAGAGGATAAGGCGACCACAAAGGGGGCATCCATAAATTACGTGAGATGATTTTGGCGATTTTTCGACCGCCCCTCCCCCTTGGTGAGATGTCGTGAGATTTGGCTCGACCCCCTCCCCCCCTCAATCTCACGTGAGATTTTTAAAATTTTAAAAAATTTGTAGGATTTACACTATAATGCGTATTTTTAGTGTAAATACCTTAATCGGTACTTGATTGCGTTGGATTTATTCAAAAAAACATAATTTGTGTTGAAGAACAGTACCACAAAATCATAACAGCACCAACTCGGCATACACACGCAGGTGATTCTGCCTATCCTTTGGAAACCAACCTCATGGTGCCTTACAGGTATAATGATTTCTTAACAAGAGAACAGAAAAATTTCAATTCTAGTTTGAGCTCAACTCGTGTATTTGTAGAGCAAGCATATGGAATATAAAAAAAAATTAGAATTTTACAATATATTGACATACGAAGGTTGACTTTGGCATCCACTGATTCGTTTTTAGAGAGTAACGACTTGACTGTTTGAATAGTAATTGTAGAGCCATTTATGACTCTGGAGATATACAAACTTCGGAGGATTCTTCTATAGATGTCATCGTTGGGTAAAAAACCTGTGACTGAATGACCCAGGGGGTTATACTGGAATGCGATTCGAAAGTCATGAAATTCGGAAATAAGAAAATGGTATCCTCCACCAATGCGAATTCGAATTAAATTTGTCCGCCTGTTATCGGATTTCAGTCCACGAGTAAAGCCATTGCCGCATGCCCTGCATTTATTTGTTTGTTTTAAAATATTCTAAAAACTCTTTAAATATTCTTGAAACAATTTATTGTTCGCATCAAAATGTCAAATTAAGTTAATAAATGAAGTTGGTTGGCTGAAAATAATTTCTTTTCGAAGTTTTATCAGGCATCGCTACAAGCTTCCGTTTGCTTCCTACTTTCGTATCGCCTTAGAAAAGCGGAGTCTGAAGTCACAGCCAGCTTCTCAAATTGACGTTTGAGCCGCCTGTACATCAGGATACAGATTCAAGATGTGCGGATCTGT
This sequence comes from Thereva nobilitata, assembly GCA_963855945.1. Classification (NCBI taxonomy): domain Eukaryota; kingdom Metazoa; phylum Arthropoda; class Insecta; order Diptera; family Therevidae; genus Thereva; species Thereva nobilitata. The sequence continues at coordinate 133,019,355 of OY979696.1, forward strand.
TCGACTTCCATTCTTCATAACTCTCGATAATGATAACAAAAGCTTTTCAAAATCTATCTTGGCCTCTAGTAGGTATGTCAGAGCAGATGGTCGTCGATTCAAAATTCGAGTCCTGTAAGATGCTTAGATAACTAATTATGTCGCCTGGTGCAAATGTCTGATTTTTGTAGTGACAATGCACCGCAGATAGCATGTGTTCTGACTGATGTGAAAAGAGCCGATTTTTAATATAATCTCTATGATTGCAGTAGGATTGGGTACATTATGCACTTGAGATACTTAGGAGGGCATTACGTTCCAGGTTTTTCAATTGGGCTTCTAGGCCTTTTTGTTTTGTTTAAGCTTAGACCCCCACACTAGTTCATCGTAGGGTCGCAATCTGTCCAAAAATGGTAGTATAAGTCAATGCATACATTACTTTCACAGTTTTTCCCAGACCATTGTATAAAATGATAAGAATTTTTCATCACGTCATACACTCTTCATTCCCAGATATTTAAATTATTTTGTTTACTTTTTTTTGGATGTTCCAGTTGGATGGTTTTTGAAACAGTGAACAAATACAGTGTAAACGGCAGTGCAAAATTTTTATACCCAATTGCTATTGAGTCGAAATATAGTAATAGTATCACGTATACCTTTTATGTAATAGATTCATTATTCCATCTCTATTTGCAATATGTTAAAATCGAAAAATACCCATTTTGAGGGCTAAAACCCCTAACAAGTGGGCTTCTCGGGGTAGAAAATCGGTAGACTTTATAACCCCTTATTAAGAAGCCTAAAAAGAAGCTCTGCCAATTTTCAGCCTGTACCTAATTATTTCCGCTATATCGCTTTTTTCGGCTTAATTTTCTCGCGATTTTACACTGTTTCTTGCGGAAAAAAATTACGAGAGACCCTCCCCATCCCCCACGTGAGATTTGGTGAGATTCGGCTCGACCTCCTCCCCCCTAAACACCTCGCGTAATTTATGGACGCCCCAAAGCTGAGGATAGTATTCGATGCTTCTGCCAGATCTAGCATGAATTTATCGCTGAACGATCATTTATCGGCTGGTCCAAATTTGTTGCCAGATATATTAACAGTTCTGTTGAATTTTCGTTTAGGACTCATTGGACTAGTGGCAGACATTGAAAAGGCCTTCCTTCAGATATCATTGTCGTAACGAGACACACACAGATTCTTTTGGTTTGCGAATAAATTAGATGGATTAGACAACATTCCAGCATGCGTTGAATATCGAATGACTCGAGTAACTTTTGGTGTGACTTGCAGTCCGTATCTACTTTGCGCTACTCTACGTAAACATTTTGAGGAAGAAACGACTTCTTACCCAACGACCTGTGAACTACTAAAGACATATTTGTACATGGACGATTTGGTAACCAGTGTTAACGATGAACGAATTGCTACGGATGTTTATGGGGAGACAAGTGAAATTCTAAAACGTGCTTCTATGCGAATACGAAAATGGAATTCGAACAGTAGAAAAATTAGAGCAGTGTTTTCGGAAAACGGTTTGCAAGTTTCAAAAACGCTTTTACAATTATGTGTAACAACTTAGATCAGCTCACAACATGGTTCAACATCCTTCAGTGAACATAAAGGTCGGAGATGTAGTCACCGTTTGCGAAAAAAACAACGCCGAGATTTTTTTGGAAGATGGCTATAGTCGAGACGGTGTTTTCAGGTCGTGATGGCAAGGTACGGGCTTGTGAAATACGTTTTCAAAATGGATCCCGACTGCGTAGACCAGTCCAGCTTTTGTACCCTCTCGAAGTGAAGTAAGTCGAATCAACGAACATTTTTGCGACCCGCCGGAGGATGTTAAAAATATTCGGCTAGTCCTGTTAAATTGAGCAAGAAGCGGTACGCATACACATATTAAAATCAATACTAGTCAGTCTCGCGCTGATACTCAACAACCGAAGACGTCACATGCAAATTTCCAACTCAATATTATCGAAATATAGACTTTAACCCTTGGCATGCCTGGTGGGTGAAAATCACACCGCATGCCTGGTGGGGTCTGACAGACCCCCAATTTCAAATAACATTTTAAAGCAGAAAATGATTTAAAACTTTTTTTTTTGCTATGATTCGGTTAAATCCTATTAATCTACATTATTAAGAAAAAAAATAAAAAATAAATTCTAGTAAATTAGTATTTTTTTTAAAATTTACAAAAACTCTTTAAAATTTCGAACAAAAATTATCTTCCATTGGATTTTAGACAAAACAAAAAAAGAAACAATATTATTTATCTCTAATTATTGTTTTGTTTTGTCAACCTTAAATTCTTTAAATTTAAGATGAAACGTTTCGTCCTTGCCAAAAAATTACCTTTCCACAAGGATAAAAAATTATGACAAATAAGACCCCAAATCACTTTACGCAAGTCCTTCTCACAAGGAAGCCAGCTTCTGACTGCGAATAAGGGATTGTTTTCAAGGCTAGTTGCTAAACCGAAGCTACCAAGAGCGACAGTTCACCTAACTTTGCATTTAAAAAGATATGTCAGGGTTTTGTATCAAGTGGGGTCCTCGGACCCCACCAGGCATGCCAAGGGTTAATTTAATTTAATCGATTGTGTTCTTATTTTCTAACCCGTTCCCAGTCTAATATTTTCTCAACGGTCAGCTTTATCGACAATCGCCATCTCCTCCAACACCCAACCGACTCCCCCTAATCTATCCTATCTTTCTGTCTCTCCTTCGAACTAAGCTTACCTTTACTATAAAGGGTGACACCTAAGCTTAGACTATCATATAAAAGAAAAAAAGAAAGATACTTATTGGTAAAAAAAAATTTCTGTACGCCGGTATGTTATATAGGTTTTCAAGTTCAAATTCAATTTTTTAAACACCAAATTAAATTCTTTTCAAACCAAATTCAATTTTATCGAGTTCAAATTCAAATTTTTAAAATGAAATTCAATTTTTTGGAAGTCAAATTAAATTTTGTAAAGTTGTTGGACTCAGAAGGACACTTACTTACATCTACTGAAGATCAGATACGAAGATGCTTCAATACTATACCCAGCGAAACCCACAGAGAGATCAGGGAATGGCAGTCAATATCGACGGAAGAAGCAACACATCGGACCAGGGTATGATTCAATATAAATTCGCCAACGCTGCGCGAAGTGAAAGAAGCAATGGCGAAGCTGAAAAATAAGAAATCACAAGGCCCAGATGGAGTTCCAGCTGAACTGCTCAAAGCAAACGTTGAAGAAATATCAGGAATATTACAACCTATTTTAGAGCAGATATGGAACGAAGAAAGATTGCCAAATAAATGAAAGGAGGCAATAATAATTAACTTGCCAAAAAAAGGAGATCTAAAAGAATGCGGAAACTGGAGAGGTATTACAATACAAAATATGGTAGCAAAAATACTGGCCTTCATAATACTTTGTAGAATTGAAGACAAAATAGACTGCCAGCTAAGAGACCAGCAAGTAGGATTTAGGAAATGTCGAGGATGTATAGACAACTCAAACACCTTAAGATTAATAGTCGAGCAATCTTTAGAATGGAAGTCACCATTATACATTACCTTCGTAGATTTCGAGCGAGCATTTGATACAATCCATAGAAGAGCTATTTGGGAAGCTTCGAAAAAGAAGGCAGTACCAACAAAATTACTCCAAACGATCATAATGCTATACGACGAAGCAGAACTAAGAATCCTTCATAATGGACAACTAAGTGACCCAATAACAACGACAACTGGAGTGAAACAAGGTTGCCCCCTTTCGCCAAAGCCAGCAGAGAATCAAGAGAAAATCGTTGGTGATTGGTAGAACGGCTAGAAGACCTCGAATACGCAGATGATATCGCACTCCTAGCTCATACAAGAGAAGACATGTAAAGAAAGATCGACAACTTAGAAATATGTGCATTGGAAGCAGGTCTTAGAATAAATGTACAAAAAACAAAATCAATGAGAATTAATACTACAAATAGTAACGTCAGTACAATAGAAGACGTGAAGGAGTTCAATTACCTCGGTAGTATAATTACTAACGAAGGAGGTGCAAGGAATGATATTTTGAATAGGATTACAAAAGCTAGAGGTGCATTCAACCGATTATGGAAAGTGTGGAAATCGCCACAACTATCTAGAAATCTAAAATTAAGTATTTTCAACTCCTGCGTGAAATCCATATTACTCTATGGTAGTGAAACCTGGCTCATAAACCAAGCTGATATAAACAAAATACAAGTTTTCGCCAATAAATCTCTACGCATTATATGTCAAATTTTCTGGCCCAGACAAATATCAAACTTAGAATTATGGAATTTGACAAAACAAGAACTAATTATCAAACAAATAAAAAAAAAGAAAATGGACGTGGATAGGGCACACGCTACGAAAAGAAAATAATGCGTTAACGAAAAAGCACTTGAATGGAATCCGCAAGGAAGTAGAGGTGTCGGTACACCTAAAAACACCTGGAGAAGGACAGTAATGAATGAAATCAAAAATGTTGACAAAACCTAGATTGAAACCAAGAGGATAGCTCAAAACAGAGTCCGATGGAGAAGCTTTGTGGAAGCCCTATGCTACCGAAAGGGGTAAAACAGGATAATAATAATAATAAAGTTCAAACTCAAGTACAAGTACAAATTCAATTCTTTTAACCCCAAAATCAATTTTTTGAAGTTCAAATTCAATTTTTTCAAATTCAAATCCAATTTTTTAAAGTTTAAATTAAATATATTAAAATTCATGTAATAAACAACATAATTAAAGAAATTAACAAAAAATAATAAATATAAAAAGGACTTAATGAAGTGGCTCTCCCGATACAGCTATTGACAAAGGTCATATCGACATAATAATTATGTTGCAATCTGCAGGTGTAACAGATTCCACAGTTTGTTCAATATAATATTTAGCAAATTCAAATTATTCTGTGGATGTGCCAACAAATTACGCGCTCACAATTTAGTTTTTGAGAAAATTTTTTCAATTGGGTTTAACTTAGGAGAGTATGGTGGAAGAAAAATTATAAAGTACAGTGACTCACAGTGAAAGTCGGGCAAGTACTTCTGACATTTTTGACTGTAGGTTTTTGTATCAAAAAATGAATAAAAACAAAATATTTTTTTAAAATAAATTCTATATATTTTACAAAACATAATTTTAAAAAAAAAACAGCAATTCCTTGAATAACAATTAAAAGAAAAATATAAATCCAAATGGACACCAAAAAAGAGCTCACACTGTAAGTCGGGCAATTATAACAATCCATTGTTCTACTTCCAAGTAGATACAATAAACCGTTATCCAGAACGAACATTTTTAGAATGTACAACTGCCATAAGCAAAGGACATCAGTTCTACTTTCCAATTATAAGGGAAAACAAGTGTGATATAAGGCAATGGCTACAAAACCAAGGTCTACTTTTAGTGAACGGGAAATTATAATAGAAAATTTTAAAAAAAGGAAAAACGCAGCGGGAAATCGCTGAGATAGTAAATAAAAGCAAATCTACAATCCATGATATTATTAAAAGATATAAAGAAGAAGGAAGAATTGTAGATAAGGCAAGAACCAGTACGAGCAAAAAATTAACAGAAAGGGAAGAAAAATTTATCGTCCGTACAATCAAGAAAGATCCATTTTTATCAGCGGTGAAATTAGCCGGAGTTGTGAAGGAGTCATTCGGAAAGGATGTCCATCCTGAAAATGTCAGGCGCGTGCTCCGAAGAGCAAAACTAAACGGCCGAGTAGCGAGAAAAAAACCTTGCATATCAGAAAAAAATAGGAAAGCAAGGCTAAAATTTGCTCGTGAATTTATTGATAAGGATTTTGACTTCTGGAGCAAGGTAATTGGTATTGACTAAAAGCTAAGAAATTTCCCCTATTGTTTTTAACAGGTTTTATTCACCGATGAGAGCAAATTTAACCTTTTTGGTTCCGATGGAAGACGATATGTGTGGCGGAAACCAGGGGAAGAATTTTTAAATAAGCACGTCAAAAAGACTGTGAAGCACGGAGGGGGCTGCGTGATGGTATGGGGGTGTATGTCTGCTGCCGGGGTGGGTAATCTTCATTTTATTGAAGGAAGTATGGACAAGTGGATGTATTTAGACATATTAAAAAGACATGTCGAAGAGAGTGCCCAGAAACTGGGCATATCTGGTAATATTACATTTTACCAGGATAACGATCCCAAGCACACGTCCCTAATAGTGAAGGAGTGGTTACTTTATAAATGTAAGAAAGTACTTAGAACACCAGCGCAGTCCCCAGATCTTAACGTAATAGAGCACTTATGGGACGAATTGGGCCGAAGAATGCAAGATCGACGGTGCTCAAACAAGGAAGAATTGAAGAGAGCTCTTCAAGAGGAATGGCTCAATATACCGCCGTCGGTTTGTAAAAACCTCGTGGAGTCAATGCCTCGTAGGTTAAAAGCGGCGGTATTGCAAAAAGGTTATTGTACAAAATACTAAAACAAAACTTTGTGCAATGCCCGACTTACAGTGTGAGCTCTTTTTTGGTCTCCATTTGGATTTATATTTTTATTTTAATTGTTATCAAAGGAATTGTTGATTTTTTTTTTAAATTATGTTTTATAAAATATATAGTATTTATTTTAAAAAAATCTTTTGTTTTTATTTATTTTTTGATATTAAAAACTACAGTCAAAAATGTCAAAATTACTTGCCCGACTTTCATTGTGAGTCACTGTATGTCCCGATTTAGCAATTTTATCACGCACCATGCTATCGTGATGTTAGACTCAGTTAATTTAAGAAAAAGTTGTTGAAGAAAAGATGCAAAAATGTTTGTATTAACTGTTGAGTTTGCAACTACTTCTTTTAAAACCCCGTGTATATTCATGGCGGCAATCAGAGAAACGTTTCGTCCTACTATGTTAAACCTTATATGTTGCTTATTACATGAGTTTATTTAATTTAAACTTTAAAAAATTGAATTTAAGTTTGAAAAAATTGAATTGGAACTACAAAAAATTGAATTTGGGCTTAAAAAAATGAATTTGTACTTTAATAAATTGAGTTTGAACTTTACAAAATTTAATTTGACTTCTAAAAAATTGAATTTCATTTTAAAAATTTGAATTTGAACTTGATAAAATTGAATTTGGTTTGAAAAAAATTTAATTTGGTGTTTAGAAAATCGAATTTGAACATAAAAACCTATATATAAAAGTGTTGTAACAACAGAATCAGTAAAAACTCGTGTACGTCCGCCTATACACTATTTACAGGTCAAGTTTTAAAATACAGCCAAAAATGGGTTCAAGTAATTCCGTGTTAAAATACAACATGAATAGAGTCAACTTTATGACAAGTATCTCTTAGAATTTATTCCCAGACCATTAAAATGGTTCAGCCGTAAATCACGTAACATAAATCAATAATAATAAATCTATTTCAGTAGCAAAATTTAATGGGACTAAAACTTTAATACTTCTTGGAACTTCATGCATTACAATTGCTAATATTTACCTCTTTACGTTTAATTCTCTTTAGAGGAGGTTCTTCTAAATTCTGAAAAGGAATCGCGTCTGGAACTAAAGTTGGTTTACCCTTCTTCAATACTAAGCTGTCTTTCGAAAAATGTTCTGAACATATAACATCATCATCACTAAATACTGTTTGGCCAGTTTCATTTAATATAGCCAGAAACCATTCCTCCTTGATTTCTGCATCTTCTGGTAGCCTAAAAAAATAATATTAGGTTAAATAAATCCAAAAAATTAAAGCAATTGCGATTCATGTACCCATGAAGTGTCACGCCATCACCGTTCTTTGTTGTATTACAGGTGTTTATGATGCACTTCTTAAACATATTATTATGTCTTGTTGAAGACTTATTAACGATTATTATAAAGTGCTAATTTATATGAATTTTTACAAAAGTAAGACTGCAGAAAACCTCTTTTTGAGGACAATTATCTTAAATAGAAAAACGACTACAACTATTTGTTGACAATTGCAAATTTTGTGACAGCCACGCGTTTTACAAGTTTACCACTTATGCCAAAGTAGCACTCACTACGTTTGGAAGAAATACAAAGTAGTGTGTTTGCATGCAGAGTGGAGTTGAGTTCAAGTTGAGTTTAGATGAGTTTTTTTGATTTTGGAATTTTAGGATAACGCTAAATTTAAAAAATACAGGTGCGGTTAGGGGACCTCCGTCAGGAACGAAGTTCCTTACGCTTTTTCTTCAACTGCGAATGTAATTCCATTACGAAGGCATATGAGCTACCTTTTTCAATACCATTCATTTCATTAAAATGGCATAAATATCTATTCTGGATAATGAACGAACACTGCGTCTACACATTCCATATTTTTCGCCATCGACTTTGCCATATTTTATGGCTTGAGCTGTCAAATGTTATGGTGGTGGGCAATTCTTGGCATGAATTTTCATGGAAAAAATGGCACATTTTCACAAATGCTATCGAGACAAAAATATTTTCAGAATTATAAACATGCGTACACGTATTCACACCGAATCAAACTAAATTTTAAACTTTCCGCCATAGTTGTGTGTACAAACGTCAAGTTATAGCCAAATTCATGGCAGATTTGATGGCCGGCCATAATGGCTTTCCATCGAGTTTGCCATAAGATCTGCCATCACGGTATACAGAAACAAGGTAGTGTAAAAGAGACTGACAGCTCGAATATCGTACGAATATCGTAGAAAAAGCCGACGTCACCCGGCAAGTTAATACAGAAAACAACAACAACAATTTCGATTTTGTATGGGGAAGACTTGCCGAGTGACGTCAGCATTCAAATGACATTTCTCTTTTACATTACCTTGTTTCTGTATACCGTGATCTGCCATCAAATATGGCCAACTTTCAGGGTCTACACGGTCCATGCCATATGGAAATGGCCATGGCCATGGCTAGTGTAGACGCTGTGTAAGTGGCCCCTAGACTAACAATAATATTGTGCAATTATTGAGCAAAATACTGATGGTTTCCTTCTTTGCCCCAGATGAGACAATCTTTCAATATCACCCACAGACCGTCAATAGTATTGAGCAAATCAAAATATTGCACAATATTATTGAGCCAAATTACACGACTTAGCACTTTGCCTCTTAACAAACCGGTTTGTACATGTTATACGAATTACACGATAAACTGACTGTTCTGCATTTTTTCGTATACCGATTCTATTGTCTATTACTAAGGTTATATGTCGGACTGAGGACTTGACTTGAACTTGAACTGACAGTTTAATCAGCGGAGACAGCTTACCTACTTGAGAGCTTGAATTCAAGCTGGCTTGAAATATATTTAACACTTCGCATAAATTTACCGCGAAATACGTGATGGAAGAAACAATTTTATGTGCAACTTATATGAATAAAATAAATTTATTAAGTGAATTGCACAGGAAGTGAATTGCACAATCAACGGAGAACTAATTTCAAAACTCAAGCGCTGAAGCAGGGGTTACATGGCTAGTTCAAGTCGACCCGACGTATTTTTTGGACCGACTTGAGTCAAGTAGACGAAGTCGAGCTGAGGTTACATGACTTTCAAGTCTACTTGAAGCCGACTTCAAGTGTGCATGTAATCATAGTATATGTAGCTGTGTACAAAACAACAAAAAATCTCATGCTTTTCGCAACTCCCGAGAACAAAGTCATGCTTGCGTGGTGTGCTGCTCGGAGCAGTCGATAATTTTTTGGGATGCACAAGTGAGAGGCTTCCCTGCGACCCCTTGCCAATAAAACCGGTTTATTGGAATTATTGGAAGTGTTGATGGAAGAAGTGAAGGGCCGTGTAATTTAGCTCAACGCTTATGAACGTTCAATCTGTTTCCAGCTTAAGCCGAATTTCGGCTTAAGATAGAATCCGGCTCCGTATAAACAGTCTTAAGTCGAAATTCGTCTCAAGCTTAATTTTTTTCAGCTTAAGACGAATTATTGTGTGTTTGTGTAAGGAGTTCTCAAAATGGCTGATTTGGGTCTTACATTAAAAGAATAATCTCACTCTATTCCGGTTAGTTACTAAGGCTTTGTTAATGCATCATATAGAACGTAAATTTTCAATTCTTTGAGAGAGAATCCGAATCTGTTTATACACGCAATTCGTCTTAAGCCGATTTTAAGCTTAAAACCGTCTTACGCATAAACAAGGTAATACACACAAATCATGCTGCATTTTCTTAAGTGACGATTTCTATGAATTCACTCTCCCCGCAAGCCGCGTTAGGCTGGCCGCACACACAGTTTCCGTGTTCGCTTTCCGAATTCGGTTTCCGTACTCGAAAGCCCGAATGCAGGCATTTCATACAAATAACTCTACACGGCGCACACGATCTTAAATTTTCCGTTCGGAAACCATTCCTGACATTCTGTTCGAATGCCAAGATGTGCGTTCGGGATGCCAAAAACCGAACGTCTGCGCTAGACTCACGGAATTCCGAATTCGGAAACCGAACACGGAAACCGTACGTGTGCGGCCAGCCTTAAAGCCCGGTATGCAAGGCTCAAGAAATTTCTTTGCCTATTAGCGTGGTTACATGGCATTCCGAAAAGTATTTCGACTGAATTCATTCTGAAAATGCTTTTTCGGTCGAAGTTTATATCGTGGTTCTCAGAATGAATTTTTGCTGTCATTTCAGATTGTTTACCTCTAAAGGAGAATATGCAATTTGTGAAAATGTATAATTTTTCTAACGAAATAACTAATAAACAACAAATTTTTGTTAACTCTATTAAAACACCATAATAATAACATTTTAGCAGTAATAAGAACTTGTAATTAAGGTTATTACCAATGTACTTTAATTTTAACGGTAATAACCTCACTTTCCAGTTAGGTGTTACATGGCATTCTTTCCGAAAACCATTCTCAACCAAACAAAATTTTGCTCCCGAAACCAGAATACTTTCGGAATGCTTTTTGACCCGGTCAACGGTTACATGGGCCATGCCATGCCGAAAAGCATTCTCAGAACGTTCTGAGAATGCCATATAACCACACTATATCTAACACTGCGTCTACACATTCCATATTTTTCGCCATCGACTTTGCCATATTTTATGGCTTGAGCTGTCAAATGTTATGGTGGTGGGCAATTCATGGCATGAATTTTCATGGAAAAAATGGCACATTTTCACAAATGTTATCGAGACAAAAATATTTTCAGAATTATAAACATGCGTACATGTATTCACACCGAATCAAACTAAATTTTAAACTTTCCGCCATAGTTGTGTGAACAAACGTCAAATTATGGCCAAATTCATGGCAGATTTGATGGCCGGCCATAATGGCTTTCCATCGAGTTTGCCATAAGAGGTTTGTTCCCGTACTTTCTGTATTCTGCCACTTACTGCAAGTTGCTTATTGAGAGGTGGGGATGAAGTACAGAAAGTACAGGAACATGTTTCTGCAGGTTTCTGCAGTTTAACACGGGAATGACAGTTCTGACATTGCCATATTTCAAATATCTAAGCTGCAGCAGGTTACAGCAGCTCGAAGCTACTGCAGGTTTCTGCTTCTTACTGCAGGGTGGGGAAATGAGTATGGCGGCTGCAGTAAAAGTACGGGAACAGAATTCTGTTAAGTAATTCGAAGCAACTGACAGATTCTGTACTTTCTGCAGGTACGGGAACAGACCTAAGATCTGACATCAAATATGGCCAACTTTCAGGGTCTACACGGTCCATGCCATATGGAAATGGCCATGGTCATGGCTAGTGTAGACGCTGCGTAAAAACTATGTAAAAAAATGGTCAAGAAATCGTTCAGAAATATTTTCTGGAGCGATTTCTGTAACCGGTATGCTAGAGTCAAGAAATTCACACCAGAAATATCGTGTTTTTTAGTGACACGCAGATGTCGCTTATGATACAATTTTAGTTTTTCCTCCAGAAATAAGTGTCGATTCATTTATTTCCTTAAGAAATTTTAACGGTTCATGAGGTCTTGACGTTTCAGGTAGTTTTTTGAAATTGAAAGTATCTGTCAGCAATGGAAAAAATTACATATCTTGTTTTTTATTCAGATTTGTTAAATTCTTTTTTAATTCTTTACTAATTAAAACAATTTCATTAATTCTAAGCTATCATAAAACAATTTATTTAATGTCTGCAATGGAAATAAGTAACTGTCAAAATTTCTGAACTGCTGTCGAGTTTCGATTTGGTGTCTGCCCCGGTCGGACGTGTTGCTGCCTGAAAAGAGGGAAAAAAAATCATAAGTGCTTTTTAAAAGTGTTTTGTTGCAAGTAATTTTCTATAAAGAAAAGTGAGAATTCCTTTTGTGGGCTCTGCCCTGATAAATTAGTGATAAACAGTGCTAGAAATTGTGGTAAATAGATAAATTCCGAAGGAATTGTCTTACTAAGGGGACGCTGAAAAGAGGCGCCCAAGAACCAATGTCGGCGGGCGGGGAAGCCACTTCGGGCCCCCGCCGCCGAAAAGCGTTATTAAAGAGGGTAGAACCCCTAAAAGTAAAAAGGCAACAATGGAGGGCGAAGTCTTTAAGTTTAGTGATAGCAATATGTACAGAAATGCGGATAAATGGAGTGATGGAGTTAACGGTCCAGAAGCGGCGTCCTCACACCAATACAATGAAGGAGAGCAGTCTGTGATTACGCAGAAAGAGGTTCCGGATGTCAACGTAAATGTAAACGTAAATGGAAAAGACGTCACAGTGGCTGGTGTAATTAAAGATAAGTCTATAGATTTAGTTTTGAATACAAATAAATGTGCCTTGAATTCATTAAGGGTATTCACGATTCGTAGGAAATGTTTCCCAGGATTATTTTTCCAAGAGCTGTTTTCTTCATATCGTGAACGCCCCTTGACAAATTAGAGTTCTTCTCATCAGCTGATTGTCAAGAACTGTCAAGCTAGTCTACTTTTTATTTGGTTTCGATCTATTTTTCGTTTTTTCTTTTTTTACATTTTCGCTAGCGATTTTTCTAAAACAATTAAACACTTTAAACAAAATCTCCAGTACTTGAAACAAAATCGCCACATGCCAATTGATTTCTCGTTGCCATAGGAAAACTTTACACTGGCTCGGGGGTCTAGAAAATTTTTGCAGTGTTGGAAAGTTTCATCCTGTACAATTGTTGTTGTATCGTTGGAAAGTTTTCCTACGTTGCACCCAAACCTACGAAGCTAGACCTGTTTCCACCGAATCGTGAATACCCTTATTAAATACATTTAATAATTTTGAAAATAATGTAAATAAAAACATAAATGAGACTGTTAATAATAATGTAGATTTATCTGAATCTGAAATGGAAGACGCTAATACCCTGGGTAATGATTACCAAACATCGTTCACGGACGACTCTAACAATGACGCGAGTGGGTTCACTTTAGTTAAAAGGGGCGCGAAAGTGGGTCAAGCGGGTAAGACCGTGACCACCTCTGATGTAAATGTTAACAATAGGTTCTCTCTGTTGGCTGAAGATTCAGGACAGCGGATCAAGTCGGATAATGTTAGGGGAGGAATAGGTGGTAGTAATCACAGTAATCACAATAAAAATGAGCCGGGGGAAAAACCCAAAATTAACTGGTGCCCTCCAATTTTCACCTCTAAGGTGAAACCTGTCACAATTCTCAAATTGTGTAAATCGATCAAGGAAGTTTTTAACTTCAGGGTGGTCAGAATTAACTTTGTAAAGTGTAAAATTTTTGTCGATGATTTTACGCTGCATGGCGCCATAATGGCCGAAATTAGGAAATCCGAGGCTGAGGCCTTCTCTTTTTCAGCAAAACATGACAAGGGGGAAACTTTCGTGATTAAGGGATTGACTGGGGAGATCTCCACTGACGAAATTAAGGATGAGCTATTGGCATGCAATCAAAACATTAAAATAAGTTGGGTTAGACAGATGAAGTCTAGTAGACCCCATCTGAAGGGGGTCAATCTGGGGAACTTCCTGGTAAAGTTGGAACCCGAGGTGGAAAGTAGGGAACTAACTAGAATTCGTACACTTGCATACCATGTGATTAGATTTGAGAGGCCACACAAAAGGACCCACACACAATGCTATCGATGCCAGGCGTTCGGGCATGTCAGTGCGAACTGCGCGAACAATGTAAGGTGCGTAAGATGCGGTGAAAATTGTGGGGACACTTGCCCTAAAAGGGAGGAAGCAATTAACAACGGCACTAAGCCAAAATGTGCCAACTGCGGAGGTGAGCATACGGCCAACTTCGGGGGATGCCCGAATTTTGTGGCGTACCAAAAGAAAAGGGAATTAAACAGGAAAAATTTAAGGCAAGCAATGGATGATAGAAGGGAAAACTTGGCAAACTCGATGCGTTCTCCGGGAAGATCTTATGCACAAGCTGCGCAGGCAGCAAATGGCAACCAGGCCCACCTGGGAACCCTCATGGACGAGTGCAAACAACTTTTTGGAGCGACGCTCGGAACGATTATGATGAAACTTGAGGCCTTTTGGCCAAAGTATTGCCTGCTCAAAAGGGAGCAAAAAATGGATGCGTTTGTGCATTTCCTTATGGATTTGCGGGCACCGAACTAAGGACTGTCGCAATAAACGTTAATTCCCTCCGAGGTATCGACAGAGTTATCTCGCTGGAACAAGAACTCGAAGTCTCTAAGCCGCATGTGGCGCTTATTTCAGAAACCAGGCTCCGTACGTGCAATCGACCTGTGTTTAGGGGATATAACATAATTAGGAATGATAATGGCAGAGGCACGGCTGTGTTGATTAACGAAACATTTAAATATACGCCTGTCAATTTTAACTCAAACTCGTTTTCTTGTTGCTTAATATGTTGTGATTGGGGTGTGGTCCATGTAATGCTGATAGGGGCCTGTCTGGAGAGCTCATGAGGCTGGAAGCCCTACTTTATAGCTATGATAAATGCATCATTGGGGGGGATTTTAATGCCAGGCATCGGCTGTGGGGGACTCCGTGATAAACATGAATGGAAGGACGGTCCATGACTGTTTCTACGATTCTGCCTTTATGAAATTATGTATTGTGGCTTCAGATAGCCCACCATCCGGAGGGGATCTTCGTTTCTTGATTTTTTTATTATTTCGGAAAACTTTAATAGTCTCGGACAGCTCACCTGTTCGACTTTTGCTTATCCTTCGGATCATCACGGTGTGTTGCTTGATGTTGCGACCGCCCCAGCCTTTGGGACGCGGGAACAACGATTTATTAAATCCTTCAAGGGCGCGAAGTGGAAGGTGGTTAACAGGCAGTTGAAGGCCGCTCTGGAGGTCACTGGCCTGCCCGTAGACAGGAACCTTACTAATGAGGAAATTGACATTCACGTGAAGACTCTCACCGAGACTTTACTGGAATGTGCTGAATCCCAAGCAAAGACTATTCCTGTGAGGAACCTTAAGTATAGGCACTTGACGGCAGCCACTCTCAAGCTGTTTAGACTCAGAAGAAGTTGGTTGCAAGCACTTAAGAGGCACCTACACAGGACGGGGGACAGAGTTTCGCGCAGCTACCAAGAGCTGGCCTCTAGGGTCAGGTGTTTGGGAACCTTGATTCGTGAAAAAGCAAGATTGGATGAGAATGCCTGGTACAGGCTGCAACTCTTAAAGATTAAGCCCGGCCCTCAGGCCTTCAAGAAGGTCTTTAGGATGACGGGTGCCAAAAGGTCTGGGATCCTTTCCTCCCCTCTAATGATGAACGGAAGTGTGCTCACTGAAGTCTCTGAGAAGGTGGTAGCGCTGCGGGGCTTCTTTGAAAGCGCGCTCAACAAAGAAAGGACGATTGGGAACAGTGCTATGGAAGCAGATATTGAGGAAGTGCTATCAATGTTTAACATGGAGTCACCTCCATGACTTGCGAGAACACCGGATGACTTGAGGCCCATCTCCCTGCTCTCAAATCTTGGAAAAATCCTGGAAAGAATCATACTGAAGAGCTTGGAGGACTTCTGCGAATCCAATGAATGTATCCCAAACTTCCAATTCGGGTTCGAAAAACAGCACTCTACGGAGCATGCGCTACTGTTTCTTCAGGAGAATGTCATTAAGAACTTAAGAGCAAAGAAATGCACGGTAATGTGTGCACTTGATTTAAAAAAAGCGTTCGATAGTGTGACTCATTGATCGTGATCTGTCAGTGTCAGTCCCATTTTGAGATGTTAGCCGACGACGTTCAGTCGATCAACGTCCGGCTCGACGCTTTGTCCGACACCCTTGCCTCTGTTGCAACCAACTCGGGTTCATTGATGAACAAATTCCAGGAAATTTCTTCCCGGGTTGCAACGGTCTTCGATTCTATCGACGACATACATTTGGCAATCCACAATCCTGTCGCCACCTCGTCCGGCACCGTTAACTCCTTAGCTTCTCTTCATCCTATATTGGATGACATTAAAAGGAGTACGAGGCGTGTTCGGGCTGATATTGAATCGCTGTCAACAGCAGCGGTACAAAATCACAATGCCCTGAATTCTCTATCCCTTAAATTTGAAAGTGTCTGGGATAGAACAAACTCTCCCCCAATGGTGGTAGTATCTGATGGGGCCGCGCAGGTAGGGGAGCAGCTTCTTTCTGCACCCTGCTCCACAGCTGTTTCTCTTGGGGTAAATGATACTGATACTGACCCGGCCATATTATCTGATGAGGGCCTCCCGGTGTAGGCTGCCCCTAGACTGGCTCCTGACCACCCGAAAACCCGTGGCAAGCATCGGAAACGCAGATGCAGTCGTAAAGCCACCAATTGGGATGCTATCACTGCGAACCCCTCTACTAGTTCGTCTATCCCCGCCCCCCCACTCCCAATGGGCTCAAACCATATCTCAGAACCAGATGCAGCATCAACCTCACCTATTAGAGTCGTTGGACCCTCGGGCACTGAGAATACCGAGTCTTCGGTAACCGTCGCCAATTTGATAACGGTACCCAGACCACGTAATATTTTTATTTCGCGTTTCTCACCTGAAACTACTTCCGAGGCAATTAAAGAATACCTAAGGGGAAATGCTGTTGATCCTGCGACAGTCTCGTGCAGAAAAATCAGCAACGCTTCCAAGCCGGTTGCGTCTTTTGTTCTGACTGCACCGCCAAATACCGCTGAACAGCTTCTTAATCCCACGTTCTGGCCTCCTGGTGCCTTTTCAAAGTGTTTTGTTCCTCGCACACGCGTGCATCGCAATCCTGACACTCGACAGGTCCCAAAAAACTTAAGACGCTTTCCCTCTATTACCAAAACGTGAGGGGAATCAGATCCAAAACCCATGATGTGTTTCTGTCGACTTCGGCCAGTGACTTCGATATAATCGCTTTTACAGAAACATGGTTACACAGTGGGATTCTTAATGCCGAACTTTTCGATACATCCTTCCAAGTATTTCGGAGGGATAGATATATTGACTCGGAGGCTCGTGGAGGAGGTGTACTACTTGCCTGTAGCAACCTTCTCAACTGTTGCTTAATAACGCTTCCTAGTTTCTCCAACTCTTTGGACATTGAGCTCCTCGCTCTTAAAGTCTCCCTTGTCCATAAGAACCTATTTTTAATTTGCTGTTACATTCCACCAGGTATGTTCAGCACTCTTGACGATAGAGGTCAAAACCTCTATGATATTCTAATCTCTTGCACTAATCATATCCAGGATATGATGGACTCCAAAGACGAACTCCTACTTTTAGGAGATATTAACTTACCCAATGTTCAATGGGTATCTTCCGATGAAGACGATAACTACCTACCTGAAAACAACCTTAATGATAGGGAATCCGACTTTCTGAATTCCTTATTCTCATGCGGTTTGAACCAAATGAACGGTGTGTATAACAGTTTAGGAAGGTGGTTAGATCTTATATTCTTCTCCGACTCAGACAACATGTATGTTGAGCCTAGCTCAATTGTCTTGTCGCCTGTTGATAATCATCACCCTCCTCTCCTACTCAGCTATTGTTTTGCCTTTAACAATAAGCTAACCCCGGAGGAGTCAACCTTTACTTTTAACTTTGACGACGTAACAAGATTTTACTCCGTCCTGTATGAAACCTTCGCATCCTGTGTACCTATTGAGCCTCTAAAGTTGACCAGATCATCCCCGCCCTGGTACAATAATGAGTTGAGACACACCAAAAACCAGAAGAATAAACTCTGGAAAACCTACCTGAAGAGAAAAGACACTGCGAGCTTCTATGCTTTTCTCAATTGCTATGACCAATTCCATGCTCTGTCCGAGGCTCTCTATAAGGAGTACCTTAGCAACATGGAAGGTAAACTGTATGGGGATCCCAGAGCATTCTTTCAATTTATCAACTCTAAGAAAAAAGTTGATAATTACCCTAACACCATGCAATACGAGAGCTCTGTTAGTTCTAATTCATCCGAGATTTGTGACAAGTTCGCATCGTTCTTCCTCAAATCTTTCTCGTCTCCTGTCTTCCAACCTCATGAAGACAATTTTCGACATATCAACGCAATACAAACGGCTCAAAATTTATCTCTGTCTATAACCAGGGAAGATATCTCGAAACATATAAATGATCTTCCACAAGATTTTTCGTCCGGCCCTGATGGTGTCCCTCCTGCTGTTCTAAAATCCTGTGCAGGGGCCCTACTGTCTCCTATCCTATGTTTATTTCAGAAATCCCTCAATACAGGGCGCTTCCCAACCTTATGGAAGAACTCTTTTATAATCCCTGTTCATAAAAAGGGTTGTAAGAACGAAATATCTAATTATAGACCGATTGCGAAGTTATCATGTATACCAAAACTTTTCGAATCCATTATTTATTCTGCTATTGCCCCTATCTGCAAGAGACTTATCTCAACTAACCAACATGGCTTTCTTGCAGCTCGTTCCACTACTACTAATTTACTAGAGTTCTCTTCTTACACTGTTCGAGGCTTTGTCACTGGCTGTCAAACTGACTGTGTTTATACAGACTTCAGTAAAGCTTTCGACATGCTCTCTCACTCTATTATAGTTCTAAAACTAAAAAAATTAGGCTTTCCGCATGCCCTGGTTATGTGGTTCCAGTCGTACTTAGCCGACAGAACCTACCAGGTTCTATTCCGCGGAGCCAAATCTAAAAACATCGAGGCGTCCTCTGGTGTCCCACAAGGAAGTAATCTTGGTCCTCTTCTTTTTATTTTATCAATCGATGACATTGTTACCCTGCTGAGGCACTGTAAAATCCTTATTTATGCCGATGACATCAAATTGTACCGCCACATAAGGAGTATCGAGGATTGCAAACTTCTGCAAGCAGACCTAAACACCTTCTATTCTTGGTGTTCCAACAACAACCTGGTCCTTAACATTAGTAAATGTGAGGTCATGACTTTTTGTAGAAAACGCGGCGTTATAACTTACGACTATACTTTTCTTGATAACAAGATCTCCCGCACTAACTCTGTTATCGATCTTGGGGTTAGGTTAGAAAGTAAGTTGGATTTCTCCACCCACATCAATTATATCTCTTCCAAGGGCAATTCAGTCCTGGGATTTATAAAAAGATGGTCCAAGGAATTCAACAACCCCCTTATCACAAAGCACTTGTACATATCTTTAGTTAGGCCTTTACTTGAATACGCCTCCCAGGTATGGTCTCCTTACTACTCCTCCCATGTCGATAAAATCGAATCGGTTCAAAGGAAGTTCGTCCGTTTTGCACTCAGTCACCTCCCGTGGGATGACCCACTTATTCTTCCGCCTTATGTGAACAGACTTAAATTGCTCAACTTGAGCTCTCTCCATAAGCGTCGCGAGGTCGCTGACGTTATATTCGTTCATCGTTTGTTGAATGACAAAGTTGACTCAGGCTTCCTACGAACCCGTACGTCATTTAGAGTGAACAACTACAACCTGAGAGGTCCACCTCTCTTGTACATTAATTCCTCTAATACCAATTATGGGATGTACGAACCAGTTAACCGCATGCTTATAAATGTTAACAAAAATGCGAGTGCTTTTAGCATGCAAGTTAGCGAAGATGTCCTTAAAAGGACTCTTTTTAATGTGGCGTGACTCCTTGTGTGTCCCACTTTTTCATTGTTTTTGCACGCTTCTCTGTTTGATGTTTTGTGCTTTTAAATGTTGCATTGTTTTCTGTTTTGTGTTTGCATGTCTTAGCCGAGCCACTGTGCAGTGGTAAATGTGACCGCGTTTGTGTGCAGGGACCGGACCGGCTCGGTACAGGAGTGCTGGGGAGGGTTGAGAAGGAACCCGCATTTTCGGTCGCATGCTCGTTTTTGCGGTGTTTTTTCTTCTTATACCTTTTTTGGTGCTTTCGGCCGGATTCGGTCCCTGCACATAAGCGTGGCCCGTTTCTCAGCCCAGCTGAGAAGTGTACTTCTGAGCTAGAAGATTAACTCGATTAAATTAAATATAATCAAATGCTCCTAAGGAATCAAAACTTATCAATACTGTAATTAATGGTCAACGCATAGTGCCGGACGACACAATCATATACCTGGGTGTGCTGTTCCATCATAGATGGAAGTGGAATCCGCATGTAAGACTAAAAATCAAGAAGGTCAAAGCGACGGCGGCGGCTTTGAGACCGCTCATTAATTCGATTAACCTATACACAAGTACGAAACTTCTGTTGTATAAAACAATGCTGAGACCAATTATGGCCTACGCCTTCCCCATATGGTGCACTTGTTCGCAGACAGCGGCCTGGGAAATACAGGTCATGGAACGAAAACTCTTAAGGCACTGCACCTCTCTCTATATGAAGGAAACAAATAAATGGTACTCGAACAAGGTACTATACGAAAAAGCTAGGATTACCCCAATCATGCTTTATCTCACTGAATTAATGCTAAAAAGGCTCGCTAAGATTGAGGAGCACCCTAACGAAATGATCAAGGAGCTTGCTCACTCCCGAGGAGGAATCCACTTACCTGTCACCTTTCCAATTGATCAGGCAGGATCTGCTGCATTATCTTCGGCCAATCGAGGAAATTAATAGATATGTGCCGGCCTTTTACGTCCGTGGCACGCGACACGATAGGGGATAGCTGAAATGGGCCCACTCGGGAAAAATATAAAATATAATATAGTCAAACTTACTTGAAAGTCTTCGATGGTTGATTAAATGGTGTTGCCCTCTTCCATTCTAGATTTGTTAGCCGAGCCAGGCTTAGCCAGCTCCTTTCCTTTTAGGACATAGTTTGTAAGTTTTATAACTATAGAGATATATTATTAGCATTGAATCGCAAGCTGTTTAGTTTGTAAGTATAGGGACCTGAGTATATTATCTTAATTAGTTGTTTTGTTTTTGTTTTGCTACTGGTATATTATAGATAATAACTTAGATTTATGGCATCTAGGTACTGTTTGCCGCTGGGAAGCTATCGCTCCAATTAGTATGTAAGTCTGGACATAATTTTATATCTAATTTAATGACTTTATATAAATGAATAATGATCCAAGAATAGCGGCTATGCTCGCTCTTAGATGTTAAGACTAGGTTAGCTCAGTCGGAGACGAATTTTAATTTTAGTTTGTTTTCTTTAATTTTGTTTAATTTTGTTTAATCATGTTTAATTTTATTTATGTATTTAATTATTTATTTTGATATTTTATTTTATTTTATTATTTTATGTTATTGTTTTTGCTTTTTTTATTAATTTCGTTTTGCTTTCCGTCCATTAAATTTTGTAAGCCACTAAGGCTATGTTATGTGGCGGTGTCATATAGCAGACACAAAGCCAACAATACGAATGTATTAGTAAACTTGAATATAAACCAAAGCCTTCTACATTTACAAGCCATGCCCCAGGTATGTGCATGTATGTGTATGAAGTGCTAAAATTGTGGAATTAACATTGCCGAAGCCGTACGAAACAATTTTTTAACTTTGTTTTTGCACTTAAAAGTGGTAAAATAATGTATATTATCACTTTTTGGTGCACATGGATTATCAGTGATTAGTGCTTTAGTGATTTAATAAAAAAAATTAAAAAGAAGTGAGTGGTTGTGTATTTTTAGAGTGTTAATTGATTAGGTGACAGTTTTTGTTTACATTCGCGGTGGTTTTTTCGTGTTAATTTATGGAAAAAACGTTGAATTTGTGTAGTAATGGAATTAAAAGTGAATTTAAAGTAGTTAAAAATTATTATAGAATAGTTATTAAAAACATAAGTGCAGAAAAATGTGAAGGAAAAGTGAAAAAGTTATTGTTATTCAATTTGTGTGGTAGTACTTGCACTTATGTTTTTAATAACTCTTCTATAATAATTTTTAACTACTTTAAATTCACTTTTAATTCCATTACTACACAAATTCAACGTTTTTTCCATAAATTAACACGAAAAAACCACCGCGAATGTAAACAAAAACTGTCACCTAATCAATTAACACTCTAAAAATACACAACCACTCACTTCTTTTTAATTTTTTTTATTAAATCACTAAAGCACTAATCACTGATAATCCATGTGCACCAAAAAGTGATAATATACATTATTTTACCACTTTTAAGTGCAAAAACAAAGTTAAAAAATTGTTTCGTACGGCTTCGGCAATGTTAATTCCACAATTTTAGCACTTCATACACATACATGCACATACCTGGGGCATGGCTTGTAAATGTAGAAGGCTTTGATCAAGGTTCTCCACATGTGGTTACTTTGTTAATTACCCCGTTTATGATTAGGTTGAAAAGTTGAGTCGAGGTTGAGTTGAAATTTCGACCACCGTATATGATTCCGAGTTGAGTTCACTTTGGGTTGAAATCGGGTTGAACTGCCATCAAAACATAACCTCTTTTTGTTAATTCTTTTTCTATATTTCTGACTTCCTATACAGTTTTCCATCAAAATGGTGAATGAAATTTTGTTCCCGCATTATTTCTAACATAGTTTTTGTTTCCTGATGCTCCCAAACATTTCTTTTAGCCATTGTCAAAATTAAATTTCCACTGTTTTTACATATATAGTTAATATAAAATAATTAACGCGCTACAAAAACACCGAACACAAAACTAAAGCCGAAGGCAGACTTCACGAATGGTAAACAAACAAAAAAATGTCACTTCAACCCAATTTCAACTCAACACCCGTTTATGAGGCGAAATATCAACTCGACCCAGGTATGAGAGCTGAGTTGGGTTGAGTGGACCCAGTTTCAACTCGATCCGCGTTTATGACTGGGTTCAACCTGGGTTCAACCTGGGTTCAACCTGGGTTCAACCTAGTCATAAACGGGGTAAATGTAGTAGCTCAGACATAGTGTTAAGTCAGCAATAAGAAATGTATAAAGATGTATGCATTGATTTGTTACGAAGCTCAATAAAATTTTTTTATAATTCTAAAAAAAAAAAAATTCTGAACTGCTGTCATTTTTTCTTAGGGTAATAAATGCAGAAGTTTTCTTGAGAAAATTTCTTGAGCCTTGCATACCGGGCTTAAGGAACTTCGATCCAAAAATTCCAAATTCAAGTTTCAAGGCAAAATTCGGAAGGCTTAATAGAATATTTTATTTAATGTGAAGAGATTAAGCTTGGCAATCGTCCCTTAAACGTACTGGGGGGATCGGGCAAAATTTTGCCTCGTCATTTTTATTTTGCCCAAGTGGAGAGTGATTCCAAATGCAGAGTTCTTCACAATGGAAAACTATCGGACACGACAGCTTTGAAGTGAGCTCAGGAGTACGACAAGGATGCCTACTTTCGCCATTACTATTTCTTACAGTAATAAACGACATCCTTTTCAGCGCTATAGATACTACAACAGGTGGCATACAATGGGGATTGTTAGAGCGCCTTAAGGACATCGACTACGCGGATGAATCTCTTTGCAGGCCCACAGACATCAGGACCTCAAAAACATGTTAAACAATTTGGAAACAGAAAGTGGATCAGCAGACTTGAGACTAAATCCGACTAAAACTAAAGAAATTCGGATAAATGTAAACACCATTGAACGCACAGCGCTGAATAACCGTGACGTGGAACTGGTGGATAAATTCTGTTACCTCGGTAGCATTATTACCGAACATGGCGGTGCAGAAGAAGACGTCAGTTCCAGAATACATAAAGCACGGAGCGCATATGCATGCCTCTCTCACATATGGAGATCGGTTCAACTCCAACGTTAAGGCAGTTCTTTTGTATGGTTGCGAAACATGGAAAGTCACACTAAAAAAATTCAATTTTTCAATTTTTTGCCTTTTTGTCATAGTTGGCAAGTAGCTTTTCATAGTAAGCAAAAGGCAAAAAATTTAAATTTGAAAGTTTTTAGTGTTTTCAAAAGGATAAAATGGCATTTCAAATAAAGTAACGAAGTATTGCGTATGCTCACAAGAAAGTACATTAAAAAACCTACAATTTAAAAAAAAAATTTTTACCGTACGATGATTTGGCACAAAATGGCGGCAGTTTTAAATTTTTTTCGAAAACTGCCAATTTTTGCCGTAAAAAGCGAAACTTTTTTTTGAAATTTCAACCACGTATTTATAGCATCAAAGTACATCTTTTCTCCAAATTTTTATCAAAATCCGACCTTTTTCCCGTTATTTATTGCATTTTTAGTAAAATGAAACAAAATTTCATACATTTTGGTTTTTTGAGGTTAGGATTCATTTTTAAAGTGTTTTTACCGAGTCAGTTCGATAGTCTATTCATTTACGAGTATTTTCCAATTTTTTTATTGTTCTACGACCAACAGAACTGGAGAAATTAGAAAAATAGTGTAGCAATGCATTCAAAATGCATAAAAAATGGACATTTATGCAATTTTCTCGTGCAGCACAGGACCGATTTTGCAGAAAATTTTTTTTTCGCTTTATCTTAACATATGTAAAGAAAAAAAACAAAAAATCCAACTTCCCAACTACATCACAACTTCGCTTTTTTTTGTTTAATTTTCCTCTACTATAAGTAAAAAAAAGGTCAAGAAATGGTTCAGAAATATTTTCTGGATCGATTTCTGTAAGCGGTATACTAGAGTCAAGAAATTCACACCCGAAATGTCGTGTTTTTTAGTGACACGCAGATGTCGCTTAAGATAAAATTTTAGTTTTTCCTCCAGAAATAAGTGTCGATTCATTTATTTCTTAAGGAATTTTAACAGTTCATGAGTACATGACATGTCAGATGTTTTTTGAAATTGAAAGGAACTTTCCGCAATACTAAAAATAACATTTTATTAATTTTTATTATTATTTTTTTAGTTCTTTTTTAATTCCTAATTAATTAAAACAATTTCATTAATTCCAAACAATCATAAAACAATTTATATAAAGTTCGCAATGAAAAAAGGAACTGTCAAAATTTCTGAACTGTTGTCATTTTTTCTTATCCAGGGTCTCCACTAGACATTTTTCATGTTAAGACAGATGTTATGTCTACAAAATGTCCTGTGGAGACCCCTAATGTCTTAACATTTTTAATGGCAAGACATACTGTCAGAGTCAAAAGTGAGTTTACACCCGAAATTTTTTTCTTTCGCATCGGATTTCCAGGAATTCAATGAGCATAGAAAAACAAAACACAGTTCAAATTACTGTATATTTAATAACAGAACATTAACGAAAAAAAAAAATTCACAAATTTGTGTTAACAACATATGAGCCGTTAAACTATAAAAATAGTGCTATTTTTTGCAATCAAAAGTGAGTTTACAGCTGCAGGCATATGGTCACTAAACTAACAATATTCGATGCCTAATATTTAGTTTGCGCCCCTTTTGCTTTGACCACTGCATCTAGCCTCCTTGGCAAGGATTCGACCAGCTTAGTTGTCGTATCCCCCGTTATTTTTTGCCATTCTTCCTTTAAGGCCTCCTTTCGATGTTATTGACCGCTGCCGAATTTTCTGGTCTAAATGATCTCACAAATGCTCAATCGGGTTCAGATCTGGAGATTGGGGAAGATGGGGTAACTGCTTTGGAGTTCTGTAGAGAAGCCATTCCCTAACAAAGCGCGATGTGTGCTTGGGATCATTGTCCTGTTGGAATAACCATGCCCTTGGTAGCCCGAGTTTCTCAAGACTATGTGCTAAATTTTGCTGTAATATATCCCGGTAGCCTTCCTTATTCATGCTGCTCTCGATAAACACAAGGTTTCCTACTCCTGAAGCTGCCACACACCCCCAGACCATGACTGACCCTCCACCATGTTTCACGGTGCTGTAAACATTTTTTTCATCAAATACTGAGTTTTTTGTACGCCATATTTTTGAGCACTTTTCTTTCCCAAATATTTCAAACTTGCTCTCGTCCGTAAAGAGCACATTTTTCCAAAATGAAACCCCAAAACTTTTATATTTTTTAGCAAATTGCACACGTTTTACACGACTGCCCCCCAAGAAAAAGGAGTGTAATGTGTTTAGGTTTGTTGTGTGTATGTACGTTGCTTTGTACCACCATAACTTCTAAACGCTTGATCGGATTTAAATATCTGGGGTACCTTTAGAATGGTTTAATGAGTCTGACTAACATAGGCTAGGTTAATTTTTAAAAAAAAAATATGGCGGCCGTCAGACGCAATTTACGTCAAACTCAATTTTTTGTTTTTTGTGATTGGCTCAATATTTTCTTATTTTTGTCAGAAATGTAGGGCTTTTTTTTAAACTTCCGTGTTTTGAAATTATTCAATGATTTTTTTCACTTTCCTGATAGGATTTGTGTTCCAGCCATAAATTTAATATGATTTTTCTAGTTTCTAATTCAGTTTCCGTTCTCATTGTTTCAAATACTGTATTTCTCGCCAAAATCAAATCAAAATCAAGTACAAACTACAATCGCTTCAACAAACACTGACTAAATGCAGTGAAAAGAAAAATTAGGGCAAACAAAATATTAGCATGGGACTACCGTTACTTTCCTGGTAATTTTCTAGCGGCTGTAAACTCACTTTTGACGGCAAAAAACAGGACTATTTTTATAATTTATGACCTCCTTCTGTGTTATTTCAAATTTTTGAAGTATTTTTTCTTGTTAAGTTTACGTCAATACATGTGCAATAATCTGAGTAATATTTTGGTTTTCTATGTTCATCGAATTCCTGGAAATCCAAGGCGAAAGAAAAAAATTTCGGCTGTAAACTTACTTTTGCCTCTGACAGTATGTCTTGCCGAAATGTTTAGCCATTTATGTCTAGACATATGTTTGGACATTTTCAAAGTAAAATGGCGGACTTTAAACTTCGGAAGAAGGAAGCCCTAAAATTTGCAAATTTTCTCAAAAGCTATGAGTGTTTGTGGAATTTTAAAAGCCCACATTATAAAAGAATAGTTTCTGTCATTTCTAATGCTTGTAATAATTTCAAAGCATTAATAATTTTATTTTTATTCATTGAACCTGTTTAAAACTAAACATCGGCAACTCCAGGTAAATTCATATTCGTTGTTATTCTTGTGTCATTCGTTGTCGAGGCACACCTTCAGTGTCATTCTCTCTTTTAAGGGACACTTTCAGTGTCATTCTCTCTTTTAAGGGACACTTTTAGTGTCATTCTCTCTTTTAAGGGACACTTTCAGTGTCATTCTCTCTTTTAAGGGACACTTTCAGTGTCATTCTCTCCTCTAAGGGATACGTTCAGTGTCATTCCTTCTCAAGCGACACTTGCAGTGTCACTCTCTCTTTTAAGGGACACTTTCAGTGTCATTCTCTCTGTTAAGGGACACTTTCAGTGTCATTCTTTTTAAAGGGACACTTTTAGTGTCATTATTTTGTTTGGGACAACTTTGCTGTCATTCATTAGTTTGGGACATTTTACTGTCACTCTATATTTTGAATCCTTTTCAGTGATCAAGCTCCCTACAAGAATTTTGATACCTTTTTTGTACAGGAATTAATTGAGAAAAAAGACGAGGTCAGCGGAGAAAACATCAACGCTATATCCCTGTATATTTGAATTTAATTCTAAAGA
Organism: Thereva nobilitata; assembly: GCA_963855945.1. Classification (NCBI taxonomy): domain Eukaryota; kingdom Metazoa; phylum Arthropoda; class Insecta; order Diptera; family Therevidae; genus Thereva; species Thereva nobilitata. The sequence goes on from OY979696.1 coordinate 133,047,183, forward strand.
AAAATTTGGAAAAATAATAATTCGCGGTAGTTCCGTAATAGAAATAAAGTTGTTTTAATTCAATCTAAGACGTTTTCCTTATTATCCAACTTCCCAACATTTTTTGGTCCTTCGAGCCGGATTTTGAGGATACGTCTTAGAAACCGGTTCTTAAGGATTACACGCGTCAACTTTACAATGAGAGTCAGTCACATCCATAATCGGATTGATTAACAGCAGTCATATCAGGACTTTATCGACTCGGTCAAAGTACGGGCTTTAATGAGTCAACGAAAGAACCTGTCACAAGAAGGCTTGTCGACTTGGCTGCAAGAAGTCCGGGATCAATGGAACTATTTTCAAAATAATCACACTGCGATTAATCTTGCCCTGTCAAAAATCAGTTCTCCTGATTATTTCGAAGTCAAGAAGCGTTCATATTTCCAGAATGAAAGTTATCAAAAAACTCGTGACAGCTACCTCGACGCGGTCATGGCATTACCATCTCTAGCAGAAAAAATAGCGGAACGAAACACTAGCAGAGCTGTCTCGCCAGTGACCTCAACCAACTCTATATCTGCTAATTTTAAATGTGCTCGATTACCTCGATTAGAAATACCCAAGTATGATGGATCGCTGTCCAAGTGGTTGTCATTCAAGGGAATGTTTTCATCATTCGTAATCAACGAATCCTCGCTACCACTTGCAATGAAGTTGCAATATGTATTTAAAAAATAGTTTGATTGGAGCTGCAGCTGACATTCTCGGAAATACAGAAATCCGAAATCAGCTTGGGATGCTCTTGTTTCTCGATATGAGAATTCACGACTATTAATTTATTCCTCACTCTCGTCACTCTATGCAATAAAAAAGATGACAAAGGAATGCGGTACAGATCTGGAGAAGCTCTACAATGCCACGATGCAAGAAATTAGAACGCTTAAAATGCTTAAAGAGCCTGTTGAACATTGGGATTCAGTTTTGGTGTCTCTAACGATTAAAAAACTTGATTCAGAATCTATCAAATCGTGGGAACAAGAAATCGGATCATCGAAGGAACGTCCAACTTGGGCACGGTTTCAAGCATTTTTGGAAACGAGAATACAAATTCTCAATGCTTATGAGCATTCGCAATCCAGCAAGGCAGCTTCACATCCACGTCCATCATCTGCACGTGTACATTTCGCTGGATAACGTGATAGTACCACACGCGAAAAGCCAAAGTGTGTCCTCTGCAACGACAATCATTATCTATCGCAATGCTCAAGATATACTCAGACCCCAACAGCTCATTGCCGGGATCTCGTCAACAAATATCGTCTCTGCTACAACTGTTTGGGAAATCATCCCTTAGTGAAATGCCAATCACGAAGACATGTCTCAAATGCGCAAAGGCGCACCACACCTCACTTCATCCATTTGGAGCAAAAAACCCTTTGGTTAATTCCAAGCCAATCGGATGCCACGACTATCGAAGCAAAACAAGTCACCCCAGCACACTCAGCAGCATCCCGAATTGTTTTTCTACCGACCGCCATGGTGACGGTCATCAACCATCATGGAAATTATTTAAAGGCGCGAGTTCTGTTGGATCAGGGATCGGAAATCTCCCTCGTTTCTGAGAATCTGGTTCAAAAACTCAACATTCCACGACAATCGTGTTCATTAACATTGAATACTATCGACGATAAAACCAGTAAAGCTAGAGGCTCATCGAATCTTCTTCTCAAGACGCATTTTGACTCGCCGTTTAAGCGAACTGTCAACGCAATCGTCCTGCCCAAACTAACAAGCTTAATTCCCCACAAATCCATCACCAAAGATCAGATGCCGCATTTAAAAGACCTGCAACTTGCTGATCCACTGTATAATCAACCGGGAACAATTGACATCATCTTGGGATCTGATTTGTACGGAGAGTTGCTTCAAGGACCCATCATCAAGGGACATATTCAGTCACCAGTTCCTCAGCTCACCTCGTTCGGCTGGATTATCTCTGGTCCGGGAATACCAATCTGAACTGACAAATACTTATCACTACTCCATTGACGATGACCTTCATCACTCTCTGGAACGGTTTTGGCATCAAGAAGAAGTTCCACATACATCCGCCAAGTTACTTTCTGCAGATGATCAAGAATGCGAAAATCATTTTAAAGCCACCCATCAGCGAGACTGTACCGGAAGATATATTGTTAGACTACCGTTTAAGAACACTAAGAGTCAACTCGGCGACTCAATGCCATCAGCTGTTCGAATGTTCCACTTCCTACACCGCAATTTGAAAATCACACTGAGTTTTATGAAGCTTACCAATCCTTCCTTCATGAATATCAACTCTTGGGCCACATGGTAGAAATTGCCGCCACGGACGAAGATTCATCTCCATCATTCTACCTCCCACATCATGGAGTAATTCGAGAAAGCAGCTTAACGACAAAGCTACGTGCTGACTTCCATGGATCGTGTCGAACAATAAATGGAATTCCTCTCAATCAGGTCCTGAATACTGGACCCAAACTCCAGATTGATTTGATTGACATCCTTCTCTGGTTCCGTAAGTTCAAGTACGTTTTTTCCTCTGACATGGAAAAAATGTATCGTCAAATTTGAGTTCATCAGGATGATTGGAATTATCAAAGGATTTTATGGAAAGAGGGAAATCGTTTGATTAAATACCAGTTGACTACCGTAACTTATGGACTTGCTTGCGCCCCATACCTCGCTCTAAGAACGGTCAGTCAGCTCATTTAAGATGAAAAGAACAAGTTCCCATTAGCAGTCGGTACCCTCACCCATGGAAGCTACGTTGACGATGTTTTTGGAGGTGCCAATACTATGGTAAAAGCTCAGCAGACAGCCCAGCAAGTCGCCCAACTTTGCATGGCAGCACAACTTCCTCTTCGAAAATGGGTTGCCAATGATCCAAACGTGCTTAACATGATCCCTCCAGAGCACAAACTGGAATCTACCACACTTCATCTAAACAACCACATCATTCGCGCGTTGGGACTTTCTTGGAATTCTACGTCCGATTGCTTCTGCTTTAACGTTCTACCGAAAATTAAGGACTCGTCAAAAATAACCAAACGATCACTCCTATCCAAAATCGTACAATTCTCTGATCCACTAGGATTCCTACCACCTATCTTCATCCCAATTAAAATCTTCATGCAAGAATTATGGACTATTGAACAGAGTTGGGATGATCAACTCGGCGAATCACAAAAAATTACCTGGCAGCAACTTCTCCAGTCTCTTGACGGCATCAGCAATCGCAATATCCCCCCATGGATTGGAACCACTCAGACGGGACAAATTGAAATTCATGGGTTTTGCGATGCCTCGAAATCCGCAATGGCTGCAGTGGTTTACATTCGAATCCGATCCTTCATCCTTAAATGTGTTCGGTGCACCCGATACAGATGTGTTTTGCCAAGCACCTCATGGGACAACTACCATCAACTCGAGTAATCCATCTCGAGCTTTTCTCCACACGGGCATCGATTACGCTGGCCCGTTTATCATGAAAAGTTGGAAAGGTAGATGCAACAGAACAGTATTCGTCTGTTATACAACCTCAGCAATTCATCTTGAGATAGTCAGCGATTACTCAACGGATGCCTTCCTTGCCGCTTATGGTCGCTTCACTGCTCGTCGAGGAATTTGCTCCACCCTCAACAGCGATTGTGGTACAAATTTCAAGGGAGCTGATAAGGAACTATCCAAGCTATTCAATGCAGCTTCAAAGGAACTAGAGCACTTAGCATCAATCATTGCCAATGATGGCACTAAATGAGTGTTCAACCCCCCAGCAGCACCTCATTTTGGTGGTAATTGGCAGGCTGGAGTCAAATCCACGAAATACCATCTACGACGAGTTGTTGGAGAGACGTTGTTAGTTTTTGAAGAAATGGCCACCTTACTAAGACAGATAGAAGCTGTTCTCAATTCTAGACCGTTATGTCCTCTCTCCAATGATGCAGAAGATATGGACGTTTTGACTCCAGGCCATTTTCTTATCGGTCACCCTCTCAACTTAGTTCCTGAACCAAACCTGGAACATATCAAAGTCGGGCGGCTGTCACGATGGCAACATCTAAGTCAAATGCTGCAAAGTTTTTGGCGTAAGTGGACCCAAGAATATCTACAACGATATCACCATCACCTCAACTTACTACTGGTGAAATTGTGTTCTTCAAAGATGAAAGATATTCACCATCTAAATGGCCTGTTGGGCGTCTTACCCAGGCTCACCCAGGCAAAGACGGTATTGTTCGAGTGCCTACCCTCAACACCAGCACAGGTGTTATTTACTCGACCAACAACCAAATTGTGCCCTCTTCCCATTGAGTCAACTGAATCAGGTCATTCGCTTCCTTCATCATCGAAGGCGGCCGGGAATGTTTAAACTAAACATCGGCAACACCAAGTAAATTCATATTCGTTGTTATCCTTTTGGACACTTTGGGTGTCATTCGATGTCGAGGGACACCTTCAGTGTCATTCTCTCTTTTAAGGGACACTTTCAGTGGGTGCCTTCCATTTAGACACAGGACACAGTGTTACACTGTGTCCGACACAGAAGTGTTCCATCAACGACACAGCTAGACACAGCCGGGCACAACTAAGACAATGCTACCAACCCTCGCCAATTGAAATGTGATCGTTAATTTATAATTACAACAATATTGTTTCATTTTTAAGATACCCAGCATTTATAAGTTTTCGGGTAATTAATTTAAAGAAATTATCAACATGAAATTTACGATTTACTTGCCAAACAAAAATAAAAACGAGGAAAGTGCGCCGTGGCGGATTTTTCATGAACTTATGTGTTCCATTTGGGCTTACACAGAACGACACAGAGCGACACGCTGTGTCGGACACAATTGTCTTTCTGTGTCTAAATGGAAGGCACCCAGTGTCATTCTCTCTTTTAAGGGACACTTTCAGTGTCATTCTCTCTTTTAAGGGACACTTTCAGTGTCATTCTCTCTTTTAAGGAACACTTTCAATGTCATTCTCTCTTTTAAGGGACACTTTCAGTGCCATTCTCTCTTTTAAGGGACACTTTCAGTGTCATTCTCTCCTCTAAGGGATACGTTCAGTGTCATTCCTTCTCAAGCGACACTTGCAGTGTCACTCTCTCTTGTAAGGGACACTTTCAGTGTCATTCTCTCTGTTAAGGGACACTTTCAGTGTCATTCTTTATAAAGGGACACTTTTAGTGTCATTCTTTTGTTTGGGACAACCTTGCTGTCATTCATTAGTTTGGGACATTTTACTGTCACTCTACATTTTGATTCCTTTTCATTGATCAAGTTCCCTATAAGAATTTTGATGCCTTTTTTGTTCAGGAATTAATTGAGAAAAAAGACGGTGTCAGCAGAGAAAACATCAACGCTATATTCCTGTATACTTGAATTTAATTCTAAAGAAAAATTTGGAAAAATAATAATTCGCGGTAGTTCCGTAATAGAAATAAAGTTGTTTTAATTCAATCTAAGACGTTTTCCTTATTATCCGACTTCCCAACAGAACCTCTTCCTATGAAAGCTTTAAAAAAATGAAATGTCATGACATTTCTAGCCCACACTAAAAAATCAATCTGACAGCCAGACATAAATTTGACAGATGTCTTGACATAAAATATGTCCTGTGGAGACGCAGCCTTAAGGAAATAAATGCAAAGGTTTTCTTGAGCAAATTCCTTGAGCCTTGCATACCGGGCTTAATGCTGGCTTCTCCTCTGTCCCTTCTTCTTTTTCTTGCGAGTGCTGCTTCTCGTGAATTCTTTGAAGGCTTACAAGTGTTACCACACCTACATACGCAGAGACAGACTTTTTTTTCAATTTTAACCCCTTTTTTACGCTCAACCCTTCTATCAACAAAAGGGCATATTCTCCGGGCTAGCGCTGGTTGTCGCTTCACCATAGTGAGAAATGTCACCTTTAAAATCAAATGAGAAAAATCGCACTTACAAACATCAAGTGAGAACAATTGTCACTGAATTCGCCGTTTCTCGATGTCAGTATACCGTCGCCACGGTATACAAAAACAAGGTAATGTAAACGAGTGAATATCGTTTTAGTGCGACGTCACTCGGCGACCTCTTCCCATATAAAATCGAAATTGTTGTTGTTTCTGCATTAGTGCTGACGTCACTCGGAGACATTTTTCTACGATATTCGCACAGTATACAGAAATAAGGTAATGTTAAAGACTGAATATCGTTTTAATGCGACGTCACTCGGCAACTTTTCCCATATAAAATCGAAAATGTTGTTGTTGTTTCTGCATTAAGGCCCAAGCATATAGCAGAAATGAAAAGAAACCGAAACGAAAACGAAATGAACTTGAAAATGATAGCGATTATATAGGTGTCTGAGCGAATCGGTTCTTGACATTTGTTGACAAGTTTTGCATTTAGTAGAAGAGTTTTTTATTTTCGATAAATATATATATTATACAACTGATATAATTTATGGCGGATGTCGAGAAATCATAATTTAAATTTTTTCACCTCGTATTGACTGCATTCTTTTAAAATAACTTCTTTTTCGTTCTTTCAACTACTTTAAATTCGAAAACAAACTGTCTGTTGAACTGTCAAAGTAATCGGCTGAATAGCTGAAACGAATACCGAAATGAAATAAATTTATATCATTCGTTCCGATTCGGTTCTGTTCGTTTATATAACCGAGTTCATACATTTTCATACGATTTATTTCATTCTTTTCGTTTCGGATCGTTTTCGTTTCTGCTATATGTTTGGGCCTTTATATACCTGTGACACACTATTCTTTCATTATGATGGTAACTTTCATTATGATGGTCAAGGACATTAGACTTTACTTTCATTTGCATCTGGCATATCAAGTGAGGATATAAACCTTAGAATATAGAACTACAGGAAGGGCCCTCGCAGAATTTTAGCGTAGTGAAATTCAAACTGCACACTTCATTGTTCTTTTTTTCACTGAAAATTCACTCGTAACAACTTTAATTACACTAAAAACAAATTCTTAAAACTTTCTTTCTTTTTTGATACATATTAGTTTTTTAAAAAACTGTAAATAAATTTTATAGAAAAACTCGTTTTAAAGAAAGTGCCGTGGGAAAATTTGACATTCAACTGACCCGCAATTATCCCAATTTGACAGTCGACTGACCCCAGATTTCCCTTCGCTCGCATACATGGATTTTATACGCGAGGGCCTTTCCTGTAGTTCTATATTCTAAGATATAAACCTGCGTGTTTTTTGCTTTAATTTTAAGTTGTTTTATTTTGGAATATTTAAAAAAGCTATTTTTTAAAGTAGTAAAGAAAACATGCTTGCAAATTGGCCATGTTTACGCGAAGCCACTAAAACTTTTTAGAACAACCTTAACACTGATTTTCATACGCATAAAAGCCCCTTAAAACATTGCTTTCGTTAGTGGTTAAGGTAACACATTTATTAAGGAAAACTGAGTTAAGAGCCGCGCGTAAACGGAGTTGTGATGCTACAGTTCATGCCAGTTGACGTAATACATGGTGCATAATTTCTCTATGATGATTTATAAGGATTAATACGTCTTGTACATACTGCATATTGTTAAATTTAATGAAACTTTAACTTCACATTTAAAATATGCTTCGCAAAATTCACCTTTATTTGACAGTTTAAGAACTGACATCTAGTGGGTAAATTCTAACGTGCGTAAACGTTCTTAAAACTACTACTGATATCAATATTTCGAACCTAAATATTTTTGCGTAAACGCTCTTAAAACTACTACTGATAACGGTGTTAAGAGCTTAAATATCTTAAATTTTGACTTTGATTACCCATAACTCTGGAAGTTGGTCGGGTAGAAGCTTCGCTTTTACAGTTTTAGGTAGGTGGGAGTATTATACGTATTATTCATAAAAGAAGGTCATAGGGTTACAATAATACAGGGTGATATGTAAACCTCTACAAAAAAAATTCAAAAAGCCCTAGCGACTAAACCGTTACGATTTCCCTCCCCCTCCTATACAATTTTTTGTTCGTATATCTAAAACCTTTTCGCATCCGCCCGCTTTGTAACTTTAGGTGGGACACCCTGCATAAAGACAGCAATATAAATTCGAAATAATTTTTCATAATTTTTTTCTTTACCCTCCATTTTCCGATCAAACGTGAGGTTTTCCGGAAAAAGCTTATAGGATCTTTTTTGTCGAGAATTTTCATAGCTATATTTTTCTCTTTTGACATTTTTCCAATTTCGACGTTTGTCTCGAGTTACGGCCGGGAAAGCGTCGGAAAATCAGTTCGATCGAATTTTCTCTTGATTTCCACAAAGTACGGCCCGGAACTCAACGGTTACCTTTTCTCCTATTGCTAAATTCTCACCATTCCAAATTTCATTAATTTACAATTTTTTTGCAATTTTAGTGATTTTTTTACTCTGGACGCTGTACTAATATGAATACTTATTTGAATAAGGTTTGCTTGATTAAGTTCATGCTTGAGCATTTACTTAAGACAGTGCTTAAGTTGCGACTGTGAATCGAAAGGACACATTAAGCACGTGCTTAAGCACGAACTTTGCAATAAGCACCGACTAAGAATACCGCCCTTAAACTATTAACTGTTAAACAAAAATTAAATGTAATATTTAATATAAAATAAAAAAATAATAAAAATTTTCATATACTTTATTATATTGTATAAATATTCTTTATAAATTTGCAATATTTCTGTTTATAAATGTATTAAACACATTTGAATCGCATCTAAAGCCTTCCCGCAATATTTGGTAATTATTTAAACAAACATACCGCAACAAATGCATCGCGTACCGCAAATCCTTCTCCATTATTCGCATTTAGAAAATTAGGATGAAGGTCATCATCAGCAGTATCATCATATTTATTATCTTCCAAAACATCATTAAATATCAAAGATATATTGTGCAATACTGCGCATGCTACAATAAAAGGAATTTCTTAAGTAACCTTGGAGACGACATAATAATATGGAATTACTGGAAAAAAACATGGGAAATGCTCAAGCATTTCCTTAAAATTACAAATTCTCAATAAGCAATTGCTTAACAAAGTTCACCTCAAGACATGACTGTGAATACATGATATCTTAAGTACGCCTTATTTAAATAAGGCGAACTTAGTTAAGAAATTCTTAAGTCCATGCTTAAGTAACGACTGTGAATACCGCCCTAGAAGTTGGAATAATAGAAGAGGATATAGGGGTCTGGGGTGCTTGAGATGTCGACAGACTATTGGTGTAACCACAATTGGGGCGACCGGCGAAACCATCGCGGCAGCTATTGTCAAACACATTTATAATAGGACCTATTCACACCATGTCATAAGTGTGCTTAGTAAAACCGGTTTTATTCAACTACTAGCAACTCACATGGGGCGTAAATTATGGATAGTAAATTTGAGTCCTAGGGCGGTATTCACAGTCGCTACTTAAGCATGGACTTAAGAATTTCTTAACTAAGTTCACCTTATTTAAATAAGGCGTACTTAAGATATCATGTATTCACAGTCATGTCTTGAGGTGAACTTTGTTAAGCAATTGCTTATTGAGAATTTGTAATTTTAAGGAAATGCTTGAGCATTTCCCATGTTTTTTTCCAGTAATTCCATATTATTTTGTCGTCTCCAAGGTTACTTAAGAAATTCCTTTTATTGTAGCATGCGCAGTATTGCACAATATATCTTTGATATTTAATGATGTTTTGGAAGATAATAAATATGAAGATACTGCTGATGATGACTTTCATCCTAATTTTCTAAATGCGAATAATAGAGATGGATTTGCGGTACGCGATGCGTTTGTTGCTCGTATGTTTGTTTAAATAATTGCCAAATATTGCGGGAAGGCTTTAGATGCGATTCAAATGTGTTTAATACATTTATAAACAGAAATATTGCAAATTTATAAAGAATATTTATACAATATAATAAAGTATATGAAAATTTCTATTATTTTTTCATTTTATATTAAGTATTACATTTAATTTTTGTTTAACAGTTAATAGTTTAAATTTCGACTTGAATTGATGATAGTTTATTGTTTTACTTGTCTTTACTACTTGATTCTACTAGAAGTAATTCGGAAAGAGCTGCTGATGCAATGTCATAAATTCAAGATGTTAAATTTGAGGAGTGAAACTTGCGCTTGCATAATACCTCAAACATACAAGCAGTTGCAATTCTGGTGCAATAGGTAAGCTCCGATTATTTATTCCAGCTAATCCTTCATGAATTTTTGGCAACTAGCGTACGGATCTTTTTTAAATCTAACCCGCTTTTTAAATTCATTGTTATCGTAAAACTCAAAAGGATTTTGTCTGTCACGCAAAGATCTACGGATAAATCTACCATTATCCTCTTCATCATCATCCACGTCACTAATGCCTTCAATATCAGTAACCGACGAAAACAAGTTCATTTTTTCACACTATTATTGAAAAATCATCTATAAGCAATTGCTTAAGTCACCTTTGGAGACGACTTAAAAAATAAATTAATTTTAAGGGTAAATAAGATCGTCTTATATGACAATTTGCTTAAGCATCAACTATGAATACTTATTTGAATAAGGTTTGCTTGATTAAGTTCATGCTTGAGCATTTACTTAAGACAGTGCTTAAGTTGCAACTGTGAATCGAAAAGACACATTAAGCACGTGCTTAAGCACGAACTTTGCAATAAGCACCGACTAAGAATACCGCCCCTATACAGAAACATTTAAATGTATTGCAGATGAAATTTACTTGTTAGAGAAAAACAGAGCTAAAGAAAGCAAGAGATAGATGTTACGTACGTTACACGTATTATGGGGAAGGAAATTGAGGTTGATACAATAAAACTCAGGAATTATTATAACTTGCTTTTTAATGTGTCTTACTGATGGTTGGTTATCTTGACAACTGAACTTCAACTTAAATCTAGTTTTTCACCTCGAACCTTTTGGTGCTTCCACCCCAGCACCCTCCGTTTGAGCTATATTATTTATATAATATATATTCCGTTAATTTTTCAGGTAACTTTCCTACTCTAGAGGATCTGCGTAGTGATGGCTCTTCTGACACTTCGTGCTGAGCCGGAAATGTTTGATTCCTATCAATTTCCGGATCGTCTGTTGATACTTGGAGTTCTGGTTCGGATGACACTGATGGTGGTAGGGTTGCTTGAATATTATCATCACTATTTTCCGACAAACCTATTGAATTGTTTCTATCGGAGTCCATGGCCAAAAAGGTATCCCATAAGGCAGCACTTCCTTGTGAAGACTCCCTCTTATACCTGGGTCGCAAGTGGTTCACATGAATCCTAATTAATTTTCCCTTTACCAGTAGGACATTATACATTACATTGCCAATCCTTTCTGTGATTGAACCTGGCTCCCATTTAAATCTTTTTGCGTATGTTAAATCCCCTGGTTTGAAGACTCTTTCCTTTGCTCCATGCTTTACATCGTATTGCAAATTTTGTTTTTGATTTGTTTCTGTAGGAACAGGTACACTTTCTTTCAATAAATCAAATTCTATTCTGATCTTTTTTCCCATTAGAAATTCGGCAGGAGATTTGTTGTTATATGTTGATTTATTCGGTGTTGCCCTATACTTCTGTAGAAACAATGATAAGTTCTCTCTGACTGTTCCTTCCACTTCCAATTTTTTTAAAGATCTTTTAAAAGTATCCACAAATCTTTCCACTTGCCCGTTTGACATTAGATGGTATGGACTGGTTAAGATATGTTTAATGCCACTGGCTTTGCAAAAATTGCTGAATGATGATGCTGTAATTGTCGGAGACTACTTGTGCTGGATATCCGAATCGTGCAAATATATCTCTGAGGATGTCGATTGTTGCAGTTGCTGTTATCGATTTAGTTGGAACTACTTCATGCCATTTTGAGTGTGCATCTACCAGTAGTAAGAAATAATTCCCAAAAATTGGACCGGCATAGTCTATATGCAGTCGATACCAAGGTTCGGATGGTATCGGCCAGGAGTGCAATGTTGTTTTAGTTGCGGTTTTTGCTGCTACTGCACATTTTGAACATTGTCGAACTAGGTTTTCCACCTGACTATCTATGTTTGGGCAATATATATAACTTCGAACCAATGCTTTCATCTTGCCAATCCCTGGATGATGCTTGTGAAATTGTTTTAGTAATCGACCTTGAAAAATCCTAGGTATAACTATTCTCTCTCCCAAGAAGAAACATTTTTTTACTATCGAGAAGGATTCTCTACGAGTATAAAATTGTTTTATAGATCAATCTTTTTTTCCTCGTAGTTCTTCCAATTATTTAAAACTTGTTTCATAACTTTTTGTAAAAGAAAATCCTTTCTTGTTTCTGCGACTATTATTTGAAAGGTAATGGAATAATTTACGATTTGTCGTTCTGCTTCGATGGATACTATCACGAAGTCCTCCTCTTGCGCAGTATTTTGGTGAATTAACCTTGACAAAATGTCGGCGTACCCAAATGATTTTGTTGATACGAACTGCATTTTAAAATCGTACGCCATTAAAGTTACTGCCCATCTTTGCAATCGGTTCGCTGAATGTGTTGCGAAACCTTTTTTACTTCCAAAAATTGCAAGCAGTGGCTTGTGATCTGTTTGCAAAATAAATTTTCGTCCGAAAATCATCTTATGAAACTTTTTTACTGCGAAAATAAGAGCCAGTGCTTCTTTCTCTATCTGTGAATAAGCTCTTTCAGGCGATTGCAGTGACCTTGAAGCATGAAAAACAGGTTTAACTTGTCCATCCGAAAATTTGTGCATGATGACGTCAAATTACGTGAGGTGATTTTGGCGATTTTTCGACCCCCCTCCCCCCTTGGTGAGATGTAGTGAGATTTGGCTCGACCCCCTCCCCCCACCCCCTCAATCTCACGTGAGATTTTTAAAATTTTAAAAAATTTGTAGGATTTACACTATTATGCGTATTTTTAGTGTAAATACCTTAATCGGTACTTGATTGCGTTGGATTTATTTAAAAAAACATAGTTTGTGTTGAAGAACGGTACCACAAAATCATAACAGCACCAACTCGGCATGCACCCAATATATACTACAATAGCTGTGGATTACCATTTAGCAGGTGATTCTGCCTATCCTTTGGAAATCAACCTCATCTCATGGTGCTTTACAGGGATAATGATTTCTTAACAAGAGAACAGAAAAATTTCAATTCTAGTTTGAGCTCAACTCGTGTATTTGTAGAGCAAGCATATGGAATATAAAAAAAATTTAAAATTTTACAATATATTGACATACGAAGGTTGACTTTGGCATCCACTGATTCGTTTTTAGAGAGTAACGACTTGACTGTTTGAATAGTAATGGTAGAGCCATTTATGACTCTGGAGATATACAAACTTCGGAGCATTCTTCTATAGATGTCATCTTTGGGTAAAAAACCTGTGACTGAATAACCCAGGGGGTGTTATTCGTTATAGATACAAGCCCACATAAATCAATAATATAAAGTTCTCGTGGGAATATTCATTTTAGTGCACAAATTCTATGCGCATCTTATTTCTAAGATGCGATATAATAAAAATAGTTCAGCATAAAAGTATCAAAACTTCTAAGAATCGTTATCTTTTCTTTCCCACAATTTTCGTGCACAAATCCCACGCCCATCTTATTCTAAGACGCGAAATATTAAAATGCAATTCAGCAAAAACCTAAACAAAAGAAGACGATATTAAAATAATAGAAAAAGCAGTCTGAGTGTGTCCGTCGGAGATAATTCATCTATCTAACCATTTTACATTTTTTGAATAAAGTTATCTTTTTAAGTTTCAATCATATTTCCTTTTTGTTTTTATTTCCCTTCGCAAACGTTCCTATCGTTAATGTTATCCTGGAATGCGATTCGAACGTCATGAAATTCGGAAATAAGAAAATGGTATCCTCCACCAATGCGAATTCGAATTAAATTTGTCCGCCTGTTATCGGATTTCAGTCCGCGAGTAAAGCCATTGCCGCATGCGCTGCATTTATTTGTTTGTTTTAAAATATTCCAAAAACCCTTTAAATATTCTTGAAACAATTTATTGTTCGCATCAAAATGCCAAATTAAGTTAATAAATGAAGTTGGTTGGCTGAAAATAATTTCTTTTCGAAGATTTATCAGGCATCGCTACAAGCTTCCGTTTGCTTCCTACTTTCGTATCGCCTTAGAAAAGCGGAGTCTGAAGTCACAGCCAGCTTCTCAAATTGACGTTTGAGCCACCTGTACATCAGGAAACAGATTCAAGATGTGCGGATCTGTTAGACTTCCATTCTTCACAACTCTCGATAATGATAACAAAAGCTTTTCAAAATCTATCTTGGCCTCTAGTAGGTATGTCAGAGCAGATGGTCGTCGATTCAAAATTCGAGTCCTGTAAGATGCTTCTTCTTCTTGAATGGCGCTACAGTCCTTGCAGCACTCGGGCCTCTCAAAGTCTCCTCTTCCAGTCATCTTTACGTCTTGCTAGCTCTCTCCAATTTGTTATACGAAATTTCCGTATATCTGCTAGCACGTCATCTATCCACCTATTTCTTGGTCGTCCTACTCTTCTTCTTCCTGATGGTCTACCATTAAAAATCCTGGCTAGCATTCTATCTTCTGAAGCTCGTACAACGTGTCCGAGCCATCGCAGTCTATTCAGTTTTATGTATGTAGCTATATTAATTTCGTCATACATTTCTTGAAGTTCTTCGTTTGTCCTAATGCGCCATTCTTTCTGGTCAACCCTTACAGGACCAAATATTCTTCTTAAGATCTTCTAAGTTGATTTTCTGCTTGTTGGGTCAATGTCCAAGCCTCAGACCCATAGCATAGAACTGGGCGGATTAATGTTTTATATAGTCTGACCCATAGAAATATAAACTAAACACGGAATGGCTGCAAGCCAGATTAAGCGTACCACAATTCCTGATGTGTTTGAGTTCACTCGGTAGTAGTGGTCCGGCAGAGCAGGCCAAAATATGCAGAAATAATAAGAGGGGCTTTTAAAAGCGGGGCGATTAAAATTCCTGGCATAAAATCTATGCCCCCCGGATATTGACTTGGCACGCCACCATTCACTCAAGAAGCTACCCCTGACAGTTGGGCAATTTGTGTCCCACTTGTGCACACTATTGTTGTCCTTTTAAACAAGCTACCTTGAGTGTGGTCGCTCACGTACAGGGTTTTTACACAACACAGCCGTTCCATGTTAGTTTATATTTCTATGGTCTGACCTTGCACTGTCTTGAAATTTCTTTGTTTTTTAGGACCGGGACTAGTGCGAAATAGGTTTTATTTGCGGCTACGATGCGTCTATGGATGTCGTCCTTTATCTTATTTTCTGCAGTAAGCATTGTCCCTAAATAGATAAAGTTTTCTACAATTTCCACACTATGATCGTCAAGGCTGATACTTCGCCCTAATCGTTGTCCTCGTTTTGATACGATCATATACTTTGTTTTTGTGTCATTTACTCGTAGATTAAACTTTGCTGAACTTTGGACAATTTTGGAAAAGGTTTCTTTTATATCTTGCGCTTTGCGTCCAATTATGACTATGTCATCTGCGAAGGCTAGTACCTGAATGTTCCTTGTGAAGATGCTATTTGCTCCATTAAGCTGTGTTTCCCTCATTATTGCTTCCAGAGCAATGTTAAAAAGTATTGGTGAGATCGCATCTCCTTGTCGCAGACCGGATTCTTGAGGGAAGTTGATCGAGTTGCATCCTCGTATTCTCACTTGTGTTTTACAATCTTTGGTCGCCATTCTGCATAGGTCTATTAATTTCTTCGGGAAACCCATTTCACTCATCTTCTTCCACAACTCTCTTTTATTAAGCAGGTCGTAAGCATTTCTATAGTCAACAAAAAGAAGATGAATATCAATGCTTTCTTCCCAGCATTTTTCAAGTATTTGTCTCATTATGAAAATTTGGTCTGTTGTCGATCTATTTGTTCTAAATCCTGCTTGGTAATCACCTACTTTATCCTCCAAATGTGGTTTCAGTCTATTAAATAAAATATGTGAAAGCACTTTGTAAGCTGTGTTCAACAAAGATATTGGTCTGTAGTTTTTGCAGTTCATCGATTCACCTTTTTTATGGACTGGGACTATTGTACCTAAAAGCCATTCTTCTGCAACTTGCTGCTTCTCCATAGTTTTACGATGAGGCTATGTAAGACATGGCATAAATTCTCCCCACCATTTTTTAAGATTTCCGGGTGTATGCCATCTGGACCTGGAGCCTTATGATTTTTCAGTTTCGCTATTACATTTGCAACTTCTTCTATTGTAGGATCTGGCGTATCGTTTTCTGGGTCATCTGTACTACGGTTGTCTGCTTCTCCCTGTGTTAGGTTTATGTTCTCTTTGAAGAAATCTCTAAAGTATTTCTCCCACACCTCGAGTATGTCCTCGATACTACTAGCTATAGTACCATCTTCTCTTCTTACCATGGTGCAGGTGGGCTTGTATACTTTCTTAATCATGTTGACTTCTTTGTAGAAACTCCTAGTGTCTTTATTAGTGTAGCTTTGCTTAATCGCACTTATTCTATTTCTAAAGTAGTCACGTTTTTTCTTCTTTAATAACTTTTTCGTGTCTCTTCGTGCTGCTACATATTTCTCGTGGTTCCTCTGGTCATTCTTTCTAGGTACACCTGTCTTGCTTGGTTTTTTATTTCAATGCTTCTCTTGCATTGATCATCAAACCAGTGCCTCCTTCTCTCTTGGTTTTGTGTGCCTAATACACTGTTGTTTGTCTCTGTGATTTTTTCTTTTATCGAGTTCCACATCACGTTCAGATCATTTTCCATTTCCAGACTCCTTGCTATTTCCTCTAGCTTTCCTCTTAACATTCTTTCATACTGTTGTTTTGTTCCTTCATTTTTTAATTTTCTTATGTTCCACTTTGTTTGTCTATCATTGTTTGTTCTATGTCTTGTCGCTAGTTTTTTCGCCCTCATTTTCCCAACAACTAGGTAATGATCGGTGTCTACATTCGCTCCTCGGAAACTCCTTACATCCAGTATGCTACTTCCATGCCTAGTGTTAACTAGAACATGGTCGATTTGGTTATGGTGCCTGCCATCTGGTGATGTCCATGTCTTTTTGTGTATATTTTTATGGTTAAACCAGGTGCTAGCTATTGTCAAACTTCTTGCGATAGCGAATTCGGCCATTCTGTTATCGTTTGATTCTTCGTGCAACGTAAGATGTAAGATGCTTAGATAACTAATTATGTCGTCTGGTGCAAATGTCTGATTTTTGTAGTGACAATGCACCGCAGATAGCATGTGTTCTGACTGATGTGAAAAGAGCCGATTTTTAATATAATCTCTATGATTGCAGTAGGATTGGGTACATTATGCACTTGAGATACTTAGGAGGGCATTACGTTCCAGGTTTTTCAATTGGGCTTCTAGGCCTTTTTGTTTTGTTTAATCTTAGACCCCCACACTAGTTCATCGTAGGGTCGCAATCTGTCCAAAAATGGTCGTATAAGTCAATGCATACATTACTTTCACAGTTTTTCCCAGACCATTGTATAAAATGATACGAATTTTTCATCACGTCATACATTCTTCATTCCCAGATATTTAAATTATTTTCTTTACTTTTTTTTGGATATTCCAGTTGGATGGTATGTGTTGAGAGCCCGTCGGGCCTCCGGTCCTTGCTTGCAACTGAATATTTATTTGATCTATCTATCTAAAAGATACTCATCCAGTTTTTAGTTTCCAAAATTAATTAACTTTATTCTCCTTCATAAACCAAAATTAACACAAAAAATTTAAATACAGCACAAATTTTTAATTCATTTACACTAGTCGCCACATAATCCAGACAATAGGCATAGATAATATGCAGATATGCAGATAATATATTTATCTCTAATAATAGAAATCGTAAGTAATCGAGCACAGAATTCACTCCGATCAATTTTTGAACAAAAAAACAATTCACTAGAGTATCTTACTGATAAGACCGGCGGCACGACGAGAACTGCCGCCAGACTTTTGTTTGGCGGCGAGCTTTGCCTTGCACCACGGCCAACACGCTCGAAATCTCACACATCAAGTAAAATATGCTAGCGCATCACTTATGCCTTACGATAAGAATTGAAATAAGAAGCTGATAAAATGAAATATGTATCAAATGCAATGCATAAAATATGTATCAAATGCAATGGACAATAAAATCTGCGCATGATGCTTATTCAGCCTTTTGAACAATGGAAGTTTTAAAGGAATTGAAATTACACCGGAAATCGAAATGGGATATCAAGAATTGAAAATAAAAAGTAGATAAATGAATGTGCGCATAAAATATGTATCAAATGCAGTGGACAATAAAACCTGCGCATGATGCTTATTCAGCTGCACGTGTGAGGATTTCGGGCGCGTGGCCCGTTTACAAATTGCCGTTACAATAATAATTAAGTATATGGGTTGGTTGTTGTGGTTCACAACAGGTATTTAAAACAGTGAACAAATACAGTGTAAACAGCAGTGCAAAATTTTTATACCCAATTGCTATTGAGTCGAAATATAGTAATAGTATCACGTATACCTTTTATGTAATGGATTCATTATTCCTTCTCTATTTGCAATATGTATTGATAAAACCTTTCACCATGTTCATCTGATACTGCACCAAGATTTTCGTGAATGAAATCTAAGTGCGGGTCCAAAAGGACGATTTTAAAGATTTTCTCATTTACAGATATTGTACTTAAAATTGAAAAAACAAAAAGATATTAAGAAATATTGCCAAAAAAATTACAGAAAAATCGAAAAATACCTGGGCTTCTCGGGGTAGAAAATCGGTAGACTTTATAACCCTTTATTAAGAAGCATAAAAAGAAGCTCTCTGCCAATTTTCAACCTGTACCTAATTATTTCCGCTAAATCGCTTTTTTCGGCTTAATTTACCTGTACTATTAATTTAACGCAGTTTTCTCGCGATTTTACACTGTTTCTTGCGGAAAAAAATTACGTGATATTTGCGGAGACCCTCCCCCTCCCCCACGTGAGATTTGGTGAGATTCGACTCGACCCCGGCCCCCCCCCCCCTAAACACCTCACGTAATTTATGGACGCCCCTGACCCATGATTGCTAGCGTCTGCTGCTACAATAATCTCTTTCGTTGGGTCATAATTAGCTAGCAACAAATCTGATGTAATTATTTCTTTCAATTTATTGAAACTATTTTGGTGCTGTTTTGTCCAAATGTATTCCGTGCCTTTTCTTAACAGTTGATCTAACGGCCCTCTTAAGTTATTCATGTTAGGTACAAATTTAGCGTAGAAATTTACTGCACCTAAAAACGATCTCAACTCTGTCAAGTTACCTTCTTTGTTTACTATCAACCCTAAATATTTAATTTCTGGTAGGGCGAAACGATATTTCTCCAGTTTTATATGCAGCCCTGCTTCTGAGATTCGCTTTAAAACTTGATCAGATTCTCGTCATGAGCCTTTTTAGTTTTTCCTTTTATAAACAAGTCATCAATATAACATATTACTCCCGCTAGCCCTGATGTTATTTGATCCATCATTTGCTGAAATTGTGCTGGAGCCAATTTAATTCCAAAGGGTAAGCGATTATATTGAAATAGACCCATGTGGGTGTTGATAGTCAACAATTTTTTACTGTCCTCCTCCACTTTTATTTGAAGAAATGCATCCGAAAGATCGGTAGACTAATAACTTTTGCGTCAGCCATATTTGCAAAAATGTCATCAGGATTTGGAAGCGGATATTGATGAGGTTCCAGGCAATCATTCAATCCTGTAGAATAATCTCCACAAATCCATTTGCCATTCCTAACAACTTTCCATTTGCCTTCCTAACAACTACTATTGGTGCAGTTAATTGCTCCTTTAATCCCTCATGGGACATAGGGCGGAAACAGTTGCCCTCCAGCGGACTCTGTTTTGCGCGACAGCTCCGACCAGGATCTCCCAGTTGTTGCGGCCTCTGCTAATAGGGTTCTCCTCCACGTTGTCGTAGGTCTTCCGACTCGACGGGATCCTTGCGGATTCCAATCAAGGGCCTGTTTGGCTAGATTCTCGTTTTCGCGTCACAAGGTGAGGCCAACCCAATTCCATTTTCTTCGCCTGATTTGGTCGTCTATCCTTTCTTGGCCGGCACGGCGCCAGAGTTCCTCATTTGTAATTCTATCAAGCCAGCGGATTATTAGGATTCTATTATTTTGTCCGGCAGTCCACGTTCCCGTAGAGCTCGCCATATAAAGCTCCTATTAACCGATTCGAACGCTTTCTCATAGTCTATGAAAACAAGGTAAAGGGGGATCGGAATTCAGTTCCGCTCCACTATGATTCTCAAGGTGTTAATATGGTGCCTATTTAGACGGTTCGCTTTGTCTCTCCTTTTGAGGCGCCGCAAAGCGAAAGTTTGTTTAGACGGTTCGCTTTGAGTCCAGACGCTTTTAAGACAGGTGGAACAAACGGAACGAGAACTAGGGTGGGCAAAAAAAAACAATATATCTTTTTAAGTGATATTCGAAAAATTGTAAGAATGTTAGTCAAAAGAAATGCTCGTTCAAGGAGAACCCTGGCAAATGAGATTTAAGGGTGCCTCATTATTGTTAAAACAATTTTAAATTAAATAAAATTGTTTACGTTTATTTTTTTATAATAAATGTTTTAAATTTTCCCGACAGAAAAACGAAAAAAAAACAATATTAGACTATACAAATTTCTTTCTTCGATTTCTGACTTATCGCGACTGACTACGACAGTGTTTTTTTTAATTGTGCAAAAATAGTTTTTTTAATGTAGTGCTTTTATTTTAAAATTTTTTTTGGCCCACCCTAGAGAACGTATGCCAAAACATTGTCCGCCCTAATAAAAAACACGTGTGCTCACCACTGCGGCTGAAACGAAAATAAAATGGAACACAAAAATTATACAAAATGAAATTAAAACAGAGAGCTGTCAGAAAAAGCGAACGTGAGTCGTCTTAAAATTGAGACGCACTTCCTTCCCACCCGAATCCTCTCAGCATCTACGTTCGATCTACTGCCTCTCTTATCCTTGATAATAATATGTGGGACAAGATTTTGCCCACAGTAGATAATAGGCAGAGGCCTCTCCAGTTGTTCCGTCCAATCCTCCGGAAAGGTACAGGTGTTCCATGCTATTTCCAGGATAGCGCATCTGCTAAGAGGCTTGAGTCGGCTTTCAACAATTCTGGCGGGATGCCATCTTTTCCAGCTGCTTTACCATTGGCCATTACATGAATTGCGCTTACTATTTTTGTCTTGGATGATGCACGAGTGGCGATTATTATTGGCTGTGCATTGTTGTTATTTTCTTCAGGTTCCTGCAAAACCATTCAGGGCGGCGAAGAAGTAGTCTCTCCATCTTTGGAGTTGCTCCTCGTCGCTGCACAGCAGCCTTCCATCCGCATTCTTTACGTCATATTTTTAGTAGAGTGCTTTCCCGAGAGCTGTTTGGTGATTTGGTGCGAGCTCATTTATCTGGCGCCTTTTATCACGCCGGACACTTCTCTTTACCTCCCGGTGTAATTGGGAGTATTCCCGTTCAAGTTGTTGGCGTTTTTCCGGGTCGCTTGTAGAGTTCACGTTATTTTTGAGGGCCCTTCTGCGTTCTATTTTTTTCCAGGTTGTATCCGAGATCCAGTGTTGCTGGTTTCTTTGGACATAACCGATGCTTGTTTCCGCTGCTGTTATTATAGCGCCCTTTGTTGTGCTCCACAGCTCTTCAATATTTGTGTCGTCAGAAACGGTTTGCTGGTTTAAGATTTGTTGCAGATTCCCAGAAAATTCTCTCCTTTTAGTGCTCTCCCGCAGAAGATCTACGTTAAACCGTCTACGGTTTATGGCATCTCGTTGGACGTTTCTGATTGCGGCGATTTTTAGGCGGATAGTTGATACTATCAAATGGTGGTCACTTCCAGTGTCTGCTCCCCTAAAACTCCTGACATCCTCCAGAATAGTTCTCCATCTGCGGCTGACGGCCACGTGATCTATCTGATTTTTCGTTCTACCATCGGGCGATACCCAGGTCTCCTTGTGTATCTTCTTGTGACAAAAGTAAGTTCCACCTACCATGAGTTGATGGGAACTACTATTGGTGCAGCCCACTGAGAATATGTAACTGGCGTTATTATACCATTAGTTACCAACCTTTCTAATTCTTTTTCTACTGTTGTCTGCATTCCGTATGCTACAGGTCTTTGTGCTTTGAATATTGGCGTGGAATCTTGCTTCAGATTTAATTTAGCTTTACCGTTATTATAGCATCCTAAGGAACTGTCCACTATCTTTGGAAATTAATTCATGATAAATGAATCATAGCTGGTATGTGCATCGCTTGAATTTCGATTCGCATGCCCTTCCACTTTGACTCGTTTGCAAAATTTACTCACTGGAATGTCCCATAATCCAAAAACTTCTATTAAATCGTTGCCAAAAATGTTAAGATCTTCAATTTCTGATACTAAACATGTTTGTATATGTTTCTGCTCTTTAAATTGTATTTCAGCTTCAAATTCCCATTAAAGTTTCAGCTCCTCTCCTGTTGCTACTGTCGATTCAATTGTTGGAGGTCTTGGCTGAATGTTTTTTATTTTCTTGAAAATGCTGGGTGGAATAATAGTTAAATCTGCTGCTGAGTCAAATAACAAATCAAATTCTGTACCATTTATCTTAATTGTTATATATTTTCTTCTTTTTTTCACTTTGACTTCGCGTACAAACACTGTTGAAACTCTATTTTCCCTCCTATAGGTATTTCTGATTTTAGGTTTAGCTAAAAATTTTGAGTTATTTTTGATGTGAAACATATTTGCGCGCATTGAGAGTAATTTTTCAAGGCTGTGACACTTAAGGCGAAGGTCCAATGCTAACGGCGCGTTGTACGCGACAGGCGCTTCATGCGCGTTGACGTCCGTTGAAGGTACATTCATAGAGTCAGGACTTCAAAAATGTTGCTTTGATTGAAATTTATGTAAGCACTGCGAAATTAATTTAAAATGCAAACTTTCAAATCTCAATCTTGATAATTCGACAGTTTGACAGTTTGCCTATTTTCAACGCCTGCCAACGCGCAAAAAGTTGAAAATTGGTCGACTTTTGCCGTCGCTTGACGCCGCTGACGCCGCAAAGTCGTGAATGGGATAGCTCGATTTGAATTACATACAATCAAATATCGACGAGAAAGCGCGTGAACGCTTTGACGCGCGTAAACGCGAATAAAGTCGTGATTGGGCCATCGCCTTTAGCAACGCGTAATGGAAAAGTATGGAAGATCTGTATTGGAAAAGAGAGAATAAGATGGAAATATTACAAAAGAAAGTGAAATCTTTAGAATCGCACATTCGGAGAATGGACGAATTGGTTGAGTGTTGACGTTTTAAAAAAAAACCCGGGTTCAATTCTTGATCTCAACACTTTCATTTTTAATTATATTTCAAAGCTTTTATTTCCATTTTCTTCCAAAAAAGCATAATAAAGCAAGGAGTGCATACGACATTAAAAGCAAGTAAAGGGTATTTTACTATTAAATGAAAATTGCACAAAATATTACTGAGACAGTCAATTTCTTAACTAGAATAATTTACAAAAATTTAGATGGAGCATTCGGATTTCTAAGAATTTTGTATGTAGAAGGGAAGAATGGCAAGAAGTTACAACTGATTAATGAAAATGATTATTTAACTTTATGATCGCTATAGGCTCCTACACCGTGCAACCGATCTTTATGAAATTTTAACCATGTGCTATTTACATTCAAACTTAGAACATAGGCTATTTTATTACTTTCTAAAGCCACTCCTAGATGGCGCTGTCATGGAGAGCTTCGTTTAAAATCATCGCAGAGCTTGCATGAAGTTCCGTGGAGGTCTCCTATGATACACCTCGAAGCCCGATTTTCGAAATTGAAAATGGCCGACGAAATATGACCGAAATTCAAAATTGCCGCAGAAATATGGTTGAATTTGCCAATTTTATTCCGATTCAAATGAAAGTGGGTATCTAGGGGATTTTAAGGTCGCAAATAACGAATTTGTGGTCAAAACTTATAAATTCAAAATGGCCGACGAATTTGCTAATTGTGTTCCGATTCCAATGAAAATCTGTATCTGAGGTTTTTAAGGTAGCAAATAACGACTTTATGATCAAAATTTAAATTCAAAATGGCTGGCGAGACCAATATGGCCGGCGAGTTTGCGAATTGTATTCCGATTCCAATTAAAATCGGTATATGGGAGTTTTTAAGGTAGTAAATAACAAATTTATGATCAAAACTTATTCAAAATTGTGGGGCCAATATGGCGGAAAAATATGTTTAAACGTTGGGTGCAGCGAGGCGCACCGGGTCCCAGCTATCTAAAATACAGAAAATAAGCGGTTCATTGAGACACTTTATCTGTGTATGAACATTCATATCTCGAAAAATGCCATGTCAATGGATGGTTTTTATTGTCTCGATCAAAATGTCAGATCCCTAATAGTTTCACATTTTGTTATATGGAATCAAAAATACCAAAAAATTGCCTTTTTCAAACTCTCCTACTGTATATTAAAATTCATATCACCTGATTACTACTATTGGCTTTTGGGAGCAGCATAGGCGCACCGGGTCCCAGCTAGTCTTTTATATTTCAAAGCTTCAAACGAACAAAAATTAGTTGCATTAGTTGCATATTATTGTGCTACAAAATGAAGGCATTTGTTAATACAATAAACAATAAAACCCTTTTAAAATTTTAATTTATTCATACAAAAAATATTTAGGGTGGGTACCAAGTTACAAGGGAAGTTCCTGACTTGTGCATCCCAAAAAAATTTCGACTGCAGCGATCATCATAACACTAACCCAATCATAACTTCGTTCTCGGGGGCTGCGAAAACTAAGAGAATTTTTGTTGCTTTGTACACAGCTACATAGACAATAGAATCGTTACACGAAAAAATGCAGAACAGTCAGTTATCGTGTAATTCACAAACTGGTTTGTTAAAAGGAAAATTGTTAGCCCGTGTAATTAGACTCTATGGGGCTACGTAGACTAGTCATGATTACTATGTAGTAAAACCGATTTTTATGAAGAAAGAGGTGAAGGGGCGGCATACTCACCCCGCCCCTTCACCCCTCTCTTCTTAAAAGTCGGTTTTACTACATAGTAATCATGACTAGTCTACGTAGCCCCTATTGTTGTAAGCATATAGCGTCAGCTAAAAATTGAAAATATATGTATTTGTTTTGAAACTCCAATATTTGCAGGGAATGTCAAGAAATATTTCCTGAAAATCTGGCTATGGCTTACAATTTAAATAGCATCGGATTTGTTTTAAATATTTGCAATCAAAATGTAAGGGGGCGTCCATAAATTACGTGAGGCGTTTAGGGGGGGGGAGGGGGTCGAGCCGAATCTCACCAAATCTCACGTGGGGGAGGGGGAGGGTCTCCGCAAATCTCACGTAATTTTTTTCCGCAAGAAACAGTGTAAAATCGCGAGAAAACTGGGTTAAATTAATAGTACAGGTAAATTAAGCCGAAAAAAGCGATATAGCGGAAATAATTAGGTACAGGCTGAAAATTGGCAGAGCGCTCCTTTTTATGCTTTTTAATAAGGGGTTATAAAGTCAACCAATTTTCTACTCCGAGAAGCCCACTTTTTAGGGGGTTTAGCCCTCAAAATGGGTATTTTTCGATTTTTCTGTAATTTTTTTGCAATATTTCTTAATATCTTTTTGTTTTTTTCAATTTTAAGTACAATATCTGTAAATAAGAAAATCTTTAAAATCGTCTTTTCGGACCCGCACTTAGATTTCATTCACGAAAATCTTGGTGCAGTATCAGATGAACATGGTGAAAGGTTTTATCAAAACATATTGCAAATAGAGAAGGAATAATGAATCAAAAGTATACGTGATACTATTACTATATTTCGACTCAATAGCAATTGGGTAGAAAAATTTTGCACTGCCGTTTACACTGTATTTGTTCACTGTTTCAAATACCATCCAACTGGAACATCCAAAAAAAAGTAAAGAAAATAGTTTAAATATCTGGGAATGAAGAGTGTATGACGTGATGAAAAATTCGTATCATTTTATACAATGGTCTGGGAAAAACTGCGAAAGTAATGTATGCATTGACTTATACCACCATTTTTGGACAGATTGCGACCCTACGATGAACTAGTGTGGGGGTCTAAGCTTAAACAAAACAAAAAGGCCTAGAAGCCCAATTGAAAAACCTGGAACCTAATGCGCTCCTAAGAATCTCAAGTGCATAATGTACCCAATCCTACTGCAATCATAGAGATTATATTAAGAATCGGCTCTTTTCACATCAGTCTGAACACATGCTATCTGCGGTGCATTGTCACTACAAAAAGCAGACATTTGCACCAGGCGACATTATTAGTTATCTAAGCATCTTACAGGACTCGAATTTTGAATCGACGACCATCTGCTCTGACATACCTACTAGAGGCCAAGATAGATTTTGAAAACCTTTTGTTATCATTATCGAGAGTTGTGAAAAATGGAAGTCTAACATATCCGAACTTCTTGAATCTGTATCCTGATGTACAGGCGGCTCAAACGTCAATTTGAGAAGCTGGCTGTGACTTCAGACTCCGTTTTTCTAAGGCGACACGAAAGTAGGAAGCAAACGGAAGCTAGTAGCGATGCCTGATAAATCTTCGAAAAGAAATTATTTTCAGCTAACCAACTTCATTTATTAACTTAATTTGACATTTTGATGCGAACAATAAATTGTTTCAAGAATATTTAAAGAGTTTTTAGAATATTTTAAAACAAACAAATAAATGCAGCGCATGCCCAATGGCTTTACTCGCGGAGTGAAATCCGATAACAGGCGGACAAATTTAATTCGAATTCGCATTGGTGTAGGATACCATTTTCTTATTTCCGTATTTCATGACTTTCGAATCGGATTCCAGGATAACCCCCCCGGGGGTCTTTCAGTCACAGGTTTTTTACCTAACGATGATATATATAGAAGAATGCTCCGAAGTTTGTATATCTCCAGAGTCATAAATGGGTCTACCATTACTATTCAAACAGTCAAGTCGTTACTCTCTAAAAACGAATCAGTGGATGCCAAAGCCAACCTTCGTATGTCAATATATTGTAAAATTCTAAATTTTTTTTATATTCCATATGCTTGCTCTACAAATACACGAGTTTTCTGTTCTCTTGTTAAGAAATCATTATCCCTGTAAGGCACCCTGAGGTTGGTTTCCAAAGGGTAGGCAGAATCACCTGCTAAATGGTAATCCACAGGTATTGTAGTTTATATTGGGTGCATGCCGAGTTGGTGCTGTTATGATTTTGTGGTGCTGTTCTTCAACACAAATTATGAGATCTAAATGCAATCAAGCACAGATTAAGGTATTTACACTAAAAATACGCATAATAGTGTAAATCCTACAAATTTTTTAAAATTTTAAAAATCTCACGTGAGATTGAGGGGGGGGGAGGGGGTCGAGCCAAATCTCACGACATCTCACCAAGGGGGGAGGGGGGGTCGAAAAATCGCCAAAATCACCTCACGTAATTTATGGATGTCCCCTAATATAAAATATTTTTATAGGACCTGCATGAATATTTTTATAGCACCTCCATTATAGCAACGAATGAAAATTAGTTGTGATAACTAAAAATTTGTGGGCGATGCATTTTGTGGAATACTCTCTTAGGGTCCTGTTTTGGACCCCTAACCTTTTCAACATGTCAGTGGAGTCTTCTGTTGCCGCCGGGATGTACCAGACCACAAAATGGTCCTCGTTTACAGCGACGAGGCTTGCTC
This sequence comes from Thereva nobilitata, assembly GCA_963855945.1. NCBI lineage: Eukaryota > Metazoa > Arthropoda > Insecta > Diptera > Therevidae > Thereva > Thereva nobilitata. The sequence goes on from OY979696.1 coordinate 133,075,017, forward strand.
CTTCCCAGGGCTCAAGGCGGCCCATTACACCTCTCAACCAAGGGGCCCTGGCCAAGTCCGCGCAGGTGATGGCCAGCTGTTCTGAGCCCTGTCCCATATCGGCTTTCGCCTCCAGAAGACTCCCTTGCACGGAAATCAGTTGTTCAGTGATCAGTAGAGTCCCCGGATAGTCAGTCGCAAGCACGCCCATTCTGACAATTTCTGCTATTTGGGAGCAAGTCGGCTTTGAAGCCGTTCGAGGCTTCATTATGGGTGCGTTAGACTTCGGGTTTCAACCGGCTTTTCAAACCGTATGGCTGGAGCCTTCACTCTTTTGGTCGGGTTATTGTGGCCTGGATAGGATCTACTGGATCTAATACTCGTCTTATTAAGAAGATTGGTATCCCTCTTCTCTTAGGGGCCACGCAGAGCCCAGCAGCCTCTACACGGAAGTAGCAAGCTCCTAAAAATCATCTAAAACGTTTTCGGGTTGCACCACCTCGTCTTCTCAAAGCCGTCGCTTTTCCTGCTCTTCGATGGAGCAGAATGTGTCCGCACTTCCACAGATGGAACTCTAAAGAGATCTTCTTCCGGTTTGCGGGCTCAGACTGTCCTCATTGAAGAGGGATCGCGAAAATTCGTCTTCACTGGGGTCACATTCTGCACCCTGCGCTGTAGGTCGTCCTGTTTGGGGCTATGGAAGCCCCAGAAGTGCTTGGAACATTGAGAGGTAATCCATCCTCAAAAGTTTTTTTGAAAGGATACCACGAGTTGCGCGAGAGAGGAAGATCGCCCACGCCAGAGCTCCACATTACCATGGGAAGGCTAATTTTAACCGAACAAAGGTCGCCTGGCATCCGGAGTCCATCGTTAGTAGTACATTCACGCAATATCCTTCATCTCTTCAGTACGATTGTTTACAGCTTGGGATTGCGGGTTTTATCGAGTTTGTTCTCTCTCGATCCGCCATATTCCGTCTGCCCCATGCCCCATGGACAGTCAGGGGCAGCTTCAAGGCCTGCCTCACCTATCCATGGAGTAGTGCAGGGGTACCTTGGGCACTCGAATTTGTTTTTTGCTTTCATTTTGGCGCCCCTTGCCACCTGGCGCCTAGAGCGGCGGCTCCACTCGCTCTACCCCAGGGCCGGCGCTGAATCGAATCCCCGATAGAAAGAGAAATTCAGGTCGACCAAAGAAGCATGCATGGACTCCGTTGAGGAGGACTTAGTTAAGTTAGGCGTACGTACTTGGACGGCATTAGCCAACAACCGAACGGCAAGGAGAGAAATGCTGGAGGAAGCCAAGGCCAATAATAGGCTAAAGTGCTACAGATGATGATGATGAAAGTTGGTTTTGTCAGAAAAACTTGCCTTTGGGGGTTTTAGTCTGGGCAACAGGTTTTGTTGCAAAATCCACTTTGGGGTTTTCCATCCAATGGCGCTACAGCCCAAATCGAGCCTTGGCCTCCTCTAGGGCATTTCTCCATGTTTGACGGTCCCTTGCAGCATGTCTCCAGTTCCGGATGTTCAGCATTGTCTCTGCGTCAGCCGTCACAGAGTCTATCCATCTCCTCCTGGGTCTACCTACTGGCCTATTTCCCGAAATTTCTGATATCATAAGCCGTTTTGGGATGCGATTGTCTTCCATCCTGACTACGTGACCGGCTAGTCTTAATCTGTTAATTTTTATTAAAATTGAGAGTTCTGGGTCGTCAAAAATTTCGTACAACTCGCTGTTGTATCTCCTTCTCCATATTCCATCCTCTCTGGTTGGGCCTATTATGCACCTGAGGACTTTTCTCTCAAACCTGTTGACTCGTTCCTCTATGTCCTGGGTCATAGTCCAAGTCTCGCTGCCATAGCAAAGTACTGGTCGTATTACTGTTTTGTAGAGTGAGAGTTTGGTTTTTCTGTGCACAAATCTGGAGTGCAGTATTTTTTTTTGGGCATAAAAGGCTCTATTAGCCAGTAGTATTCGTCTAGTTATTTCTTCTTTTTCTTCGTTTCTTTTTGTGATTGTAGACCCAAGGTAGACTGTTTTATCGACTACTTCTAGGTTATGTTCGTCGATAGTTATATTTCTCCCCATTCTAAATCTTCCAGCTCTGGATTGTTGCATCACCTTAGTTTTTTCTTCATTGATCTTCAGGCCTATGTCCTTTGCCGCCTCTTTTAATTCGACATAAGCTTCCTTTGCTGCCAAAAAGGACCTTCCCACGATGTTAACGTCATCCGCATAACCAAGTAATTGTACCGACTGTGTTGCTATTGATGCTCTTCTCTGGACTGACGTTTGCCTTATCACCCATTCTAGGGCGAGGTTGAAGAGCATTGGGGCCAGCCCATCCCCTTGTCTAAGTCCTTGTCGAACTTCGAACTCTTCTGTTATAACATTTTGGATCCTTACCTTCGCCAATGAGCTATTTGTTGCGCATTTGATCAGTTGTACCAGCTTTGAGGGGACTCCTAATTCCGATAGGATCTCGTACAGCCTCTGTCTGTTTATTGAGTCATATGCCTTTTGAAAATCGACAAATATCTGGTATATATCTACATTCCTTTCCCAGGTTTTCTCCAGAATTTGCTTTAAGGTCAGCAGCTGGTCCGATGTTGACCTGTTTGCCCTGAAACCAGCTTGATATTCTCCTATAAGGCTTTCCGCTATAGGTTCTAGTTTTTGTTTCACAAGGATTGTGAAGGTTTGGGGTTTTAGTGAAGGTCAAAGCTGCTTCTGTAGGAACAATTTGCCTTTTGGGGTTTTAGTTTTGGTGGGCCAAAGGTGGTCTAGTTGCCAAATTCACTTTGCGGTTTTAGTTAGGAGGAAAGCTGGTTTTGCGGGTCGGGGGGCGTAGGTTTGGGTGTTTTTTTTAACCAGATAAAAGAATCAGTGAAATAATAGATTTCATACACGAAATACTACTGTTATACACAACATAGGGTCCAACTTTAATAAACAAAATAAATTTCGCCAAGCGAGAAGCACAACCACTTCTTAGATTATAACTTCTTAGATAATAAATTCGGTGGTCAGTCATCAGCGGAATAGGGGGAATAACATGTAGCATAACATGCACGTGCCGTAACTATTCCGGACTGATGGAAGTGCGATCATAACCTCCTAGCGGTGGCCACTGGTAACTATCCTATGAGAGAGGATAGGCTAACATGATCGGGCTAGTCCCTTCCAAGAAAGGTTGGCGTGAGGCTAATAACCTCACCCGTAAAAAACAAACATTACGGAACGAGCAACATGCCTCGGATACTGGAAAAAACGACGACGACCACGGCAACGAAAAAGGCAAAATGATTTAAGAATTTTCTCATGGAACGTACGAACTCTGTACAGAACTCGAGCTACACAACACCTGGCCGATACCCTGTCAACATATAAAGCTGACATTACCGCCATTCAGGAGATGCGATGGACAGGGAATGGTGTTTTGCAAAAACCTGATTATGACGTATATTACAGCTGTCATACGAAACACCATGTGCTCGGGGTAGGTTTTATGGTCAGCAAAAGGATGAAGCCTACCATTATCGGCTTTAAAGCAATAAACGAAAGGCTATGTACCCTTCGTGTGCGAGGCAAATTTAAGAACATCAGCCTCATAAACGTTCACGCACCTACAGAAGAGTCCCCGGACGATGAAAAAGAAGAATTCTTCGAAGTAGTTGAACGGGAACTTAATGCCTGCCCCAGATATGATGTAAAAATCATATTGGGAGACCTGAACGCCAAAGTAGGCCGGGAGCCCGTATACAGGCAATATGTCGGCACCCACAGCTTGCATGAGAACACTAATGACAATGGGCAGCGAGTTATAGAGATGGCAGCAAGTAAGAACTTGGTCGTTGCAAGTACCAGATTTGCGCGTAAAGATATCCATAAAGCCACCTGGATATCTCCTGATGGGGCGACTCGCAATCAAATAGACCATGTGTTGATAGACCGCCGCCACCTTTCGGGTCTGATGACGGTACGAACGTACCGAGGTGCCAACTTCGACTCAGATCACTATCTTGTTGGTATGGTGCTCCGAGAGCGCATTACAACGCTGAAAAGCTTTGTATCCGCTGATCAGGCTCGAATCAACACAGCTGCACTACGCAACGAAATGGCCAGAAACAGCTACGGTCAGGCGTTAGAACTCGCGCTCAGAAGAGCAAGTCCTGGGGATGAGATGCCGGGCGTCGACGAGAGCTGGACCCACCTTAAAAATACTGTCATTAGTACTGCTGATTCCATCTTAGGCAGAAGTCGTAGAGATCGGAACGACTGGTTCGATAATGAATGCAAGCTGGCAACTGAACGTAAGAATGCTGCGTATCGAGCAATGCAGCAGTCTCAGAGAACACGAGCACGCGAAGAGAAATATAAAGAGCTCAGAAAAGAAGAAAAGAGAATTCACAAACGAAAAAAGGAAGCCTGGGAGAAAAATCTCGTTTGTGAACTAGAACAGTACAGAGAGCGACGGCCGCACCAGGCGCGGGAGTTCTACCGAAGAGTACGCGGTATGACGCAATTCACACCTCGTTGCACATACTGCAAGGACAAAGAAGGGAATCTGATCACCGATCCTCAAGGCATCTTGGAGCGATGGGAAGAGCACTTTCATGAATTGCTAAATGGCGAGCTAACTGAGGATTTGGAGGCTCCACCAATATCTGACGATAATGCTACGCTGTCACCACCAAGCTTAGCAGAAGTTAGCAGTGCCATCACCCGGCTCAAAAACAACAAGGCCTCGGGTGCAGACGGCATCCCTGCGGAGCTGGTTAAATATGGAGGGCCTACATTACACCAAGCGATTCATGAATTAATTGTGCAAGTATGGGAGCAGGAAGCGATGCCAGAAGACTGGAGAAAAGGCATCCTCTGCCCGGTACATAAAAAAGGAGATATCACAACGTGCAGCAATTATCGTGGTATAACGTTGTTGAGTACCGCGTATAAGATATTCTCCGCCATCCTACAAAACAGGATGGCCCCATACGCTAGAAATATCGTAGGCCAATACCAGTGTGGCTTCAGCCCAGGCAAATCAACAACCGATCAGATTTTCACTTTGAGGCAGGCTATGGAAAAATGTCTAGAGTTTCAAAACTCAATCCAACACCTCTTCATAGACTTTAAAGCCGCCTATGATAGCATAGCCAGAGTAGAACTCTACAAAGCCATGAGAGAATTCGGCATTCCCAACAAGCTGACAAGACTATGTAGGTTGACCATGACCAATATGACAAGCCAAGTAAAGGTATCCGGAATACTGTCCAGACCAATCAACATCTATAATGGACTCCGACAAGGGGACGGTCTGGCCTGCCTCCTTTTCAACCTGGCGTTGGAGAAAGTGATCCGAGATTCGGGCGTGACATCAAGGGGCACAATCCTTCACAAGTCCACCCAATTACTGGCTTATGCAGACGACATTGACATCATTGGAAGAACATCAACAGCTGTACAAGAAGCTTTCATCCAGATTGAGCGCGCGGCAGGAAATCTGGGACTGCACATCAACGAAAGCAAAACAAAGTACATGGTGGCCTCGTCTGCAAGAACACCTAACATTGGTCCCACAATCAAGGTAGAGGAACACGAGTTTGATGTGGTAAAATCATTTACCTACCTTGGGTCAATAGTAGCAGCCGACAATAGCATGGAACCTGAAATACGCGCACGACTGCTAAAAGCCAACAAGGCCTACTATAGCCTGTCAAGGCTCTTCAAATCCAAGCATCTAACCATAACGTCTAAACTTTTACTATATAAGACGATGGTCTTGCCGGTCCTCACATATGCATCCGAAACGTGGGTGCTTAGCAAAAAGCACTCTAACCTCTTGGCGGTGTTCGAGAGGAAAATACTTCGGAGGATTGTTGGCCCCGTATGTGAGGAAGGACGATTCCGGAGACTCTACAATGACGAGATCTACGAGCGCTATCGCAACATAGATGTTGTGAAGAAAGTAAAGCTCGGTAGACTCCGGTGGGCAGGACATCTAGCTCGTATGAGTGAAGATGAGCCTGCTCGGAAAGTTCTCTGCGGTAAGACTTATGGGATGCGACAGCGAGGGAGACCCAACCTCCGCTGGAAGGATGGCGTAGACCAGGACGCTCAGAGCATAGGGGTGCCAAACTGGATGACATCGGCTCAGAATCGGGACCGGTGGAGAGAACAGTTGCGAGAGGCCAGGACCGGATCCCGGTTGTAGAGCCGTTAAAGAAGAAGAAGATAATAAATTCAAATTGAAGCTGAATAATGATAAAATAATAGCTGTGTTCCAAAATTGCTCCATAGTGCTCGCAAGCAGTTGGCTTTCTCTCTCTACTCATGCCTTTATTGAGATGTAGGAACGAGTAGGCCAACTGCTTGCGAGTACTTTGCTCGAATTTTGGAACACAGCTAATAGCAACAAGATGTAGAACAAGGATTGACGCTGCATTTTGTGGATATTTTAATGAACTTAAATCGCATACTTTTTCAAAACTATCATTTCATTTTTTGATTTTGGTGAAGATTTGAATAAAAACGAATAAATATATGTTTTATACGGATTAATGAATATAGTTTAAATGTTCGTTTTCGATTTTAATGATCCCAAAAAAGTACAAATCCATTATTATTTACCTCTTCTGTTGTACTTGTAATCTTTCAAATATTTATATAAAAAGTTTAAACGCCGCCGTTGCGCGTCGAACCCTCACCCCCTTTTTGCCGCCGATCCAACATTTTACCCATTCGGCTATCAACACTTATGGTCTACAGTGGACGAAACTGGTAGATATAATTTTCTGCTTGAGTTGATAAGCCTTTGTAAGCGTGAACTAAATATATTTGTATGAATAAGTTAAAATTTTAAAAAGTTTTTATTGTATAAACAAATGTCTTTATTTTGTAGCACAATAATACGAAACTAATGCAACTAATTTTTGTTCATTTGAATGAATTTATTTATTTTCGGGCCTATTCTGAACTTTGCTGGAATTTTCTTACATCGGGAGCAAATTATAGGGGTATTCATGATCTGTGTTATTTGTGTTAAATCGAGAAAAAAGCTTAACAAATCGAGAAACTTGAAAAGGCGTGTTAATTCAACAACTCGGGATCGAGATCGAAAATCGCACGTCATTTTTTTCATTTTACTGTCAACAGCTGCTTAGAATTTATTTTGATTGATAGATGTTCTTGAAAGGTGCAAATTAATATAAAAAATACACTTCAACATGAAAATTTAAAGGGGTCGCTCACGATCTTGTCTATTTCGAAGATAACATTTTTCGATTTCTCGACGTTGAACACAGATCATGAATACCCCTTATGTAAGAAAATTCCAGCGAAGTTCCGAATATACATCCCAAACGCAACATTTCTGTGTGATAAAAGAGTTCCAGAGCTGCGTTTCCACTTGGCCTTTCGCCAAAGATGTTTCACATCTTTTCCGCGCACTGGGTATACGCGTGTTTTTTTCTTCTGCACTGCTGGTGTGTTACAGTATTCTTCTTTATGTCCTATACTGTTTAGGGAAAGGCTCTTTTGCCCTTCCTACCTTTTATTCAATCAAGGTACTTGGACCTTGACTGATGATGACCTGATCACGATGCGTGTATCGTGACCAGAAATATTAAAACTTATAAAAACCTTGCGATTTTTCTTCGCCTTATTTTCTTTATGTGCAGTCAAGGTACTTGGACCTAGAATGTTTGATGGTCTGATTGCGATACTTGTATCGCAACCAGAATAAAATGCTGAAAGAGTTCTTGAAATAAAAAGCTTCTATTTTCCTTTAAATTCAGAAATGAACTGATTTATTTTCTACAATTTTTACATAATATACAGAACGATTGTCATCACGATCACACAAACCCCCTCCATCACGAGGAAAACATTTTCGGTCAGAAAAAATCTCCATCAGCAAAACTTAGTTTACCTTTGGAGATTTCTCACGGTAAAACTGACCATGAAAATCGCCAAGAATTTTCTTATCTGTTCGCGGTGTCGCGTTACGTCTGGATGTTTTGTGTGATCGTGATGACAATTTGCACATGTAATTTGATTATTTACGAGACAAAACAAAGTTCCATCAAATTTAGTTGATGGAATTTTGTTTTGCCTTGACTAAAAATATCAATGTAAATCGATACATTGAACATCTTCCCCCACGTTGGGCGCATGGTCCAATATATCTCAAACTTCAGTGGTGCTGATGATTCTGCTCCTTGGTCGTGGGCACGGCTTTAAACTGACCTTACGATTAGTCATTTTGTGGATGACGATTCTTCCAGCTCCAACTGCTATGATGGTGACCGCCAGAAGTAGTGCAAGGTAGCTTATGACCTTGTGACTGATGACATGTCCTAAATTCTTGTTTGGTAAGCTGGCACGATCTATTTCATGTACCTTTTGTTGAAGTTCGTCCAGTGTTTTCTCTTGGTCGTGGTAATGCCTGTTTTCCTTAAGGATGGCTTTTTCTATTGAAGTTTCATTTGCTACAAGGCCCAGCATGGTGTATGAGGTTTTCATTTTGTTGGAGTAAATCCGATGGCCTTGGATTGTCGTTTGACCATCCTTAATTACGCAATTTGGCGCGATATTAATCAGTCCCGAATCTTGTAGTGTTGCTGAGAAGGCCTCGTTATCGCAAACCACATTGATTGTGTTTTGGGCGTTGAAGGCATAAATCCATTGATTTGTGTGTGGCAGCGGTATCCAGATAGATTGCAACTCTAGCTTCTTGAAACGGCACCCTTCGAAAGTTGGTGCATTATTCAAAAATTCCACTTCGCATCTGCTTATATTGGCCTTACGATGATATACGGGACCTACTTGTTTACATACGTGCAGTGTCTCCTGAATTATCTTGCAAGAGCTTAGTTCGTAACCCGTCAAGAGATAGTATTGATCACGATGTGGAGAGATGGCCAAGAAGGTAGAATATGGTTGAATCGCTGCTAATGAGTTGTTCACTCGCACTGGAATGGGAATAATCTGGAACAAGTCGAACTTTGCTGAATTTGTTAGAGGCATCTGTATTTTGAACAGTATATGACCCTTGGTCACATATCCTTGTGCCGTCATCAAGTTATATAATCCGAGAAGGTTTCCTTCTGCGACAGGCAACTTTACTCCTACAGGCATGTGATTTCTTATTATCGCTACTTGTTGTTTTACCTGCTCAGGTGTGAGTAGTAGTGGGTTTATGTGTCCGTGGTGAACATCTACGGCGACCTCAAATATTGCAGATTGAGTCCTTTGGATATTAGAGGTTATTAACGACATCTGAACAGCTAGCGAAATGAATCGCCGATGCAGTCTATTGAGGCGATCAGTTCCGTTTACTTGATGGATTAACTCGGATAATCGCTTGTCGAATTGGTGAAATTCTTTTTGATTTTGGCGGATAATGTTCAACGTTGACTCGACTATTGATGTTTGATTTCTGAGTACTGATAGCAAATACTCTTCATTTTCTTTGATGGCACCGATAGTGTATGACATTTCTTCTGCGTATTGGATGTCGAGTACGCCAAAAAGTGCATTAGCGATGTTGCCAATTATATTAACTGCTCCTCTTCTTTTTCTACTCGTGGAGGGCTGCGGTGATAGTAGTACGTTTTTTTCGGCAATTTGTTTTACGACGTGGTAAAAATGACTAACAATAGCTTGGCAGGTGATTTTTGGACTGAGTTGGTTACAAAGATGGTGGAGTCCGTTTGTTCCGTTCTTCAGTGCTGAAAATTCTATCCAATAGGGCTGAAGATCATAGTATACCACGAGGTTCCATTCCGTAGTGGTGAATTCTGTTGTCCCTAGTCCTTCAAAGTGGATGCCTAATTCTGGTTTGAAACTCACGACCTTAACGGAGTTTGCCTTGATAGCTGGAACTAGTAGACAGACGAGTAATAATGAGACCAATGATGAGGCTATAGATTTCCGCGCTCTTTTTTGTTTTGGTTCTCGTGCATCACTTGTTGAGGGTGACACATCAGCTTGTATATTTGAGACGGTCGAGATATTGGTTCTAAGCCCTTCTGGATGCTGGTCTGAGATAGTATCTTTGCTCGTCTCTTCATCGTTGGTTGTTTGTTCGTCGCAAGGTAGTGGAGCGAGCTTATGAATTGGTCTTCTTAGAATTCCGGAAGCTGTGCGTACATCCACTACCCTCACGCATCCGTCGTTGCCCTTGTGAATTTCGATTACGCGTCCTAAGGCCCAGTGCATCACTGGAGGGTTGTCTTCCATCAGGATTACTATAGACCCTAGTTCTACGTTTGGGGACCGGTGCTTCCACTTGTATCGCTGCTGAAGTTCATGTAGGTAGTCCCTGGACCAACGCGTCCAGAACTCTTGTTTAAGGCTGGATACTAGCTTCCACCGTGACAGTAAGCCGGTCTTCAGTAGTTTTGCTTGAGAGTCTACTTGTGCCCGTAAAGGTTCCCCTATCAGGAAATGTCCCGGGGTTAAAGCCGCAAGATCATTTGGATCGCTGGACATAGGTGTCAATGGCCGAGAGTTGAGAACTGCCTCGATTTCTACCATTATAGTTTCCAGCTCTTCATATGTTAATGACGACCCCGACACTGTCTTCCGTAGAAGATTCTTTGCTGACTGCAAACGATGCGGGGCTCGTGGCGGGATGAAATGGAAGTCTATGCCTTGATGACTGCATGTAGATGCAATTTTTTGCTGGCTTTCATTTGAGTAAATGGCTTGGTTTAACTCTGCTAGTTGGTTTCGTGCACCCACGAAATTGGTCGCATTGTCACAGTGGAGGTTGCGACAATGCCCTCGCCGACTTATAAATCGTTTCAGTGCTCCCAGGAATGCCTCTGTGGAAGGATCGCTTACTACTTCGAGATGCACGACCTTGGTAGTAAAACAGCAGAACACTGCCACATAACCTTTGTGAGGTCTCTTTCCTCTTATCCTATGGTGTATCCACATGGGTCCACAGAAGTCGACTCCGGCATTGATAAATGGTCGTGCAGGTTGGACTCTATAGCGTGGTAGGTTGGACATCATTTCCGTTAAAAATTTTGGTTTGGCCTTGGCGCGTGCAACACAGCGCTGTACGACTGAACGCGCTAGCGTTTTTCCTTTCACGGGCCAGAAGCGTTGTCTTAGTATTGATAAGAGCCCTTGGGGACCAACATGAAAGTTTTCCTTATGTATGTCGGTAATCAGTAGCTTCGTGAGTTCGTGGCTATACGGCAGCAGCATTGGATGTTTTGAGTCGTACGAGATGTTTGCATTCTCCAATCGACCTCCTACCCTGAGGATACCTCTTTCATCTAGGAATGGTGCTAGACTGGACAATGAGCTTGTTTTGCTGCTCTCCTTGTATCGGGATATATGGCGGATGTCTTCTTGAAACTCTCCTTCCTGCATTTTTCTAATGATTAGAAAGAGGGCCTCGTCCAATTCCATCGCTGTAAATGATGCGCCCTTTGCTTCTTGGTGATGTTTACGTCTAGTTCTTCCCACGAATCTTAAAATGTATGCGACGATGCGCTGCAGCCTTCGAAATGAATTCTGGTGGTGAATTTCATTCACGAAGTCCTCGCGAGTTGTGTGGACCGTGGTTAATGCTGTTCGCTTTCTTTCTTCATTGCATTGAAGGCTCTTTATGTATCGTGGTGGCCAAATTGACTCGTCGCCATGCAGGAATGGGGGTCCGTAAAACCAGAGATTACACGACTTGAGTTTTTCTGGAGACATTCCCCTAGATATAATGTCGGGCGGGTTTTTTTTGGACCGCACGTGCCTCCATTGCTGCGGGTTGGATATTCCTTGTATTGCTGCTATTCGGTTAGCGACAAATGTTTGGAATGAGCTTGAAGTCGAATTTATCCAAGCTAACACTATCTCTGAATCGGTCCACAGATGTGTGATGGTACCGGTTAATTTTAATGCTTCCTTAGCTTTGTGAACAAGCTCTGCTGCTAGTTTGGCGGCACATAACTCCAATCTTGGAAGTGTCACCCTTTTTGTGGGAGCCACCTTTGACTTGGCACAAAGAAGTCGAACGATTATTGTTCCATCTTTGGTGACGGAACGTATGTATATAGCTGCGCCGAAGGCTTTCTCTGATGCATCGGCAAACGCATGAAATTGGGTGCAGCTTGGTATTTGATGGGAGAATACATGTCTTGGGAATTGAATGTTGTCTAGCGATGATAAGCGGTTGCGGAAGTTCATCCAACCTGTGTGTAAATTCATTGGAATGGAGGCGTCCCAATCAAGTCGTAGTTCCCAAAGCTGTTGCAGGAACATCTTTCCTGTTATCACGACAGGAGCTAGGATCCCCAGTGGATCGAAAAGTGCAATATCGGACGCGATTGTTCTCTTTGTGACCTTGCGCTCGGTTGTACAGTTGGTTCTTACTTTGAACTCATCGGTTTTTGGCAACCATGTGAGCCCCAAAGTTTTGTTGGCCGAGTCCTTTTCATCGGTAAAGTCAAGTTGGATTTCTTGATGTGACGGGTGGATGTGCTGTAACAGACGAGGATGATTTGCGCACCATTTGCGTAAGTTAAATCCCGCGATTTTCAAGATAGCTATTAATTGGGATTGCATTTCTTGAGCGAGGGCTAGGCTGTTGGTGCCGGCCATCACATCATCTACATAGAAATCTCTTTCAAGAATTTCTGCGCCGATTGGATATTTGGTCCTTTCTTCGTTTGCTGGTTGGTGTAGGCACTTAATCGCTAGATAAGGCGCCGATGAGGTTCCGTAAGTGACGGTCCGTAATTGGTAGCACTTGATGGGTTTCGTGGGATCATCTCGCCATAGTATTTGATGAAATCTTCTGTCCTCTTCGTGTAGTAGGACTTGCCTATACATTTTTTGTATGTCCGCAGTGAACACAAATCTGGGCAGTCGGATTCGGAGAAGAATTGTAAAGAGATCATCCTGTATGGTTGGGCCCGTCTGTAGTACGTCGTTCAACGAAATGTTAGATGATGTCTTTGCTGACGCGTCGAAAACAACTCTAAGCTTGGTGGTGTTACTGTCTGGTTTGAGTACACAGTGGTGAGGAAGGAAATAATGCGGAGTTAAAATTGTGTTGATGTCGATTTCCTCCATATGACCCAATTTAAGATACTCTTCCATGAACTCCACATATTGTAGTCGCAAATTGAGATCTCTTGATAGCTTTCTTTCCAAAGCCATGAATCTCCGAAAGGCGATGTCCTTTGACTGGCCCAAGCCAGTAGGGTCTTCCGAGAATGGTAACTTTACAATGAACTGCCCTGACGGTGATTTGGCAATCGTCTGACTGAAATATTCTTCACATTGTCTTTCTGCTACGGTCAGTTGGTTGCTCTTAAGTTCTTCATGCTCTTCAATTTTCCAGAAACGTTCGATGGCTCGATTAATGTTGGCTTCTTCCTCCGTACAAATCCCAGAGAATGCTGAACTTGATGTTGGTTGGCCAATCTTCCCGATCACGATCCATCCAAAGACTGTATTTTGCAAAATTGGCCGGCCTTTGCCGAGTTTTATTTGTCCTATTGACAGGATCTCATGATAAAATTCTGCTCCAAGAAGCTGATCGATGTTACCAGGATGTTGAAAGTTGGGATCAGCTAATGGTATGTTCTTCGGAACTGACCATGTTGTTATGTTTACGGGTCGGCTGGGCTGAGGAGATACGATTTGTTTCATTACGAATGCCTCCAGTCTGGTAGAGAATCCGTTCAAACGCGATTTTAACACCGCGCTTATTCTCTTTTCGGATTCTTGCTTTCCATTTCCAATGCCTTCAATGTTCAGGGCCGTATTGGAAGGTGTCATCCCTAACTTCTTTACTGCTTTGTCAGTAATTACGTTCACCTGCGATCCTGAGTCGAGGATGGCGCGAACTGCGACCTCTCTTCCTTCGTCATTTACAAGCTTGACCCATGCTGTTGCCAACAAAACGTAGCCGGCTTTACTCAAATTTGTTAATGTGGCTATCGTTGCTGCTTGATCAGGGTGTTCTATTGCGGGAGGTTGGCACTTCTTCTGTGTGGCTGGTGTGTCTAGATGTAGTAGTGTATTGTGATTTTTTGAACACTTGGTGCAGCCTCTGAGGGTGCATTTTGGAGTGCTATGCGTCGATTTGAGGCAGTTGTGACAGATCCCATGCTTCCGGACTAGCATCAATCGCGCAGTTGGTGGCATCTGCAGGAATGTGTTGCATCGAAATAGTGGATGATGATCTTTACTGCAAGCTATGCATGTTGCTGGACTGGTTATTGAAGTATATGACTTCGCTGTGTGGGGCTTTCGATGACTCTGTTCCGTGGTACGCCCTTTATTGCCAAGGGCTTCGAGAGATTGGAAACGTGTTTGGAGGAACGAGAGAAAATCCTTCATGGACTGTAACTCCTTAGGATTGGCGAGTGACTGTTCATACAGCGCATGGGTACTCCTATCTAGTTTCTTCACTAAGATGATTAGCAACATAGGGTCCCATTCTGATGTGTTTACGCCTAGATTTTCTAATCCCAAGAGGCATTCTAATGTTGTATCGTGTAATGCCTTTGTAGATGCAGCTGATGGAGTGTCGGCTGTGTTGGAAGGTTGATTTAGCAGCTTATTGAGTATTGCTGACACTAATAATCTTGGGTTATCATACCGTTCCTGCAGCATCTTCCACGCTGCCATGTAATTATCGTCTGACAGCATGAAGTGTCTTATTAATCTTTCGGCTTCCCCAGCTACGTTGGTCTTCAAATACCACATTTTTTGGCAATTACTCAAGTTCTGGTTATGGACCATTTGAGAGAAAAGATCGTGGAACTGGCGCCACTTTAAATAATCTCCGTCAAACTTGGGTAGAATAATTTTTGGTAGCTGTAACATGTGGGAGTTACTTGGAAATTGTGTTACGACGGTCGGTGGTGACAGTTCCTCGACTTTTGTAGACAGAAGAACTTGGGCTTCTTGTACTTGGCTTTCAAGTTGTACGTAGTCCTCAAAATTGTATCCCCAGATGATGGGATCATCAGTCAACTCCCATATGTTGTTGTGGCACTCCTCAATTTGGATCCAATGATGATCACTGTTTTTGATTCGTAGTTCATAGACAGAGCGAGAGAGTGCTGCACTTGCGTCTAATTCCAAATTAGCTAGGAGGCGGTATAGTGCTTTACACTGTAACGGTCGGTTATTTACCGGAAAATTCTCCCTTTTGTTGGTTCTCCCATCTATCGGGAATTTCAGGATTCAATAACAAAATTTACTGGTCACAAAAAAAAAAAAAATTAGACAAAATTAAAAACTTTCAAGGAGGCGAAAGAAAAAAATAGTTTTTGTTCGAGTTGGAAAAAAACGATTAGGAAAGTTGGAGCTAGACCCGTAGCCTGTAGACTTTTTTTTTGAGAAAATTTTCACCCCGAGGGAAAATATCGTCTGAGGGACGGAAACTGATACTCAAAACCCCCCGATAACGCAGTATAGAGGAGCGGACGATATTAAGCCCATATTTGTAATAAGTGCTTCTCATTGTTTTTGTTCTCCAAAGGAAATTATAGCAAGATTAGTGGCAGTAATTTCGTACCGTTATATGACAGTTGGAGTTGCAGAATTTATCAGCTTTGTGGAACATCTCCAAACTACTTTGGACGTCTCTGGTTTCTGTTTCTATTAGAATCGTACCTTGCAGCTAGAAGTATTGTGGACTGGTTTTCCAGCTTGTGATAACTTGCGAGTGTGTGACAGATTGTCCGCTAGTAAGTTAATATAGCCCATTCGAATCAGTCGTGGTACCACTACAGGTGCTAAGACAGCAGACGGGGCTCGTGGCGCAATCCGACGAGCCACCAAACCGACACCAACAAGAAGCTTTGAACAAATACCAACCAACCCAAGGAAGATTTTTTTGTAGTGGTCAAACTATAGTTTGGGCAATACCCCACGTTGAGTAAGTTCGTTTGTTTTATTATCTTACCGTAGTAATGTTGTCAACTAGTTAGATATCCAATTAATATTTTGTTAACTCAAAAAAAATTACGGTCACTGTTGTGATCCTAATAATAGTTCACCTATAAAATTTTTTTTTATATTATAAATTTCTATACATATATATATATTACAAATTTTAATTATAAGGTTACACGCATCTTTAATTACACCTTTATACAATACATAATTATCATAAAACAGTGTAGTATTAGCCATTTGAAGTTACACGCATTGTACACTGGTATTTATTTTACACCCAGGTATTGCTACTAATATTGACTTTCAACGTTGTGTTTCACTTAAATATTACTGTAAAAACAGGAATCATCGACTGGTACCAGCGCGACGATTTGCTTTTTTTTCCTTTCCGTTGTTGAATTGAAGTTCTTATTTGATGGTAATAGTTGGTTGCATCCACAGTACCTATATTGTAAAGTTAATTTTTGTTTGAGGTACACGTATCAAATGGTTAATGTAAACTTACCTTCATTTTTGGTTGTTAAGTAATTATATTGTCTTGGCCTGTAATTATTGTATAATATATTTGTTGTAAATTTCTTTAAATCCACGAGTATTACTAGGCATGACAGCCTAAGGGGGTAATTTATCCAGGATGGTTGGGTTAGAGGTTTTCTCTCCAGAGTTTCTCTCGAAGTCGCGTTAAACATTTACAGGTCCACCAGGTCGTTGGGAATTTCCAGCGATGACTACCTTTGGCTAACCTAGGACAAGAACGATATGAAGAAAACTCCTTTTTTGATTAGTAGGTAAGTGGTGAATCATATATGGAGCGTTCCGGTCACACACCCCACGACCCCTACCGTCGAGCTAGCGTATACCGTGTGGCCGGTTTAGCATCCCCTATAAATATTTAGGCACATAGGGAGGATGTTGTCTCTAAATTTTTTTATGTATACCCAAGCATGATGGCAGTAGCCTTGTTGTCACCAGCAAGGAGCTCCATTGTGCCGGTACAACACATAGCACGATGTCTGCGGATTAATTTGGTAATCTCTGGAACTTCCTTGTAATCTTCCTTTGGTTGTGGAGGCTCCACATGCTTACTGCCTGTTGGCTGATTGGAGACGTTGGCGCCTGTGTTGCCCTGGCTAGTTAAAGATGAGCTTGGATGAGCTTGAATGGGCATATTCCTTCCTGGTCCTGGGGCATTGGTTGCGCCTTCAGTCCGCTGGAATTCAGCAATATTTTCTTTGAATAAATCGCTGTACTGGGTGTACAGGTTCAGTGTTTTATCGAAGATATTGTTGGTGAAGTACGGATGATCAAGTGGTGGTGGTTCCAATGACCGAATTTCCTGATCAATAGTTTCGAAGAGGGCCCAGGCAGAATCTAAACGCCCTAGCCTATCTGCGAAATAATTTGCTGTTGTTTTGCGATCTGCGGGGTCCTTGTTGTAGTTATTGATGACCCGATGGATTTCCTTGGCGTATCCATCAATTTCTTTGACCAAATGGGCCATCGTCATTGTCTCCATCGGTGATGGGGACGACATCTTGTTGTTGTTCTGATTTGCTGAGACGTGTCGCTGGTGGCGATCACGTCGGGGTCACCAGATGTTTAGGGAAAGGCTCTTTTGCCCTTCCTACCTTTTATTCAATCAAGGTACTTGGACCTTGACTGATGATGACCTGATCACGATGCGTGTATCGTGACCAGAAATATTAAAACTTATAAAAACCTTGCGATTTTTCTTCGCCTTATTTTCTTTATGTGCAGTCAAGGTACTTGGACCTAGACTGTTTGATGGTCTGATTGCGATACTTGTATCGCAACCAGAATAAAATGCTGAAAGAGTTCTTGAAATAAAAAGCTTCTTTTTTCCTTTAAATTCAGAAATGAACTGATTTATTTTCTACAATTTTTACATAATATACAGAACGATTGTCATCACGATCACACAAACCCCCTCCATCACGAGGAAAACATTTTCGGTCAGAAAAAATCTCCATCAGCAAAACTTAGTTTACCTTTGGAGATTTCTCACGGTAAAACTGACCATGAAAATCGCCAAGAATTTTCTTATCTGTTCGCGGTGTCGCGTTACGTCTGGATGTTTTGTGTGATCGTGATGACAATTTGCACATGTAATTTGATTATTTACGAGACAAGACAAAGTTCCATCAAATTTAGTTGATGGAATTTTGTTTTGCCTTGACTAAAAATATCAATGTAAATCGATACATTGAACATATACCTTTACATATTTTACACTTATGATTTGCAAACGTGCATTCTTTTGCTAAGTGCATCGCACCACAATACTAACAAGGAGTTACTGGTACTTTTCCTTTATTCCATTTTTGATAATTTGTTTGTTGCTTCTTTTTATCTCGGTTATGTTTGAATTCTACCTTATTTATTTCCAGTTTAGAATTCCCAACCATGACTGTATCTGCTTTTAAATTGATCAAGCGAATACATTCGTTTGATAAGGTTTCCAGTGAGATATGGTCTTTCTCAGCGTCTATTTTAGCTAGTAGTCTTGTTCTAATATCTACATCATTAGACGACTTCAAACCCATTACAAATACTAAGCATTTAAATTGTTCCGAAGTGATTTCTCCTAATTTGAAATCTTCACATTTAATACGTATACATGATGAGTTGAATAGTTGAGTTGAGGTTGAGTTGAATTTCCGACAATCGACAAAATTCTATAAAAATCGCAAACAAAACACAGAGATGCTGCTGTCAACTAAATTCAACCACTCAACTACTGAACTTTCGTCTATATACATAATTTCAACTCAACCAAGGTAGCAGAGCTGAGTCGAGTTCAGTCGACCCTATCTCAACTCGACTCGCGTCTACATGCATTTGAACTTGGGTTCAACCTGGGTTGAACTCATCATGTATACGTAGTATTTGTCTCTTCACACTAGCGGTGTATGTAATGTAATCTGTATCTGATTCTTTTGTGGTTTGTAAACACGGATAACGTATATTGAAAAGCGATTTTTGTCTACTGAAAAGTTTTTGCAATTTCGCAACATTCTCTTGGAATGAATATTCGTTAGGCTTTTTCGGTAATAAGTAATTGACATATTTGTCATGTTCACTTGTTCCCAATTTTCTTAACATCAACCTACTTTTTTGATTGTCATCCAAATTTTGGGCGTCAGACCTAAAAAAATCCTCATAGCGCGCAAACCAGGCGTCGAATGTGCTATTGTTATCCGGTCATATGAAAACTCCGCAATGCTTGTAGACAGCGCCTCCAATGAACACTCTACACCATCTCTTCTCCCTTTCACTGCTCCTATTAACTCCAACATTTGCTCATGTTGTACACTGTAAAAAATTTCTGTGGTAATTTTACAAAAATAATACTGGAAGTTTTATTCACAAGCAGTTTTGTAATTATGCAATATATATTATTAGGAATATTCCAATTCTACTTTACGTATTTTCACCAACTCTGTAGTAAATATACATTTTTTGTGCGATGTAAAAATACAATCAGTATTGGAACTTTCATTTCATAGTTTTGTAAATTTCCAAAACTTTTGTGTATGCCCGCCCTCTCCCTATACATAAAATAGCATTTGCTCACCATGCAAAACCGATTCGCAATGAAAGCTTCAAGCTGCAAGCGTCAAGCTGCAAGCGACAAGCTGCAAGCTTCAAACTACTAGTGTGAATCGGCCCTAAGCATAAAAAATTATCAAAATTTTTTTGGCTGTTACAAGAACTGCCCAGACCCTGACCGAAGTCAAAGGTCTGACCTTAACTTAAGAACAATCGGGTATTATATGCTTAGTATTCCATTGTTACCTGTGAATTATATCTATGAGAGGGAAAATTTAAACCTTACATTCCAATGAACAATTTGTAATTTTACTGAAAATATAAGTTCTAAAATTACGCCTCTTACTGTAAAATTACAGTACAAAGTTCAGTACATAACATTGATAAATAATACTAAGAAATATTGTAATTTTCCTACATAACCGATTAAGAAAAATACACAAAATTGTGAAAAATATAGGTCACATTCATGTAATCAACATTTACGTCATGCAGTATTGGAGATTCTCAATTTCATTATGTGAAATTACAAAATTTATAGTAAAATTACAATAATTGTGTAGTAAATTAGTAATTCATACCGCGATTTGTAATTTTACTATACCTTTGGACTGTGAATTTACATATTTTTTTTACAGTGTAACTGTTGTTGTCTCCGCATTTGTTCTAGAATCTCCGTGACACCTTCCATTTTATGCAGCCGTTGTGAAAAAAACGAGAAGAAAAAAGAATGAAACTGGTTTTTTAAATTTTCTATTTGACTGTTCAACTGCACAACGCCGAAGACATAGAAGTTAAATGGAATAACTTGAAGACCCTAATCAAACAATCAGCATCAAATACTCTAGGATACGAACCCCGTGAAAGCAGAAATGAATGGTTCTACAATGAGTGTACCCGTGTAACACAGGAAAAGAATATAGCATATCAAGTAATGATACAGAAACACAGAACGAGAAATGCAGTTGAGACACAAAAAAATATAGCGCGTGTAACCAGTGCACGTGAAAGATGTGAAACATCTTTGGCGATCTTTATCTTTCTTTAAATTGAATAATTAGTAAGAATAAAGGCCATTTTACATCCCAAACGCAAAGTGGAAAAGCAGCTCTGGAGCTCTTTTATCGCACAGCAATTTTGCGTTTGGGATGTAAAAAAGCCGTAAATTTTTTACACACCGATTTGTGTTGAAAATGTACCATTGATGACCTTCGACCATGATGTCTTACCGCATTTGAAATATATTTTTGGTGGGCTTGGAAACAAGACAGATTACAGATTTTATACAGATTTTTATGCTCCCCATGTTTTTATTTTAGTCTGTTAAAAGTCTCAGACAATTACTTAATCCGCTGACGCGACGCAGCGACTTAAAGTGCCCCTTGGCATACGACATGAGAAAACACCACGGCTACTATTACACGATTTCTTACCAGACGTCAGAATCTCAAGAAGGCCCATGTTTGCGTTCTAATTATTTTCTAGTTTTTGATACAGCTTATGATTTCAAATAAAACCATTTAACTTAAGTTTTTTTACCTATTTTTATGTTCTAGTTTTTAGTTTGGTTTTTGGCTCGTATCATCATGCAAACTTCTCATCCTTTCCAACCCTTTCATTGCATCATTGTTGCACGGTTTCTTACCTGTTAATTTCTCACAATCAAGCTCCTCAATACATAGCCCTTCCAAAGTTCTTACGCGACTCAATGCTACATACCATATGGCCAGCGGCATTTTGAATTTTCTAATTTTGACAACAAATTCATTATTTCCATATATAGAGATTTTCAGTGAAATCGAATCGTTATTACCAAAATCGTACCGCCATTTTGAATTTTCAAATTTTGACCACACATTCGTCATCTGTCACCAAAAACACTACCATACCGATTTTCAATGGATTCAGAACATATCTGCAAAATTCATCCGCCATATTGCCGCCGCCATTTTGAATTTTCGAATTTTGAAAACAGATTCGTCATTTGTGATCTTAAAAACTCCCCGATACAGATTTTAAACATATTCAGAACACATTTGCAAAATTCATCCGCCATTTTGAATTTTCAAATTTTGACCACAGAGTCGTCATTTATGGCCCTAAAAACCCCCGGATACCGATTTTCAATGGATTCAGAACATATTTTCAAAATTCATCCGCCATATTGGCGTGGCCATTTTAAATTTGCATAATTTTGACAACAGAATCGTCATTTGTGGCCCTAAAAACAACCCGATGCCGATTCTCAATGGATTCAGAACACATTCGCAAAATTCATCCGCCATGTTGGCGCGGCCATTTTGAATTTTCAATTTTTGACCACAGAATCGTCATTTGTGGCCCTAAAAACCCCCCGATACTGATTTTCAATGGAATCGGAACACAATTGAAAAATTCGTCCGCCATCTTAGAACCGCCATCTTGATTTTTTACAAAAATGTCAGATTGCATTGTCACGGGAACTCAATGTGTGTGCAAAGTTTCATAAGAATCGGTTAAGTAGAAGTAGTTGAAAAAGCTGTCGCAAGATTTGAACCGAACAAACAAACAAACAAATATACGAGGTTGCTAAATAAAACCATTAAATATAAATAATAAAATTCAAATGCAGAGATCAAGAATTGAACCCGCGACTTTTTGGAATATCAACGTCGTAAGGCAACCACTCAACCATTTGTTCCATTCTGCCTATGTCTGGCTTGTCATGTCTGACTCGCGGCATATAAACACTTTTCTTTGGTGCTACTATTTTTTTTTAAAATCTCCGTCTTATTCTGTCTTGCTCGATACAGATCTTCCGTTTCCCGGAATGAAAATTGGATTGGACGAAGCGTTCCCTATAAAGCGTTCCCTAAAAAGCGTTCCCACAAAATGTTCCCGACCTTGAAGAATTACTCTCAACGCGCGCAAAGATGTTTCACATCAAAAAAAGGAGACAGGAGAAAAGAGTGCACAAAGCGAAGAAAAAGGAGTACTGGGAAAACGAAATGTTGAAAATAGAAGAAGCGAACAACCGAAACGATGTCAGGAAACTATATAAAAAAGTAAAGGAGCAACGAGTCGGTTTCAAGCCCAGAATAACCATGTGCAAAAATAAGCATGGAGAGATCTTAAGTACCAAAGAATTAGTTCTAATTAGATGGCGTGAACACTTTCAAGAACTGCTAGCTCGAGATGAGGAGCAACCCCTTACAGAAAACATGGAACTAGCAGAAGAACTAGCGGGAGACATGCCCACATTAGAAGGCGTACAAGACGCAGTGAAAAAGCTAAAAAACAACAAATCTCCGGGAAAAGATAACATCGTAGCAGAGCTATTGAAACAAGGAGGTGAAAACAATATTAAGCCTGCATGAAATCGTAACACTAATGTGGACCAAAGAAACGAATACCATCGGAATGGAGCGAGGGCATTGTGTGCCCTATACATAAAAAAGGAGATCAGCTAAACTGCCGTAATTATAGAGGTATCACGCTATTGAACGTAGCATATAAAGTATTATCAAATATTTTATACGTTAAACTGCAGCCTTACGCAGAAGCAGCTCTGGGAAACTATCAAAGCGGTTTCCGCCCCGGAAGATCCACCACAGACCATATTTTCACCCTTAGGCAGGTCCTGGAAAAGGCAAATGAATTTAATATTACCATACATTCGCTATTCATAGACTTCAGAAACTCTTCTTCTTTCTTCTTTAACGGCTCTACAACCGGGATCCGGTCCTGGCCTCTCGCAACTGTTCTCTCCACCGGTCCCGATTCTGAGCCGATGTCATCCAGATTGGCACCCCTATGCTCTGAGCGTCCTGGTCTACGCCATCCTTCCAGCGGAGGTTGGGTCTCCCTCGCTGTCGCACCCCATAAGTCTTACCGCAGAGAACTTTCCGAGCAGGCTCATCTTCACTCATACGAGCTAGATGTCCTGCCCACCGGAGTCTACCGAGCTTTATTTTCTTCACAACATCTATGTCGCGATAGCGCTCGTAGATCTCGTCATTGTAGAGTCTCCGGAATCGTCCTTCCTCACATACGGGGCCAACAATCCTCCGAAGTATTTTCCTCTCGAACACCGCCAAGAGGTTAGAGTGCTTTTTGCTAAGCACCCACGTTTCGGATGCATATGTGAGGACCGGCAAGACCATCGTCTTATATAGTAAAAGTTTAGACGTTATGGTTAGATGCTTGGATTTGAAGAGCCTTGACAGGCTATAGTAGGCCTTGTTGGCTTTTAGCAGTCGTGCGCGTATTTCAGGTTCCATGCTATTGTCGGCTGCTACTATTGACCCAAGGTAGGTAAATGATTTTACCACATCAAACTCGTGTTCCTCTACCTTGATTGTGGGACCAATGTTAGGTGTTCTTGCAGACGAGGCCACCATGTACTTTGTTTTGCTTTCGTTGATGTGCAGTCCCAGATTTCCTGCCGCGCGCTCAATCTGGATGAAAGCTTCTTGTACAGCTGTTGATGTTCTTCCAATGATGTCAATGTCGTCTGCATAAGCCAGTAATTGGGTGGACTTGTGAAGGATTGTGCCCCTTGATGTCACGCCCGAATCTCGGATCACTTTCTCCAACGCCAGGTTGAAAAGGAGGCAGGCCAGACCGTCCCCTTGTCGGAGTCCATTATAGATGTTGATTGGTCTGGACAGTGTTCCGGATACCTTTACTTGGCTTGTCACATTGGTCATGGTCAACCTACATAGTCTTGTCAGCTTGTTGGGAATGCCGAATTCTCTCATGGCTTTGTAGAGTTCTACTCTGGCTATGCTATCATAGGCGGCTTTAAAGTCTATGAAGAGGTGTTGGATTGAGTTTTGAAACTCTAGACATTTTTCCATAGCCTGCCTCAAAGTGAAAATCTGATCGGTTGTTGATTTGCCTGGGCTGAAGCCACACTGGTATTGGCCTACGATATTTCTAGCGTATGGGGCCATCCTGTTTTGTAGGATGGCGGAGAATATCTTATACGCGGTACTCAACAACGTTATACCACGATAATTGCTGCACGTTGTGATATCTCCTTTTTTATGTACCGGGCAGAGGATGCCTTTTCTCCAGTCTTCTGGCATCGCTTCCTGCTCCCATACTTGCACAATTAATTCATGAATCGCTTGGTGTAATGTAGGCCCTCCATATTTAACCAGCTCCGCAGGGATGCCGTCTGCACCCGAGGCCTTGTTGTTTTTGAGCCGGGTGATGGCACTGCTAACTTCTGCTAAGCTTGGTGGTGACAGCGTAGCATTATCGTCAGATATTGGTGGAGCCTCCAAATCCTCAGTTAGCTCGCCATTTAGCAATTCATGAAAGTGCTCTTCCCATCGCTCCAAGATGCCTTGAGGATCGGTGATCAGATTCCCTTCTTTGTCCTTGCAGTATGTGCAACGAGGTGTGAATTGCGTCATACCGCGTACTCTTCGGTAGAACTCCCGCGCCTGGTGCGGCCGTCGCTCTCTGTACTGTTGTAGTTCACAAACGAGATTTTTCTCCCAGGCTTCCTTTTTTCGTTTGTGAATTCTCTTTTCTTCTTTTCTGAGCTCTTTATATTTCTCTTCGCGTGCTCGTGTTCTCTGAGACTGCTGCATTGCTCGATACGCAGCATTCTTACGTTCAGTTGCCAGCTTGCATTCATTATCGAACCAGTCGTTCCGATCTCTACGACTTCTGCCTAAGATGGAATCAGCAGTACTAATGACAGTATTTTTAAGGCGGGTCCAGCTCTCGTCGACGCCCGGCATCTCATCCCCAGGACTTGCTCTTCTGAGCGCGAGTTCTGACGCCTGACCGTAGCTGTTTTTGGCCATTTCGGATACAAAGCTTTTCAGCGTTGTAATGCGCTCTCGGAGCACCATACCAACAAGATAGTGATCTGAGTCGAAGTTGGCACCTCGGTACGTTCGTACCGTCATCAGACCCGAAAGGTGGCGGCGGTCTATCAACACATGGTCTATTTGATTGCGAGTCGCCCCATCAGGAGATATCCAGGTGGCTTTATGGATATCTTTACGCGCAAATCTGGTACTTGCAACGACCAAGTTCTTACTTGCTGCCATCTCTATAACTCGCTGCCCATTGTCATTAGTGTTCTCATGCAAGCTGTGGATGCCGACATATTGCCTGTATACGGGCTCCCGGCCTACTTTGGCGTTCAGGTCTCCCAATATGATTTTTACATCATATCTGGGGCAGGCATTAAGTTCCCGTTCAACTACTTCGAAGAATTCTTCTTTTTCATCGTCCGGGGACTCTTCTGTAGGTGCGTGAACGTTTATGAGGCTGATGTTCTTAAATTTGCCTCGCACACGAAGGGTACATAGCCTTTCGTTTATTGCTTTAAAGCCGATAATGGTAGGCTTCATCCTTTTGCTGACCATAAAACCTACCCCGAGCACATGGTGCTTCGTATGACAGCTGTAATATACGTCATAATCAGGTTTTTGAAAACACCATTCCCTGTCCATCGCATCTCCTGAATGGCGGTAATGTCAGCTTTATATGTTGACAGGGTATCGGCCAGATGTTGTACAGCTCGAGTTCTGTACAGAGTTCGTACGTTCCATGAGAAAATTCTTAAATCATTTTGCCTTTTTCGTTGCCGTGGTCGTCGTCGTTTTTTCCAGTATCCGAGGCATGTTGCTCGTTCCGCAATGTTTGTTTTTTACGGGTGAGGTTATTAGCCTCACGCCAACCTTACTTGGAAGGGACTAGCCCGATCATGTTAGCCTATCCTCTCTCATAGGATAGATACCAGTGGCCACCGCTAGGAGGTTATGATCGCACTTCCATCAGTCCGGAATAGTTACGGCACGTGCATGTTATGCTACATGTTATTGCCCCTATTCCGCTGATGACTGACCACCAGACTTCAGAAACGCCTATGATAAAATAGAACGTGAAGAATTATATAAAGCTATGGAGTATTTAAGATTTCCCAAACACCTCGTAGATTTGACCAAAATGACAATGAAAGAGGTCATATGCAGAATAAGAATTGAAGGAGAGCTGTCAGAACCATTCAACGCCACAGTAGGACTAAGACAAGGAGATGCCCTATCGTGCTTACTATTTAACGTAGCTATGGAAAAAGTGATAAGAGACGCGGGAAATAACACCGCGGGCAGTATTTTCAACAAGTCGGTACAACTATTGGCATTCGCTGACGACATCGTAATACTAGCCAGATCCAGCATAGCAATGAAAGAAGCCTTCATATTGCTAGAAAGAGCAGCAAAGAAATTCGGACTAGCAATTAATGAAGAGAAAACGAAATATATGTGCATCTCTAAAAGACGGAATGATCGCCAGAATATGACAATTGATACATATAACATCGAAGGTGTAAAAGAATTTATATACTTAGGGACGCTAATCTCAAAAGATAACGACACGACGGCAGAAGTCATAAGGAGATTGGCGCTGGGAAATAGATGCTATTTTGGGCTACGTAAACACTTCTTAACAAGGAACATATCAAGGAGGACTAAAGTTAAACTATACAGAACCCTTATAAGGCCAATACTACTGTATGGATCCGAAACCTGGACACTAAGAAGTAATGAAGAACACCTCCTGGGGTGCTTTGAAAGGAAAATCCTGCGCACAATATATGGAGGAGTGAACGAAAATGGTGTTTGGAGGAGAAGATACAATCACGAACTGTATCAGTTGTATAAAGATCCAAACATCATAAAAACTATAAAAATTAGCAGAATTCGATGGGCAGGACATGTTGAACGTAGCAGTGATGACAGCATAGCAAAAATTATTATGAACAAGAGACCAAACGGACACAGAGGCACAGGACGTCCAAAAAAGAGATATACAGATAGCGTAGAGGAGGATCTACGAACCCTAGGTATAAGAAATTGTAGAGCCCAAGCCAGGGACAGACAGTTCTGGAGGAGGATGTTGCAGGAAGCCAAGGCCAATAAGAGGCTGTGGAGCTATTTATGATGATGATGATGTTGACTGTTTATGCCTGCCAAATCCAGAAATAATTATTTCAGCTACCGATATCCTTGTCGCCACTGTTACGTATTAGGTATTATGGGGAAGGAAATTGATGTTATGAATAAAAAAACGATTTCAAAATAATCAATATCTTCGATATTTCAAGATCCAAATAATAGCCGTGTTTCTTTTCTGCTCTTTTTTACTCGTATTTACTTGGAACTACTCCTGCTCTCACATAAAATTCATAGGTTTTACTCATAGCGACAAATTTTGCGTTCCTTTAATTTTTTACTCCGGAGTACTAAAAGTAGAAAAGGAACACGGCTATTATAAAAACAAAACAATGAAAAAATTCCAAAACATTCATATTACAAATATTTAAAAAAAAGATCTCCCATTTCTAAAAGTTTTAATAAATTATCCCACGGGAAATTAAAATTGCATCTTGGCACATTTTTCCCTACACGGGAACGACGAATTGGCCGTTGCAATATTTTCTTGGAAATCCACGGTGATAAACACCGTGGATCAACATACAATTAACGAGCAAAACAACCAACGATCCACACTCGATCTTATCAGACTCGGGTGTCAGGTTTCGTATGGGGTTTTTGCTCGTATCTTGTCTTCTCAAGGCTGCACACCTTGGCAGTGAAAAAGTTTTGATGAGATCGGCAATTGTTCCGCAATTGGGCCGTGTTTTAAGTTCTAAACTCTTAAATTGTTTTGCTTTTGCCCAAACGGGCAGTGTTTTAAATTCTATAATCTTAAATTATTTTGCTTAGCTCAAAAGGGCCGTGTTTTAAGTTTTATATTCTTAAATTATTTTGCTTAGCCCAAAAAGGGCGTGTTTACATGTAATTTAACTTAATTTGCTTAAATTAATCGTTGTAAAAACAGTCAAATAGAAAAATAAATGCGCGCCACAAAAGGGCACATGTTTAATCGATTTTAGAAATAAACAATATTCCCACCAAGGTGCATGTTTTTAATTAATCGCAGTTGGGAAAATAAAGTGGTGGAACCGAACGGTTCTTAAGCAAAGTAAGTAAAAGAAAATATATACATAATATACATAACATTAGTGGCAAAACCCTTAAGCAAAGGATACGTAACATTTTTGGCGCAGCCGGTAGGATCCGAGCGAGCCTAACAAATTGATCGAGTGCTGGGTATAGGCACCCTTACCCTTAAACTCAGTCTGAGCCTAGTTCTGAGGGCACAAGATCAATAGAGGCGTTGACCCCGATCCTATTCGAACAGCGAACAGGGTAGCAACAACTATAGGTGGTAGAAACCACCCTACTCTGCAACGCACCCAAAAGTGCCACCGGTGGACTATCGCGGGCTTCATCCCGGCCCAGGATAAAGTCTATTAAAGACTAACAAGGGGACGATCTATCCACAGACCCTCCCCCGACCTGAGAATTGAAGATATTTCTCAATCTTGTCTGGGCCCAACGAAACCCCAGCAGACTACCAGGACATCCAACGAGGGATCACCTCAACACCCAACGCCACCACATCATCGGAAGCACCCCAAGCCTCTCCCACATGTTTACCAAGCGCGACCGTACTAGGAGAGGAAGAAAAACAGGTAGGTTTAAATTTAAAATTAAGTGATATCCTCAAGCGAGTGCAGGAGACTGGCGAGTTTAACCTAGCCCACTTAGAGGCTGTAGAAAGAAAGATCAAAAAGGCCAGTAAAGATTAAAGTAAAACCCTTTAACGAGGGAGCCCTGAAATTCAAACAGGACCTTCTCAATTTTAAGCACAATCTCCCTCGCTCCCTTGAGGAAATAGGTACATTAGAGGATAGGGACAATTTAGGGTCTAGCCCCGATTTAGCCGACGAACCACCCGCGGATTGGGTGGAATTGTCAACCCGTTCCCTATCGATACTAGAAGAGGAATCTCTCCTCAAAGACATTCCGCTAATTAAATCTTTAGCCGAAAAAATAAACAATACAACCATGGCCGACGACTACATAAAAGTGGCCAAGCTAACGGCCCAACTAGTACCCTTATTCGCTAGCGGGCAAAGCCGGACAATGGGAACGGAACCGCAAATGTTTGTAGGCTGTTGCCGCCGGGTACTACAGTGCCTGACGGAACAAGAAAAGGCGGCATTCTTACAAATATTTCCCACTAGGCTTCGGGGAGAGGCCTATCAACTAATTGCATTGATTAGAGTTGGGTGGATGGGTGGGAATCATCTCCAGGTTATCTCCGGGTGGTATCGCCGTAACAGGTTATATGTAGTTGTATTATATGTAAAAAACTATTTTCTTCTATTTTGTTGTTGGTATATTAATATTTAATAAAATACAATTAATTTTCGTTTTCGTTTGAACCAATTGGATGCTGACTGACCAGACTGTTTTGATAAAATGAAAAATTGGGATCTCCTGATGGGAGATCTCTCTGGACAGAAAAAAGGGGGGAGAAAGTTTTATATTACAAAAAGCTTTATTGCTGGATCGTCGGATGCCGATGTCATCGATATTCTCCTTTAGCTTGTTAACTCGATCTTCTCCTCTGAGATGACGTCAACTCAGACATCGTTCAACATTTCCTATCCAACTAACACAAAAGGTTTTAAAAATGTTGTAAGAATCTTTACACAACCTTTTAATAAGTGTAGAAGTTTTATAATTTAGTGTTGGAAACGTTTTGCCAACATTAAAACAACATTTATATACCCCAAATAGGCGCAGGTTTATAGAGCAAAATTGCTTTGTACGTGTCGTACATAAAGGTTGTTTAATCGCTTGTCCAGCAAATTATATCACTTTTACACAGTAACTGATAAAGCTGTTTTAAAACTGTATAATAAGATATTATACAGAACTATTTGTCTGTATAAGTAGATATAACACTTTTAAAAAACATTTTATACAACCTTATATCCGTAAATTTTAGAGGATTATTGTAACCATTTTGTTGTATATCTATTTTCATTAGATATTATTAAAAAACATTATGGTAACATAATTGCTATTTACTTACTCACTTGGCATTCGTTTAATTTTAATATTTTACGCCATGTTAACTTTTTGCATATTATGATGACATCATTATAGTCATCTTATAATAATATGACAATTTTAAATTCTAATATTGGCTTTGGCGGAGTGAAAATTACTTGCAAAGTTCACTTTACTGTTGAAAGTCTTGGTAATAATTCGAATAGGTACAACGCGCCATAAAAATAATGAAAATTTAACAAAAGTTAATATTAAACTAATTTTTGAATATTAATTATTTTATGATATTATCAAAACGTACCACTTTTTTTCGAATCTATGAAAATATGGTATCTTCTGCGTACATTTTTGAAATCATTTGTAGAAGTGGAAAAGAAAAAAATTTTTTTTTTTACTTTATAACCGGTTTTTCTAATATGGCGGCTTCCCTTTGCTTACCATTTTCAAAACCAAAATGTCTTCTCTTGCAGTAAGGCTATTTTACTTTTATTGAAACTATTAAAAAGTAATTTAGATACTTGGAAGATAATAATATTTTATAAGAAGTAAATTAGGGATAAAATAAGTATCAATAATAGAATTATAGAACAATGGGCTGTGTAAAAGTATTTTGCGTGATATTTTTGCTCCGAGAATTATTCATTAGCTGTATAACCAGCTCTTACAATTACCCTTATAACACATTTTTGCTCATATTACAGCAGTTTTTATTCTTTATTGCTATATAATGGTTTTATTAAAGAGCGACTTGCAAGATTTTTAATACGCATGCGCATAATTGAGAAACAAATATACCATAGACTAGGCCCAATTCGAGAAACCATTTCTTGAATTCTACAAAACATATGTTACATAAGATGGGCTAAAACTCTTGTGTTCTGGTAGTCCATCCACATTAATATTTAGAGAAATGGTTTGTGGATTTATTTCTTCATTCAACAAGTACTTCCTAAGGCAAATCGATAAGCCATGTTGCCAGTAGGAACCATTGTTGCCCATATATCCTTTAAAACAACGAGTTCTCACTGCAAGTTTTATCATCTGCGCAGTGATGTAAAATCGTACATGCTTCTGTTACAGAATTTGTTATGGCAGAATTAAAGTCCACGTCTTCATTATGAATCGGTTCTGTTTTTGTTTCATTTTCTTTCGAAAATTGCCGCTTCGGTTAACATTATTCCATTTCAAAATATCCATTATAAAATCTCATGTAATTCACTAAATTGTATACCAATCAAGCTCAAAAAAAGCAAGAATAAGTCGCTTATAAATACTGTACTGTGCACTTGACTGAAAAGCAGAGCGAGAGCTACCCATGAACATATTTATTATTTCTACCAAAATGTGTAACCACAAAATAGTTGTAAGAGAGTGTTATAGATGCATATTACACTTTTTGGTTGAAGGAGGGTTGTTTAAATGCTAACTTCATTTATTTAATAGAGCTTTAATAAAGTAGCTCTATATAAGCTTATATACCAGCCTTTAAGCTCAAAAAGCAATAATGTTTTATAACGTAGTTGTGTAAACCTTTAAATTGATATTATATTCAGCTTTAATACAGAAAACACTTGTTTTATAATTACTTTATAGATTGGTTGTTAAAGTATTTATAAAATAATTATAAATGTAAAAATGAATTCGAATACCTTTAAGGCGGCTCTCACACTGAGGCAACAAGCAATAAGCAATATCTGTCGCTTTTCAAAATGCACTGAGTATCGCCAGAAATAATGTTGCCGCAACCAGCAACATGTTTCGTTCGAGTTGCTCTAATGTGAGACCTCTAATTTAATTTAATGTAAAGTAGGCGCTCCCGATAATATTGCGTGTTGTCTATTGCCAGTTGCTTATTGCTGGTTGCCTCAGTGTGAGAGCCGACTAAAGGCCCAGTTACATAGCAGCGTTGCGTTGCGTTGCGTAGCTTAGCTGAGCATGACTTTTCGCAAACTAGTCACATAGCAGCTTTAGCGTTGCGTTATTTGACAGATCATAGCAGCTGCTTTGCGTTGAGATTTGACAAATCGAGTTTAAATTGCTAACGAGTGCCGCAGAAAATTAAATAAAAACACTTTCGAAATTTCCAACTGACACTTTTTAAATAGCCAACCAATACTTTTTTAAATTGCCAACGTATGCTCGCGTAAAAAGTTGAACTTTGATCAACTCATGCTTTGCGTGCGTTGCGTTGCGCGCAATGTAGCTAACCCCATATAAATTACATAGTTTTAATTTTGACAGCAGCTACGCAACGCAACGCAACGCTGCTATGTAACTGGGCCTTTAGTTTCATAAATGGTTTCAAGGCAACATTTATATAAACATTATACAATATTTAATAAACTAGTTTTATAATTTTGCCGTATAAGTATTCTCACAATTTTTTTTTGTTAGCTAAATGGCATTGGAGTGCAAAATACAATTAATAAAACATTAATTCAGCCAAGAAGTATTTACACATGCAATTAAAAAACATATATAAAACAATTTAGTTGTAAGGTGATGCATCTGTGCCGCGTGGGCCGCCTTGAAATCGCCGGGTTTCAACCATCTCCTTTTACTTCGCTTCGTTGTTACCGGTTACTTGAGGTCACTATCAGGACTCTGGAGATAAAAGAATAGTGCAGGCTTGCCGCAAGGATAAAACAGGAGTAGGGGTAAATATATAGGAAGAGGGATGTGATTAATACATAGTTATATAAAGTTACACCCAAAGTTCAAACTAAACAATAATAATAATTCATTAATCAATTCACTTCATGTGATCGTGGAGTTATTTAATTCAAGTGCTTTGAGGATTTATTCAATTCAAGTTATGTGTTGAGAACGCTGGGAGTTCTTTGGTAGGTTCTAAACATGGCAATAAGCATACTTTAGTTATGGGACGCTGCAGTTCTCCTGTCTGCGTGCGCAAAGTTATAACACGCACCCGACCGTCTTTACCAGGGTGGGTTTGTACCATTTGGCCGAGCATCCATCTGAGAAGTGGTAATCTTTCGTTTTTTATGAGTACTATGTTCCCGATCTCGACATTCTTGGAGGGTGCGTTCCATTTCGGTCTTTGTTGGAGCCGCGATAAATACTCTGAACTACATTTTTTCCAAAAATCTTGCTGGAGTTTTTGGAGCAGTTTCCACCTTTGTAACGCATTCACAGAGGTATCGTTGAGATCTCTTTCTAAGTAGTGGTACGCCAACTAAGAAGTGGCCCGGTGTTAGACATGATAAATCGTCGGGGGAATCCAGCAACGGGCAGAGGGGCTGTGAATTAAAACACGCTTCAATTTGTGTGGTGACAGTTGCCAGTTCCTCATAAGTAAGAACGACATTTCCTAAAATTTGTTTGACGTGGTGCTTAAGCGATTTCACTCCTGCCTCCCAAAGCCCGCCGAAATGGGATGAGGCAGGAGGTATAAATTTCCATTCCACACCTTCGTTACTATAAATTTCCGCGGTGGTTCGACAGGCGGTGGAAGAGGCCCTTTGATCTTGATCTTGTTATGATGTGCCAACATAGTTGACCATCACAACAATGTATTTTCTTATAGGAATACATTTTGCTACTTTGTAGCACAATTAACAATTTTAGTTTGCTAAAATGCAAACTAATCATTTCTAATGGCTTCATTAGATAAATATTTGTTCGCACAAATATTTTTCTCAATATCATTTTATGATATTCAAGCCTCACAAAATGACAATGTAGGCATTTTCGCATAAACAAAACTTCCAAACATAAAACTTTTGCGCCTAGGAAATGATACCAAAGCGCTACATTTCAACCACGCAGATTTGTTTTCCAACGTGACAAATGTTTTTCTCACAACGTAGTATGACACCCAAAACCCCCAAGATGATAATTAAGCATTTCGCATGACGCAAAATCTGCAAGCAAAAAGCTTTTGCGCCCTTGGATACCCCAAGCGTTACCTTTAACCACGCAGAAGCCAAGACGAAATTGCTGATAAGCAATTTTGTTTATCTGCGCGAAATCCAGAGCTAAGGTCTGGAGATGAAAAGGAATCAGACCAAGAGTCAGTCCGGGTCAGATCTCGAAATGGAATAGTCGGTTCCTCTAGTGCGCTAATAATTGTCTTTTCTTTGCGCTAGTAATTAAATATCTTTTTACAAGTTATTGTAAAGTTTAAATTGTTTACAAGTTATTGTAAAGTTTTTCTTATTGTTAAGAATTTAATAAAATGTGTTTTTATTAGAAGTGAATTTCTTATTTCGTATACCGTGCGACGAGACGCCGGGAGTGCGTAATGGACTCCTTGGCCCCTCTTATCCGCCGGGAAAGCACGGGGGTCAAGAATACAACAATCTAGTTGTCATTTAGCACCAACAAAATTGGTCCCACAGTCAGAGAATACTCTTCTGCATAATCCCCTACGAGAGACAAATCGCTGGAATGCGGCTAAGAATGCGGCTGTGGTGCAATCACTCACCACTTCTAAGTGTATTGCCTTCGTAAGAAAACATACAAAGACAGAAATGTATCCTTTATAGGTCGTGCATTGCGACCTCTCCAGGTACGGATATTTTTATGGCCTGTGTAGTCTATACCGACATGCGTGAATGGGAGCATAAGGGGTGGTCCGCCGTGTAGGGTGGTAATGTGGATGTGGTTAACGAGTGATTCCACGAAATGAGTGGTCAGAGGGAGGATAATTGGATGGCGCTGATTGTATGGTAATGCAGATCGAGTGGGTCTACCCCCAACTCTAACGATTCCGTCGGAGTCGTAACATTCCGGTCTCCACTGGAAAATGCATTCGTTGCACTAGAGTTATCCAAAACTGCCTACTTTTGGCTATCTCGGCAGAGGAGAGGAAGCTAGACGGGTTGGGTTGACACTTGCATCTGGCTATAAAGCGGAAAACGTATGCGCTGACTCGTATCAAACGGGTCAGAGAGGAGAATTTCAACATCAGGGAAGAGAAATCGGGATCAATTGTGAGATGAAAGACTTTGGGTTTTGCTTCACGTAATTCGGGATCTTTGTATTGGGACGCGTCAGATCGTCTTTGCTTGGGCCAAGTTGATGGGTCTTCTCGGAGCCAAGATGGTCTATGGAACCAAAGACTGTCTACTATGAATTTACGGGCTGAGGTTCCTCTGAGCTAGGGTTCCAATATATTCCCAAGGTCTTGACCATGAAGGGGTTTGGTACAGAAACCAAAGAGGGCTCTAGTAAGCGACAGTTCTCAGGAATATGTTCTAAGAGTCTCGGGTCATTCGCTGTCCATTTCCGCAACTCAAATTTTCCCCTTCGCAGGATGTTAGTCAACTCTTCCTGTAACCTAACTGCTTCCTCGACCTCGTCTGCTCCGGAGTATATATCATCTACATACACATCCGTCAACAGCACCTTTGCTGCCTTAGGATAATTGCGACTCTCATCCCGGGCTAACTGATGGATCGTACGTATGGCCGTGAATGGTGCGCTTGATGTACCAAAAGTGACCGTTAACAGGCAGTAGTCTTCGACTGCTTGTCCAGGACCTCTACGCCACACTACTCTTTGGTAGTTCGCATCTTCCGGAAACACTTTAATCTGCCGGTACATTTTTTCAATGTCCCCATTAAAAACATATCTTTTGCGACGCCATTCCAACAAAAGACTGAAAATGTTTATTTGCAGAGCTGGCGGTCAGCAGACTTTCGTTCAGTGAAAATCCATTAGTGGTGCGGCACGACGCATTGAACACGACCCGTAATTTTGTCGTGACACTCTCTTCTTTTACGACGCCGTGATGGGGTAAATAACAATGGTTATTTGTAGAAATGTCAAGTTCTCTCTGTGTAAGCCTGCGCATATGTCCCAGGGAAAGATATTCTTCCATACATCGGTCATTCCATGTCAAACCGAACGTTTTTCGGTAAAAATTATAATTAATGATTCCGATTTTTTTTAAATTTTGCAGACGCATTCTACACATGAAATAATGGGACCCATATTTCGGGAAAAAAAATTGGGATTTTTTTTTCAGAAGATATACACGATTGTAAATTGCAAGAAATTTCAAAAAACGTCGCGCGGCCGACCATACAAATTACTGTATCTTCGAAACCATTAGTCGTACAAAAAAATTATATAGGTCGATTTTGAAGATCTTGAGTCATTCTATGTAGTGGTATATTTAAAATTGGCGTTTGATATTAATAAATTGTTATTATTTTCTATAAAATTTCATTAGCATTTGTCATCATCAACTCCCCAACTTAAAGTTTTGGAAAAAATATCATCGTGTTCCTACTTCAATTCTAAAGAAACAGTGAAAATTTGAAAATAGGATGATCAATTAATATTTAGTATTCGGTTTGACATGGGATGAGCGACATGCGGAATACATTTCATGCATTTTTTGATCTTTGGATAATCTGTGTTCTAATTGTTCAAGGCGTTTAATTGCCGTCGGTCGTGAAGCTCCGAATTTGGGTTCGTCGGGTGGCAGGGGACGGAAAGGCAAGTGCACAATATAACGCCCGTCAGGATCGAGTTGATGTGTTGTAGCGAAGATGCTTTCACATAGTAGATCATCCGCGGATAGTTCATTCTGGTCTGGCACCTCCTCAATCTCCCAAAATCGCTTTAGTGTATCGTTAATGTTGCAGCACGCGTGTAAGCTGACCACGTTCTCTACACGTCGCGATTGTCGAGGGTGGGGCTGTTGAAGCCTACCCCATATAATATATCCAAAGCGGGTTCTCTGAGCTATAATAGTGCCCACTGGCCCTCGTATCACCTCGTCCTCGACGATCTGAGTGTACACATCCACTCCGATAAGCACATTAATCTGTTCCGGGTGATGAAATTGGGGATCCGCCAAGTGGAGGTGTTGGAAGTGGGCCCAATGTTCGAGGTTTATACGTTCGGTGGGCATGAGCTTGGTCACGGAGGGTACAACCATAGCCTCTGTCTGAACGAACTCTGATAGTTCGGGGTTGGCAGAAATCTTCAACTTGGCTAAAGCGGTGGCTCTTCCCGTCGGGATTTCTTTTATGCCGACGATGTTAACGTCGACCGGAGTTTTTCTTAATTTCAAAAGTTGGATCGCTGCATTCGTAATTAATGTAACTGAAATGTTTATTCTACTGCATACATCACTCAGAAGATGCAACGGCTTTCCCTAATCGCGTTTTAAAGTTATATGAGGGTACAACTATATCCAACCGGCACAACAGAAACGAGATCAAAATCGATGTAATAGAGGTAAATATAATGGACCTCACAAGTAACACCTCATAAACTGGCAACAATTTCACCAAACAAATTAATTGATATATTCTTTATTAAATTTCATTAAAAATATAAATATCCAAACAAATGAAAAAAATGTCTTTATCCAGACAAGAGTAACGAATTTTATTTTAGTTTAGGATTTTTGAACTGAAAACTTCTATAGGCACGTTGGGCACTTTTTGGCCTGGGGAAAAAACTAAAAACTCGCGTCACGCGCACTTTTTGTGTGCCATCACGCGCACGTACCATCACGTGAGAAAAATGTTTCCTTTGGGGGTTTTAGTTTTAATTATGTAGTATGAATTATATATTATATATTAAATATTATATATTAAATATTATATATTAAATATTATATATTGAATATTATATATTTAATATTATATATTAAGTATTGTGTATTATGGACTATGTAGTGTACTACGTACTATGAGCTATGTACTAATTATTATGTATTAATTATTATGTTCTATGTGCTATGTATTATGAATTATGTAGTATGTACTATGTACTATGCACTATGTACTATGCACTATGTATTATGTACTATGTACTACACACTATTTACTATGTACTGTATATTATGCACTATTTACTATGTACTATATACTATGTACTACGTATTATGTCCTATGTACTATTTACAATGCATTATGTATTATATACTATGTAATATTTACTATGCACTATCTACTGTATATTATGCACTATTTACTATGTACTATATACTACGTATTATGTCCTATGTACTATGTACTATGTACTATGTACTATGTACTATGTACTATGTACTATGTACTATGTACTATGTTTT